>OZ024821.1:63485099-64085099 GCA_964016985.1 Anodontia alba | reverse complement strand
CATGAATAAGAGTAGACTACTAGCATGCATATTTTTTTAAAACAAATGAGTAAAAAATATGGAATAAAAAGCCCACAATATCATTATTTGGAATAAAGCATTGCTGTGACTATCCGAAAAAGATACCAAAGGAAAAAATAAATAAATTAGACTATCCCTCTATAACGGATTGTTTTACAGGTTGTGTGTAGATACAATGGGCGGCTATACTTGACTACGGCGAGAGATCTTTTCCAGCTTGGGTGTACATATAGTGAGGCGGCTTTACTTGAATGCGGTGATGATCGTCCCCAGGTTGTAGATACAGTGAGGCGGCTAAAGTTGAATACAGGGAGACGATTCCTAGGTTGTGGTAAATACAATATGCTTTAACATTACATGAACTGCACATTAGTCAATGTGGTCCTCCGATAACGCAATGTCTACTTCTTAGTCTAGTGGGAAGTCGCATAATGTCATTTACCATACAAATTTGATTACATGGACCTATTTCTGCGAAATGTATGAAAGTGTTAAGATACTTTTATCTATATTTTTACAGATTCGAGGAACTTCAAACTTTACTACTGCACTTAACTTCTCTATGTGATCCATCGCAAAAGGCGATCACTACAAACTGCACTTGCTAAAAAGTGCTATCATTTAAACATTTGTAGAATATGTATCCTGACTGGACAGGCCTAATTCAATTTCTGAAAAAAAAAATACAAAAAAGTGCGTTTCAGGTAATCTTCTGCAAAGGTAGGTCACCAAGACATTATTTTGCCCTAATATACGATTAGTGTCGAGTAGGAAACTTTTCTTAAACACCGACGAGTTAGACAGTCTTGAATTGCAGCCGACTCGTGGTATATATAAATGTTCTTTCTCTTACATCGTTTGTTTTGTATCTGCAGTAACATCAGGCTTTACTTTTAAAGGGTCTGGATACACTTGGTAGGTGTTCCACCGTTTTGAAAAGGAATCTACTCTTAAATGAGGCAATTTGCTCTCCTTTGGACCAGATCATTTCCTTTTAGAGTAGAACATCCTTTCTTGGACACCATTGGATAAAATTGTCTCCTTTGAAAATGCATCACCACCCCCACACACACACTTAAATAAAGACCTTTGACTCTTGTATATTTTAACATTAAAGTATCTGTCCCTTGAACTATAAAAGTTAAGCCTTAAAACAACTAACTTGACTTTTAATAAGTTGTTATCTGTAAAAGGTCCAGTATTTAACCTTTGATCTTATCATTTTTATAGTGACTGGTACCGTTTGTGTACCGCTTAAAGAGAGCGTTAGTGTATCTGACAGTGATACTACTTCAAACCGTGATAACACTTCAAAGCCGTGAAATCTCCTCAATCCGAGATAACACTTCGAACCGAGATAATACTTTAAACCGTGACTGCGGTCTCCATAGCGCAGTTGGTAGTGGGTCAGACTGCAGATCCAGGGATTGCAAGTTCAAATCCCAGCACATCCATACCATCATTTATACGGTCATTGCCCCAATTCCGCTGATTCAAGAAGGGCAATATATCAGTTACTGGCGGAAGTGTATACACAAGTACTGTTAACCGCTCAGAGGACTAAGCCTGCCAAGAAAAAGTGTGAGTAGGTTACCCGACCAGCTCGACATGACCTTTATCGTTTTGGCTGGACCGTAAAATTCCAGCTCATACTCAGACCATGACTATGTAAATGTGTCATATATATTGCCCAGGTTGGCACAAATGTGTGTCAGCGACGATAAATTGTCTGCAACGTCGTTTGCAAGTTCTTATAAATGTCAAAATATTTTTTTTCAATACTTATATATTCCATCCTTGTGATGACCTGATTCCCTATGCTGACTGGCAAAAACCAATTTAGTTTTATATGGAATCTGGCATACAGTCTTTGTTTCATGTTTCTGGTCGTAATATTATTATATTTAGGCTTTCTCGCATATAACACCGTCTTCATGTACTTAAAAATATGTTTTAATAATCATCCAGACAGCATATCTGTAAATCCTCATTTTAACAGGTAAGTCAAGAGGGTGTTTGATATATTCGTGCGATCTCTTCGTATAACGGAGGTACAATAAATAAAGTTTAAACATACCTTGTAAATACCAATGTTTTCGACTGCAGCAGTGCTTACAGCAAGTGTCGAAGATATGTCCTCATCATTCTAAGAAACGCAATAACAAAGCAAAATTAAAACACAATATTATACAATAGTAGTATAGGGTGTTTTCGGGAAGTTCTTGAAATGGGACCAGAGTGCCATCCTATACTACTCAAAATATATAGCTAGCCTCAGCATAGGTACTATAATACTATGCCATATGCATTCAGTCTCGGCAAAGATCCATATTCCGACATCGGAACCTTAAGGATATGTTCGTTTAAGCCATAATAGTATATATGATCTGGATCATAAAGTTAGTTGATTTAATCTCTCTCTAAAACAATATGTAGGCACATATGGAGAATATTCAAAACAGTCTATCTTATCAACATCGTCCTTGCATTGACGTTTGACATAATTCATTTAAATATCAAGTAAACGATCGCTATATTTATTATGTAATGATGATATTACTTGAAGTTCTCCTGTCACAGAAAGGCCTAATAAACATAAATAAAAAATGAAATGCATATATGCCTAGGACTGGCCAAGGCCTTCAGTGTCCATACACATAAGATAATAGAAACAATGTGTCTTCTAGTCCGCACAATCTGCTCAGGGCCTCTATCCGTTTATAAAAGCATGTTGAGCTGGTAGTCTCAGAGGTGGACTAAATATCTTGAATCATTATGTAAACAAGTCTTTGAAATATAGATCCCATGTTCCCCAATAACATACAGTGAAAAACAGGAATACGTAGGGCTCTACATTATTAGAGGGATTTTCATAATTCTGAAGTTTTTCTTTCTTTATAAACCTGTCTTTATGTGCTCAACAACCAACGCATTCCTCGCTTCCAACGTTGGGGAAAATGTCGTTCCCAGTTCTAGATAAGAAGGGTATAACAATAAGATTTTTGTATTAAATCTAAACAGAAACATATACCTGGGTACTCATCAAAAGCACCGCGCAGTGTCTCGCTAGTATCCACAAATTTCTCAAGCAGATTACCCATGAAAAATTAGCTGTTACGTTTTTTTCAGTCAGACGTTTTCTTGCAGTGTCATGTTTGTTGTTGTTGTTATTTTGTTGTTATTGTTTTTTTTTATTGTTTTTTTTTTGTTGTTGTTGTTGTTGTTGTTTTAATAATATGCAGTCGTGTTATCATGATTTCGGCAAAACGTATTAAAGCAAGCTTTTTTCAATGTGGCACAGTGGTTTAGTGCCGACGTGTAAATCACCTGATTAACTTTTGGAAAAAAAATCTGTCAATTGTTGACTGAGCTGTGTCATTTTTTAACTATGTTTCTTTCTTCTAATTTTGGTATATTGCAACAGTGGAACCTCCTTCGAATTATTAATTATGGTATCATGATTTCGGGGAAAACGGAAAAAAACGTGTTTTCATAACGATTACAAAATAATAGGTTACAACATAATTGTTATAAGGAAAACTGCATGCATGTTTTCAAAAGGGAAGCAAAATTATATGATAGAGTTGTTACCTTCACTACAGTTGGCGTTAAGTGTCAAGAGGCGGTCGTTTAACGCCTCCCTGAACTTCACGTTAGTGTAACTTTTATTTTCCGGTCCTCTGCGATCACTGGATTTATTTGAAAGTAAAACATCGCTCAAACATGAGGACCAAACAGTGTTGTACATTATATTATTTATTGTTCGTGATTAAATTGAATAAAACGGAGTGTGCTGTTTTCGTTTATTTGATGCACTTTACTTCCAAAGGACCCCTTCTTTCTATTATTGCCTTCCATGAAAATGCATCCGTTCCACTTAATACCGACCAATACATATCATCTCTAGTTCATGTGTTTGGTCATTATTGACCTTATTATTTATGTTTTTTTTTCAGTCGTAATGAATAATAGTAGATCTGTTTTGTTTAATTGTTACTGACGTAGTTTTAACCCTGGTCCTGTTAAACCCGGATATTCCCTCTCTTTGCAGTATAAATCCAGATCACTTGGCTTCTGAGAAGACAACAGAGCTGGAGCTGCACTGTTTTTATCTACATGTAGTATGTGAATTTGTATCAACAACTCGGATCAAGCAAACTTATTGGCTGACAATTAGAAGTGGGTGTGCATCTATTTATTTGTATTTCAAGATGTACTTCTTATACACATTATACTAACAGCAACAACATAAATGTGTCAAAGATATGTGCCAACAAATGATTTCAAAAACATGCAATACATTATTACAATCTTCTTACCATGGCAATGCGGGACAGAATTGTAGATCTGGTCTGAAAATTAATATCTTCCCACTTCACCCGCCACCACTGACTATGAATTGCTGCCTCAATCTGCATATGTCTTTGAAAACATGCAAAAAGTGAGATTATTGTCAACAGACTCACTTATGAAGACATGACTGTTTTCTCTATATGTCTAACTGTTAAATTGGCAGCTCTCTAACTGCAGAAATGGTTACAGAGATATTATAATTTAAAACGTGTGGAATAGGAGAATGATTAATTGTACATATGTAGTTACAAATAGCCCCTCCTTCTGGTATATACAGAGCGATGTGAACAAAGTAAGTTTAGCTTTTTATATTTTCCGTTCAATGTTCCCATATCTATAACTCATTCAACTGATAGTTCTCCTCCTTCTTCTCCTTCTTCTTCCTCTCATTCTTCTTCTTCCTCTTCTTCTTCTTCTTATTATTATTAGTATTATTATTATTATTATTATTATTATTATTATTATTGTTATAAGCTGGGCAAGTTGATCGTCACATAGACCTTTAGAGTATTTAATAGATATATGTTTAATGTATACATAGGTGTTAACAATAAAGTTCAAATAATAGCTGTTTCACGTGGAACACACGGTTTTCTGCCTACCATATCTAAATTGTATAGTGGACGGATCCTTATGAATATTAGTGTAGAGATGAAGCCACGGGTCAATTTGGGCAATTTATAGTAGTAGTAGAAGTAGTAATAATAGTGGTAGTAGAAGTAGTGCTAGTGCTCAAACAGACTCACATTTCTGTTTTTCCAGCATGCTATTTCTTCGAAAGACTTATTTGAGCCGTGCCATGGAAAAAGAGGATCCTAGTTTCATGCAAGTGGACAGCGTAGACCTGCGCATCTACAGTCTGTTCCGTGTATGCGCTGTCTGTCAGCAAAATATTTAGATACTCTAGTATCTATCGATGGGCAGCAAAGAACCTGATCCGTGCAGACGGATCTGGGCTTTCGCAATCCGTATGATATGAAAATACATTTCCGATGTAAATGAAACAATCAAACAAAAACGAATTACCTGAAATAAACAATCAAACAAAACGAATTACCTGAAATAAATGGCTCCAGAGACTATTATAGCAATGATAATACCAGCCAAGGTTATTGCCACGGTACCATACAGTGGAAAGGCTACAAATATAAAGCATAATAAACAAAAGTGGACAGTTCTGTACCGTAGTACACGCTTGTAGGCTGTATTACCGGGCCCGGTTGTTCAAAACTAACGATGGCGTTAGTTAGCGTATCGTTTAAACTTTGATCATTTAATATGGCATATACGCTAATATTTTTTGCTGAAAATATCTGAGTAGTACTCACATGTTTTCAGCAAAAATACTGTGAATTAGATATTATACTTACTAGAGCAGTTAACATTTTGACCACTAACGAGCTCGTTAAGCTAACGATGCTTTGAACAACTAGGCGAAAACGAACCTTCTGACATGTGCAACCAACGAAAACTCAAATAAGCTTGCTCATCCTCGCAGATGCGCAATTGGATCAGTGTCTTCGTTGTCCGTATGAAGAAACTTTGCACCTGTGACTATGCAAAATGTACACAGTAAAGATTCTGATCAGTCTGTGCGAATGCGCAGGCTGATCTCAATCGTCGGTGGGCGGACATGTTGGACGGTACGTTTTCGGACATTGCTGTTTCAATAATTCTGTATGACGTCTCAAGCAATAGTTCAGAAAAGACGAAAATTACCGTATTATGGTAACCGTTCTACGAAATCAAAATCCAGCAAACATATTACGACAACACGCCGATTCAAATTTATTAAAAAAATTCACTACCAAAAACTGAAAGTTTCCAGATAAAAATTCTGATATTTTTCATATTTCTGCTCAAAATATAGATTGTGGGTACTCCTTAGAACCGCCTCACCGAGTACACACAATCTATGTTTTTGAGCAGAAATGAGAAAAATATCAGAATTTTTATCTGGAAACTGGATACAACAACGCCTCAATCCTAAATCTTTTTACAGGTAGCCTGACCGTACTCGTCTGTACTCGGTTCTTCTAGTGGTTTTGTTTTGCTCTAACTTTACGTTTGTAGTCGTGCCTTCATCTGTGTTGAGAAGTTACTTTTTATATGTTTTCTGTTGTGTGTTGAACACTGGTGAGATAATGAACAGCTACGCGTATCAAAACATTATATGCAGGTGGAACTATATCAGGATTAAGGGTGAAGGTTGAATGTATGTAAATCCAGGTTTAGCCCCCAAAACTTTTACTGTTGATCTTTGAGTTGGTGTTTCTGTTGGAAGTTCTTCGTTGTTTGTTCTGTTTTATTGGTGTGTTGCTCTCTAATGTCGACTTTTGTCATTCTAACCTTATTTTCAGTAAAAAAAAAACATATCAGATTAGGTACCAGTAAATTCTCGTTTACCCCTTACGATTTAGTCCCACTAGGTTTTACAAGCGATCGTTTTGTTCGTTTTTTTTTTGTTTGGCATTGTGGCTGCTTGCAGTGGGGCTTTTTTATGTTTTGTCCTGCTCGCTACAGGGCTTTCTCTCATGTTTGTTTCCTGTTCGTTGTCTTCTTGTTGTGTTTAGTGGATCCTGTCTAGCACTGTTATCTCAGTGTTGGGGGAAGCTGGTAGCTCAATATGTCTTTGAATTGTGGTTGTCTGTAAAAGTTTGTGTGCTCTTCCTCTTGATGTCATTTGTAGGCTATGTTCTATAATTGTGGCTATTTCTGGAGACCTTTATACTATTTGTACTAAACTGAAAACAAAAAAACATATTTACAGTATGCTACACATAGTTCACCGACAAAACCACATCTCGGTTTGTTAGGCGGTGGTCCTTGGTTGTTTGGCCAGTGTACAGGAGCATTAGGCATCAGTTCAAATCTGTGTATGTAGCCCAGATACTGAGCAACTGTCTAGAATGAATAAATTATAAATGACAAAACAACGCGAATTAGCCACACTGTTTGAAAATTTACCATACTATAGCGATAAAAAAAAAACACTTGAAACCGCTTTTTACTTCATTCATTCACTCATACTTTCTGAATTTATGGTCAGTACTGGGTCCTACCAATGTTTCACATATGACCCAGCGCATGGCAAAACCAACACATTTGCATGTGCGCCCAGCGAAGATTCAGATCAGTCTGGGCATCCGCCCAGTCTAATCAGGTCATCGCTGGCCGCATGAAGAAAAATTGGGTCCTTCGCTATCTATTGAGCGCACAGCGAAGACTCTGATCAGACTGGCGGATGCCCAGGCTGATCTGTCTTCGCTGGGTGCGCATGTCATTTTGTTGGTTTTGTCATGCGCTGGCTCATATTTTGATTTTTGAGAATGTCCAAATATGTTTGGTACAAAAGCGATTATTCAGTACTTGTATCAAACTTCATTTCGAGGTACAAGGGCGCGGTAGATTACACCGGAGTTCATGGTACAAGGCTAAAAACCAGTCTTGTGCCGACGAAAAAGAAATGAGCCAGCGCACGACAAAACCAACAAAATGGCATGTGCGCCCAACGAAGACTCAGATCAGCCTGAGCATCCGCCCAGCCTGCCTGATCAGTCTTCGCTGTGCGCTCAATGGGTTGCTAAGCACCAAAGCTTTCTTCATGCGAACAGCGACGATTCTGATCAGAGCTGGGCGCACATGCCATTTTGTTGGTTTTGTCGTGCGCTGGTTCAAATTCTACTGGCGCCGTAGACGGCTTATCGCTAGCTACATGCAAACCGTTTCTGATGCAGAGCTTATTAGAGATATTTTTCGTTTAGTAATAAATGCCTTTCTTTCTCGGTTCGGTTGTTTATCGATCTGACTACTTGCTCTTGTTAACGCTTAACCTAAATACCTGTCTAAACATCATCCCTGCTAATGCAGACCAAGAACATTTGCAGAACCAATAGGAAATCGAATCCTGGAACTCAAGCACTGTTTAAAATTTAATTTATGCCACCTCATGATATGCACACTGAGTGAAGATCATGAACAACTGTACAATCGATACAATCTGTTAAGCATATCTCTCTCTCTCTCTCTCTCTCTCTCTCTCTCTCTCTCTCTCTTTCTCAATTCATTCATTCTTTCAATAGTTCTTACTTCCTTTCTTTCTTTCGTTCCTTCTTTGTTCGTTCGTTCTTTCTTACTTTCTTTATAGGGTCAAATACGCAGAAACTGCATAAAACATCCTACCCTGAATTCGCCGGTATCTGGGTCCAAGTCTTGCAAGGAGAAATCTGTATCTCTGGCTCCCTTTGCGTTGACAAATGCCATTCCACCAATACCTGTAGACACGCAATTGAGCCCCAATGTCAAAAAACGTACCTTAGGACATGTGCGTCCAGCGAAATTTCAGATCAGCCTGTACATTCCTGCAGTGTGATCAGAATCTTCACTGGGTGTATTTTGGATAGACTAGGATGCAGAGTTTCTTCATACGGACAAAGAAGACTCTAATCAGCCTGATGTAAGTCTTCGTTGGGCGCACATATCAGGAGGCACGTTTTCTTACGTTGAGGTTCAGTTAACAAAGACATGTTTTTTCTAATAAATAAGCTGAATCAATACTGTATTTACCCTAAGTATTTGAATATCCTTGCTCCTAACCGGACTTGTCTTTAAATTTAACCCATTGAAGACTGGATACCCCTAAACGGGTAACTGGCAAACAGTGCAGACCCAGATCAGACTCGACAGAATGCGGCATCTGATCAGGGTCTCCATTGTTTGCAAATAGATCAACCATTTTTCTTTAGGAATCATATAGCCTGACATATCTAAAATCGCAAATGGACTCTTCCAATCTATAGTGTGGGAGAGTTTATTCAGTCTTTAATATGTTTAAACGCTATTTTACTACATGTACCTGTTTATGTGTCTAAACTCTGCACCACCTGTTTATGTGTCTAAACTCTGCACTACCCGTTTATGTCTAAACTCTGCACTATTTGTTTATGTGTAGAAACTGCACTACCTGTTTATGTGTAGAGACTGCACTACCTGTTATATGTCGAAACTCTGCACTATCTGTTTATGTGTCGAAACTTTTCACTACCTGTTTATGTGTCGAAACTCTGCACTACCTGTTTATGTGTCAAAAATCTGCACTACCTGTTTATGTGTCTAAACTCTTCACTACCTGTATATGTGTGTAGAAACTGAACTGTCTGTTATGTGTCGAAACTGCACTACCTGTTTATGTGTCTAAACTTCACTACCTGTTATATGTATGTCGAAACTGCACTACCTGTTTATGTGTCGACTCCGCACTACCTGTTTATGTGTCTAAACTCTTTACTACCTGTATATGTGTAGAAACTGCACTACCTGTTATGTATCGAAACTGCACTACCTGTTTATGTATTTAAACTCTGCACTACCTGTTTATGTGTCTAAACTCTGCACTACCTGTTTATGTGTAGAAACTGAACCATCTATTTATGTGTATAACTGCACTACCTGTTATGTGTCGAAACTCTGCACTACCTGTTTATGTGTCGAAACTCTGCACTACCTGTTTATGTGTCGAAACTCTTCACTACCTGTTTATGTGACTAAACTGCACAATCTGTTTCTGTGTCTAAACTCTTCACTACCTGTTTATGTGTCTAAATTCTGCATTACCTGTTTATGTGTCTAAACTCTACACTACCTGTTTAAGTATCTAATATCTGCTAGATGAGTAGCAAGCAGTCTATACCCAGATCAGACCCCGCATTCTAATTTGGGTCTACACTGTTTGCTCAGGCTTGTCTGTTTGATAACTTGGACACCTTTCTCTTTAACACGTTTGTCTTAAAATTCAGAAACCAATCCATTTTACCTGCTATTGTGTCTAAATTCTGCTGGATGAGCAGCAAATAATGTAGACCCTGATCAGATACCGCGTTCTGTTTACTCAGGCATGTCTGTTTGAATACGTAAGGTAAACACTATAATTTCAAATGTAAATTAAAATTGTATTAACCTGGGCTACTTTTTGATAAAACCATATATTGGGAAAGCTGTCACTTTTAATGAAAATATGACCCAA
The DNA here is from genome assembly GCA_964016985.1 of Anodontia alba. NCBI lineage: Eukaryota > Metazoa > Mollusca > Bivalvia > Lucinida > Lucinidae > Anodontia > Anodontia alba. The sequence continues at coordinate 64,074,703 of OZ024821.1, read as the reverse complement.
CAAGTCACTTTATACAGGTCTATACAACTATTGTTCTTCATTTAGTACGAGATATTTAATATGCATTAGTATAAGGTTTCAAAATGAATTTATAAGGCATAGAAGCCACCTATATCTAAAAACTGTATTCATGTTATGACTCCAACATACAAGAGAGAATATTCTGTATGAGGATTTGTCTATAATTATCACAACTATACAGACATCTATCAGTATCTTTCCTCAGAAGGATCGGGAATTACCAAGAGAAATGAGAGTTTTATTTTTCAAAATTCGGAGTCTAATACTTTACCCTGAAATGATAGGTTGCTGTCTAATAATCTCCTGGGAGGACTAATAAGAACTGTACTACATTGTAAAACTATCATAGTCCTACTATTGCTTAATGTTTACGTTTATGTTTTGGGACTGTCTAAAGTCCCACTATGGCAATGAAATGCAGTATACTCTGATTAGACGCCGCGTTCTGCAGATCTAATCTGGGTCTGTACTATTTGCCATTGTCCCGTTTGGGGATAAAGCCAAAAGAATTTCGCTAACCTGGAAATGTTCTATTCCACATTCGTTTCTGCACATTGGTACCATATCGAGGATCTTCGCCGGCTGCTATTGTATCATTCAGAGCATGTGCGTATAACTGGAAAGCGTCATATTGGGCCATGTTGAAAACATTCAGCTGAAAGAAAAGTACCGTATTTACGAGTACCCACAACGAGTACCCACAATCTATGTTTTGAGCAGAAATATGAAAAATATCAGAAATTTTTAGCTGAAAATTTTCATTTTTTGGTAATAAAATTTTCAGTATATTTTAATAGGCGTGTTTTCGAAATGATATGTTGATATGTCTAAAATGAATGCTGAACTGCTGAATGAGTTGCAACCAGTGTAGACCCGGATCAGACGCCGCGTTCTGTGGGATCTGATCAGAGTCTACACTCTTTGCTCAAGCCCGTTTGTCCCGAAAAATAGGGTTATTAGGTCTAAAGGTGATTTGATACACTTGAAGGGCAGACGACTTTATCAAGCTATTTTATTTCCATCTGTGAAGGTTTCCACTCTGAAAGGAAATGCTTTGCTTAACCCTTAGCCTGCTGAACCTGGATATACCCTGCCTTTGCAAGCACTGTTTGCCACTCAGTATGTGAATTTATAGCAACAATCCAGATCAAGTAATCTGATTGGCCGAAAATAAGAAGTAGTTGTGGCATCTTAATTTATTCAGCAGGACAAGGGTTAATGTTGGAGCAGATTCCTTCTTGTTTGAGCAGACTCTGCTTTGGAAGAGACTCTGTGTGCATGACAGCTAAAACGAAGTCAAAAACGTTTTCTTTCTTGTACAAAATAATGATGTCTACCAAATATATCCAGTCCCCTTAAATTTTGTACCGAACAACATAGTTAGAAAAAGCGGGCCCAACATCATTTGTAGAACATAGAAGATTTAATGCTAATATTATTAAACTGTGTGGTGCTTTCAGGCTATTAAGGTTATACACTGCAAATGAAAATAGAGTTCCGCTTAAAGGTTGATACCGAAGCTACTTTAGATGTAACGAAAATCACAGGAGCTTCAATTTTGTTTCAAATTGATTTACTGATTGATTGATTGATTGATTGATTGATTAATTGATTGATTGTGTTGGGGTTTAACGACACGTCAACCCTTGTGGATCATTTTGTGTCCTTACCCATAAAACGAGAGAAAAGAGATAGAAAAGAAAGTAGAGGAGATGAAAGAGAGAGATAGGGAAGAAAGAGTAAAAGAGTAGGAAGTGAAGAAACAGAAGAAATAAAAAACATCCCCCCACCCCCCGTATCCTTACCTGCTACAAGGATAACAGGCCTTGCCCAACTGTAGGCCAATATCAATTGGACGTCTCGGTGACGTAAGATACACGATAAAGTTTTACACATGCATATACAAACAGTCGAACCTCAATAGCTCGAACACCAATGGTTGGTTTACCATGGCGGATTCGAACTTGTTTTTGAGTACGTACAAAATTCTTCCCATAGCTCCAGAAAACAAATATTTAAGGATTTTTTCTTATTTTATCATGAAATTGTATGTTGAGTGTACTCATTCGAATTGCCTCGATGAGGCGATTCTAATAAGTATACTTAACATACCATTTTTTCACAGAAGATAGAAACGACTTTCCTAAAGTGTCGCCATGTCTGGCACTATGATCAATCCTCAGTGGCTCGAACAACCCATGTCTCGAACAATTTTCTGTGGTGTTCGAGCCATTGAAGTTCGACTGTTTACACCAACATACATATACATCTATCTATCATTTCCATTGAAATAGTGATATAAAATCGATCACCTTTTAAAGAAATAATTTGGGTTAATATTAATATATGCTTTGACATTTCCTCTTCAAAAGTGATTCAAATGTAGCGACGTTAAGCGCTTTGCCCAAATAATATTTGTATAAATGTAATATTTTGAATGTACAGCTATACGAGGGTTGTTCGAAAAGTTTTGCAAACGCACTGTATGCTCGATAATCACGGGATTAACCTGTACAAAATCAATACGAAACGGATGACTTATAATTATTGTACATTATGTATAATATACTTGGAATCCACAAACCGGTTTTTTTGCAATTTCGAGTGCTTTCATGTGTACTCATAGACATTTTTTGTTGAAAATTAAAAGAAAACGAACAGTAAATGTTGCTGAAATCAAGGGTTATAGAAAAACCCGCTGTAGGATGAGATTGAGTGTCAAAAGCATCAACGATGAGTTATGTGTTATATATGGGGATAAATAAATGTTATTTTCCACAATTTATGGGTGTGTTCTGACGATTCTCCCGATCATGGAGATACAGCAAAAGAAATGAACTTCGATTATAAGTTCTTAAATTTCGATTTATTTTTCGACTCTGCGCCCGTAAATGGAGTCGACTCAACACTACCTAGCAACTGACATTACGTAACACCGTCGCAACGGCGTTACGTTTTAGCCGCAACGTCAAAGTATGATAGTAATATTTAACGGTACAAAGACCTCATTTCCATTTTCTCCTCCTCAAAATGATAATTTTGATAAAACTATTCGTTATAAAATCATTTTAGAATTAAACAGAAATTAAATATTCCTTAAAAAAAGATCTGGGGCTACACAAATATAACCGCTTGATGTTACATGTATGTCCTGGTAACATCACTCAAAAGCCTGTAAATCGTTCAGGCTGATTCCCCTCCATGAGAATTTGTGATATGACTTGCTGACTGTTTAGTGCTGACTGGCCGCTAATGAAGCACGTGTATACGAAGTTGGTCTGTAAGTCTTGTCTGTCGGCCGTGCCTGGATGGCCAATACAGATCCATCCGAGAGGTGTTAGCCTAACTGTTGGCTCCCCTGTCTGCCGCGTAATACTCTGACTGCACAGTGAAAATGGACAATCTAGGCGTATGAGGACGTCCACAACTGGCCTCTGTGCAGTGGTTGGGAAATCGATAGTCTTAAGTTACGACCACTGTTGTTTGTAACAATTTCAATCGATAACTTGCATGTCTCCATTTACCCTTGTTGTCGTATATGCAATGACGCTTGTGCTTGCTCCTCCATTTACTCTCTCTAACGTAAGCTGTACTGGTACTGTTTATATCATCTCGACATTACCATCTAATACATTTACCTTTACAGTTTCTTTTTCACCCTCAAGACCGAGCTTTGCTGCAACATCATGAATAATGTATGTCTTAGTACTGGCATCATCCAACAAAGCGTTGACGTTAAGCGATCGTTTGCCATTTTTCACAACGACAGATACAGTGCGAAGTGCCACAAAATCCGCCGTCGCTTTACCTCGCGTGGTCATTGTTGTCTGTTGATTACACACCTTCTCCTCCGTTGCATAACCGGCCTGCTCACCTGGTCAATTCTCTGACCCGCGCAATTCCTTACTGCTGGTTGACGTTAGTGTAGATCTTTGTGACTGCCGACTTTCATGTCTATGCAGCAGTCTTTTGTGTGATTCTTGGCAGCCATTCAGTCCACTGCGACTACTCACTGGACAGAATATTTTATGATGTCCAGCTTCCAAACAGCGCTATGTTCCATCTCTCAGAGACGGCCCTCTGTCGGAAATACTGACAACTACTAACAGCATGTTCTGCTTAACATATCGGACGCGGCAAATTCTGTATTTCTTTGTTACTTTGTTCTCCAAAGAATATCCGTGGACTTTTATACCTGGGCACCGCTGCATTCATCGTCTTTCCAGTAACACCGTTAACAGTCTCAGAGGCGACTGTTTGGAATTTACTCTCCTGAATCACCCATGTTCTTAACGTAATCACCGCTTCTTCAGTATGTGTTTCGAAAATCCAGCGATGATACCGTGCAAGCATAAATTGTGGCAGCTTCCGTTGTAACTTAATGTACAAGGGACCATCGCCTTGCTCTTGATTTTGACCTGCTCCTTCTAGCTTTATCACTGCAAGATCCAGTAAGTCGGCAAACTGTTCTAAGTCTTTCGTGTTGTCTGGTCGTATCTGTCGGAAATGGTCTATTTCCTCTAGATAGATTGCTATTTGACGTCTTTTCCCATCGCATTTTCTCTCTAGTCTTTCCTTTGCAGCCCTGTAGGCTGATGCTGAAAGTCCCAAATCCTCGATAGCTCTTAAAGCTTCTCCGGACAAGTACTGCCGAAGCTGCAATAATTTTTATTCATCCGTTACTAGCGCATTGTCGATACACGCCAGGAACGCCGCTGTCTAGCTTTGGAACAATCTCTTGTCGCCGGAAAAGACGGGTATCTTGATGCGCTTTAACTTCCAGAGATCTTGGCCTATCGAGGGCAATGTAGTTTTCTCAGCCGGTCATTTTATACTACTATCAGTTAATAGCTGTCGATATCAACTCTGATCTTGCATGCTCTGCTCAGTGGTATTTACATTTCTGTTTTCGAAATCCCTATTTTTGATGTATCCATGCCGCTGCATATTAGTATTTAAAATTAATGCCACTTGTTTTGTAATCCGGGTAAAATGTACATTTTTTGTTGTTGTCGTTGGCGTGTGGTCAGAAAGTGAGCCAGTTTTTTCGTTACCCCGTGGTGTTGGGAAAAATCTTTGTTGTGACAGCATCGTATCATCTTCTCTGTATGTCCCCCAGTCGTCCGCAATATTCATTCTTTGCAAGATATCGACTGATAAAATGTCAGATGCAACACTGGAACGGTCATCGCTGAGGGAATTTAAGTACTCTCGCGCTGTTTCATAGGCTGAGCGGTATTCGTCGTCTAAATTTTCCATTTCATCCAACACCCATATGCTTTTCTTCATCTCGTCAATTTTTATGTAGAATTCAGAAAAATTCGTTAGAGCACGTATCCATTTTTCGACAGGCATCACGAAAACATGCCTATAAAATTGTGACCTCCCTTAAACCCCACTTTTATATAGTAAAACTGGGGTTTACAGGGGTATGCATTATTTTTCTTATTTCTGCTCAAAACATAGATTGTGGGTACTCGTTAGAACCGCCTCGTCGATGCGGTTCTAACGGGTACCCACAATCTATGATTTGAGCAGAAGTATAAAAAATATCAGGATTTTTTATCTGAAAATTTTCATTTTTTGGTGGTAAATTTTTCTGTATATTTGAATAGGCATGTTTTCGTAATGACTTTTGAACTTCCTTGCGGCTCGGTAGCTCTTGCTGCTGAAGTAACGACAGCAACTGATTCCTTGAATGACTAAAATTTGACTTAGCTCGAGCTTTGTCCTTCTTATATTCTGCTTCTATTCTTGTAATGTCGACTGTTGCACTCCAACTGTCCGTATTTATTTTCCGATGACGCCATTCTGAATTTTATACCATTTTCACTAGTTTGTCGATGTTAAACCTCACTCTGCTACCAGTAATTTGTTCTGACGATTCTCCCGATCATGGAAATACAGCAATAGAAATGAACTTCGATGATAAGTTCTTAAACTTCGATTATTTTTTCGACTCTGTGCCCAATAATGGCCTCGACTCAACACTACCTAGAAACTGACGTTACGTAACACCGTCGCAACGGCAAAACGTTTTAGCCGCAACATTCAATTATGAGAGTGATATTTAACGGTACAAAAGTTCTCTTTTCCAGTGTGATTTGCAAAATTCAGTTCCGATCAGGAATCAATCAAAGATGCCCCTTATTCAAAAAGACCCAAGTCTGCAGCGCTATCAGAGGAGAAATACCCATAGTGTTGATATATTGTTGATTCATGCTTACCAGACACATCAATGTACGATATGGTAACATGGCAACGTAAAACCTATCAAGGGCTGTAATACTTCGTGGGTTATGGGCCCTTGACCCTGATTCTGGTATACACGATACATCAACTAACTCTCCATGTGTACCAGGTTTCTACTTTGCTACCCTTACAGATCTTGTGAAAAGTGAGACAAAAATTTCCATTAATTGAAATTTGTAAAACTTTCCCAGGGATGTAACTCTAAGAGTAATAGGCCCTTGGCCCTGATTCTGGTACACACGATACAAAAGCCCACTTTCCATGGGTGTGCTAAGTTTCACCTTTAAAGCTTTCATAGCTCCTGAGAAATCTGTAATGATTTTTTTTTCATTTATGGCAAACATTGTAAAACCTATCAAGGGATTTAACTTCGAGTTATGGGCCCTTGCCCCTGATGGCGGTACACACGATGCATAAACCCTGACGGATGGAAGGAATGACGGAAGGACAAGGCAAATCCAGTATAGCCCCACTTTGTTAAAGCAGGGCTATAATAAGATCGATTTCATTATACAGAAAGATGCACGTTTCATTGTAAGACAGCTAGTACAAATGACACACTTGGGTTTAGCATCTGTCCACTTCATTCTGAAAAAAAATTTTAAGGTTACGAAGATAAGTGATCGCTGGATACCCCATTTGCTCAGCGATGAGCAGAAACGTGCGAGGGTGCAAATGACAAAACAACTGCTGAAGAAGTATCCAAAATATCAGAAAAAAAGCGTTTTATAGTCTCATAACTAGTGATGAGACATGGATCCATTTTTATGAGCCCAAGCAAAAAGTTGATAACAGGATATATGCTCTGAAACATGCTAAAAGCCAAGTATTGCTAAACGAACACTGACAGCAAAGAAGGTGTTATACGCCATTTTCTTCAGAAATTCTGGACCACTTGTGCAAATTGCTGTTAGAAAAGGTATAGGTGTGTCTGATAGCTTCTATCAGAATGTGGTTCTGAAAATATTGCGAGCAAAAAAGAGAAAAATACGTCAAAAAACCGTCTCCAGCATGTCCATTTGTTACACGACAATGCTCCAGCCCACAAATCCTCAACTGTAGCACAAGTTTTGAAGTCTGAAAAGGTCAATGTATTGTCGCTCGCTACCTACAGCCTAGATCTGGCCCCGTGCATTTTTTTCCACTTTCTGACATTGAAACAAACAGCTATCTGGTAGTAGATAAAGGTCCAGAAGCGCACTGGGGTCTGCAAATCACCGGTTTCTTATGGGTGTACCCAAAGGTGAGTATAAAAATTGTTTCAAAACTTGGATTAAGAGATTAAAACGATGCGTTCTGGCTAAAGGGGAATATTTCAAAGGTAACTAGACAAAAAATATCAATTTTAATTAATACCTCGAAGAAAATATATAATTTGCAAATGTTTTGAACACCCCTCGTATAATTCAATATCTGTTGTACTGATATGAAAATAAAATATTTTTACACCTACATTCATAGACAGATAAAAGGTGATCAATAGCCATTCTTTCAAATATTCCCAAAAGTCTTTAACCTTACACTCTATAAATAAATGATATATTGTCTCAGGGTGCTGATTGCAAAATAAACATAAATTGTCGTCAGTTTTGTTTATTCTATGTAAAATGATTTTGTAACAAGAATTTTGCTAGTTGATATATACTGAAAGTCTTTTAGTTTGACTTCTTTCAAATCCATAATACTCTGCCATTTTTCCTCAGTTATATATCTGAGATCCTGCCTGCATTTGTCGTTGAGTTTTTACCTGCTTTTATCATAATATCAGCCTTCTGCACCTTTTTTTTTAATTTCTTATTAATTAATAAAATATAATTAATAATTTATAATAGAAAGTATAACGGTAAGCCATTAAAAATCATCCTCGCTCGACATCACATGTTTGCCAGCAAATAACGATTTGCACGCTGGTAGAAAGCTGTGGACTCGATTAGTCTGTTATGATAACCTTGAATAGAATAGAATGAATCCTATTTGATTGTCTCATTAGTATTTGATGTATAATATGAACAGTATTCACTGATATTACTAAATCTTGTGAATTGAATCTAACATTATGTACTCTTTTCTATTTCATTTCAGGATCAGTAGAAAACAAGTAGTGTTATTTTGAAATATGTTTTGAATATATAATAATAAAGTTGTTTATATAAACAAATCTCTTAGTAATAATTGTACATGATCATTACACTTTACATTATAATAACCTGTGTAGTGCCAAATGCTGACAGAATCGCCAAAAACAGATTAAAATGTGGTTAAAAACCACCAGAATCACAAAATGAAAACCTAATAATGTATATCCCTGGATGCTCCGATTTTTCACTGCCTGCTAAACATATATGTGTGGTCCATTACAAAAACCTGTGAACGTAAAACTATTAATTCATGTAATAAAACATTACATGTGGTGTCAAGCAAAACTCACCTCAGCTCCAGCTGGCCATGTGTAGTTGTTCAACGTATAAGCTAGCTCGAAGACATTCTGTTCAAACTCTAGAAATTCCTGGCTGATAGGTCGACGGGGTCGAACCACCATTACTGAATGATACGCTTCTCTGGCTTCCTGCCGATAATATAACATATGTTTATAGACTGGTTGTCTGATCGACGGGGTCATACCACCGCTACCGATTGATACTCTTCTTTGGCTTCCTGTCAATAACATTTATTCATCTATTTATACTTATATAAGCCGGGCACAGCATATCCAAAAATATTGCATCTGCAGCCCAGCGAAGACTCAGCTCAGCCTGTGCATCACTGGACACTCTTTGCAGTCACATGCATAATTACAATGATCGAACAGAAGTATTAATGGCAAAACTTCTGACACACGGCTATCGGTATACTGTATTCAAGTTATAGTTCCAAAATCAAAGGAGAATATTCTGTTTGCGGGATAGTCTATAATTATTAAAACTATACAGAGACCTAACGCATTCATCAATGTCTCCCCTCAACAAGCTATACAAAGCGGTTTCTACGTTATATTGTCATCATTTTAACTTGATTACTAAATACTATGCTAGTTTGAAACACGTGTGCTACAGAGAATATTGAAACCTAAATTTATGGCGATTTAGTTTATTAACTCCAAAACATTGTAGGTTTGATAACTTCTGAACAGTTAAAGAAAATAATTACTAGGCATGGAAGAAATAATGGAGCCTTCCTAAATCGGTATCGGACGGATAATGAACAAATAAGCATTGTCTGAAAACAAGCAGACAATCGACAATCAAAATGTGTCCGCGTGTTTGCTAATCGTATAAGGAGCGATTTCTAAGTGTCCCTAAATTCGTGAGTATATGTCGTCAATATCAAATTTTAGCAACGCCACTGAATGACTGTTTGCCTGTGAAACTAACTGGTTTCTACTGATGAACATATTGTGCTCTTACCATATCGAATTCATCGTTTCTCTTCCAGTGGAAGTTGCCAATGAATTTTTCAACACCAGGATCTGTCACGTAGTAGATGAAAACATATTCTCCGGGTTCCAGCCCCGCATGCTTTGTCAGTAAAACAAGCTTTCTTAAAACACTACCATGGCTACTCACCAGAAAAACTACAAAGCAAATATTGTAAAAGAAATAAACAAAACGAGTCAACCTTAGCGTTGTTAGTCGTTGTTTACTCTGTTTAACACGCCGCCCGTCCCCCCCCCCCCTCCCCCCCCCCCCTCCACCCACACCCACACACACACATACACCCACACACACACACATAAGAAGTTAATTTTATAAGAATTTAATTTTAATACAGTGAAATATGATGTTTTTGTATAGGTACACGACAAAATTAAGAGAATGTGATGGTGGATCGGTCCTCAGATTTCATGACGAGTCCATCATGGTCGAGTCCATCATGGTCTTCTTTGTGATTTTCTTGTGTTCTGGCATCCGGTTTCAACTGTTGTTTTATCACGTTGTTTTTTATCATGCGTGTTTCACTGTGATGTTTCACAGCTGAGATAGAGGACTCCTCTGCCTACCGAACATTTTAGTGATTTGGAATTAAGGGCGAGGTTTCTCGCGAGTAAACCTAACACGTTTAAGCCCCCAACCGCAACCCCAGCAGTGTTTCTAACGGCCATTCCAAGGAAATATCTCTGCTGCAGTACTTAAGCTTTCGTACGTCGGTGGCTGCAGTGCAAAAACTACTCACATTTTTTCAGCAAAAAAAATATCAGAATATCAGAATTTTGTATATTGAATCAGCTAAAACAGTTAACGAAATGACCCTTAACGAGCTCGTTAAGCTAATGACGCTTTGAACAACAGGGCCCAGATGTTTTAATGGGGAGGATACAAATTTCGTCATGTTTACAAGGAAAATAGTTTTTTTTTTGTGACTTTCTGTTTGCTTTCCTGTACACGAAGTGTTTTCTGTAAACAGGTCTATTCCAGTAACATGATGGATTATTTCCTTTTAGAGTAGATCCCTTTTCGGAAGGGAGGCAAAATTAATTTTGACAGATTTGCCTTCCCTCCCTGCAAGTGTATCCATTTATATAAACAGCAGCCCCAATTTGTCAAGGCTTCAAATATTAGAGAGGCACTTTTAATATAAAGGTTGCAGTAGTTGTCTCCCTTTAATCTTTTTTACGTTTATTCATATATGACTTTTGTTTTGTCATTACTTGTTCTTCTTTTTTTTTCTTCTTTTAATGCATCGGCAAGGCTGTGTTTCGTGATTCTGGATTTTTTCGGAGTATCTTCACTAATATTTCTCTATTGTCACACCTGTTTTAGCTTGAATACGTTATACCCGTACTTTAGTCGACCATTATTATACGAACGATGCGTCATCACCGTAACCATGATGTGTAATGGTAGATTTACTAAGTGCGTCCAACCCGAACCGCTTCGCGGTTCGGCGTGCAGATGCACTACTATAAACTAACTATTTGACCAGTGATGTGTGTGACCACAAATGTACTGGTCCAACAAACGCTTGGGTGGTTCGGTGCTTATCCTAAAAAACAATAAGCGTTCCGTGATTTGGAATCTATTGACACGGAGGCCGTGCCGATAATAGCAACAAAACAGCCAATAACGCCAAGTATTCCAATTGCAGGGGGTTGAATCACGAGACTCATGACGTCAGCCTACAAAATTTGTGATCGCCGCCATTTTGAACTTTGTAGACACTTCGAATTTTATTTCTTTCGATTCTCAGTCTATTTTTAAGCTAAGCACGATTCGTTTTGTGCATAAGGTACACGTTGATGTAGATTTTTGGAAAACACATAGACTTTACGCTCTTTTCGCGTGATAATCTGAAAAACTTCGACACAATAATGTGTTTGTTTGACCGGTTTGTAAATCATATAAATTGTTGTTATTTTTATGTTTGTTTTTTTTTTTTTTTTTTTTCTGCTTTTCGTAATGTATAGACTCTCAAAAAAAGACCAAAAAGAAACAAATACAAAAAACGCACAAACAGTCAAAAATCTTTAGAAAAATCCTGAAGCAGTAAAATGGATTTCGGGTAGCGAACGATAGTGTATTGACGTTGTACCTGTTACCGGCATACACTAGTTTTCGGTGTTCGGAAAGCATGGCCCACGCCCATCGGAGCCCGCGAAATAGATGGGCTGCCTAAAGCCTCCATGGCAGAGCTGCTAATAACTAAGCAGGACCCGAATTCATGTGATCGGGTAAGGTAAAAGTCCAACAGATTTGGAGGCAATGTGTCTAAACTACTGAAATATTGTTGACTTAGACGTTATATAGCAATGACGACTTTTGTTTTCTTAATTTGTCCAGAAAAAAAAAAGGCTTCGACAGTTCATTCAAATTGTATCCTAATACAAATTTGCATGAAATATTTAATCCTATTTTCTGGAGAAAAAAAAATAAGAAAAATATCAGTTTGTCGTCTGCTGAACTTGTCTTGAATAACAGCTTCGCTTTTGATGGATTATATTCAAACACATTATTGTGTCAGAAAAAATGTTTTTCATCATTTCAAATCAATTGAAAACGGATTATCAAGAGAAATAAAAGGCGCTTCCTTACATTACAGCCGGTTACTTTATGTTGCAGTAGTGCGTATAATTTCAGTTAAATTAAAGAATTCGAAAAATACTCTTCCTTCATATTAGCCTGTGACTTTCGTCTTATATTTTACAATGACTATGTACAACATATACTGTCTCCAATTGTACTCATTTGCAAAGGAATCAAAGCGCGGTAATAAAAAAGCTGTGGTAATTCAAATATCAGCTTACCGTATTTATCCTAAATATTCGGACAGACATGCCTGATCAAACAGTGTAGACCAAGATCAGACGCCGCGTATTGCGGCGTCTGATCTAGGTCTGCACTGTTTGCTACGTATCCAACATATTTTGACACATTGACAGATAATAAAATGGTCTTGTTAAGGTTTTAGGCAAAGTAAGGTAAATAGTTACAGTGTCCGAATAATTATGTTAAATACGGTTAAACCCAGTGCTTCTTTAGGCAAACAGCGAAGCCTTGACCCGATTATCATGTTTAGTGTGCTATATATGGTACTTCTGCGTCCGCATATGTCAGAAGAAAGCTAGTTTTTACATATATACTGACCTAAAAAAGAAACACAATGTTTCTGAACTGCGAAGAAAGTAAGGTTAATACATGTACTTTATTTTTGGGCGGGCTGTTAAGCCGTATATAGCTATGGCATTCGATTTGATTTTGGGGACCGCTTTAGGTATCTCTATTCTAGAAATCTAGACCATTTTACTGAGAAAATAGTTCTCATTTTTTAATAGTTCCGAAAATTTATCCGCATTGTAAAAAGCCAAATAAATCAAAATAATCATTTTAGATTTATTCAAATTGAAAATGGCTTCAGTTAGCTTTTGAAATCAATACTTATACCTTCGAAAACGGAACATTGATTAACGCATATAAAAACATTACGCAGGCACCTCGTTAATATACCTGGAAAATGTCACGTGCGCACTGCCCATTAAATAAACGTGTCAGTTATTGAGTTATTTTTCAATGAGAATGGATAATGGGATAAACAAGCAATAATCTCAGTGTTTTACTTTTATGTAGGTGACGTTAGGTAATCTATTTGCACTATCTGTACAATATATTTTGACCCCAATAAAACAGTAAAACAAACATATAAAAAGATCTTTTTTCTCATAAAGAGGGTTCCCGCCACTATGTAACTTCTTGTGGGTACGAGAGAAAATAGCATTTACTGCGTACGCGAACAGCCCAGAACTGCATCTAGGCATTCCGATAAGAAGCTACACACAGTGTGCTGGATATATTCTTTGGGGCTTTGAAATTGCATTTGGCCAACAGAAACTATCATTTTCAAGCGCAGGTAGACATCTCGCATAAGTGATAAGATACCATTTGCTTGTCCGCTTGCCGTATCTAAGGCGGTATAACTATTTACCGTAAGGGATACCGGGTTTTATTCAGAAAACAAACATCAACTGTGTCCTCCGAAGGAACAGTCCAAAAGGACCGGAACAGTCCAGGGTAACCTCATCTCAGCAGTGCAAATCCAGATCCAAGAGCCGCAGATCGGTGCGTCTGTTCCGGTTCAACACTGTTTGCCAAAGTACAGGAACTTGACAGCCCTTAACTTTCAAACGAATCTTCCAACAAATCTGCCCAAAGACATTTTTGAGATTTTTGCAAACAGTGTAGACCCTGATCAGACGCCGTAAAACGCGGCGTCACTGTTTATTTACAGTGCAGGATTTTTTTTTTTTTTTTTTTTTTTTTTTTTTTTTTAAAGCTGACATGAAACAAAACAAAACTGACACTCTTAAAGGTTAATAGTTCTGTCCAAAGGCATTTTGCGGACATTTGCGGTATGGACCCAGATAGGATGCCACAGAACGCCGAGTCTGATCAGGGTCATAACCGTTTGCTTAATTTACTGGAATTTGTGTAAATGTTCTAAAAAAAGTTTGACACCACTTAAATTCAAAATAGACATGTCAAAATTAGGCACTTTGGGGAAATTGGCAAACAGTGTTAACCCAGATCAGACGCTACAGAATGAGTGTGGCGTCTGAATAGGGTCGTCACTGTTTAGTTTATCTACAGAATTTTTTGTAAAGCTTACAAAAAAAAAAAAAAAAAAAAAAAACTCTGACACTCCTTAAATCTAAAATGGATCTGTAACTATTTGTTATCCAACATCGCTAAAGTGTGGTACATTCTTGTTTGGAAAGCTATCTTTTACCAAGCTAATGAGACGATAGCTTAACCCATTTAAGCCCAGCGTCCCTTAAAAGGGACATAGGCAAACAGTGTAGACCCAGATCAAGAACGCGGCGTCTGATCAGGGTCTACATCGTTTGCATTTAATACAGAAATTCTTTAAAATATGGTTATAATAAAAACTAACCAGACACCTCTTCTATTGGAAATGGATCAGTCCAAAGAGTTAAATTAGAAGATTCCACTCGGCATAAATGGATTAAATACGGGTATCCAAAATGTGGCGTTGAAGATTTCATGGTAAAACAAGTTGTACAATGTTCTGCGATGGATGACTGAAAACATCAGTCAAATTAGTCGAAGGGAAATTTTACAGGAAGGTAAAAAAAAGAAAAAAAGTAACCTATCCCCAGCTAAAAAAAAGGCACAGTACTTTTTTGTGACAAAGTTCCCACATCCTCCATATGGTTTAGTTCCCTCAGTAAAAATAGACACTTTGCAGAAAAAAAAAAACAAAAAAAAAACTCAAGAATTCAGCAGTAATCACTAGACATCACGAAAACATACCTATATAATTTTGACCCCCGGCAACCCCATTTTTATATAGTAAAACTGGGGTTTACAGGGGGGGGGGTATACATTATTTTTCTTATTTCTGCTCAAAAACATAGATTGTGGGTACACGTTAGAACCGCCTCGTCGAGGCGGTTCTAACGAGTACCCACAATCTATGTTTTGAGCAGAAATAAGAAAACTATCAGAGTTTTTTTATCTGAAAGTTTTCAGTTTTTGGAGGTGAAATTTTCTATATATTTGAATAGGCGTGTTTTCGTAATGAACTAAAAGTGCCTGCCTATCGGCAGCAAATACCACCCTTCCGGAGCCTGTTTGATAAGAAATCAAGCCACTAAGGCAATGCAATGCAAAAACAATGCAAAGAAAAAAGGAATTGTGAGCTACTTACCCTCAGTATTTTCAGTACTTTGATCTTCTGTTGCAATAAAAAAATTTACACGTTGGTTCATAATTTCTTGCATGTAAATCCTATACTTTATATTGAGAAATAAACATTTCAAATATACCTTCAATTGTTTATTTGCATGCACGTTTTACACGCTAGACCAGTTTTATAATAATAAGATCTATTCTTCTGCCATTTAGCTGTTTTTTTGTTTTTTTTTGTAGAGGGGATGGGAGAAGGAGCGAGTCAGTATACTTTGCACATCCAAGCACCCTGCACATCATCTGGCTATTCCTCCTTATTTATGAAACTATAGAATTAAAAGCCGAGGGGGGGGGGGGGGTCGGGGGGGCGGAGTTTGGCGCAAATGAAAAGAAATATGGACATATGAGCCTCCCCCCTTCGGTTTCCTAAGAAACAGTTTGCTCCTCTAAGATCAGTTTGTTAATGGGGAGGATACAAATTTCGTCATTTCATTACGAAAACACGCCTATTCAAATATATTGAAAGTTTCATCACCGAAAAACTGAAAGTTTTCAGATAAAAAATTCTGATATTTTTCTTATTTCTGCTGAAACAGTGATTGTGTGTAATCGTTAGAACCGCCTCGCCGAGGCGGTTCTAACGAGTACCCACAATTTATGTTTTTGAGCAGAAATAAGAAAAAAAAATGCATACCCCTGTAAACCCCAGTTTTACTATATAAAAGTGGGGTTTAAAGGGGTCAAAATTTCATAGGTATGGTTTCGTGATATTTCCAAGGGAAATAGTTTTTTTGTGACTTCCTGTTTGCTTTCCTGTACAGGAAGTCTTTTCGATAAAAAGGCCTATTCCAGTAACAGGATGGATTATTTCCTTTTAGAGTAGATCCCTTTTCAGAAGGGAGGCAAAATTAAATTTGACAGAGTTGCCTTCCCTCCCTGCAAGTGTATCCATTTATCTTAACAGCAGCCCCTAAATTTTTAAAGGCTTCGAATACTAGAAAGGCACTTTTAATGATAAGGCTGCAGTAGGTGTCTCCCTTTAATCAAATCCTGTTAGCATATACGAATTTTTTTTTTTTTATCTGGCCATAACTCAAATAATTTCGACTTTCAATAGGCATTTACGAGCGTGGACACATTCAATAAATTTAACACCATTATTTAAAAAAGGCGTCAACTTTTGCTACTTCCTTTTTGCTTTCCTGCTCATGAAGCCTGGTCTACTCTAGAAAGAAAAAATGTCAGGGCATTCTTATCATAAAGTTGTATCTAGTCACATTTATTGCACGACATACCAAACGCTATTATTCAGTCAGCAAAATTAATTATATAAAATATCATTATTATGTCATAAATGCTATGTTTCTTAATAATTTTTTTTTACCAATAAGACCAAAATATGCAGATTTTCAATTAAAGACCAATCTTTTAGACCTGGTTAGTGACATTGTTGATTAAGGAACATAAACCTCATATATATTTTTAGTTTGGTTACTGAGTCTAAAATCTAGATGAGGCCCTGTAAGGGATTTTATAGCTGTAACACATACACACACACACACACACACACACACACACACACACACACACACACACACACACACACACACACACATATACACACACACACATATATATATATATATATATATATATATATATATCCTTTGTACACTCTGAAACCTTGCCCTGAATTAAGATACAAAAATGTTTGGTCCGCTTGGCATCTCACGGCTGCTTATCTCAACACGTGCATCACCGTATTGTGAAAAGAAAATCGTAAGGTGACCTTCCGGAGGTGGTTGCGGTGAATCAGTTTAGGTGGAATTGAAGATGGGTGTCAGTTGAAATAAGGCTATTATTTTGGCACGATCGCCGATATCCAAAATCGGGTGATGCAATTCAATCTCTTGTTTAGTCTCCCATATATTCAGATTGAAATTATTGCATAAAAAGCAGTGCCGTACGTTATTAACAGCCGTGCATTAACCGGTGAAAAGCCCTGTATTAACAAGGCAATTCACGCGCTGTTAATGCATGGCTACGCAACATTCAATATGATCGTAACGGGGCCACAGATTAGCTGCCGTTACGAGATGTGTACTGCCCGGCCCTAGAACGAGCATAGTCCGTGGAAATTACGTTCGCGAGACATCTGTGAAAAGGCGAAACAAAATAGTGCAAGACATAACGCAAAATGTAGCAAATGTTTTCAGTTTTTATGCAATAATAGCGATCAAACATAGCTTTTTAATGCATTAACATTCGCCAGGTCCATTGAGATGTGTTGAAAACCGCGGCCTTCGGCCTCGGTTTTCAACCCCTCCCACAGGACCTGGCGAATGTTAATGCATGAAAAACCATGTTTGAACCCTATATTGTAGTCCTTTCAGCAAATATGGAACAGCTTCAACAACTGCATGTACGCTTATGTCATTGAACTAACCAAGATGACTCCAGTTATTTTCCGAGTTTTTGTTCACTCCGAACTGTCAAATACCTCTGAAATTTTGACAAATAATAATAGAACTATAATAACTCAATTAAGCATTTTAGACTTTTAGTTGCCTTGGAAAAAAAGTAGGTATGGTTGGTGATTATTGAACAAACATTTCAAAACGTTTCTGTCAAAGTACCTGCAATGACGTTTTTGTTTGGTTTATTTTGGAGTTTTACGGATCATCGACACATTTTAGGTCATTTCGAGCGCATTTAGGTAACTTAATGGTGTGAAATTATGTACTAGTAGTCCATGAATATCTTGAATAATGAAAAGATATGGTGTGCCCCTGGAGAAATGAACACACTGCCAAATAATTATAAAGTATGTCAAAACCCGTGACTCCAACGTACGTGACTTTGTTATCAGTACCAACCGTGAAAGACGAGGAGTTGCTGAGGCCGATACGACATATGTAGACCCATCTGCGGTTGGTGTACCCGACGAAAACAGTGATGATATCTTGTTTATCTGTACCTTTACACTCACACGTGGTTTATGTTATGCCATGCAGGTAGGGAGGTATAATGCTAATAGTTGCTATGAATAAGCACGTCAAAGTCTTCAGCAAATTTGAAGGTCAGCCTTTTACTGAATATTCTGGCTAGTTCGTACTAGCGAGTATAATTTACCCACCAAAAAAGGTGCTTTTTGATGTGTGTGTGTGTGTTTGTGTGTGTGTGTGTGTGTGTGTGTGTGTGTGTGTGTGTGTGTGTGTGTGTTTGTTTTGTTTTTCTTCCACCGTGTAGTCAGAAGGAACTATGTGCAAACTAATTAGAATCCGTCTAAATGTCTCATTAAATGATATTTCTAAGTATTAATCGCCTTTTCTGGTTGATTATTTATTTCTTTTTTTTTTTCAAAACGAACAATAAAGATATTTTATGGATTCTCGTACTTGCGCAAGCATAATTTATTTGGGCGCGAAATAAACTGTTTTTTAAGCAATAATTGTTATTTCATTACAAAAACACGCGTATTCGAATATATTGAAAATTTTAAAACCAAAGAAAAAGGAAAATTTTCAGATAAAAACTTCTGATATTTTTCATATTTCTTCTCATAACATAGACTGTGGGTGCTCGTTAGAACCGCCTTTCCAAGGCGGTTATAACGAGTACCACAATCTATGATTTTTAGCAAAATAAGAAAAATAATATATACCCCTTAAAACCCCAGTTATACTAGATACGAGAAGTGGAGTTAAAGGAGGTCAAAAATATATAGACGTGTTTTCGTGATGCCTGTTACAAACCTGGCTGTACGCTTTTGCATGCTTTCTTCCTGACTACACTTTGGGATCCGAAATCTATTATTACCTTACTCTAAGACTGGACGCACCATTCCTTTATATGCTGCTACTTTAATGTCTTGATGAATTCTTGTACTTGCTGAAGCATAATATCATTTGAGGGCAAAATCGGTATAAAAGTGAAAGATTTCGTTAACTGTAACCCGAAAGAGGTCATAATTGGATAATAAAACATTCTATTCTATACGTTATCAGATGCACGACTACTATGTTAACAGTCTTGGTAATTACTTCCACTTTAACTGGGTTCGATATCATTCCCATATTTGATGCATGATCATCATAACTCCTATATATGCGGCTTGCCAGGGCGACCCGCTGTTATTTTTTTCAGTACACATTAATTTTGTAAGCAGACAGAGAAGGCACTGATCCTATGGTATGACTGTGCGGGCTGATATGTGTCTTCGCTGATCACAAAAGTGTCGGAGACATCTTTTGCCATTGTGCAGGTCACTGGTTAAACTTGAGAGATTTGGCCATTTCCGCCATAGGAAACAATTTTTGCGACTGCCTGTTTG
The DNA here is from genome assembly GCA_964016985.1 of Anodontia alba. Taxonomy (NCBI): domain Eukaryota; kingdom Metazoa; phylum Mollusca; class Bivalvia; order Lucinida; family Lucinidae; genus Anodontia; species Anodontia alba. The sequence goes on along the minus strand of OZ024821.1, from coordinate 64,054,960 downwards.
CTTCTTGGCACGCCAAACAGCTCCTGTAAAAGGGGTTTACTTAAAAAAAGAAAAGGATTTCGCTCTTTCCCTAATACTTTTTCTTTTCGAGTAGAACCATTTTCAGAGTGGGGCCAAAACAATTTCTCTTCTGCAAGTGTACCAGTTCCTCTTTTTGTGTGTACCTCTTGATTTCTTTTTAGCTTCATTCAGTACTCTGAGGAGCTCCGTCCTCTGATCGGGATCGGCCGCGTTGAAAGGGAATGCATTCGTGTTGATGCCAAACCTGGTAAAGCGTTTCTGAAAGAGAAAATACACAGAAACTTATAAAACGTTTGAATATGAGCCGGGGCACAGCATTTCCTACAAGATTACATGTGCGGCCAGTGAAGACTCAGATCAAACTGCGCATCATCCGCGCAGTCTGATCGGGGTATTTGCAGGGCATTCAGTGGATGGCCAGTGGCCAGAAGCACCGCGAAAACTCTTTTTTAAGATTCAAAAACATTTGTTTAATCGTATTTTATTTCCAAATATTCAACAAGCAAATGGGTTGGAAGACAAGTTCTCACAACATTAGATAAGGTCCTCCCCAAAACAAAATATAACATACAACGTTTATGGCAATGTGCAATTCTAATTATGCACACACTAGAAATTCGATTGTCCAGATCCTACTACAAAAAGAGAGGAAAAGAGAGAAAATTGTATAGGATCAAACAATATACAGTATCTGGAGAATCCGATTTCGCGTGTTTACATATAAACAAAATTGATTTATAATCAACAAAACAGAGCGATCGCATGTAGAGCTAAGAATAAATGGAAAAGGTAAATAAAGAAAAATAGATAGAAAAGAAAGAAAGAAAAGGCACATTGAAACGAAAATGAGTTTTATATGAATCTAGCATCAAGAACAGAAATGAAGCTCAGGAGGATGAGGCGTGAGTGGGGATCACCAAACCAAGTTTTTATAACAGATAATATAAATATATATGTGAACAATATGTAAATTAGCTTATGGTTACACTATATAAAAAAAATAAACGATTTATTCTTTCTATAAAACGTTCAACGTGTGAAACAAATTCAACCATGACAAAGTTTTTCTCTCAGAAAAAGAATGGCAATAAAAATCATGCTCAACCGATAATTTAAGCAGGTGCTTTATGACGACTGCCCTCAACTCTCATACACTAATGAGTCTGTTCACAGCAGGTGGTATTGCCAGGTTTATCCAGGGGACTACTTTTTTCTCTGATAACAGTGGTTCCTTGCAATGTCAGCTATAATCTGAAAATCTGTACTTGTTAACACTGAAAACCATTTAAAACATGTAATTTGATTAACTTTTTATGCAGATATAGATATAGGAATCGGTTTTGAGCTACTTCATTGTGTTTTATATTTAAGAAAAGTTTCGTGTTGGTGTCTAGTTAACTGTCTTATCAGTATCACTTAACTACTTGGGTAACAGAGCATCATTTTATTGGCATCTGGGCGGAGTTTCATGGTCTCAGTCATCAGAAACATATGGAAATGTAATACCCCATTAACCCGACTTTGATATAGTACGTCGGGAAGGTGGGTTCAAAATCTCTAAGAGGAAAACATGGCATAAGTATCGTCATTAGAAAGGTCCGGAGAACCAAGTCTGAGAAGGCGTATACCGACAGGCTGAAATTTACGGATGGCCTGGAACAGACTAGTTCGTAGCTGTGTAAACCTATTATTTAGAAGAAAAAGGAGTGTTTAGTATCCTCACTTGTAAAAAAAATATAAAAAAAAAAGCCACAGTCACATGCAGCCGTTAGTCTAAGATGATTATTAAATACGTCTTTATTTAGATTGCTACAAGTATCTCTTATTCCACAGTGATAGACAGAACTCATACGTTGGCCTGAAACAAAATGGCTAGGAACTTCAGGTCTCCTAAACATAGATCTCTTAATAAATTATTTAAAAGCACTGAGAGAATCAGTGCTTCTTACTGACAAAGGTAACTTATTCCAGTAGTCAACAGAAGAGGGAAAATGATCTAGAATAAATATGGATATTATCTAAAGCTTTCCTACTCAATTTGTATTTAATGACTCTCATAATTCCTAATAAATTTGATACAGGTGCAATAGTATTTTCTATGTGCGCATGCCTCTTGGCATTACTAGAATGAGTACATCCAAGACGCTTATGACTTTCAACAAAATTAACCAGAACATCTTCATCTTCGAACATAAGATTCGGATAATGATATGCGTCATTACAAGAAAAGATAACTGCTTCTGTTTTACTGGGATTGAAATCGACCAACCATTCAAGCAAATCATGATTTTAAATGCCATCTATGTCACGAATGTTTGCTGAGTAACAGGCTAGCGACGTATTGTCTGCAAACAATCGTACAATATTCTGCAGATTTTCAACTATGCCATTAATATAAATTAAGAAAATAGGGCCTAAGAACGGTTCCCTGGAGTACTCCGGCTTTTATAACCCTCAGGTACGACATTGATTAGCCAACAAAAAACCTATTGCTTTCTTCCTGACAAATAGCTTAATATCTAATTCAATAATTTCTAGTTATTCCATTCTGATGTAATTAAATAACAGACCCTTATGCCAAACACGATCAAATAATTTTGAAACGTCGCAAAAGACCATACATGTATACTGCTTTGCATCTATCCTCTGGACAATTAGATTATATAGATCAAAAAGTTGGTAGATTGTAGAATGACCTGGAAAAAGCCGTGTTGGTGTCTGTATATAAGGTTATTGGTTAATAAGAAATTAAAGATATGCTTAAATATTATACAATTCTGCAACTTACCCACACAGCTTAGTAATAAAATAGGCCTATAGTTGGAGGGTGACTCGAAAGGAGATTTCTTAAGAAGGGGCATTACAATACCCGATTTCCATTGTGAGGGATATTTGATCTTCTCCACAGCCTTTATTTACGATTTCTGATTCTTGTATTTGTATATTATTTAAACTATTCTGTGTTTTTAGACTAAGATTAGGCAAAGAAGCGTCCACTTCGTTCAGCGTAGAAATGGATGCAAAGTAGTCTTAAGTAAGTTAGCCCTTTCAAAGTCGGAAGAAGCAAATGTTACTTCACCATTTTCTTTAATATACTTTAGCGGGGTATTACTTCTGAATTCTTGAATGTGTTAATAAAATCTCTTAAAAGTTGCCAATAAGCTTTTGGATTGAGATCGGAAGATTCAAAAAGAGTGTTCTCAACGTTATTAGAAAATCTTTCTTTTGGGTACTTTTTTTTCAAATTTTTATCTTTATTACGCATGTTTTTACACTTGCGCCAATCCTCTGTTTGGGCTGTTCTAACTGTTCTGACTGCTTTCCGTTTTAATGGGTCGCGTTTTCTGGCATATGACCGTATGGAGGAATTATACCAGGATTTGTCATTGGGACGAATAAGCACAACTTTATTTGTAACACATTCATGAATTAACTCCATAAATATTTATTTGAACTGCTACATATCCTTCGTTAATAGACTTGCAGTCAGTTTTGGAAATTAAATAATTCAAACGATCATAGTCTCCACGTTTGTATATCAATATTTTCAGTTTAAAATATTGTTCGTCTTTTTAACTAAAATTAACTAAGATGTATGTTGCGGAGTGGTCATTAACTGATGGGCTAATTTCAATTACACCAGAGTCAAATATTTTTTTTCTGAATCAGGGTCTTTATCAAGTGAAGGAGAGTAGCTGATGTCGTTGTAATCCTAGTTGGTACCTCGACAGTATTAACAAGGCTATTAATAGTTAATATATCTTTAACATAGTATTTCTGAACATTCAGCTAATCTTCATTTAAATCTTCGACAATAATTATAAGTTTAGAGGTATCAAGAGCTTTCTCGATTACTACATTCAGACGATGCAAAAAAGAAACAGGAGTACCTGGAGTTCTATATATGTTCCAAAGTCAAATAAATTCGCCCTTCTGTTTTATTTCTATATATAGAGAGATTCATATAAAGCTTCCAAGCCGAATCTTTGAAGTGATGTTAGACCTTCTCAAATGTAAGCAAGTAATCCAGAGGAATGGGGCGATACACATTTGCTAAATGTACATTAGATCCTCATTAGGTACATTCTAATGCAGATGTCTTTCAGTAAAACAGAGTATACTGAAATTACTTAATGTTTCCTTGATAAATCCAAACCTTTTTATGTATACTACAAATATTTAAATGCATAATTGACAGAATAATATTATTTGTACTACTATGTGATGACAAAATTATTTGTATTACTATGTGATGAGGGTCTTGGGTTTTCTAAACCACCTTCAGACATGAGAGTATTTTTATAACTAGCAAGAAGTGTAGATTAAAAATGCTGGACTACAATATTAGCTACACAAAGAGTCAAGCTAGTAATTCTTATACAATAGCATAAAAAGTGTAGATATAGTGGCATTTCATATTTAATGTACATCAGCAACATCGCCTGTATATTTTTTAAAAATGCCGACAGCTGACCTGTAGGTTTCTAGATCAACACCCATCACCTGTTAGGTCTGCAGATATTGTAACTTCAAATACTGGCCGGCTGCGCACCTTTCACATAGTGAGGACCCGGACATTTGGTGACACCTAAACTCATTTTATAAACAGGGAAAAATAAAGATAGAAAGAGCTGACATATACAAAAAAAAAAGACAATACAAAAACAGCATGTCAAACATTGCACAAACATAATTTGATGAATATGATTGTACTGAGACAAACACACTTACAGCATACGAAATCCTTTAAGAAGTTATATTTGAACCTTGAAATATATATATCTCAAAATCAATAACATCATGAGGTTGTTAACCTACCGGCGAAAACGGATGAGAGACACAGAGAGAGAGAAGGGGAAAGAAAGACCTAGACTAAATGCAAGAGCTACTATTGAAGATACAATTTAACCTTCGAACCGCCATGCAAACCTACAGTAAAAAAAAAAACTTATCAAACATCATCCCTAAATATTTAAAGACATCAAACGGGATTAAAATGAATTAGATTATTATAAACATCTTTTCCACTGGGATTGAGTAATAACATTTATCAAGAATGTAATACTTTTAAAATACCTGATTTTGACGCATGTTCTCTTTTGGAAATTCGGAAGTCATGATTTTAGAACAAATCGAAATTTCAATAGAAAAAATGCTGCAGTAAAGCGATCCATTACTTAACTTAAGGCTTTAATAGAAATATTTAAGAATCATGGTCGACACTCTATGCTTTCATTTTTAATTTTCCTTCCTGTTTCCGTCAAGCGTATTTCAAATATGGGGGCTAATAAGTTCTCTTCACCTGTATGATGCTGCACTCTTGACAAGATGTTATATTCGGCATGTTCTCCGTCCATTTATCGATACCAAAGTCAATCATAAAAGACATTTTATTAAAATTCCTTTCATGAATAAGACTAACTGTGCACCGTTGCGTTGACTTGTTTTTATACTTGTATGGGAAGGATTTTGTATAAAGTCCCGTCACAGCAGGCAAGAAACACCTTGCACAACAATTCAATTTCATCTACAGATATATAGATGATTATTGTCTCTGAAAAACACAAAATGCAAAGTACTTGGAATTCATCTATCCATGTTAACTTAAAATAAAGGAAACAACGGAGACCGTAGCCTCCTCCTCATACTTGGATTGTTATCTCTATATTGACAATGGAAAGCTTACTACTAGGCTTTAACGGGATGACCAATTTTCCTATTGTTAACTTTCCATTCCTGAGCAGTAATATCCCTTCTGTACCAGCATGCGGCGTTTACGTTTTACAGTTAATCCGTTATGCCAGAGCCTGTTCAAATTATCAGGACTTCATGGAGCGTGGGAAAGGTTGTTGAGCCAGGGGTATCAAAAAACCAAACTGGTAGTGGCACTTAAGAAGTTCTAAGGGGTACATTATAATCTGGTCGATCCCTACAATGTGACAGTTTCCAGAATTGTATCTGATGTTTTTGCCAATGACGAGCCATAAATAGACTTCTAAAATCCCGGACATACGCTTCTACCTACATTTCCTTCGTTCAGGCCTATTGGCTTGGTGGGCGAAGCTTGCTTACCAAGTAATGCTTACTATCCGCGGACGCCTGATTACATCCTTTATTCTGGGGTCCATATCTGAACATTCTGATTCGTCATTCGTTAACGGATTTATGAGTTTGAATTACGGCTTGGGTACCATGACCACTACTACTTTGCCATGAAAGAGATTTTATGATGTCTCTTTCTGATGATACACTAGCTGATATTATTGAAGCTTTTAACTTAACTTCCAGATATTTTGACGACCTTTTGAATATTTTTACTTTGAAGGAATGGTCACTCAAATTTATCCTACTAAACTGCAATTGAATAAAGCTAATTCTACTGATACCGAAGGCGCATTTTAATATTTGCATTTATAATTTCTTACGCATTTGTTTCATCTAAAATTTATGACAAATGCAATGATTTTGATTTTGACATCGTTAATTTCCCGTGTTTCCTCGTGCCCCTTTTTATGGTGTTTACGTTTCTCAACTTATTCGGTTGGCAAGAGTGTCTAGCTGACTTCAATACTCGTACAAAATTTTGACTGCCAAACTTCTCCAATAGGGATATCGGTATCATAAACTTGGGACAGCTTTCTCTAAGTTTTATCGTCGGTACGGTGAATTGGTCTCTAAATTCGATACTGGACTAAACCACTTCTTCTACAAGGCCTATCGGAATCTGAATTTTATAGTGACTTGGTATATAAGTTTAGAAAAACTGTAGGAAAACATGAATTTCATTTCAGTAAAATTGCCTTGTTTTATAAACGAAAGGGCTATAACATTGATGTCATGAAACTGCCTGCTTGCTTAGCGGTTAATCCACTTTGCTAACCTCTTTAACTGCACGCCGGTGGTTCGGGGTTCAGACTCTATGACTTAAAAACTATTTATTAGATGGTCTGGGCTCACCGGGGTTTAACTGGAGGTTTTCTTTTGCTCCTGTATTCCAGTGGTGTTGTTTGACAACCCAGGGATCTCCAAGAGTCTCAACCCTTTGTTTCTGTTGAGTCCTCATCTTTGCTTCATTAAAGACTTTATCTGGGATTTTTTTTTTGCCCGTAATGGTTCATGGATTAGTACCTCCACACAGACCGAACAAATATATGTTTTTACCATCATGGAAGCTTAGGGCGAGGGTTGGGATCCCGTAAAGCTAGCTTAACCTTCCCTTCCACTTCACCCTCACCCTCCACCTAATTTATTACTGACCGTTATAGGGCGTACTTTCATTGTGGTACTTTTTGTTAATTGTTATATAGTGTTTCACTTTCTAATGTTTTTTTTCTCTTTTTAATAATTATGTAAGTTTAAGATATATTCAATTAAGTTTGGGTAACAGAGTTGCCACCTTTTTGGGAAAGAGTTGCCAACTCTGCTTGCCACCTGTTCATTTTATGGCTGCTTAACTGTATCTGTCTGTCTTTACCTTTGGTTTTGAGGGCTTGATGTGGATCTGATTGTATCAGTTCTGAATTTACTTACGTATTATTATTATTAAAATGTTTACAAACATCCAATTATAGGTTTTCAAATTAACTAGTGTAGCAAACTTTTTCAGTATATATATATATATATCTGTCATTTATAGGCTTTATCTGTGACTTATTTGTTGCTCGTAATTATTTGTGGGAGAGCTAGAAGACCTCCAATAGGACCAAACAAATATATGTTTTACCACCGTGGAAGCTGAGGGCGAGGGTTGGGATCCTGTTAGCACCCCGCCCTCACCCTTTAGTAATCAATCACTGACCGTTCCAAGGAGGAAATTTTGGTGCTGTTTGTTGTTATGTAGTGTTCCACTTTCTAATGAATTCTTTTACCACTTGTGTAAGAGTTAATTTTAGGTAACAGAGTTGCCACCATTTTTGGAAAGAATTGCTAATTCTGCTTGCCATTGGTTCACTTTGTGCCTACTTTATTTTAATTGTCTCTCTTTCCCTTTGGTGTTGGGGAGCTTGATAAAGATCTGATTTTATAAGCTCTAGAGTTGTCTTATTTACTTTGAAATGGACTTTGGAACATTATATCAACCCAGGATTCCTGTAGTGTAGTGCTTGGGAGGCTTCTATTACCAGCTCAAGGACGCTTTTATTAATAAAAATGAAAAACAATGTTAACATACAATACTGGGACTTATGTGGTAAGTATGATTATAGCAAGCGACACCATACATAGCCGTAAGACCTTATATTATAGTTTAGATACACATTATGTGGAGAAAAGAAGCCATCCCTCAAGAATTCAAGGATGCAACAATTATCCACCTATTCAAAAGGAAAGGGAATTCTCAAGTCTGTGACAATCATCGAGGCATCTCTTTATTGTCATTTGCTGGGAAGATCCGTGCTAGGGTCCTACTGAATCGATTGAATGAACACCTTGAACAGTCAGGGCTTCTACCAGAAAGCCAGTGTGGATTCAGGAAATACAGAGGTACAATAGACATGATCTTTACAGCACGACAGGTTCAAGAAAAATGCCAGGAACAAAATGTGAACCTTTACATGACCTTTGTCGACCTTACCAAAGTATTTGACACAGTCAGTCAGGGACTTTGGAAAATTATGGCAAAGTTTGGCTGTCCTGCATATACATAGCAATGGTGCGGCAGCTTCATGATGGTATGCTTGCAAGGGTCCAAAACGATGGCGAGTATTCTGATCCATTCACTGTGACAAATGGAGTTAAGCAAGGCTGTGTACTAGCTTCAACACTGTTCAGCAAGACGTTTTCTGCCATGCTCACAGATGCTTTCCAGGATGATGACAATGGTACACCTTTTAGGTATCGCTTTGATTGAAAACTTTTTAACCTAAGAAGGTTGCAAGCTAAATCCAAGGTGCAGACAAAGGGTGCTAGATGAGTTCCTCTTTGCTGATGACAGAAGAGAAAATGTAAAAAGGTGTTGATCAAGTATCTGATTCATGTGACACCTATGATCTCACAATCAGCATCACAAAGATTGAGGTAGTATATCAGCCAGTACCTGGAAAGGAAGCCTTACAAGGAGCCTACCATCACAGTGAAAGGTCAACGACTGCAAGTGGTAGACAAATTCACCTACCTTGGAAGCACATTGTCTAGAGTTGTGCACATTGATGATGTCAGTGCTAGGATTGCCAAAGCTAGTGCAGCATTCGGCCGGCTACGTGGAAGTATTTGGGACCGAAGTGGATCAGACTTGACACAAAGCTGAAAGTATAGAGATTGGTGGTGCTGCCAACACTATTATACGCATACGAAACTTGAACAATTTATCAACGGCATGCCAAAAAACTGAACCACTTCCATACAAGCTGTCTTAGAAAACTTCTAAAGATCAAGTGGCAAGACAAGATTCCAGACACAGAAGTCCTGAAAAGGGCAGGGCTGCAGAGTGTACATACTCTTCTGAAATTGGCACAGTTAAGATGGACAGGCCATGTTACCAGAATGTCTGATGAACGGTTGCCAAATAAAATCCTCTATGGAGAACTTCAAGTTGGAAAACGCTCCCATGGTGGTCAGAAGAAGCGATACAAGGACACCCTCAACACCTCCCTTAAAGACTTCAACATACCAACAGAGTCTTGGGAACAGATTACACAGGATCGAACAAATTGGCGAGGCCTCATAAGAAAGAGAGCTGGTGAATATGAAGCAAAAAGAATCAGCGAAGCCGAGCAGAAACGTGCACAGCGGAAAGCCAGAGCTAAGCCATCACCAACAGAGCTCTCTTCCTCAGACCTCTCTTGTTCTATCTGCAACAGGCAGTTTAGAGCTAAGATTGCTCTTATCAGCCAACTTAGAACACAGAAATAATAACACATAACACAGATGATTAGGATTGGTCATTGTCAGTAATGACAGACGAACGAACGAACGATAGTTTAGATACAGAAGGTAAAACAGAATTTAAAAGAGTAATCTACATTATCTGTTTAATAACAGATGTCATGGCAATCTAAATTTTTTTCCAAACTGGTTCAATTAGAAAGATGCGCGTTTCTTTTAAAAACCTTTATGTAAATTAGTTTCAGAATCATGAATACTTTCAAATTGTTTGGTACTTTTCATTACACTAATAATATAAGACACTAAGTCTTGGTAACGTATTTAACTCGCTTTAAACTAATAAAGCCCCAACGGCGATAGTGTTTACATGTTTTAATTAACATTCTTAAGAAGACATATTGGATATCTAAGCATAAATGATTTTATGTCTTACGCACCTTCATTAATTTGATTAGTCGAATAATGACAGACATTGTTTCTAAACAATTTTATTATATTCAAGTCATGAAACAATTAACGTAAGGTCATGATGTGCGATTTTTGCTTAAAAGGAAACTACCAAGACGAAATTTACATGGACGAACTGTGCATTTTTGTGACTTTATTCCGACTACTTTGATATGCGATGAAGTGCGATGACCCACAATCAGAAGATATTTTGAATAAAAAAAACAACACCTAATGATTTTATAAATTACTCGTAAACTATATAATTTTCCCTTTAAAAAAACAGTCGGTCGTAAAACGTCTCACCGTACTTCACTGCGGTGTAGTTTACATTTTCTGGTCCTTTTTTTACATTAAGCCTATTCGGGCAAGCTTATATGAGGGTCACTGCTCAAGCCTAACAGACCGAAACTAGCTAGTCTGACCCGCACATTGCTGTCAAGGGTACGGAATCTATTAACGCATTTATCACAGAAACATAGTAATATATTCTGCATTGCTGCAGCTATGCATATGGTGTTTATATTAAGGTTGGCTAATCAGAGCTGAAAAGATAATCGATTATCAGTCCTGCCACTATGATTAATAATCGATTAGTAATCACAGAAGATTTGGTCATAATTTAATCTGTTTTAGCATGACTCTTACCATATGCTATACTTTACTGTATGTATTTGGACTTACTGGCCTGAGCAAACAGTGTAGATGAGATGCCACAGGCGTCCCATCAGGGTCTACACTGTTTGCCACTAATCCAGCTTTTTAAGACACAGCTGTGGGTATTAAATTGTAAATGTTTAAATTTTAGATTAAGTATGGTAAGGAGTTGAGTTGTCTGAATACTACGGGTAAATACGGTATAGTAACAGACACAGAAATCAAATGATTGATTATTAGCAAATCTGTAATGATAATCATTTTTCTTTTAATTTATCGATCATTAATCTATCATCCGATTAATTATGCCAGCTTTAGTTTGTATCTTAGTTTGTATCAGTACAAGGAGGAACATTTGAGCCTGCTTGTGAGTAAATGTACCTTCTGACATGTGTTCTCAACGAAGGCTCTTATCAGACTGCACAGCCTCACAGTCTGATCAGTCTTCGTTGTCTGCATGAAGACACTTTGCATCTTTGGCTAAATAAAATGTGCCAATGAACAAATCTGACCAGACTGCGCAAATGAGCAGGCTGGTCTGAATCTTCGCCGGGCACACATAACTGAAGGTACTTTTTCTGACGTTGCGGGTCATTTGCTCTTGATAATATTCAGTGAGTTTTTGCTCTTGATAATATTCAGTGAGTTTTTCATCTCGAAAACATACCTATATAATTTTGACCCCCTTAAACCCCACTTTTATATAGTAAAACTGGGGTTTACAGGGGTAGACATTATTTTTCATTATTTTTTCTTATTTCTGCTCAAAACATAGATTGTGGGTACTCGTTAGAACCGCCCCACTCTCAAAACATAGATTGTGGGTACTCGTTAGAACTGCCTCAGTGTCACTCTCAAAACATAGATTGTGGGTACTCGTTAGAACTGCCTCGGTGAGGCGGTTCTAACGAGTACCCACAATCTATGTTTTGAGCAGAAACATGAAAAATATCAGAATTTTTATCTGAAAACTTTCAGTTTTTGGTGGTGAAATTTTCAATATATTTGAATAGGCGTGTTTTCGTAATGGAAAGACGATCTTGCATTTTGATACAAATATGAAAACAATTTCCTTCATATTTGAATGTTCCTTGTAATGCCTAAAATAATTCTACGTGTATAACAATCTTTAAAGAAACCTTCCAATAAAGATATTATCAGATATTGAAAGGCTTCTTTGAAAACACTTCTGCACGAAGATCTGTCGGAACCTGAAATTCATGGAGTCTGTAAATGTAGAAAGATTGCTTAAAAACTTATTTTTCAGAATAATTAGAAAAGATTGCCACCCGCTACCAAAAGGTTACAAACGGCTATTCTGCGGTAAATCACATGCATGGTTGCTACCCCAAGTATGGTCGACAGCTTTGCTTCCCTTTTTTAATGACGGCTCCTCTTTAATCTGTTCCAGAAGACTAGCGCCTGGCTATCAATATCTGTGCTCGGACCCACCGTGGTCTTGTTTGCGGTCTTTTTTGTGTGTTCTGGATTTTGATCGCCATATAGCTTTTTACTGTGTTTATTATTGTGTTTGATTTCTAATATTAATGTGTTTCACCGTGCTGTTTCACTGATGAGGTAAAGAAATCCTATGCCGACCGAACAGAAGTTTGTCGTTTGGAGCTGCATCTTAATTAAGGGCGAGATCTCGCAAAAGTAAAGCTAGTTTAAGCATTCTATAATATTTGTACTGACCGTTCCAAGACAGTTCTTCTATGGCAGTTCTTCTTTGTTCGTGTGCCGGGGTTTTGTGGCCTTTGCTTTGTCACTGTTTGTTCCTAATCTTTTCTTCTTTTAGTGTTCGGAAAGGCTGTGCTTTGTGATCGTGGCCTTTCCTGGGTATCTTCACTTACCCAGCAGGCACACAATGTTGAAACAACGTCGATTCAACGTTGATTCAACGCCAAAGCTCGTTGAATCGACGTTGTTTCAACGTTGTGTGTTTGCTGGGTTATACTTTTGGAACGGTCAAAAGCAGATATGTTGTAATAAGAACGAGAAAATGCATACAAAATTAACGTGCACCTTTAAGTTCGCCTGTACGAAAGTACAGGAAGAGCTTTTGCACTGTGAAAGTACAGGAAGAGCTATTGCACTACCCCTGGCGTCGACGTCGGCGTTGGCGGCGGCGTCGGCGTTAACAAAAATGTTAAAGTTTTACGTAAAAGTGTTTAAGACGTCATATTTTCTAAATCCTCTGATGGATTTTGTTTATATTTGGTATAATTATAGATGTTGGTCCAAAATTTTATTGAGCCATATCCACATCCCTGCTCATGACTTATAGGTCAAGGTCACGGACTTAGAAATTTTTATGTTAAAGTTTTGCTTCAAAGTTTTAAAGATCTCTTAATTTCTAAATCATTGCACAGATTAACTGTATATTTGGTATGATAATAGATATTGGTCCAAAATTTTATTTGGCAATACCCCCACTCCCGCTTATGACCTAAAGGTCAAGGTCACGGACTTAGAAATTTGTGTTAAAGTTTTGCGTTAAAGTTTTTAAGATCTCTTAATTTCTAAACCCTTGTATGGATTTACTTTATATTTGGTATGATAATAGATATTGATCCTAAATTGTATTCGGCACTATTCCCACCCTACTTTTGGCCTGGAGGTCAAGGTCACTTAGATATTTATGTTAAAGTTTTGCGTCAAAGTTTTAAGATGTCTTAATTTCTAAATCCTGTATGGAGTTAATTTATTATGGCATGATTATAGATATTGATCCAAAATTTTATTCGGCACTATTCACACCCCTGCTTGTGACCTAGAGGTCAAGGTCACAGACTTGGAAATTTATGTTAAAGTTTTGCGTGATTGATAAGCTCGAGTTCAGGCGAGCTATCCTGTCTTGCGACAGGTCTTGTTATAATATACAGTCATTTGAAAGACTGTCTGTTCACCTAAGGAGATCCAGCAATTCGAAACATCATGGATTTGCCTCAAAACTTTAATTCTAAATATGAAAGTTGCACAAAGAAGCATAGTCCTTTTTAAATCTTTATGAATTGTCTCATCGACCACAAACAACTAGAAAATAAAATAAAAATATAAAAAAAAAACACAATTAGTTATGACTACTGGGAGATGTTTTACGGCCGCCACACAGCGCTTAACACCAACAGTAGTAACCGTTGTAGTATAAGTTACCTGTAAACTGCTTCCAGTTACACGTGAAAGATGAAGGCTTGTATCATATAGATTGCCTATGTCATTCCAATTAAATGTCTGTAAAACACAAAAGATACAATCACAACTGTAATAACAATTGAGACATATTTATAAAAGGAGAATACAGAATAATATTTATCTTATTTCCTCCCAGAAACCTATGTTATGGGTACTATTTAGAAGCGCTTCGGCAAAGCGCTCCCAATCAAACCTACAACATACGTTTTCGGAGAGTTATAAAAAATCTATACGTTTTGATTTTAAGAAAAGCGTCTTATCTGGAGCTATGGTCACGAGAATCTGCTTCTGATGTTTTATGTAAATGCGTGAAATGTGACGGTTGTTACTGGTCAAACATCTCGTAAGAGAGGTTGTAATAAAAAAAGCACATTTAAGTGTCATTTCGATAATCTTACCACTGGGTTCAAATATTGCAAACAGTATATACAAAAAAAAAAAAAAAATATAAACAGAAGCAGAAAATAAAGTGGACAGCTACTGAAGGTGACTGCAGTAATAGCATCACAAAAAAAAACAAAAAAAAAACAAAAAAAAAAACAAAAAAAACATGAGAAACAAAACAGCTAGTGACCAAAATGCTAGAATTCAAACAGATTTTCACTGCAGTGATGGGTATTATAATGTCAAATGTTTCTGCTGATATCTTCTTTCTCTCTTATGAAACAATTACGAAGCAGAGTCTTAGACGAATAGACAATGTCTATATTTACTCAATCGAAACTTGGCTCTTTTTTCTGATGCAGGTCATTAATTACAAATATGTGTTCAGTCCGGTTACGGTTCTATATCTCATCAGTGAGCCAAGTCTATTTGTAAATATTCGTGCCAAGCACTAGCCTTATTGTTTTGCTATAGTGGTTTATTGAGTAATAAAACTACCGTTTATGCTGTAATCCGAAATCCGGTCTATTTAAGGAAGTGCAAATTGCTTTTTATATTCATGGTTTGCACATCTGCAAATGCGTCTTTTTCCTGTCACATATTCAAACGTCGGATAAAACATATTCTCAAGCATTATATTTTTTGATACAACATGTCTTCTTGTGGATTCGTTGTTTTCTTTTCAGAAACAAAATTTGACGACTTACCTTAACCCCACCCTTACATATCTCAAAGAGTTATTCTACTGACCGTTCCAAGGGAATTCCTCTATTGCAGTTCTTTGTTGTGCGTCGGTGGTTTCATATGTGACGTCTGTTTGCCATTGTTTCTTCCTAATCTCTCCTTCATTTGGTACTTCGTGAGTTGGTGGGTGTGGCATTTCTCAGGTATCTTTACTTATGTTTTGATACATTTGGTAGCTGTTCCGCCATTTTTTAAAGGGAGACAATTTTTGTGGCTTCCTGATTGCTTTCCTGCACACCATGCTCTTCCGAAGAAGTATTCTGCTCTAAAAGAACAGAAGTTGCCACCTTGCAAATTCTTGCCCTGTAGAAAATACCTCTTTTCAGAAAGGAACCAAAACCGCCCCTGAAAGTGTATCCATTTACCTTAAAGATTGCTAGGTAGAATTTTGCAAATTCATTAAGTGTGTATGATAATCTGGTGATGGTCGGAAACTCAGTGTTGTTTCCTAGAATCTCATCAGTACCACCATAGGTGATCACAGGTATCTTCCACGTGGCCGCTAGTCTTGCAACTTCCGCCGCTGAGTTAGAACATGCTAAATGAGGCAGAGAAATTTATTTATTAACGACACAGATAAAATTAATCGCACAAATTATGGAGACTTTGGTTGATAGAATCTATATATTTTGCAAAAAAAAAAAAAAAAAAAAAAAAACAGATTTAGGAACTGAAAAGTACATAGTATTCATTGGAATAGTGATGCATTTGTAGTTATGTAAATTAGACGTTTGTGAACATTTGAATTTAATAAACAGTATCTATCACGCCTGCATTTTTTTTTTTTTTTTGCATTGTACATTGACAGTGTACCGTTCAAATCAAGTTGGCCCATTGAAAAGTGTGGTCAACCGAAATATTTGAGAGTGTTATATGAGTTTAGTTTGATCTGAGCTTATTCTTTAATTTTCCAATGAGCTAAGTAATCCCAAAAGATCAGAAAATATATAAATAAACCTTAAGTGAAGCAGGTGGCGACACTTTACTGCCGCCATACAGCATTTAATGTCAGTCAAAATATGTTGACGATTTTTATATTATGTGTACTCCAGTGCTTCCCTATTAGTGAAAACAAGATATGTAGGGGTGTACATTATTAGAAACAAAATAAGAATTTGTGGTATTTTAACCATCTCTCTATCAACTTTTATAATGCATATCTATGTGTTAACCCTTGTCCTGCTGAATAAATTAACATGCCAAACATGGCAAACAGTGCAGATCCAGATCAGTTGGCTACTTCAGAAGCCAACTGATCTGGATCTACACTGTTTGCAAAGGCAGGGTATATCCGGGTTCATCAGGACAAGGGTTAAAGTTTGCTATAGGTATTAATTAGAAGCGCCTCTCCCAAGAAGAGCATATTTTTTTTTCTTTTTAGAATGTACTCCTTCTCAGAAGAGAGGTCGTACAATTTTCACAGACTGCCTCCCCTGAACGTGTATCCAGACCCCTTAAAATGGCTTTTACTTTATCACATTAACCACTGATCAGAATGATCGATAAGCTAGTTATACTTTGTCTCCGATGTAAACCGAAGTATACATGAACATATTGTTTTTAATGTGTCTGTTACTGCTAGCAATTATTTTTTACTGCATTCATGTGCTTAATAAACAAAGGTTTCTCAATTTCCATAGTATATGGTTAAACTACCATGGCTTACATCATGTACGTAGTTCTAGTTAAGATGGTTATTAACCCATTTATGCCGAGTGGACTCTTCTACCTTAACTCTTTGGTCAGGTCCATTTCCTACATAAGGGGTATCTGGTTAGTTTCTATTACTATCATGTTTTGTAGAAATTTCTGAACTTAATACAAACGATGTAGACCCTGATAAGACGCCGCAGAACGCGGCGTCTTATCTGGGTCCACATTGTTTGCAATTTTCTTTTTATGGGACGCTAGGCCTAAATAGGTTTAGATGATCAGATGTATCTTAGTTCTCCACAAAAAATTAGAAAACTGCCAATATTTTATTTAAAAATGGCTTATCTAAAACTAGAACTAAGAACTAAGAGGTGAACATTTTACAGAGATGTGATAATGGTATCTGTTTGTTATACCAGCTTGTCTGCAGCTTATTCTCAATAAATACAGACGATATATTGATCGCAAAACATGCTAATCGTTAATCAAACATTACAATTTCTCAAAAGAGCGGGTCTATATTTTGTTCTATTAGCAGCTACGTTCTATGATCCTATAGATATTATATGAGAACATAATTGCAACAGCTTCCGAAACTGGCGGAGGGACGTTATTTCTTGAAATCGTTACGAGACTTTCTTAAATTCGAGTCGTAAATGGATGCTGAAGTATCAAACCAAAAATCCTATTAGCTAAATTGTCCTCTTAAACATCTCATAATTATGTGGACGTATTTAACAATTAGCCTTTACCACTCTCTGGGCAATTTCAGCAGACGAACAAAGTGACGAAGTTTTTTTTTGTTGTTGTTGTTTTTTTTTTTTTTTTTGTTTTGTTTTGTTTTTTCTAATTTCTTCCGGAAAATAAGCTTTGACATTTAATGCAAATTGTCTCTTAAGGAGAAAATGTGCATGAAATGCCAATCTTATTTTCTAGGCAAAATAAGAAAACTATTTCTAAATGTCGTCTGATGAAGTTTTTACCCAGCTTGCTTACCTTATGATCCTTCATACTCAACCGCTTACGAGATTTCCAAAGGGAAAATGTGAAGCCGAATATTTGCAATGTTTTCACATCACGAAAACAAGCCTATATAGTTTTGACCCCTTTAAACCCCACTTTTATATAGTAAAACTGGGGTTTACAGGGGTATACATTATTTTTCTTATTTCTATTCAAAGTAGTTGCGGTCATGGTACTTAGCCATAATCCAAACACATAAATCCGTAAACGAATGACAAATCAGAATGTTTAGACCAACAAACATGGACCCCAGAATAAAGGGTGTAATCATGGGTCCGCGGATAGTAAGCATTATTTGGTAAGCAAGCTTCGCCCACCATGCCCATAGGCCTGAACGAAGGAAATATCGGTAGAAGCGTATGTCCGGGATTTGGGAAGTCTACTTATGGCGTGTCATTGGCAAAAACATCAGAAACAATTCTGGAAACTGCCACATTGTAGGGATTGACCAGATTATGATGTCTCCAATAGAACTTCTTAAGTACTGTAACCAGCCGAAGCGGTTTTAACGAGTACCCACAATCTATGCTTTGAACAGAAAAATGAAAAAAAAATCAGGTTTTTTTTTTTTTTTTTGGGTTTTTTTTTTTTTCATCTTAAAATGTTCACTTTTTGGAGGTGAAATTTTCTATATATTCGAATAGGCGTGTTTTCGTAATGAAGAATGATCGCTCTTCGTCAGAGCGTCAGTTATAGTCTCATATGCATTCAAACTTGAGACAGACATAGCATTTCCTATAAGATTGCGTGTGCGCCCAGCGTAGACTGCGCGAATGCGTAAGCTGATATGATTTTTCGCTAGGCACACATGCAGTCTTGTAGGAAAAGCTGTGCCTTGGCTCAATTTAGCTTGAATGATAAAGAAAAGTACACTTACCGAAACCAATAATAGCATGTATCTCGTGACTGTGGTAAACCTCAGCCGCCAAAGCACCCCATTCAAGCGCTGTGCAACCTGGAACGTCTGCGGTGCTGGTAACCAAATTCAAATTGACCGAATGCTCCACTATTTCCCGAGCCTTATTGTACGCTATGGCAACCAACCCTATTGTACGGTTGTACATAGTCGGTAAATCAAATGTCGATGATCTTTCAGTTAGATATGCAATTGTTATGTTTACAGAAGAAGGCAAAACTAAGACTTGTGTAGTGGAGAGAAATATTAAACATAAAAACGTTGCTGTAGAAGAAGTAATCATTTTAAGTCAATACTTGTGTTCCGAAATTGGTTCAATGAAAATAGGTTCAATAAATTATCGAATCTTGTTTATATTCTGTTTTGACTTTCTATATGCACTCTTATGTTTTTGCACTTGTCAAATGATTAGAAAAATAGATCGCGTCACGTGCAACGGGCTTGACCCGTATAGATATAAAAATCCTGATTTTATTGTGTGGATATGTAGAATAATCCAGGTCTTCTCTGTTTGCCTATCAGCGAACGCCATTTTTTGCATGATGTGAATCGAACATTATATCTATGGTTACCCTTACTGTATATAATTTGAGAATCACTTCATTGTTTTTGATAACGTCATTCAAACGTATGTATTTATCAACATTGCATTGCATCCATGTCGATTTATTGTCACATGTATAATGATATCAAGGAAATCGAAAAACACGTTCTCTTTACGTGTTAATAGTTCTATTAAGTGGACTTTTTTTAAGACAACTTTTTTGACTTCCTGTTTACATTTTTGTACAACAAATTCCTTCTGAGAATATGTCTACTCTAAAAAGAAAGAATTTGCTCCCTCCCTTAATTCTTTCTTTTTACTGTTGACACCCTTTCAGAAGGGAACAAAGAAAAATTGATAGAGTTACTTCCCCCTGAAAGTGAATCCATTCCCCCATAATACGAGCATCTATACACAGAAGTCTTTACAAGAATGATTCTGTCATTACACATCCTCTGCAAAACAGTTGTTATCTATATTAACGTTGTATAGACGCGAACGGAGAAGATCAATAAGATTATGCAGTTGCAAGTAATTTATTCACTTCTGAGAACTAGTCAGGCCAATAAGAATTGAAAATTCGATTGCATTACCGAACTGCAATCGGTGCAGCTAGATTAAAATTGCACATAGATGTATGTGCATTAATTTCCGATAATAAAACGGAGTGCTGCATTATTATCCCTACTTAGATATTCGATTCTGTGAAAAATATAAAACTTCTAAACAATTTAATTATTCCGCTGTTAGGATGACACCAAACAAAACGAGGTGGCATCATAATGGTTAAGACAGCCTGCCCATTTCACAACAGGATCAATTAAACGCGGTGTGTCGGGTCTCAGACTATATAACGACAACGCGATAAACCTTTCATTAGATGGTTGAAACGTTTATATTTAAGCCAACGCATGAAAAAACCTACAAAATGGCATGTGCGCCCTGCGAAGACTAAGATCAACCTGGGCATCTACCAAGGCTGATCAATCTTCGCTGTCCGCGTGAAGAAACCTTGGGTGCTTAGCTAGCTACCCATTGAACGCACAGCAAAGACAGCAAAGTGATCAGACTGGGCGGATGCCCTGGCTGATCTGAATCTTCGCAGGGCGCACATGCCATTTTGTAGATTTTGTCATGCGATGGCTCAATTATGTTTGGGCCTCCATGGTTCGGTCTGTGTTTTTTTTTTTTTTTTTTTTTTGTTTTTTTTTGTTTTTTTTTTTTTTGTTTGTTTGTTTGTTTGTTTTTTTTTTTTTTTGGTTTTTTTTTTTGTTAGTTTGTTTGTTGTTGTTTTTTGCTTTGTTTTTTTTTTTAGCTCTGGC
The DNA here is from genome assembly GCA_964016985.1 of Anodontia alba. Lineage (NCBI taxonomy): Eukaryota > Metazoa > Mollusca > Bivalvia > Lucinida > Lucinidae > Anodontia > Anodontia alba. The sequence continues at coordinate 64,034,232 of OZ024821.1, read as the reverse complement.
TGACAGAATCTAAGGTGATTGTCACTAGACCTCACCCTTGTTTCATCATAGTGTTTTAATTTGAGCCATCGCATGTCAAATAAAATGGCATGTGCGCCAAGCGAAGACTTAGATCAGCATGGGAATCCACCCGATCTGATCAGTCTTCAGTGTGCACTCACTGGGTAGCTGAAGGACCCAAGTATTCTTCATGCGGACAGCGAAGACTGATCAGGCTGGGCGGATGCCCAGGCTGATCTGAGTCTTTGCTGGGCGCACATGCCATTTTGTAAGTTTTGTCAGGCGCTGGCTCATTTGAATTACACGTTTTTTCTTGTTTTTCTTTCTGTGTTGTTTCCCTGATTGAGTTTGGGACTATGCGAGCCGAACAATCCTTTTGTAGTTTTTACAAAATTTGAACCAAGGGTGAATTTTTATATAACTAAAAATGATTTAGACTCGTCCCCATATAGACACATTCACAGGGCGGAGTTTCTGATGCTGTTTATTCATTGTGTAGCCTTGTGATATTGTGGCTGCTTGCTGCGAAGTTTTTTCATGTTCTGTCCTGTCCGTTGTCTTAGTGTTGTGTCTGGCATAGTGAATGCTTCGTTTGGGAAGAGCAACCCAAGTAGCATTCTTTATAAATCTATAGTAGGTCGTTATCGGCCCGTCAGCTACCCTGACGGGCCGATAACGGCCCGCTATAGATTTATAAAGAATGCTTACTGGGAAGCTGGTTATTTTGCTTTGCTATGGTTTGTGGCGTATGTGCTGTCTGTCATGTTTGTTTGTTGTTCCTCTTGGTGTCATTGGCAGCCTAAGTTCTGTTATTGTGGTTGTTATTGTCCTGGACATCTTCAATACTGTTTTTTAACATTTTTATGCATATGTTATGCGTGCGAGGGGCGGTCTGAAAATACCCGGGCTTTTCGTGCAGTCTGTCCACGTGCAACTATCTACAGTATTGTACATGAGCAAAAACTATATTCTATCGCCTATAGTTGGTTAGTTTATTTTCAATGAGAAGTGTATGTATATATAAAGTTTTGAGCATTTAAACAAGGTTGGTATTAAGGCTACCATGGGCTCTAAGCTGGAACAGAGATCTGTAATAAAATTCCTGTTTTTTGAGGGTGTAAAACCTTACCACGGTTTTTAAAGGTTGCAGAAAAGTTTTGTTCTTTTAAAGCCTGCATATACCATTCAACCTTTTTAGCTGGGTTTTACAGTTTAGGAAGGACAGGACAACCTTGAGAAACAAGCCTAGGCCAGGCAGGTCCGCTGAGGAATTGACCCCTACAATGGTGGCGAATGATGTCAACCAAGATCGCAGAGTGACATTGCTGGAGGTACCTAATCAGTTTGGCATCGGTAAAGTGTCGGCACACCAGATTTTATACGAAAAAATAGGAATTTGCAAGGTAAGTGCTAGGTGGGTGCCAAAACAGCTGACAGAAGACCAAACGGCATTCAGGGCAAAAGAACATTTGGGGCGTTTAAACTATCATAAAAATACGTTTTTGAGCTGTATTGTCGCAAAGGAGATATGGGTTCATTTTGCTGAACCTGAAACAAAAGCTCATCAAAGCATACGACGAGTTGGTTCCCCACCTCCCAAGAAGTTTAAGCTGTCTTAGCTAGCAGGATTATGCTAGTTGCTTTTTGGGATTCATGTGGAATAATACTGGCTTCAAAAATCAAAGAAGCACTGAATAAAGTTGCGCACCAGGATAGCCCAGGAAAATGTCCTCCTTTTGCATGACAATGCCCCGAATCATACTGCCTCATCTACAGTAGAACTTATAAAATCCTTCAAGTGGCAATTGTTATCCCAATCTCCGTATAGTCCAGACCTTGCCCTAGCCACCCCACCCCCACCCCCACAATCCCACCCCACTCACCAAGCACAACCACTTGCGACTTGTATGGATTCCTTGTGTGGGGTTGGGATTCGTGGCGGGGGTGGGGGGGGGGCTAGGGCAAGGTCTGGACTATACGGAGGTTGGGATGACAATTGCCACTTGAACGAGTTTATGTTCTACTGTAGAAGAGGCAGTATGATTCGGTTTCTTGAAGTTTTGAAGCCAGTATTATTCCAAATGAATCCTAAATGTATTGATTCCTGATTATTGCCTTCCTTTCTATTTTGCATATCAGGGCTGTTTTGTTTGTGCCGAGTGGTGGCTGTAAAAGGTCTGCCCGTACATTTATTTAATGTTCTTCTTTTTCCAATCCTCGGGGATTGCATTTACAATTGTTTTTCACCGTTCCTTAAATTGGCATCCTATAAATACCTGTTGAAGGTCATAATTAAACAGATGTTCGTACCTCGTTGTATAACAATTGTTTATTTGATATCCGTGGACTTAGTGTAGACATAGCTGTTTTGTGGGCTTTTGTTATACCTTCCTTCTATTTGAATGATTTACCTTCAGCTCTTTCGTATGTTGTTTTAGTCAATGACCGGTATGAATATCGCTTTTCTTTTGACGGTAGCGCAACTTCCCAACCGCATGAGTATTACTAATAGATTTACACTTATTATAACTCCTCTTAGGTTACATTCTGCTTCTTCTGTACGGATTCCCCATTCCATCAATAACTTTAGAACTATGTTGCCGTTGGTATTGGTAAGACCCGTAAATTTGTTTTCTGCCGCTTCCGTTAATTTCAGTGGAGCAGGCAACACTAATATGTTTAAAAATAATCTTAGAATTAGACTTTCTCCTCTAAAATCGCCAATTCTTCGAAAATATACTAATCCGTTCAAAAGAAGTGGTATGTATCCTAGTATTTCTAAGTGCAATGCTAAAAGGTGCAGATGCTGTTCTCATTATGCACCGCGTCTACCGTTTCTTCATCTGTAAATGGTAGACGTTTTTCTGTACCGTTTTGACCTGAAAGTCTACAGATTTGATATATGTTATAACCTGACGTGCTGCAAACTGCAAAATGCAGTACGTCGGGCAAACTAATCGTATGTTAAAAACCAGATTTAATGAACACTACCGTAAAAAGAATAAGCCTAAAAACTGACACTTTCCTGTCATTTCACTTTAAACGTACAGGTCATTCATTAAATGATGTTTCTATACAACCAGTGGAAAAAATATACTACGATGTAAATTCTACAGCTAGATTTGAAATTATCAAACGACACGAAACTGAATTAAAATGGATCAAATCATTACAGACACCTTTCCCATTGCGCTTTAATGACAAAATTTATCATGAGGGTAATATTTCTATAATGTCAGATTTTGATATTTTTTCGCTACTGGAATGTCGAAAACGTAAAACGAGATCTCACGGCACTAGGAAAAACGGCAACTACAAACGTAAATTGCGCGCGTTTAAAAGAAACAATACTAGACTGAAGTGACTGTCTATAATATTATTGAATACCGGACGCCACTCAATGCCTGCATTTCTAAGTTCATTACCCATTTCTGCATTACGCATTCTGGACACCGAGGCAAATAAATTCTACGATAGATCTAATCAGCTGTATGATGCAGCTCTTCTAACTAGAGGTTATACTCAACATACTCTTCGTCCTTACATCGATTCTGAAATTAATCACAAACGTCATTACATCGAGGTATCTTCCATTAATAGAGGTATGGAGTTTATAGATTTGCCTAGTATCTTCCGGGATAGTTCGGTGATCTCATCCATTCCTATTTATTTTCAAAATTCTGAAACACCTTTAATTTGCTATAAATATAACAAACCGATAAGATCTATCATTTTTAATTTTAATAAACATTTTTCAGATCTTGATGTTGATACTAGCACTTCTGATACCTGAGATTGTAAAGACTCAGTGTATTGCTATCCTACTGCTGGTCATATAACTACTGGCAATTTAAAAATTATTCCTGATTCTAGGATACGAACTATTATTTCTAAAGGACCAAAATACCGATTTCCTTCTAATATTGATTTCAATAAATGTAGGGAAGATATCGCTGCTGCCTTGAATGAATTTGGTAATCGATGGTGTAAGCGAGAGTATATTGAGCATAAAGCCCTAAAAGAATGGAAACTTAGCATTTTGAAACCAGTGAACAAACGTATTTCTTTCTTTTGTCAAAATACTAACTTATTACCTCCTAAACCGAAGACATCTTTACGTCACTTTAAACTAGGTATTCAAGAATTTCATAAAAAGTATGTTTTGGCTCCGGCAGACAAGGCCGCTAACAATGTTGTCGTTGTTTGACGGTTCCACTATGTTAACACTCTTCAGCAAGAGCTTGGTGGTACTAAGGCCTATGAACTACAACCTTTGGCTGAAGAGATGTCTATAGTTAATGGCCATATCTGTTATTCAGCCACCAAGTTTGCTGTATGTGTTACTGAAGGCTACGACAGGCTTCCTACGTTATATTGGTTACCTAAACTTCATAAAAGACCTTACAAAGCACGGTTTATTGCAAATTCAAGTTCTTGTACCATCACAGAACTGTCTAAATTATTAACTTCATGTCTTACTGCCATCAAAAAACATGTAATTAAATATTGTGACAAAGTTTTCGAAAGATCAGGGAGAAATCTCTTTTGGTCTATAAAAAATACGAATGAGGTTTTAAGTAAATTGAAATCCAGACAATTTCGTGCTTTTAGTCTGTCTACTTATGATTTCTCCTCGCTTTACACTACACTCCCTCATAATCGTATGAAAGAAAAACTAAATAATTGAATGGACATTTCATAGAGAAGATTCCCTCTACCTTGCATGTAATGTAAGTAATGCCTTTTTCACTTCTGAAGTGCATAAAAATTACACATTATGGACATGTCAGAAAGTGTGTGAAGCTCTCACCTTTCTACTTGACAATATTTATATAAGATTTGGTACTAAGTTATTAAGACAAATTGTGATTATTCCGATGGGTACGAATTGCGCACCCCTTGTGGCTGATTTTTTCTTGTTTTGTTATGAAAGAGACTTCATGATGTCCCTTTCCGTTGAAAACCAATCTGAAATCATTGAAGCTTTTAGCTCGACTTCAAGATATTTGGATGATTTATTGAACATTGACAATACTTACTTCGATGGTTTAATCAGTCAAATTTACCCCCAAGAACTTCAGTTAAATAAAGCTTATTCTTCTGATACCGAAGTCGCGTTTTTGGATTTACATTTATCTATTGTAGATGGGTTTGTTTCCTGCAAAATTTATGATAAACGCGATGATTTTGATTTTGAGATTGTAAATTTTCCTTTCTTGGATGGTGTTGTTCCTCGTGCGGCATCCTACGGTGTTTATATTTCACAATTTATTCGATTTGCCAGAGTGACTAGTCATGTAACTGACTTCAACACTCGTAAAAAATTGCTAACTGCTAAACTTCTTAATCATGATTATCGGTATCATAAACTACGTAAAGCTTTTTTCTAAGTTTTATAGACGTCATTCCGATTTAGTTTCTAAATTCAATGTTGGACTTAAATCTCTTCTGCAATAAGGCCTATCGGAACCCGAATTTTATGGTCACTTAGTATATAAATTCAGAAAAATATATGCTTGCAATGACTTCAGTACCCAATTTCGTAAAATCATTCTTCGATATAAAAAGATTGGATACAACATAGATGTTATACGACAGACTGCATGCATGATTGTTAACCCAATCACGGTTAATAACTTTGCTTTAATTGCGCGTCGGCGGGTTAGGCCTCAGATTCTATGATGGTTCCAGCGTAAAGGCTTACTTGAAATTTAATTTTGGGTAATGTTGGTTGGTACTTGATGCTCTATCTTTGGTCGGGCCCACCGGACTCTTACTGTTGGTTTTTTTCTGCTCTAGCATTTCAGTTGTTTCGTGCTGTCGAGTCCTCATCGTTGTTTCATCTCTGTAATTTGTTTATTTTTTGTGTTCTCGGAGATGTAGCATTGATGAGTTAGGGGAAAAAAAGGTAAGAGAAAAGTCCAGGGAGTGCCACAATCACAAAACGCAGCCTCCCCAGACCCCAAGAGGAAGAGGATACCGACAAATCCAAACAAGCACAAATCGAACAAACGTACGAAAGGCACTAAGAATAGCTCTCTCTTCACCAAGCGAGGTAATCGCAATACTAAAAGGACTGAAAAACCTAAGAACAAAATGACACACGGAAAGACATACAACAAATCACCTCGTAGAATAAACCACAAAGCAAGAAAGAGTAAGACTAACACCGGGACCACCACCTTAGAACGGTCAGTAGAGTAAACCACCGGAAGCTTCATGTGGACTGAACAAATTATCTGTCTAAACCGCGGCAGAAGTAAGGGCGAGGATTGTGGCCACGTAAAATCGATTTAAGTCCCTCCACCCCCCCCCTCCCCCCCCCCCCCCCCCCAGCCCCCTCTCCAGTGAAATACTTTTCACTGACCGTTCAAAAGCGGTTTTTCTGTTATGGTTTATTTTTGTTATAGTTCGTCTTGGAAATTGTGTGTCGCTTACATCTTTTTTGTTTTGGATAGCCATTTGGCCACTTTGTGGGAAAGTAACTGTCCGTTTGGCGTTCTGTTAGTGATGTTTCTATTAGGGTCCAGTTATTTCGTGTTTGTGTTTCTTTTCCTTTGATGTCTCTGATGGGAGGTGTGGGATAATTGTATTGATTCCTGATTATTGCCTTCCTTTCTATTTTATTTGTTTCCAGAACTAAAAAGCTCGCTGGAAACAAATATGAGACCATGGCGACTTTGATTTCAGCTGTAAATCGGTACCTCAGCAGTAGATCTATTTCAGGGTGCAGAGGGAATGCAAACACTCCCAAGAAGATGGCAAAAGTGTTCGGACGTAGATGAGAAATACTTTGAACAAGAATTAAAAGGAATTTTCGGGAAAAAAAAAATAACGATATTTTAGAAAGACCAAAAAGTCCGGATATTTTGCGACCACCCCTCGTATGTTCATGCACAAATATACTGTTATATAATAAGATTCTTTATCCATTTGTAATTCAATATATATCAACAATAGCCATCATGCGGACAAGCCTTTGTGAAATATATTAGACATGGATACAGATGTCTTGTTTTTCAACTCACAAAACATTAACGATTTCCAAACACAAATATTATTAAACAAACTATCTTGTGGAAAGGCTTTCGGGGAAACTTTGGCGCCAGTAAAACCACCCAGCTAGCATTCTTTATAAATCTATAGCGGGCCGTTTTCGGCCCGTCAGCTACCCTGACGGCCGATAACGGCCCGCTATAGATCTATAAAGAATATAAAGAATGCTTACTGGGCAGGTTAAGTTCCCCACACACACACACACACACACACATTACCTCCCACCCGCAACATACATACACAACGAAAAGCTCTGCTGTTGACTTTCACAACCCTGATCCGGTGTCTTGGAAGGGATGTGTTCCGTGATTGTGGCCTTTTCTGGTGTCTACATATTTGAGCCGTTTCAAGCAAAAATTACCGACAAGCATGCGCAGAATGCGCATATTTATATCATCCTGCGCATGCGCAAAATATCGACCGGTCCTTTGCTGTCGATTCATGCATTTTGTAGTATCAAATAATTCTGTTAGCTGGCAGTGAAGGCCCTGATTAGACTATACCTGATCTGGGCCTTCGCTGTCCGCAAATGCCCGAATACAGTCGAACTTCAATGGCTCGAACACCGATGGCTCGTTTACCATGGCTTATTCGAACTCATTTTTGAATCCCTACGGATTTTTTCCGATAGCTCAAGAAAAACAAATATTGAGGGAAATTTTCTGATTTTATGACAAAATTGTATGTTGTGTGTACTCATCAGAATCGCCTCATCGAGGCGATTCTAATGAGTACACGCAACATACCAATATTTTGTTGAAGACCGAAAACATTTCCATAAATTATCGCCATTTGCTTCCTGACCTGGCGCCATGATTAAATCTCATTGGCTCGAACTACCCATCTCTCGAACAAATTTCCATGGTCCTAAAGATGTTCGAGCCATTGAAGTTTGACTGTACCCATTTTCGCATAACGCAGCCTATTTACTTTGTGGTTAGGCGAGCATACTGCCAGTTTCCTCAGTTGGTCAAGTGAACCTTAAATACCTTTCTAGGTATCCGAAACAGTAAGCGTGCTCACCGAGTGCATCTCAACTCCTATAACCCTCGAAAGTAGTTATGGTCATGGTACCCAAGCCATAATCCAAACTCATAAATCCGTAAACGAATGACGAATCAGAATGTTCAGACCAACAGACATGGATCCAAGAATAAAAAGGTGTAATCAGGCGTCCGCAGATAGTAAGCATTACTTGGTAAGCATGCTTCGCCCACCATGCCCATAGGCCTGAACGAACGAAATGTAGGTAGAAGCGTATGTCCGGGACTTTGGAAGTCTACTTATGGCTCGTCATTGGCAAAAACATCAGAAACAATGCTGGAAATTGCCACATAGCAGGGATTGACCAGATCATGATGTCTCCCATAGAAACATAGAACTTACTGAACTTATTTAGTAACATATCAGCAACTTTTAAACAGTTGTGAGCAGTATTAAATGATAAAGAAATAACCTATCTTGAGGCTGTTAGCTATCACATTGTTGGTAAGTACACGATCACATAATATATATACAGCTCATGAAAGTTCAAACAAAATGATACGTGTCACCACCTGGAAACGGCACCACGTTTTCTGATCTGCCCTTCGCTTTTCCGTACATTTAGTTTACTGATATTGCAAAGTCTTTGGTCTCTAGAGATATATCTAATAAAGACCTAAATTTCTGAATGTAAAAAAACACTTATCTACAAAACATTTGTTGGGAAAGATGAGGGTCACGAGCCCTCAGCTTGATGAGTGCAGATGGCAAATGAGCTATTTTTCCAACAAAAACAAAATTTGGTTGATATTAGTAGAGAAAACTTGAAATGTCAAGAAAATAAGAAAACAAATTTAAAATGTAGGCTGTTCATGTTATCATTTTGCTTATTTTGCGTTCAGACTGATAGACATCTGGCTGTTGCAAGTTTCATCCAAGTATATAGACATACACTTGCAAAATATTCTTCCGACAATTTTAGTTTTAGAAAGAAAATGGAAACTTAGCATTTCATTCCGATCGCCTTCAAATGGTCATAAATAAATATAAAGGCAAATGCAGTTAACTAATATTTAATATTCAATTTCAGACAACAAACGAACATACAGAGCAGAACGCCGAGTAGTCTTACAGCTGGTGTTAAGTGCCACGTGGCGTTCGTAAAGCGTGCAGATTTATATCCAAATACCGTTTTAGCCGGTGTTCGCACACTACACAGCTTTATACACAGCTGAAGAGACTTTATAAAACCGAGTCTCCGATTTTCGTTCTTTTTGTGTGTTTGTTGTTTTCAAAGGCACCTTTTAAATTTTTACTAAGTGTTTAATAGTCTTGATTTGTAAAAGAAACAGAATATTCTGGTTTCTAACACCTCTGGGACACAATTCGATTTTTCCGATATTAAATGCATCTAGGTCATACGGAACGTGCTCTGGGCTGAGTATAAAGTAGAATCAGTAGATAAAGTGAACACCTAGTGTGCATGGATAAACGCACTCATAAGTCGGACCTACATAATGAAGATAGTGTTGAGAAAATAGTACAAACACCAGGAAACTACATCAGCTCTAGGACATAAACCGTGTCTCTTTCTTTAAACGATAAAGGAATTAAACATTAGTAGAAGAAACATGTGTGATAATTAATCCATTTTACCCAGTGGACTCTTCTACCGTAACTCTTTTGACCGGTCCATTTCCAATAGAGGGGTGTCTGTTTGTTTTTATTATTACCATATTTTATAGAAATTCCTGTATTAATGCAACCAGTGTAGGCCCTGATCAGACGCCGCGTTCTGTGACGTCTGATGTTGGTTTACACTGTTTGCATACGTTTATGGGACGCTAACAGCATAAAGGGTTAAGCTGTTATATCAGAAGGTTCTAATGTACATAATGTTTGTAATAACATATATAATATATATGATAGGAGTCCAAATATACAATTACAATAATATACTTAGACTGATATTTCCAATTTCTGAAAATAAAATAGTCAACTATAAGAAAACGGTCTTAATTGCATTTGCCGATATGAAAATCCAGACTAGCCTGCATATGTAAGCAGTCTGGTCAGGGCCTATGTTGTCCCCTTAACCCTTTCAACCCCGAGTTTCTAAAATAGACTATTCCATCTCTGCATTTGGGCACATCCATTGCTGCCAAACGGGTGATAGTTGTAAATCAAGAACAGAATGGCAAACAATGTGGATCCTGATGGGATGGCTCTTCATGAGCCGTCTAATCTGGATCTATACTGTTTGTAAAAGTACTTGTCTGGTTAACAGGGCTGAAAGGGTTAAAGAATCCCTGCATCCTACAGGCTACTTCTACAAACAGCATGTATCCCAAACAGACTGCGGAGGTTAGCAGACTGAATGTGTCCGCCATTATTCGCATATGACATGTTTGTTTCTCATGTTGCAGCTCACACGGCCATTTATCATTTTGTAGAGGTGCAATAAACAATACTTCATATCAACAAAGAAATCCTCTATAAGTCTTTGCAATTAATTGTATGTTTCTCTGGCCACACTACCGTCAAGGCTAACAAAAACAACCCTGAAAATATTGCACATGTGTGAATAATCGTCGTACATCGTATCTATCAAAAAAAAAGTTTGTCGCCACTGGCCGATTTTTTTTCTTTCGATGTGTGTTTCCCATATACGTATCAGTGTCAGATTTCAGTTTTGTGTTGTATCTAAGGGCGTTTCATCAATCAGCCAGTGTGTCAGCAAGACACCTTTACCCTACAATGACAGAATAAACAAAAATGCCATGATATTATATCATTTTATACATCTGTAGAACTATTCGAATTATCAGCCTTGTTGCCGTTGCCAGGCGAAATAAAGCAAATCAAATAATTACTTAACAAACCTATGTAAAGTATACCTATATTTCCCCCACAACACAAAGTGAAACTCCTGATCACATTGAACACATGACTAGGATCTTGATGTTTCGGATTGTTTTTAAACCTTATTTGAATTTCTTTCTTATTTTTTTTTTTTTTCTGACGCATACATCTATTTTAGGGGGCTAGATTACCGTATTTTATTCACGTTCCCCCATTTCATAGAGTGGACTTGTTTACCAGTTTTTCATCACGTTCCCCCGTTTATTAGACTTGGCTTGATTTCCGTATTTTATTCACGTTCCGCCATTTCATGGAGTAGAGTTGATTGCCGTATTTTATTCACGTTCTCCCATTTTTATAGAGTGAACTTGATTTCCGTGTTTTATTGGCGTTCCCCAAGTTCATAGATTGGATTTTATAACCGTATTTTATTCATGTTCCCCCATTTCATAGAGTGGACTGTTACCGTACATTATTCCCGTTCTTCCATTTCATAGAATGGGTGATTACAGCACGTTTTACCCTTCCCCCAATTTATAGAGAGGAACTTAATTACATTATTTTATTCCTGTTTTCCCATTTTACAGACAGAACTCGTTAAAAAGTATGGACTTGATTACTGTATTTTATTCCCGTACTCCATTTCATAGAGTTGACGTGATTACCGACTGTTATTCCCGTTCACCAATTTAATAAAGTGGACTTGATTACTATATTTTATTCACGTTCCCAAATTTAATAGAGTTGACTTGTTCCACCATTTTATAGATGGTTTTTTTTTTTTATTGCTTTATTTTATTCACGTTCCCCCATTTAATTGAGTGGATTTGATTACCGTATTTTATTCACGTTCCCCCATCCCCATTTCATAAACTGGACTTGATCATCGTATTTTATTCCCGTTCCCCCATTTCACAATGTGGATCATCACAGTATTTTATTTCTGTTCTCCCATTTCATAGAGTCGACTTTATTACCGTATTTTATTCACCTTCCCCATTTTAAGGAGTAGACTTGATTACTGTATTTTATATCTGTTCCCCATTTAATTAACGTTCCCCAAGTTCATAGATTGGATTTTATAACCGTATTTTATTCACATTCCCCCATTTCATAGAGTGGACTGTTACCGTACAATATTCCCGTTCTTCCATTTCATAGAATGGGTGATTACAGCATGTTTTACCCTTCCCCCAATTTATAGAGAGGAACTTAATTACATTATTTTATTCCTGTTTTCCCATTTTACAGACAGAACTCGTTTAAAAGTATGGACTTGATTACTGTATTTTATTCCCGTACTCCATTTCATAGAGTTGACGTGATTATTGACTGTTATTCCCGTTTCCCTATTTAATAAAGTGGACTTGATTACTATATTTTATTGACGTTCTCAAATTTCATAGTGTGGACTTTTTCCCCCATTTTATAGATGGACTTTTTTATTGTTTTATTTTATACACGTTCCCCCATTTCATTGAGTGGATTTGATTACCGTATTTTATTTACGTTCCCTCATTTTATAGAGTGGACTTGGTCATCGTATTTTATTCCCGTTCCCCCATTTCACAATGCGGACTTCATCACAGTATTTTATTTCCGTTCTCCCATTTCATAGAGTGGACTTTATTACCGTATTTTATTCACGTTCTCAATTTTAAAGAGTTGACTTGATTACTGTAATTTATATCCGTTCCCCCATTTAATAGAGTGGATTTTATACCTGTTCTCTATTTTATAGAGTGCACTGAATTACCGTATTTTATTCACATTCCCCCATTTTATAGAGTGGACTTCATTACCATATTTTACCCCCGTTCCCCAATTTCATATAGTGGATTTCATTACCGTAGTTTATTCCCGTTTTCCAATTTCATAAAGTGGACTTGATTACTGTATTTTACATAATGTGAACTTGATTATCTTATTTTACTTATGTTTCCCTAATTCATAGAGAGGACTCTATTACTGTGTTTTATTCACGTTCATAAATTTTATAGAATGGAAAGGTCATATATAAGAAGGGCATAGTTTACATAATGTGTCCGTGGAAACATAAACACATCGCAGGTACCTAGATGACAAAATATTCTGTATACTTTTTTTACTTTCATATTTCTAGGATATCCTAAAGAGAAGAACTCAGGACGTCTCTGCTCATGGCTTGTTTGTAGAGACTTTATGTTTGTTTTAGCAGAGAAAATTTTTCTGTCCCGGCTTTCTGAAGGCACTGATTGGTTACCAGTGTTTATGGTGTTTGCCATGAGTCCTTATTCATATTTTATCACAATGATTTAATTTGATTTACACGCTTTTGATTGTTTTTTTTTTTTTTTTTTTGTTGTTGTTTTTTTATTTATTTTTTGAGCTATTTCAAAGATGGACTTTGGGGGCCTCTATGAGAGCCGAACAATCAGTTTGTATTTTCTACAAAATTTTAAATAAGCGTGAAGATTTGGTATCGCAAAATCGACTTAAGACCTTGTTAGGTTTTACTATAGGCAATTTTTAGGCGGAGGTTCCGGTGTTCTTTTTGTGGTCTTGTGGCTCATCACGTAAAAATGCCTATATAATTTTGACCCCACTTAAAACGCACTTTTATATAGTAAAACTGGGGTATACGAGTAGGCATATACATTAGTTTTCATATTTCTGCTCAGAACATAGATTGTGGGTACACGTTAGAACCGCCTTGCCGAGGCGGTTCTAACGAGTACCCACATTCTATGTTCTGAGCAGAAATATGAAAAATATCTGAATTTTCATCTGAAAATTTTCATTTTTTGGTGGTAAAATTTTCAGTATAGTTAAATAGGCTTGTTTTCGTAATGCATGTTTGGAACTGTTTGTTGTGTTATTGCTGTCAGTATGGCACTGCAATCAGCTTCTTGGGGAAACTGATTGCAGTGCCATACTTTCTGCGGCTTTTTTTTTCTTTTGAGTGTGGTATGTATACTGTCTGTCATGGTTTATTTGCTATTGCTCTTTGTATCACTGCTCGGGTATGTTCTATGATAATAGCTTTCCCTGGATATCTTCTGTACTATTTAATGTACATACACATATCCTAAGTCACTCTTAAACTTTTGCTGATTATATACTTAGTGGTCTGCTGTTGCGGGATTAGTTATTGGGAACAAATTACTTTAATGAATTTAGACAAGACATTTCTGTAGCTACCACCACCTGAAAAGAAATCCGCTCTAAAAAGGAGAAAATTGTTTCTTTTAGAGTAGACCCTTTCTCAGAAGGAGACTGGTGTGCAGAAAAGGAAACAGAAATTTTATTCCTCGTAAATATTGGCGGGACATTTCCCAAAATTATCCAATCCCCTTAGAACTGGTTTGAAGTATGTATGGCACAGTAACCAGACCCCAAGATTTTAAAAAAGAATCATGCTCAACTCAGCTGAGCATGGAATTTGTCCTGATAATAAATCTCAAATTACTAAGAACTGCAAATACTTTCTTGCCAAACATTGCTGAGCATGAAACTTTCTCTGCTAATAAATTTGTAATTGCCAACAATAGTTTATCATTTTTATATTTATTAGCAGAGCAAATTTCATGCTCAGCTGAGTTGAGCATGTAAAAAGTTTTATAACCTCGAGGTCTGCTTCACGTAGTACAAAATCGACCGTTTGCAATAGTTATCTGTTAACTTGTGTGTTTTAAAATTTCGCGTGTGTCGGTTCTTTCACATTAATAGATATATGCTGCTCTGCGCAAAAATGTAGTTAATTGCATGCAAATAACAACAAAAATAGTTTCTTTCTAGCCCGTAGGTGTCAAACAAAGAATTACTTAACCAAACCGAGCTCCGGAGTTTCAGGATGGTGTAATCAAAGCACTGACAGCACTGGTTGGTCGATTGTCTCTGAATGTTGGCTGGGAAAGTGGTCCAGAACGGAGATTAAGATTGTTTCCTTCAACCCTTAACTTCCTGTAATTTAAGCAAACAGTGCAGACCCTGATTAGACGCCGCGTTCTGCGGCGTCTGATCTGGGTGTGAACAGTTTGCCAATGTCCCAAATGACCGTCCAGGTTTTACATATAACCCTCTATCAACAGCTCTCTGACGTCACAGCGACAAGAATAGCGCGGCTATAAATAGCCGTTATCTTGATTTCATCTAACGCGCGGTTTGATTACGTTGGTCAAATATAATAACGCGGACTGACTACCTGAAGGAAATTTTGTCAATTGTATACAATCGACCCAAAAATGGCATGTTTAGTATTTTATTCTGTAAAACACATCAAACGACTCTCTGTTAATGATTCCAATATAAATGCTTTGGCCGTCAGAACAAAATCAATACCTTAATTTCTGTGTGTCCTCTTTCTTCTATTGCAAAGTTTCCAAAAGTCTCAAGAAGCTGCCGTGTTGAATGGCTTATATGTATCATCATGGCTGTGAAAATAATAACATGTCACAATGTTAGAAGGGATTCATACCTGTCTGTCATATGATTACAGCAAAGGCTAGGTCAGACCGCATCCGCACAGGTTCTTAGTATATATCGATATATTCTACAATGCCTTAACATGCTGCATTATTCTTATCGCTGCCTGAATGTGCTTTGGACACATCTTTGCCTAGCGCAGCCCGTTATGTCAGTGTCCAGTAATATCATCAATCCATTAATGAAGACTAGTTCATAATGACAAGCAGATACTTTTATCAGTCAGCACATGTGCGGTAAAGCCTCTTCGAAAAATATTGATGGAAAAGCTTTTCCATTGCGGATTAGTTAAACAAGAGGGCCAAGATGGCTTTGTATTACTCACCTGATGACCAGACAAGTATCGAGTCATTTTGCCTTTCGGTTCAAGAGAAGTTCAAAATAGATTTTCGAGACGGCGGCCATGGTGGCCATCTTGACTTTTACTATCGCAAGTATTTTCGCTGTTTTTTTTTTTGTTTTTTTGTTTTTTTTTTTTTTTTTATCTGCAAGTCACTTTGATACTCCTTACCAAGTTTCAAGTCAACTGGTCTCTCAGTTCAAAGAAGAAGTTCAATATAGATTTTCATGATGGCGGCTGTAGCGGCCATCTTGGATTTCCCATTGAAACGATTTTAGATATTTTCGATCTACAAACTGCCCCGATACTTCCTACCAAGTTTTGAGACAATTGGCCTTTCGGTTCGAGAGAAGAAGCCCAAGATAAATTTTCAAGATGGCGGCCATGGCGGCCATCTTGGATTTCCAATCGAAACGATTTTAGATATCTTTGATCTTCAAGTCACCATGATACTTTAGAGTCAAATAACCTTTCGGTTCAGGAGAAGAAGGGCAAAATAAATTTTCAAGATAGCCGCCATGGTGGCCATCCTGGACTATCAATCAGAACAATTTTAGGGATTTTTTATCTACACGTTGGCCCGATTTTCCCTACCAAGTTTCGAGTCAGTTGGCCTTTTGGTTCAGGCGATGGAGGGCAAAATATATTTTAAGATGGCGGTCTTGGCGGCCATCTTGGACTTCCGATAGGAACGATTATAGCTTTTTTGATCTACAAATTGCCCCGACACTTCCTACCAAGTTTCGAATCAATTGACCTTTTGGTTCAGGAGGAGAAGCGCAAAAACGATTTTCAAGATGTCCATCATTGCGGCTATCTTGGATTTCCGATCGAAATAATTTTATCCATTTTTAATCTGAAAGTTGCCCCGATACTTCCTACCAGGTTTCGAGTCAACTAGCCTTTCGGTTCAGGAGAAGTTGTGCAAAAACGATTTTCAAGATGGCGGCCATGGTGGCCTTCTTGGTTTTCCGATCGGCGCACGACGGACGACGGACATTGACTGACCACAATAGCTCACCTTGAGCACTTTGCACTCAGGTGAGTTAAAAAAAAAAACTTCCTCTGCTGGGCCACTGCAAATTGCTTCTGCTAAATATATACTCATGGCTCCAGATCAGAAGGAGTATCAAGAAACTGTTTTTCTGGGCCCAGTTGTTCAAAGCGTCATTAGCTTAACGAGTTCGTTAAGGGTCATTTCGTTAAATGTTTTAGCGGATTCAATATACAATATTCTGATATTTTTTGCTGAAAAAATGTGAGTAGCTATTGCAAAAAGCTACTCACATTTTTTCAGCGAAAGATTTCAGCGTATTTGCGTATCACCCGATGTAAATTTTAACGAATCGTTAACTAACGACGTCGTTAGCTTTGAACAACTGGGCCCTGATTTCTCCGTGAGAAGCGCCTCACGGAGGCGCTGCTGTTCGCCTCACGAGGCGTTGTTAATGAGTACCAACATCATATGATTCCGTCGAGACATATGTTGAGGTACTCATTAGAAGCGCCGAACCGAGGCGCTTCTAATGAGTACCCTCATCATATATTTTCGTGAAGAAATGAGAAAAATAACAATATTGTTTTCTAAAAAAAAAAAAAATGCTTTATCTAGAGCTATGTAAAACCATAACCGTATAAGTTTAGAGTGCTAGAAGAAAATTCCTTTCTGTATTCATGTCATTGCAGCAGTAAACTTTTAAAGTGTGACATACAAATTGTTGTGAAAAGCATGCGTCGGTCAGAAATGTAGAGGAACTGTACTGCGGTAACAGTCAACAAAAGTCCTGTAGTAATACAGATTTATAAGAAACTTTTAATCATGGTGAATTTGAAGAAAATGATTGTTGAATAAGAAAAAAATGACTGTCTATTCTATTTAAATGTCCGTTTCACTTGGATAGATGAAATTCCGAAATATTGATAATACTGGGATAATTTTGTTGTTTAACAAATTAAACCTTACGACACCAGAAGAGTTACTACGGTCTTAAACCAGTTTATTCATGCAAATTTCGCCCTTTATTCTTGTGTACCTCCACATTACAAACATACGTTCGGTCCGTATACGGGTCCTGTACCTCATCAGTGGAATTTCAAAGTGAAACACACATAATCACAAATACTATAGGGAAAAAAAGCAAATGGCTCAACGGTGATTTGAAGATAGAATACAAGAAAACAAAACACGATTGACCCTACCTCACAGATATTGATGGTCAGGCGCCAACCTTCTGGAACGGAATGAAGATACAGTCGACTCTCGTTATCTCGAATACTTCGAGATATCCGTACCTCGACATATAAGATTTGCAGAATTGAGGAAAAAAAATATTCGAACAACCACATTTAACAAATATATATGTAACTGGACTCTTGAAGCTAGAGCTATACTGAAAATATTGTGGAAAAGAGGAGAAATTGCTCCTTAGGAGCAATTTCTCCTCTTTTCCACAATATTTTTTACCAGTTAATAGATGTTCATGTTTAGGCAGGGACCAGATTTTCTCTCGAGATAAGCGGTTATTCGAGATAAGCGAGGTCGAGATAACGAGAGTCAACTGTAGTACTGTCATTTAGTCTGAGGACGTACTCACCATTTTGCAATTAAGGAGTTCGTTCGTTCGTTCGTCTGTCATTTCTGACAATGACCAATCCTAATCAACTGTGTGATGTGTTATTATTTGTGTGTTCAAAGATGGCTGATGAGATCAATTTTAGCTCTAAACTGCCTGTTGCAGATAGAACAAGAGAGGTCTGAGGAAGAAAGCTCTGTCGGTGATACCTTAACTCTGGCTTTCCACTGTGCACGTTTCTGCTTGGCTTCGCTGATTCTTTTTGCTTTGTATTCACCAGCACCCTTTCTTATGAGGCCTTGCCACTTTGTTCGATCCCACGACTCTGTTGGTATGTTGAAGTCTTTAAGGGAGGCTTTGAGGGTGTCCTTGTATCACTTTTTCTGACCACCATGGGAGCGTTTTCCAACGTTGTTCTCCATAGAAGATTTATTTTGGCAAACGTTCATCAAACATTCTGGTAACATGGCCTGTCCATCTCAACTGTGCCAATTTCAGAAGAGTATGTACATTCTTCATCCCTGCCTGTTTCAGGACTTCTGTGTCTGGAATCCTGTCTTGCCACTTTATCTTTAGAAGTTTTCTAGGACAGCTTGTATGGAAGTGGTTCAGTCTTTTTTGCATGCCGTTGGTAAACTGTCCAAGTTTCGCATGCGTATAATAGTGTTGGCAGCACCACCGATATGTACACTTTCAGCTTTGTGTCAAGTCTGATTCCACTTCGGTCCCAAATACTTCCACGTAGCCGGCTAAATGCTGCACTAGCTTTGGCAATCATAGCATTGACTTCATCATCAATGTGCACAACTGTAGACAATGTGCTTCCAAGGTAGGTGAACATATCTACCACTTGCAGTCTTTAACCTTTCACTGTGATGGTTTTGTTTGTGTTGAGGTTTTACGGCCCAATCAGCCCAATGGGGTCATGTCGAGCGCGGTCAGTTTACCTAACCACACGTTTACTGGGCAGGCTTAGTCCCCTAAGCGGTTAACCAGTATTATGCACATTCTTTCGCCAGAAAATGACAACTGCCCTTCTTGAATCAGCGGAAGGGGGAGAATGACCACAGAAAATATTTCATGATCAATCTCCACGAAAGAATGTGGCCGACCTTGGCGGGGGTTGAACCCGCGACCTCATGGTCTCCAGTAGGACGGCGCATCCAACTTAGCCACCGAGGCCTGTTCATTGTGATGGTAGGCTCCTTGTAACGCTTTCCAGGTGCTGGCTGATATACTACCTCAGTCTTTTTTTTATGCTGATTGTGAGATCATAGGTGTCACATGAATCAGATACTTGATCCAGCATTTTCTCTTCTGTTGGAGCACTCTTTGCCATGTCATCAGCAAAGAGGAACTCATCTAGCACCTCTGTCTGCACCTTGGATTTAGCTTGCAATCTTCTTAGGTTGAAAAGTTTCCCATCAAAGCGATACCTAATAGGTATACTATTGTCACTATCCTGATAAGCATCTGTAAGCATGGCAGAAAACGTCATGCTGAACAGTGTTGAAGCCAGTAACAGCCTTGCTTAATTCCATTTGTCACAGGGAATGGATCAGAAAAAAGCCATCATTTTGGACCCTTGCAAGCATACCATCATAGAACTGCCGCATCATTGCTATGAATTTGGCAGAACAGCCAAACTTTGCTATAATTTTCCAAAGTCCCTCGCGACTGTGTCAAATGCTTTGGTAAGATCGACAAAGGTCCTGTTGAGGTCCACATTCTGTTCCTGGCATTTTTCTTGAAACTGTCGTGCTGTAAAGATCATGTCTATTGTTCCTCTGTCTTTTCTGAATTCACACTGGTAGAAGCTCTGACTGTTCAAGATGTTTATTCAATCGATTCAGTAGGACCCTGGCAAGGATCTTCCCAGCAATTGACAATAAAGACATGCCTCGATGATTGTCACATACTTGAGGATTCCCTTTCCTTTTGAATACGTGGATAATTGTTGCATCCTTGATTTTTTAGGGATAGCTTCTTCTCCACATAATGTGAAATAACTCTGTCAGTTTCTCTGCAAATGGAGGATCTCCTGCTTTGTAGATCTGTGCATTTATTGCATCTGATCCTGGAGCTTTGCCAGATGACAGGAGTTTTATTGTTTTTACTGTTTCAAAGATGGTTGGGAGCTCATCAAGCAGCGGATTACATTTCACCTGTGGTAGTCTGTTGATAGTTCCATCATTGATAGATGATGGCCGATTAAAAAAACCATCAAAGTGTTCAGCCCCTCTTTTCAAGATAGCTACTTTGTCAGTCAGAAGACTGGTTCCATCTGCATTAAGGAGTGGGGTGCATCAAAGAACTTCTTTGTATCCTTTCTGTCTGCAAAGGATTGGATTTCATCAGCCGTTTTGCTCAGCCAGGAGTCTTGCATGTCTCTGAGCCTAGTCTGTACTGTCTTGCATATGTTTGAATAGGCAGTCTTACTAGATACTGAGCTGGTATTTCTGAGGAAGCCTTATTTTTTTGGTGTTTTTCTTAAAGGAGTCACAGGATTTCTTTGTCATTCTCATCAAACCAATCTTGGTGTTTGCGAGATACTGGTCCTAGGAAATCCATTGCTGAAGAGTGAACGGTGTCCCTGAAGACTGTCAAGCTCTCACGTACATCTTCTGAACTGTGTTCCAGTGCATCTAAACGGCTGCAGAGATCGTTGACGAATTAAAGAGTGAAGCAAACTGGTCAACCGCACTTTGGTTAACAACTGTTTATGCAATTTGCCACTATGGCCATATATGTTACAATTTGTGAACCAGCTTCTCATTTAGAATATTATGATCAAAGGTTAGCACCGTCCGGACATTCAGATATTTTTAAGAGAATTATGTAATGTGTATGCACCAGGTACAATATAGAGCCCTGCAGACCAGTAAAAGTTGCGGATTAAACCTTACTTATTGTTACTTTAAGAATAGTTTAAGTCAGCTCATTAGTACACTTGGACTCCAAGATTGACACTAATGTTTTCCCTCATTATAGCTATATCGAGCACTTTGTCAGCCAGGGCATATGATCATGTGTGAGTGATTCAGATCCATACGGGCCTCTTGTTATTACGTTAATCCCTTCTATATTTTGATGATCTAGAAATGATAATTAATTGTAATGGTCTGGTAAACTAAATAATTGTAATGGTCAAGGAAACATAATTAATTGTAATGGTCTAGTTTTATAATTCATTGTAATGATACCATAGTGCTACCTATATACTCTACGTTTTTAAATTGGCAGGCTTTAGAACGCATAACGTGGCGTCTGATCTGGGTCTACACTGTTTGCAACTCATCCAGCAATTCGTAGACATATCTCCAAGTAGGCAAATGTTCAAAATTTAGGAGAGCTATGATAAGGAGACATAGTGCCCGATTACTTATTCCCCTTTTGACATCTTTCCGAATGTCGTTTTTTTGCCTGGCGCTTTTACACAGGAGAAATAAATTTGCGAACGTTTGTAATTATTTAATGTAAAACCATTTGTCGTAATTATGTATGCACAAAAAATCTATTTTATTCATTAATTTTAAAAAATCGAAAAATTTCATTTTCCTCATAGTAAAAATGGCTGCAAAATATGCAGAAATTGGTATGGTACATGCAAGTAAACTTGAGGCAGATTTTTAGCAAGTTCCTCTTGTTCAAATTTTCTGAAATTTTCACAATATTGTAGGAAAGCATCAATAATTAAAAATCCATAAAGAAAAGCAATAAATGTGTTCTAAAAAGTCCAAAAATTTACCTTACTATAGAAGTTACATAGGTAAATCCCATTTATTTTGGCCAAAAACTTAATTTTACGGTAAATATTTGAAAACTAAGCACAGGAAAGGATGGCTTCTGATTAGATATTGTCAATTACAAACCATTTTTTTTTTCGTTTTGAATAAAACGCCGAAAATAAAACGTTTTTCCAAAGGATGTTGAAAGCACAGTAGATTAATTAGGCTACTTACGTAACCCGTAAGATTCCATACTTGAGGCTGTATTGACTGTGTCACCAAATAAACAATACCTTGGCATCTTTCGACCAACAACTCCAGCAACGACTGAACCTAGAAGGAGAATCCACGTGAAATAAAGATACCGACACAATAAGATATGGGCCACGTCAAGCGAAAAATGCCTTCAAGCGTCCACAAATTGTGCGGATTCACATCATCCTGCACATGTACAAGGTCTCATCCAGACATTTACCGTACATTGAAACATTCTATAGTATTCAATTGTTCTGATTGCGGACAGCGGCTCTGATCAAATTGCGCGTATGCGCAGGCTTATCTGGATCTTCACTGTCCGCATATGCCTGAAGACATGTTTTTGCATGGTGCGGCCGATATCATGATGAACAGAAGCTTAGACGGTCTGTTTCTTCCTGAATGGTCATGTTTGTAAAATTTGTAAAATCAGGTAGCTTTCAACTCATATTTCATTTCAAGGAAATACAGCCAGGCAGCATGATCAATAAAAAAAGCATCAACAGTGAGCGAAAAATGATAACATATAACAAAGTAGTACTTCATGAGTCTGGTACTTTCAAAAAAGCATTGCGTCAGAAATACTGGGCCCAGTTGTTCAAAGCTAACGACGTCGTTAGTTAACGATTCGTTAAAATTTACATCGAGTGATACGCAAATATGCTGAAATTTTTTGCTGAAAAAATGTGAGTAGCTTTTGCATTGCAAAAGCTACTCATATTTCTTCAGCAAAAAATATCATAATATTGTATATTGAATCTGCTAAAACAGTTAACGAAATGACCCTTAATGAGCTCGTTAAGCTAACGACGCTTTGAACAACTGGGCCCAGAAGTATATCAAATATATGAATTCTATTTTTAAATATAATGACTAGATGCAAACATCTATAAGTTGGCAAATATAAACATGTAGTTTCAAATATGTAAGTTAAGACACCCAAGAAAGGCCACACTCACAAAGTACAGCATTCCTGGGGTACCAAAAAAAAGGAGAGCTAATAAACAAATGCTGACAAAACAAACGTCTCAAAAGAAACCTCCGACGCATGAGCAAAGAAGAATTGCAAAAGAGGAATTGCCTAGATACGGCCATTAGAAAAACTATGAGGGGTTTTAACATCACCCTTAATTCTGATGCAGCTCCTAGTTACAAACATGTATTGTTCGGCTCGCATATCAGGCATACCTCTGCCTCATCAATTAAACATCAAAATGACAAAAAAACTATTATGAAACAAACAAAAGGCCTCAATTGAGATCTGAAGCCAGACCACAGGAAAACAACCATAAAAATGACCACGACTGGGCCGACCACAGACACTGAAGTCATGCGCCAAACGTCTAACACAGATTGAGTGGGAAGCCGTCATTTAGTTCGAGGACCGATTGACCGTCGTGCAATTAAAGGGGGAAACGAAGTTATCAACCATAATTGGATTAACAACCATGCAAACATTTTTCCGCAGAATAGACATGTTGTAACTTGGCTTTTTGTAGCGAGTGACCTTTTTCTGAAATCAACTCTAAAAATATTTTGCGTTACTGTTTGTCTTCTTAAAGCGACAATACGCGCTTGATTACAAAAGTAACCCTTTATACTGGGAGAGTAACGTGGCGTCTGAACACGGTATACACAGTTTGCAACTCCCTTAGCTATTTTAAACACATTTACACGTAATACAAAGGACTTGTTTAAATTTTAGAACAAGTATGGGAAGGATTCAGCGCATTAAAATATTTAGAGTAAATACTGTCACACAAATTGGTCAGTTAAGTCTGCTAAAAACACAAACAAATAACCATATTTCTGTATTCATTGTCACTCTCTTGTACAAAAATATAAGGACAAGTTCGTTTCATATAAAGCATGTTAATATAGAATAAGATCACTATGGGATTCAGGACAGACTATGTATTTGAAACTGCAACTGACTATAAGAATAAAGGTAACTAACATTAGATTGATATGAACAAATGTAATGCTCAGACCAGTTTCGCTGGTCTCTGATTCGACAAAGGATTTCTCGTTGTTTGCACTTCGACCCTAATGATTGATAAATAGACTTACATATTCAATTATATTTATACAATGTGATGTTCCAGCCATGATAACAAACCTGAATGTATTCCTATTCTAGCCTGCAAAGGGGTTTCGGGTTGATGGCGTATAGAAAATTGGGCTACTTCTTGAAGAATTCTGAGGGACATCCGAGATATTTGTCGCACGTGTTCATTTCCATTTCTGACAGGAAGTCCGGATACTACCATGTAAGCATCACCGATGGTTTCTACCTGGAGTAAATTATTAAAGGCATTTGAATAGTTGGTTGATATTCCGATATTTGTTTTTTCAGTAGGGAGATTGACAACTTTTTTATAATCTCTTATTTGCTTAACTGTACACCTACCCCGTTCTGTAAAGGGTGCTGGTGGGGAACGATTTCATTCTGTTTACAGTAAATTCCTGTTACAGAAGGGACACAAAACAATTTTGACCGAGTTGCATCCTCTGAAAGTGTGTCCATTCTTCTTACTACAAATGTAAACTAGCATAACGAACAAGTATATACCATAAATTAGGTTAGCTCAGCTGGTGTTATTATCGAAAAAGTTCTGTTAAATATTTAACATAAATTTACGTTTTATCGCTTCTACATTCTAACGGAAAGCACAGACTCTACCATATAAACAACACTGATGGTTTGTAACTGGAAATACAAACATATAAACCATTAATGTGTACAAATATGTACCACAAACAGTATGGTGACACTCAGGAAAGACAAAAATCACGGAGCACAATATAAGGTTCAATTTCAAGCGAGCACTACGTTGAAAACAAGGATAAAAAAGAGAAAAGAAAACGTGCGAATGTAGATGAACTGCAAAGAAATACTCCTCTAGAACACTCAACAGTAAAAGCTATATGGGACCTTATCACGGCGGCGCTATGGATATAATAGTCCTTGTTCGTCACCCTGATACAGTTCAAGCTGCATTTTAGTGTTCGTACAATTCATAGGCCAGCGTAGAGGTGCCTCTAACTCCCGTGCAGATAACACAGAAAAAGAAACAGCATAAAATTAATTTCTCAACATTGA
This sequence comes from Anodontia alba, assembly GCA_964016985.1. Lineage (NCBI taxonomy): Eukaryota > Metazoa > Mollusca > Bivalvia > Lucinida > Lucinidae > Anodontia > Anodontia alba. Next base: position 64,008,867 of record OZ024821.1, on the reverse strand, counting down.
GATTGAATGAACATTACGAAAACATGCCTATTCAAATATATTGAAAATTTCGCCACCAAACACTGAAAGTTTTCCGATAAAAATTCTGATATTTTTCAGATTTCTGTTCAAAACATAGATTGTGGGTACTCGTTAGAACTGTCTCACTGAGGCAGTTCTAACGGATACCCACAATCTATGTTCTTGAGCAGAAATAAGAAAAATAATAGATATCCCTGTAAACCCCAGTTTTACTATATAAAAGTGGGATTTAAGGGGGTTAAAAGTCGGATTTAAGGGAGTCAAAATTATATAGGTATGTTTTCGTGATGAAAAATCTAAGTGAAAATACACAGGAAATGCCACAATCACGAAGCACAGTTTTCTCGAGACACCAAAACAAAGATAACAAAAACGAAAAGAAAAATAGAAAGAGAATACTGACTTGAGATAAAATATCTAAATCTAAGGTAAGGAACAAGGAACAAATTGTTCTCGTCGAAGGTAATTAAAAATCAGTCAATATAGTTTTGACTCAATATACAGTAATGACCCTAAGTTTTAGGACAGGCAGGCCTTAGCGCACAGTGTATACAAATATCTGACGCCGCAGAACGCGGTCAGGGTTTACACAGCGTAGTCATCCAGCAATAGTTTAGATATATCGACAGGTAGTAAAACAGACTTGTTCAGTTTTAGGACAAGTATAGTAGAGCGTTAGTATGTCCCAATACTTAGGTTGAATATGGTACGGTAACAATATAGAAATATAAATGACATTACCAAGGAAAGGACATAATTCAAAGCACAGTCTAACCGAGGCACCGAAAAAAAGGCAACAACACAATTCGAAAACCCGACAAACACAGGTGCTACAAAGGAATGTGGACAACTAAATATGTTATTTGAAATCAAAACTATGATAAAAGAGGGTGTATAAGCAAATACGTGCCTACGGCTTTGATAAGTATTACGCAAGGTTTCCAAGAGCGTTGTGCAAATTTTCTCGAATCAATGAATACATAAATTGTTATGAATTTCATAAAATATAAATATGTAATAATGTATTAAGTGAAGATTTAAGTGTAACTGTAAGTATTATTAAAGCAAAATAAGACATAATTTCACATCATATCACGTGATATGTTTACATTCCGAATTAAATAAATAAAAGCGAGTAAATTCACAAATAGATATACCTTATACACATCGAAATTTTCCATTATCTGATCAAAGCACGTATAGATGTCGTTCAGAAATTCCACAACCTGGTCAATATGAAAAAGAAAACAAACCAAAGATAACGTTCACGAATAAACTATTCTGTCCAAATATATAATTATACCATAAGCGAAGTGACGAAAAAAATAGTTATTGGACTTAAACATTTATTTATTTCGTATGCGGACAACTTGGTACTTTGTTAGCCTGTGCATTTGCACAATCTGATCAAGAACTTCGTCGTTATTTTACTAACTATGGTTCGTTCGTCTGTCATTACTGACAATGACCAATTCTTAGCAAAGGCGTGAAGTATTATTGAATAGGCGTCTTACCAACAGAACCTTTGGAAACCAGTAGAAATATCGATGAAGAGGGTAGGCCATTATCAGGCTACGCTGATGCACATACTAGCCAATACCCTCGCTGTTAGCATAGCATATGATTATATAGCCTTAATCTCAAATTGTTTCTTAATTAAATATTTAATTATTTATATCCTACCCTACCTATTGTTTATTGTAAGAGAACTTCCATAATGTGTTGCATGTAATTATTTTGGATAGTTTGGAAATCTTTTATTTGTTTCTTTTAATTGCCTGATTGTATCCATAAGGATTAATCTAGCGTTGAGGGGGCGAAAGAAATAAATGTATTTTTAAGAATGTTTAAGAATAATTTCCGTGTATATTGTCACAGACATAATGACAGTTGCATTTAACGACATCGTAAATAAAAGTATGAACAAGTGCATGCAGTGCCGCTTTGTTGCCAATGAAAAGTTGATTATTAGTCATCGTCACACTTCGATTTTCGTGATTTTGTGTGTTCTTTGTTTCCTAAGGCAGTCCTTTTTTACTTTTATTTGCACTCAGAACAGATGAGGTAAGACGGGATACCAAAACAAAAATACGGTGAGCCTAAACACCCAAGGCATCCGATAACACCCAAGAACGTCATTTAATGTCAGCTCTTGTACACAAAACTGTCTATCCACTCAGATTATTCACGTTGTATCTAACCCCGGCTGACACTAGGGTGCGCTAAAACACCCCAACGCACCCTAAGACAGCCGGCATGAGAAGGTTCTCTAATTTAATGGTACACTCAGAGGCCCTGAAAAGTTGCTGAAGGCGTGTTTAGAAATCTTTTTTTTTTTTTTTTTTTTTTTTCGTTTCTTTTTAATTTTACTGTCTTTAGGTGACAGACCTATAAGTGTAACGATGGCTTCGAAGGAGTTCAAATTACAAAGATTTATGGACGCATATAATTTAAGATACTAACAAAAACGGTCAAATACCAAACCTGCTTGTATGCTTTAATCACTCTATTTTTGGTCTTCTTATGACTGAGAAAGCAGAGATAATGCAATTGTGTGATTGTTCGTTTTCTAGTGCCAGTGTTTGATTGGTAAAAAAAAAACAACCTTCGATGTTGGTCATGACCTTACTTCTTTGGTATTCTTGGTGTTTTCTACTTAGTCTTAGTTGTACATTCTTTAATTTGATGGTAGACTGAGGGGCCCTGTAAAGTTGTTGAAGACATGCTAAGTAATCGTATTCGTCGCATTTACTATAGAAACATATGGGAAAAAAATATTTATATCGGCTGTTTGGCTGTAGGTTTGAGGTACGTTTCCACTTAAAAGCACTCCGTCATCACTCGCTTCTATGACTTGCCAGGACTTAATGCTCGTAATTGATAATCTCGTTTGGAATTCAAAATAGTCCAGTTTCATAAATATTTAATCCATTCATGGTCTCTGTTTTTCATATGTTAAGAAATGTACAAAAAAGAAATAAAAAATGAAAAGCAATGTTTCATTTTTTATAAAAACTGTACACCTCGCGAACTTCTAAGCTTTTTCAAAAGCTAACTTAGTAGCTTATTACTATTATTTATCCATATATTTAGTACCTGAAGAGGAGAACTGGCGGCTGATATAGACGTGAATCCAACAATGTCAGAAAAATAGATTGTCACACTTTCAAATGCTTCAGGAGTTACCGACTGACCACATCTCAGCTCATCAGCAACACTTCTGTGGACAAAACAGCTGTTTATATTCACGAACAATTAACCCCGGTTCTGCTGAACCCGAATATGCCTGTCATTGCGAACAGTATAGATTCAGGTCAGTTGGCTTCTGAACTGATCTGGATCTACACTGTTTGTCATTAAGTATGTTAATTTGTATCAACAACCTGGATCAAGTAACCTGAATGGCTGGAAATTAGAACTGGGCATGGCATGTTATTTGTTTTCAGCCTGACAAGGGTTAATAGTGTACATGGCTGTTGCCTGTCTCAGCTAGAACCAAAAAACTATTCTTTGAAGTTAGTCGCAAACAATCCAACGCGTTAATCCTTTCATCCCTAAGTTACTAATATGGACTATTCCATCCTTGAATTTGGACTTGTTAATTTATGCAAATAGGGGTACAGTCTAAAGTTAAAAGAAAGAATGGCAAACAGTATAGATCCTGATGATGAGATGTTGCTTTTGGTCTGCCGGGTTGAAAGGATTAAGCCTTTGAAAATAAAATAAATCTTTAACGATTTTTTATTTATTTTTTGTTTGTTTTTACTTTTCAGAAAACACTATAAAAAGTATTTAAATAAACAAAGCATTTATAAAATTCTATGCATGTGAAATAAAATAGACCCAATTCGTTCTGATGACTGTTATATTTTATTTACAGACATGTTTTACAAATTTTGGAGTATTTTTCATTCCATCTGGTCTATACTTTAAATGTAAGATGTAAATAGACCGTTAGATGAATCAAAAATGCGATATATAGGTCCATAAAATGATCCCTTACACCATATTCTGATTTTAATCATTCATTATCATCGAGTCAAGCAGTTCTATTTCTGCTGTGTTTGTGCAGAGTGGCATTTCGATTTCATTATGTTAACACGCCCATGCAAAGTGTGTTTCTGTGCGATAAGATTTTAACTGGACAAATATGTGGGAAATGCAGAAAAATGTTGTTACGAGTATGCCTATCATTATAGATTTATTCAGAGCAAATGGCTGATGAAAATAATAAATTAACTGAAATGCAGAAAAATCGTGAAAATTGATGAGGCTTATCAGTGTATTTATTGCTGTCAATGGACATTCCGTTTAGAACCCTATTTATCATGAACAATTAAATTTCAATGACTCAAACACTAAAGGCTGATTCGAACTCGTTTTAGAAGAAATTCTAACGACAGGTCAAGAAAACAAATATTTAGGGATCTTTCAGGGACGTTTTCGTATTTCATCATTTGCCTCCTGACCTGGCTCTATGATTAACCCTTAGTAGCTCGAACTACCCTTGTCTCGAACAAATGTCCATGGTCCAAAAGATGTTCGAGCCATTCCAGTTCGACTGTATTCTGTTCTATAATGTATAAAAGCAAGAGACTGAATTTTGTATGGAGACATTTGAGTAAAGAATTACTTCCAATGGGGAGAGATCAAACAAACCTTCAGTTTTGAAACATCAAGAGCGATAACTCTCTCAAGTATGTAACAATATATATATATATATATATATATATATATATATATATATATATATATATATATATATATATATATATATATATATATATATATATATATATTATTGACTTCACGATAGTGCAGATTATATTTTTTCTTTCCTTTTTTCCTTTTAGCCGATGCCTACAGCCTTGCAAACGCCATTGTTGTATTTGAAGTGACTTAATAAAACCGAGTCTCCGATTTTTGTTCGTTTGTATGTTCTTTGTCCGTTTGTATGTTATTTGATTCAAAATGCAACCTTATAGATTTTTATGAAAACGAAGCTACAGGTTATAACTTGGTTCGTACTTTGGCAATACTTGATAAAGCAGTTCTTCAGATTTTTTCTTCTCCTGTAAAAAAGCATTGGTTCGTTCTTCAACTAGGCCTTCTAAATTGTTGGCGTATTGCTCCATTCGATGAAGCAGCATGTCGAACAAGTTCTTTCCATGAGGATTTGCCCTGAAGATACAGTCATAGCCCTACATAAAAGGAGTATCCAGATATTTGTCTATCTTGTTTCTCCACGAAAATATATGTTTTTTGCACCCATCAGAAGCGAGAACGCGCTTTTGATGAGTGTCAAAAACATATGTTTTCGTAGAGAAATAAAAACAATATTATTTTGGGCTTAAACAAGCGCTTTACCCGGAGCAAATTTTAGTGTTTAAAGATACCCTTAATAACTGAGCACTTTTTCTCTTTGTAATACTTTTCCTTACATTTGAACAAGTCTATTTTACAATTTGTTGATGTATCTATAAACTGCTGAATGAGTAACAAAGTTTGAATCCTGAAATTACGCGTGGCTCTGCGGCTTTTGGTCTGCATCTACACTGTTCGCTCGGGCCTGTCTGTTTGAATACTTAGGGTAAATACTGTTTACGATGAAGGTGTCTTGCATTGCGATTACCTCGCTTGGGAAAGAGAGAGCTATTCTTAGTGATTTTCGTACGTTTGTTCGATTTGCGCTAGTTTGGTTTTTTCTGTTTCCTCTTCCTCTTGATACTGGTTTGTGATTGTGGCACACCCTGGACTTTTCTCTTACCTTTCTTGAAAAATGGCTCCAAATGTATCGGAATCTATTTTATTTCAAAACTAGTCTGCATGACTATAAAACGATAGTACTGGATTTAAACAGGTTTTAAAAGATAAAATAAGAGATATCACTGCCATAAGTATTGATTTTACCGTATGCCATCCCACTGTATCACACTTTTTACTGAGTCTTTTCATGAAGATTAACCCATTTACGCCTAGCATACCCCGTAGTGGGGACACTGGAAAAATAGTGTAGATCTAGATCCGACGCCACTGAATGCGGCGTCTGGCCGGGGTCTACAATGTTTGCATTAAATACAGGAATTTCCATAAAAGATAGTAAAATTAAAAAGTAATCAGACACCTTTTCACTTTGAAATGGATCCGCCTAAAGTGTTTAGGAAGAAGAGCACTAGGCATAAATAGATTAATGTAAAGCGCAACCGATATGAAAGCTAAAGAACGTTCCAGGAATATTGTGCAGCACAGTATTTTTCATAAAGATGTGACTACATATACATTTGGCAAAACTCAATATACTAAAGAGGCCTGTATACACTTTCCAAGGGAGACCACTTTTGTGACTTCCTAGTTTGTTTGATTTTTGGTTTGTTTTGTTGTTGTTGTTGTTGTTGTTGTTGTTTTGTTTCTTTGTTGTTGTTTTTTTGTTTTGTTTTTTTTTGTTGTTGGTTTTTTTGTTGTTGTTTTTTTGTTGTTGTTGTTGTTGTTTTTTGTTTTGTTGTTGTTTTGTTTTTTATTGCCCTCGAAGCTTCAGAAAAGGAATATACTTTAAATTAAAATAATTTGCTCCACGTGAACAAATTCTTTCCTTTTAGAGATTTCTTTTCAGAAGGGAGCAAAACACTTCTGGCATAGATCAATTCTCATTAAAATAAAGTTTGGCTGCTGAGTGCTTAATCTTGCTGCAACAATACCTGTTTGACAATACCTGATCGAAGTGTCGTTTGTCGGAGTAAAACTTTACCTGTATTTCAATATCAAGTTATGTATATGCACTGGTCCTTTTTCAGCATCGAAGATTCCAAGATTTTCGAAAAGTTATGACAAAATTTCAGATGACAAAACTATGCCAAAATTACAGATGAAGATAATGAAGACTGCAAAGAAGAAAGCAGAGCACCAAACTGTATGAGTTGGTCAGACTTACCTTGTAAGAGTGAAAAGTTTCTTTTTTATGTCATGAAATGTTGGTCTTTCTTCTGGCTTTTCTCTCCAACATTCGTTAGCAATATCAAAGATCTCACGATACGAATTAACTTCACCGAAAGATGGACGACAAGGCTTTGGGCGAATTGCTTGAATTTGTTCAATGGTATCTGCAATAACAGAACTGTATTTGTCAACTCTACTGAATACGTTCATCAGGATTAAATATCACATTTATTCAAGGAATAGTTTAGGCTTGTTTCCAAAGGCAATCTTTTTTTATTTTTTACTTTTATTGTCCAAATAAGTCATCTACTGTGACAGTCTTAGTTCGCATCGAGAAAAAGATTCTACCGAATCAAATCACCGTGATTTTTGTTTATTTTTTATTTTTTTTTTTTTTTTTTTTTTTTTTATTTTTTTTTTTTTTTTTTTTTTTTTTTTTTTTTTTTGATAAGGCTAAAAACGATTGGACAAATATATATGCAAGCAGCCACTGCCATTTGGATTTTCGGAAGAAGTTCAAGTCACAACGATACTTCCTATTAAGTTTCGAGTCGATTGGCATTTCGGTTCAGTAGAATAAATTCAAAATAAATTTTCAAGATGGCGGCTGTCGCGGCAATCTTGATTTTTTTTATCGAAACGTTTTCAGCTATTTTTGATCTACAAGTCACTCTGATACTCCCTACCAAGTATCGAGTTAGCTGGCCTTTCTGTTCAAAACCGACTTTCAAGAAAGCGGCCATCTTAGATTTCCGATCGAAACTTTTTTACCTACTTTTGATCTACAAGTCACCCAAATATTTCCTACCAAGTTTCGAGTCAATTAGCCTTTCGGTTCAGGAGGAGAAATTCAAAATACATTTTCAAGGTGGTGGCCACGGCGGCCATGTTGGATATCAGATCGGAACTCTTTTCGTTTTTTTTTTTTTTTTTTTTTTTTTTTATTTAAAGGTCACCCCGATACGTCCTATTAAGTTTCGAGTCAACTGGCCCATGAGTGTAGCAGGAGATGTCATTTAAATCAAATTGTTGACGCCGCACGCCACACGCCACACGACGCACGACAGACGACGCACGACGGACATTAACTGAACACAATAGCTCATAATGAGCACTTCGTGCTCAGGTCAGCTAACCCAGGGTAGTGTTATTTATTTCCCTATGCATGCAGTATTGATATTATTATTAGCTTTCTTTGATCTACAAGTCATCTGATGCTGTGTAATAAGAAATAAATAGGTGTTACCTACGAAACGAGCTTAAGCATTTTATGCACGTTTTTTTTTTTTTTTTTTTTTCATCAGGTATGCAAAGTCGCGGACCAGACAAAACCTGTTTAAATGTAGGTCCGAGGCAAAGTGCACAACATCGATTTTTTTTTTTTTTTTTTTTTTTTTTCCATGAAATTTTGCACATTAGTGTGTCACTGGGTATAGATATATGATACACTTGTACTGCCTTACTGTACAAGCCGGCTTTTATAGCGACGTGGTAGAGTGTCCGCCTGTCACGCGGATGGCCCGGGTTCAATCCCCGATCGTGGCATAAAATTTTTTTCACCTGTTAAAAGTGTATAAATAAATATTTAGTCTTACAGTAAAAAGACATTATGCATGTGCCCTTAAAATTTATTTTTATAGGTTAAAAACTTCAGTATTTACACTTAAATAAGCGAACATATTGTTTAATGCGAGAGAAGTCACAGATTAAATATGGTGGCTAAAATGCAGATGAGTCACGCATTCATCTGTGTCAATATCGTAAAAAATGTATCCTTCTATTTCATTGACTATACGATTGATTATAGCCAATGAGATCGTTTGCGACGGCTGACTGGCTTTTCATGTTTGCAGCGGAGCGTATCTGATCATCATATTTTTCGGAAACCAGGCTAGCAACGGACATAAATTAGCGTTGGTTTTCGGGTTCAACATTAAACCGATACACTCCGCTGTAGATTTGGGAAACCAGTCAGCCGCCGCATGCGAATTCTTCTGCATAGTATGTGAGAGACTCACGATACCTGTAGTACGAGCTTAAGCTTTACCAGCTGCTGCGCAGGTGGCGACCTGCTTTACAAGTCGCTTAAGCTCGTTATTAAGATCCGAGTCGATTGCCCTTTCGGTTCAGGAGAAGTCATTCAAAAAGGTTTTTTAAATGGCGGCCATAGCGACCATCTTGGAGTTCGGATCGGAACAATTTTAGTCATTTTTATCTTCGTCCCGATACTTCCTATCAAGTTTTGACTCAATTTGTCTTTTTCATTCAGGAGAAAAAAGTTAAACATAGATGTTCAAAATGGCGGCCATCTTATATTTTCGATCGGAACTATGTTAGCTATTTTTGATCTACAGGTCATCCTGATACTTCCTATCAAGTTTTGAGTCACTTGGCCTTTCGGTTCAGGAGAAGAAGCTCAAAACAGATATTTAAGATGACAGCCGTGCGCCATGTAGGATTTCAGATCAGAACGATTTTAGATACTTTTGATCTGCACTTCCTTCTAAGTTTGGAGCCAATTGGCCTTTCGGTTCAGGAGAAGAAGTTCAAAATATAGTGTTCAAAATGGCGGCCATCTTAGATTTTCGATCGGAACTATGTTAGCTATTTTTTTATCTACAGGTCATCCTGATACTTCCTATCAAGTTTTGTGTCACTTGGCCCTTCGGTTCAGGAGAAGAAGCTCAAAACAGATTTTTAAGATGACAGCCGTGCGCCATGTAGGATTTCAGATCAGAACGATTTTAGATACTTTTGATCTGCACTTCCTACTAAGTTTGGAGCCAACTGGCCTTTCGGTTCAGGAGAAGAAGTTCAAAATATATTTTCAAAATGGCCGCCATGGCGACATCTTGTATTTTCGATCGGATCGATTTTAGCTATTTTAATCTACAAGTCGCCGAATCAAGTTGCCTTCCGGTGCGAAAGTACAACATAGATTTTCAAGATGGCGTCCATGACGGCCATCTTTTGTTTCCGATCGAAACGATTTAGCTTTTCTTGATCTACATGTCGCCCCGATACCTCCTACCAAGTTTTTAGTTAAATTGCCCAGGGGTGTCGGAGGAGATGTCATTTAAAGACGCACGACGGACGATGGACATTAACCGAACACAAAAGCTCACCATGAGAACTTTTTGTTTAGGTGAGCGAACAAAGTAATGTCAATGCTTTCAAACGTAATTCCTGTTGGAATTTTTTTTTTGTCAGCAGATAACATTTCGAGATAATTTTCTAATTGTTTCCAGGCAAAATAGGTTTGTCATTTCATGAGGACTGTCTCCTAATGAGAATATTTGAATGAAATGTAAATCCCTATCCCCACTTTCTTGGAAAAAAAAAATAAAACGATAATCAACAATTAGCCTACTAGTAGTAGATAATGCTACACTCAAAGATTAATAATGTAATCTGCACTCTAGATTAATCCATTTTTGCCGAATGGACTCTTCTTCTTTAACTCTGGACCGATCTATTTCCAAGAGAAGGGATGTCTGGTTGGTTTTTGTTATTACCATATCTTATAGAAAGTCCTGTATTTAATGCAAACAGTGCAGACCCTAATCAGACGCCGGCAATGTCATTTTAATGGGATGCTAGGCATAAATGGATTTAAGCTCTATCAGCACCCTAGTTCAAATGATTTTTAATAAGCATGCATATTAGTTGAAAATGTGTTTGATAAGCAAGATGAATAACGCTGTCCAAATAAATTTAATTGTACATAATATTTATATGATTATACCGGACGCGACATACGAATACGTGTCTATGAGCGTATGCGGACTGAGAAGGCCGACGCATAGTCCGATCGAGGCAAACACTGTCGGCTGACAGAATCATTGGATACTACAGAATGTATGAATGGAGAGCAAAGGCCCGGGTGATGCACAGGATGAACAAAACCTGTCCATTTTGTGCATGTTCGAATGCATGTTTCCGTTTGACGCGGCTTAAATGATTTCTTATCTTATTAAACTTTGACAATATCAAAATAGGCTTCCATGACGGATCGGTTCAAATGTTGGAAAAATGACAAAGGTCATAAGGGGGCATAATGCAATCCAATATTTATAAAATGTCATGAGGGGGCATAATGCAATCCAATACTTATAGAATATGAATAAACACTAATCCAATAATAAACGTCCGACCATCAACATCTGGCGCGAACTTTTCTGAAACAATGGCAACAAGACTAATATAGTTCACACCAGTATACCCGTTTCCACTTATATGATGGAAGAACATGGGGGACACGCTAACTTCGCTAAGTAGACTTGTTAACGTCATGGTAATACATTTGGTCATACTTCATGATACATTCTCGTCTAAATCTGCGAAAAATATTTGCGAAAAAAACTATACATGCGCAGCATAATCAAGATTAACGCTTAGCACTCTGAGTAAAATATTCAGCAGACGACATATTGAAATATTTTTTCTTATTTTTTCCCAAGAAAACAGGATTTGATATTTCATGCAAATTTTATTCAATGGAAATGTCAAGTCCCGTTTCTGGGAAAAAATAAGAAAAGTATCACCTTTTTGTCGTCTGCTGTATTAGCCCAGAGAATAGTACAATTAATGCAACATCAGAACTACCTTATTTCAACAGAAAAACAGCCTTCATTAATATTGTTGTACGGAAACAGCTTTACTGACTCATATTTTCTTGGAAGACCCGGTCGGTCTTCAGTTTGCGCTAGGACAAAAACAAATTAAAAAAAGGTTGCCTTTGGAAACAAAGAACACACAAAAGAACTAATATCGTTGACTCAGTGTTATTTAGTTTCTATGAAAATATAATATGCACAATGGTAAATAATGGGGAGATGTTTAACGGCTGCCACACGGCACTTAACACAAGCTGCAGTGAAGTAATATAAAATCTAAAAGGCTGCCTTTGGGAACAAAGAACACACAAAAGAACGAAAATCGGAGACACGGATTTATTGTGTCTCTTCATATGCAACAATGCAATTCGCAAGGCAACATATCCTCCCGCACCGGCTAAAGCGATGTTCGATTTTCAAAGTAACGAAAATGGGCTCAATGGACTCAAGTCATGTTTTGTCCTAACAGCATACCATACAGTACAATGCTTGAAACTGTTTTTAATTAGTAAGGAACAGACTGATTTAACAAAATATATACCAAAGTAAAACTACTGTAAAAACAGTAAATTATATACTTATCAAAACTCTTACCCTGTAAAGATTTGTACCATGTTTCAGTAACGTATGGCTCATGACGTGTACACATCTCGTAGAGAATAATTGCAAAACTGTAAACGTCCCCCGATTTGGTGAACATCTGTGCTGGATAAGTTCGCAAGACTTCAGGAGCTACCCATAACAGAGAACGATTACCTGTGGAATACAAATTCACTTATATTTGAGCCAGCACAAAACCTACTATAAGACTTGTGCGACCAGCGAAGACTCAGATCAACCTGCGCATCCCCGCAGTCTGACCATAGCTTTCGCTGATCTTATGTGCCTTCCACAGCCATATTTCTATTTGGCATATTTCAAGACAGAAAATTTAACATCACGTTAGCTAATAAATTCGTTAAGTTTTGAACAACTGAGCCCAGGTGTTATCAGTTCCTTCAAACTTGGATTGGTGAGTACTCAACCTTCATCCTTAAGTCCTGGGCCCAGTTGATCAAAACTTACCGAAGCTGTTAGCTAACATGACGTTAAAAGTTCTATCTTGAAATATGGCAAATACATTGATGTTTTTTGCTGAACAAAATGTGTGTAGTTTTGCTTTGCAAAAGCTACTCACATTTTTTCAACAAAAATATCAATGTATTTGAAAATACCTTAGCTAAAACAGTTAACGAGTTTGTAATTAACGAGCTTGTTAAGCAAACGATGCTTTGAATAATTGGCCCTGCAATTTTTTATAGAGAAGGGGATCACTACAGGATACTCTAATATCGTTCACAGGGCAAACAATTATGAGTCTTGACTGACAAAATTTGTCATAGATGTCTGAGTATGAAATGTTGTTACAGTAGTATATCATATCAGCATTCCGCTGACAGGAAATGCAAACAAGAAAACAAATACTGCTATACAATGAAGGAACAGGGTTACATGCAGTTCAAATAATTTGAAAGAAAAAATGTTAAATACATTATTATATGTTGGTGTTCAGTTTCCATCACTGTACAAAGAAAGACAACACTTCCAGCAGCACAGTTTTACACGTTTTTAATTATGTTTTTGTTACTTATTGCCGCGGTAAAGAACACAAATCAAACACAAAACGTTAAAATCTATATCATAAAGCAGAAAGATATTTTGTCGCAGTAAAAGACATTACGAAAACACGCCTTTTCAAATACACTGAAAATTTTACCACCAAAAAAATGGCATTTTTTCGGATAAAAAATTCTGATATTTTTTATATTTCTGCTCAAAACAAAGATTGTAGGTACTCGTTAGAACCGCCTCGGCGAGGCGGTTCTAACGAGTACCCACAATCTATGTTTTTGAGCAGAAATAAAGAAAATAATGTATACCCCTCTAAACCCCAGTTTTACTATATAAAAGTGGGGTTTAAGGGGGTCAAAATTATATAGGCATATTTTCGTAATGAAAAACATGTTTCAAGGGGACTGGATACACTTGGTAGACAATTCGCATTTTTATAAGAGATCCAACGTTTGTGACTTTCTTTTCACCTTTCAACGCACTGCACGCTTCTAAGAAATGGGTCTACTTTTTTCCCTTTTTAACTTACAGGCTCCATACACATTACATTCCATACATACTTAAAGACTCCATATCCATAGATATTTTTCATCCAAGAAAGGTTTAATAAATTGGTATATGGTATTAATATGATCATAAAATGTGGCTGGCATTCGACAGCCTGTAAAATTTCAGGTAGTCTCTCGTTTTTGAACTGGATCAAAAATGAAATGATTTTTTTTTATCGTATCTCTGAATTAATGTTGGCAATATTAGTTCAGAGATACAATAAAAATCATTTCATTTTAAAAAAGAGAAACTTACTGAAATTTTACAGGCTATCATATGCCACATTTTATTATTATATTAATACCATATATCAATTTATTAAACCTTTCTTGGATATAAAATGATATTTTTTAGGAATATGGAGCCTTTAAACCCACCCCGATTCCTTGTAGAAGGGAGGCAAACGAATGTGTAAAAGTTCTCTTTTAATTTCACGAAAACACGTACAGACATATAAAATGGTTTAAGTTCAGGCCTTGTTCAGTTTACTTTGGCACCGACTTTGCATCAACATGCATTATTTACAAGTTCTTAGATTTCAAAAGCTATATAAAAAGGACATAATGTAGCTATGCAACAGACTACCAGCTTAGTGGTTAATTATCAAATCAAGGTTAAGAACTTTGGAGCTTCTTTAATTGTACGTTGGTGGGTCGGGCTACAGACTCAATCCTTAACCTTTTCTTGATGATTTATGCCTGACGATACTAGTCTGTGGTTGGACACACGAAGGTTTTCTTTTACTTTGACTTTCAGTTTGTATTCGAGTTGTCAAATATTCATATTTTATTCATTTGAGACAGCGTACGACAAAACCTGCATTAAGACCTGTGTGACAAGCAAATTAAACGTCAAAAAGATTGCCTTTGGAAACAAAGAACACACTATATATAAGAAAATGGGAGTCTCGGTTTTATTGAGACTCTTCATAAACAGTATTGAAGTTTGTAACACTGCTTACTCCCTCTAGCGTATACATGAGCAGAACTCAATTTTCAAAGATTCCACAATAGGCCCAATGATCCCAAAGGAAATGAAATATAATCTGCACTATGGTAAAGTACGGGGAGACGTTCTGCCGCCGCCTCACGGCACTAATACCAGCTGCAGTGTAGTAAAATAAATGTCAAAAAGATTACCTTTGGAAACAAAGAACACACAAAGACTTAGATCAACCTGTACATCCACCCAGTATGGCAAGTATTATCATTTATCCCTCTTAGGATAGTCTGGAGACTGTAGAAGGCACATGCGATCAGCAAAGACTCTGATCAGACTGCGCGGATGCGCAGGCTGATCTCAGTCTGTGCTGATCGCACAAGTCTCATTGTAGGTTTTGTCGTGCACTGGCTCATTTCATATTTCATAATGCTTGATATCAACACTTTGTCTTGGTTGTGATATTATAAGTAGGTATAAAGAAAACTGAAACTGCAAGGCAGAGTACATCACTTATTCATCCATCCATCTGCCTATCCATTGTTATCCTATATATGGTACATACAAATTTTATTTTTATCATAATATATACTACGTATGATTTTCTCAATCTACTTTTTATATTCATTACATACAGTATACATGTTTGTTGACAGTCATAACATTAACTCTTTAAATATATTTATATAATATATTTACAGACTTTGTTTCAAGCAGCACCTAGTATGTGTTGATGGGCTGTAAGAACCCAAACAACTTAACAACGAGATTTGTTTATCATAGTGTCAAGAAGTTAGTTAAAAATTTTTCTGTGTTGACCCACTGATGAATTAGGGAGCCTCTGTATGGACCGAATAGTTATATGTAGCCGTAGCTGTATAACAAATAAGGGCAAGGTTAGATAACCGTAAATCTAGATCAAAGTCTTCCCTCCCTCTCCACTTGCTTCCAACGTATTTTACTGTTAGCAGGTCCAAGTCAGTGTTCTGTTCTGGTTCTTTTTCTTTTGTCTGCTCTCTTTTAGATTGTTTTAGATGTTGTTCTTTTTTTGAGGTCATTTCATATAACGAAACCCTTTTCCGATGCCAAAAGTGGGCTGTATACCACGATTATTGCCTTTCCTGGATGTCTCCATTTGAATCTTTTTGCAAACGTTCGTTTCTCTATTAGGAAAGTATTTTATACTTATCTTGCCTCAGAATAAATGAACTTCTCTGGTATTCATCCCCAAGAATGGCGTTTATGCTGTTTTTAGGGTATTGGATTCATGATTTACTGTTTGCATTCCGGCACACCAAACCGCTTTTGAAAATGGGTTTTCTCTAAAAGGATAAAATAATTTGCTCTTAAAGAATATTTATTCCTCTTAATAGCAGACATTTTAGAAGCGAGGTAAAATCAACTGACAGAGTGGTCTAGCCTCTGAAAGTTTATACATTTCCCTTAAGAGGGATTCAATCATATTACAGTTTTACAGCTAAACGAGTAAGTTGTATAAACAGTCTTGCTTCATGACAAAACCTGCCTGAGGCGCCTTGAGAATTTGCGAATATTGCGCACGCCAAGAACAGACATGGCACTTGCGCAGGTTTACAGGGTGTGCGTGCTTTATCGAGACTTCCCCGTTACCTTGCACATTTCTACAAGCGGCTGTGTATTGCCTGAACCAGCTGTGCATGTGCGCAGTTTTGTCAGCATTCACAATGCGCAGGTACACAAATTTTCAAATCCGTTTAAATATTGTAGATACTCTAAAACGAAAACAGCTTATTCTAAGAGGCAGCAAATACTTTCCTTTAAGAGAAAACCCCATGAGAAGGTAGTCAAAATTATTTTCCTTCACGGTGTATCGATTCTATACCCCCACTTAATCATGATAGTGTGTTATTACCTTCTGTATTATACCGTGTTCCATCTGTAGCAGGTACATAGAATTTATTTATAGATGGTAGCCCAAATCCGGTAATTTTGAGGACGAAACGACTGTCAATAACACAAGACGTACTGGTTAGGCATCCGTGTACTTCAATGGGGCTGTTATGTATATAGTGCATGCCCTAAAATAAATATATATTTATGGTTTAGTTTGGTTTAGTGTTTTTGTACAGATATGCATGCTATCTTGATTTGTGACTGTCAGTCTCTCTCGCAATATCAAAGTCCAAGCAACTAAATATCATAATACTAAATATATTGTGCACATTACAATATAAATGCTTGCTTTATAGTATATATTTCTCACAAATATTTTATTTCATTAAAGCATCATTGTTATACAAAAGTTCTGAATGTGACTGCTGTGTGAAGCAATAATTAAAAAGCTCTACAACTTGCTGTTACACAATACATCAAAATAATCTTGCAGTTGTCCTCCACACACACTTAATTTTATTTTCGTCATTGTTTAGATACACCATACACTAAACTAATAAAGATTGTAACATACACCGTGTAAAATATTAAATATTTACTCTGGATGATATTCATAAGTACTTTGAGCCAGCTGTAAAATATAGGGGAACATAGAAGACCAAGATCCGTCTGAGAATGCCGATCTGGGTCTTCACTGTTCGAACATGGTGTGAGGACTTTTTTATGTTGCAATTAATTTACCTGAACGATATCATTTATCAGAGAAATTCTGATATCTTTATCGAGCTGTATTGACTCATTATGAAGCATATCCTGAAATATATTAAGCATAGACTTATTACAAGTTTGCTTAAGGGGAATGGATACGCTTTCAGAGGGGACAACTCCTCCTATACTCCTTCCATGTGAAAGGGGTCAATCAATAATGATAAGAAATACTTTGCCCCCAAATGAAGTAGATTCTTTCCTTTTGGAGAAAATCCGAAGAAGCAAAATCTTACTTTTTAGTTTTGCGGTTGCGGTTGTTTTAGGGCTGTGGTTTGTGATTGTGACACTCCCTGGACTTTTCTCTTACCTTTTTTGATCCCTTTTCAGAAGGATGTTGGTGTGTAGGAAAGAATATCACAAAAGTTGCCTTCCTTGTTAAAATGGCTAATAATGTATCAGTGTATCCAGACAGTCCAACTTATACATTACGAAAACACGTCAAATATTCAAATATATAGAAAATTTCACCTCCAAAAACCGAAAAATATTCAGATAAAAAAACTCTGGTATTTTTCATATTTCTGCTCAAAACATAGATTGTGGGTACTCGTTAGAACCGCCTCGCCGAGGCGGTTCTAACGAGTACCCACAATCTATGTTTTTGAGCAGAAATAAGAAAAATAATGTAAACCCCAGTTTTACTATATAAAAGTGGGGTTTAAGGGGGTCAAAATTATATAGGCATGTTTTCGTGATGTCAGCTGCGTCATGCAAATGTGGACTTTAGCGAAAACATCAAAATCAATTTTAGCAACAATATATTTTATCAAGGCCTTTACTGTTCACCTGACAAAAGCCTGCATACTAGGTAATCCGCTAGCAAATGTTTGTTTGAGTAGATTTGACGGCCCCGTTAACCCATTAGGGTTATGGCAAACACGGTCAGTAAAGCTACTTGCACAGTTCCTGGACAGGCTAAATCCTCTTAAAATCTAGCCAGATACTTTTTGTTCCGAAACTTCAAACAATGTACAGTCCGATGAAGAAATCAACGAAGCAGGTAAGAAGTGAGTTAACGTTAAGGGTCCCGGGTTCTTCAGTTATAGGATGATGGCACTGGAACACCATTATACACTAGAGGATAATTACATATAAAAAACATATAAACGGAAGGATAATAATATTGAAAAAAAAGAGGTCAATCTCAATCAGAAATAAGGTTATCTGGTTACTTGCTGACTCGCCCTCATTCTTACTAAACTGAAAAAAAGTGTTTTCATTATATACCTGAAGATTTCCACGCGAGCAATATTCTGTTATGATGCAGACGTTGTTTGGTTCTGGACAAACTCCTATCAGCCGTGTCAAGTTTGGACAATTCACATCGCGCATCTGTAAGACACGGTACAGTTATTAACAATGTAACCATGGACGTATGTGCCGTGTTTGACAAAAAAGGTTATGTTTTCTGTACCAAAAAGCTTCACGTTTACCTTACTTTATACAGCTGAAGGGGTAGGATAAAAACGTTTTCCCTTACTTCATTAAAGATTAAATTTTCTGTTCATTTACAACCGTTCTGCTCAACATGAGGCTAGATAGGCCTCTACTGAACAGATTCAATAAATCTAGGGTTGCTTTTTACAGTTCTTTGATGCGTTTCTTGTTCGTTCCCAAAGAATCCCCCTTTAACAGAACATAATTACATAGAAAACCCGGATTAGGCTAAGCATCTGCATAAACTAAACTAGGGTTGGGTTTTACATAGGCAGACCGTGTAATTGTGTGATAAGTGTCGCTAATATTAACATTCGCTGTTCGTGTTAAGTTTTCCTTGACGTTGCAAACTATAAATTTACTCAACTTCACTGGGAAAATTGCAATAAACACGACTGTATTTGAGTACACAATAGAAATGAAGCTAAAGCGATTGTACAGGCAACACACTGCATATTCGTATGCAGACCCTTGGTTAAGCTTAGGCATGTGTATAAATAGAAAGGAAGGCAATGATCAGGAATCGATACAATTATCTAACGCCTTCCATTCCAAGACACCAAACGGAAAGAAGGACGCACTTAAAGTAACGGCACCACAATCAAAACACTACAAGCAGAAAACCAAAAGGACAGTTTCTTCCCAAAAAAATGTCCAAACGGCTATCTAAAATAAATATTCCACCAAGACATACATGCAAAGACATACAATGACAGATATAGTAAATCAAAGCAGAAGCACCACATTGGAACGGTCAGTAAAAATATTACTGGGGGCTTAAATCGATTTTACGTGGCCACAACCCTCGTCCTTAGTTCTGCGCTGGTATACACAAGACATCTTTTCAGTCCGCGTCCTATTTCATCAGTGTAAGATCTCCGAGAACATAAAAATCAAACGAATACAGAGATGAAATAACGATGAGGACTCGACAGCAAGAAATAACTGAAAAGCTGAAGCATCAGGCACCAACCGACTTACTTAAGTGTCTTTAGGCTGGAGCCGTCATAGAGTGAGGCCCAACCCGCCGGCGTGCAACCAAAGAGAGAAGCAAAGTTATTAACCGTGATTTGATTAACTACCATGTGGGCAGTCTGTCGTATTACATTTATGTTGTACCGAATCTTTATATATCGAAGACTGACTTACGAAACTGAGTGCTAAAATCATTGCAAGCATATATTTTTCTGAATTTATATACTAAAAAAAGGTAAGAGAAAAGTCCAGGGAATGCCACAATCACAAACCGCAGCAATTCCCAGACCCCAAGAGGAAAAGGAAACCGACAAATCCAAACAAGCACAAATCGAACAAATGTACGAAAAGCACTAAGATTAGCTCTCTCTTCCCCAAGCGAGGTAATCGCAATACTAAAAGGACTAAAAAACACTAGAACAAAATGACACATGGAAAGACATACAACAAATCGCCTCGTAGAATAAACCATAAAGCAACAAAGAGTAAGACTAACACGGGGACCACCGCCTTAGAACGGTCAGTAGAGTAAACCACCGGGGGGTTTAAAGCACTTTTACAGCTAGCTTTCACCCTGGGTCCCGATGCTAATCTTAATACAGAAACACATAAAAATTCGGTTTGCATAAAGGCTCCCAACTCAGTCAATCCATTAAAGCGAAAACACAAAAATCAAATTAATCACTATAATAAACAAAGACGAGTACTCATGGCTAATTCTACTGTATGCCAGAGTAAATGAAAACTAATAGTAGAACCACGGCGGGCCAAGCCAAAGACATATCGTCAAGGCCCAACTCACTGGTTAAATTTTTACGAAGAGGCCGTCATTGGGTCTGAGGCCCGAACCGCCGTCGTGCAAATAAAGAGTGAAGCATAGCCATCAACAATGATTGGGTTGACAACCAGGCATGCAGTCTGTCGCATAATATCCAGGCTATAGCCAAATCTTTTATAACGGTTAATAAGTTTTCTGAATTACTCCGAAAAGTTACTTTTACCTACAATTTTTCTAAATCTGTACACTAAGTCACCGTAAAATTCTGGTTCCGATATACCTTGTTTGCAGAAGTGTTTTTAAGACTGACGCTATATTTTTCTACCAAGGCACTGTGTCTGCGATAAAATTGCGAAAACGCCTTACGAAGCCCTGCCTAAGAAGTTTGGCAGTAAGGGCTTTATTACGGTAGTTTAAGTCATTAAGATTTGAAGAAGCTCTGGCGAATCTAATAAGTTGAGATATATATACCCCATATGAGGTACGCCGGGGGACATCGCCATCCAGAAAAGGGAAATTTACTATATCAAAATCAAAATCGTCTCGTTTATCATAAATTTTGGTGGAAACCGTACCATTAGAAATACATAGATTCAAATCCAAAAATGTCACCATAAAATTCAGGTTCTGATAGGCCTTGTTGCAGAAGCGATTTAAGTCCAACATTGGATTTTGAAACAAAATCGAAATGACGTCTATAAAATTTAGAAAGGGTTTGTGGAGTAAAACCGTTCACAATACACTATAAGCGTAGATGTTTCCGACTAAATAACTACCCCACCCCCACCCCCCAACACACACACACACATACACACACACACACACACACACACACACACACACACACACACACCGCCACCACCACCACCACTACATACCTAACCCAGTTATTGGTTTCCGACCGTTCCAATGCGGTTCTTCATTGTGGTACTGTTTGTTAAATGTTTTGTAGTGCTTCAATTACAAATGCTTTCTTTTAGCAAGTATGTAAGTTAAAGGTATATTGAGTTAAGTTTGGGTAATAGAGTTGCCACCTCTCTGTGAAAGGCTGCCAATTCTGCTTGTCGTCTGTTCTTTTTCATGCTGTTTAATGGCATTTGTCTGTTTTTCCGTATGATGTTGAGAACTTGATGTAGATTTGATTGTATCAGTTCCCGAGTTCACTGTAACGCGTATTACTCTTTGAAACTAAATCGTAGTTGTTGAGCTAATACTAGGGGATAAATTCTTAAAACATCGCGCTTGAGAGCAATGAACACACACAAATGATACTGCTTAAGTATCGATGTTTCCATCACGAAAACATAGCTATAAAATCTTGACCGCCCCCCCCCCCCCCCCCCACCTCCCCAACAACCCCACTTTTATATAGTAAAACTGGGGTTTACAGAGGTATACATCATTTTTCTTATTTCTGCTCAAAAACATAGATCGTGGGTACTCGTTAGAACCGCCTTGCCCAGGCGGTTCTAACGAGTACCAACAATCTATGTTTTGAGCAGAAATGTGAAAAGTTTTATTTTTTTTATCTGAAATTTTTCATTTTTGGTGGTGAAATTTTTAATATATTTGAATAGGAGTTTTCGTAATGCTGTCGCCAGTCTAACTATTTCTTTTTTGCCTCATACAAAATTTCAAACCTCCCAGAATAGTTCAATCATCAGAAATGACAACACAATATAAATTCCACCTGTCAAGAAAAGATACGCGTTTGCGGCCACAACAACACACTAACGCAGGCTGTCTTGAAGATAAATAGATTCTTAAAGGAATGACTATGATGTTTTGCAGCCACCACACGCCCCAGTCAACCTCTCTATAATGCATACCTTTAGGAAGATCCAAAACTAGATCTTGATTCGTGTTTCTTGGCAAGTAAAGATGTGAAATATACAGTTTAACAAAAGTTTGGGAAATTGTACTACTATAGTGGTGTGGCTGTTGTTGACAAGTGACCGTTCGTGGAGATTCCACTGGACATTCTGACTGTGTGTATGTCTGACGCATCGTTTTAATCTTTACCTAAATTGTCATTGTTTAAAAGGCACTTGGGTTCAAAATTTAGTATGCCAATTACTAAAATGATTTGGTACAGTAAATCAACACCAACACGAAATAATCTTTATCATGTATTAACATCAACGTTTCGCCATCACGGCTTCTTCAGGATGTAATAAACAATAGATATAGATGACGTCGCGCACGTAAACGCAACGTGATGCGATGCGCCACGCCAGCTACGTCACATAAGAAATAGCGGCAATGTATAATAAAGCAAGTTATCCGGGGCACAGCAATTCCCGCAGTACACAAGTATGCGACAAGCGAAGACCAAGATCAGCCTGCGCATCCGCGCAGCCAGATAAAAGTCACCACCGGCCGCATAAAGTATACATATGATCCCGGCCTACTACAGAGCGCACAGCGAAGACTCAGATCAGCCCGCGCAGGTGCGCAAGCTGATCCGAGCCTTAGCCGGACGCGCATGCAAAATTAACGAACAGCCGCGTAACGGATAAAATACCACAGGTCCAGGCACAGCAGACCTCCAGGAGGAAGTATTACCGGCCAGCAAAATAAAAGAATCAGGCTGCGCAACCGCGCAGGCTGACCAGTTATTAGGCTGTTGGCAAGGATACCAAGATACCAATATGTAACATAGTATAGACCCAACCAGGCTGCGCTACCGCGCAGACTGAAAAGGCATAGACGCGGACCAGCATCCACGGGGCCAGCCGTACCCAGACGCAAAAGCAGACTAGCAAAACAAAATACTGGATCAATTTTGATGCAAGTTATTCCTATAGCGCATATTAAAAAAAAATATTAATAGGAACAAACAAATTGTACGCTAGTCTACTTAATAGTATAAAGAAGCTTTGAATTCATACCTTTTGGATACAAAGTGTCAAGTTTATGAATCCAGTAAGTTTCCTTACAAAGACGATCCATCTCATTATTGACAACATCGATAGGAACAAATCTAAAATCGTCAACTGAATGAGAATCCGAGTTGAAATGTAAAGCGACATTAGTAGCATAGCCTTGACCATCGTAAGTATTAATATCAAATCTATGACTATTCATACGTCTGGAAACTTGTTGATTTGTTTGACCAATGTATTGCATGTTACAACGTTTACATTCTACCAGATAAATGACATTCTGAGACGTGCAACTTGTTGAAAACCGCATTTTGAAAGACGCTTGAGTGCTCCTACTGGTAAAAACGTCAGTTTTAATAATATTTTTACAATGAGAGCATCGACGTCGGTCACATGTTTGAGAAAAATGATGAGTTTCATCAACGAAGGACGAGTGTACCAGGTAATCACGTAAATTCTTAGGTCGTTTAAACGCCAAAATAGGTTTATAAGCGTGTACAGAATTAACGCTAGCACACTGCGACAGCTGTAACAAGTCCCAGTATTTGTTTATAACCAGACCTATGTTAGGCAAAGACGGGTTGTATTCAATGACAAAGGGGATAACATTTTTATCTCCCGTTTTGATTGATGTTTGCAACGCCTCGTCCTGCGTTAATGAAGAAACATTACCCAGAGCCTCATCGACAATAGATGCAGGATAATTTCTCTCAAGAAAAAAATCGCGCAGTTGAAGAATACTTTCTTCGAATTTTTTGTCATTAGAAATAATTCTTCTATATCTTTTACCTTGACTGTAGGGAATGCCATTTTTGCATGATTTAGGGTGACAAGATGAGTATTCAACATATTGGTGAACATTTGTGGACTTCACGTATTTTTTTTTTTTTTTTTTTTTTAATTACTAAAATGCAGATCTCAGAATCTGGGCAATTTTGTATGGTCATTTATCTCTTGAGACTCGGGTTTTATGACTCAATGAAAGACATAAAAGTTTGAATTCCTACAGGGTCAAATAATTGATACAGGTCGCCTATTTCATTAGGACACACTTTACCAAGATAAAGCTTTTAAGATAAGCTATTAGTTAACCTGAGTTATACTGAAAATAGAATACCTCTTTTAATTCCATCATCAATTTACGATCAACGGTCAGTGTTGTCATTTTCGGTTTTCGAATGTGAACTGTTATACCCTGCAATTAAAAAAGAACAATTAGCTTTCATCAGTCCTTTTGTCAACTTTACACCAACCCATTGAATGTACTTTTTGGGTATGCGCCTATAATGCCACAGATTTTCTTGCGAGCAAATAATCAGAGTGAAAAGACATAACTTGATAGCCTCTTTACGGCAAGTCTCTGACAAAAAATATTCTTGCTAGATCGTTCTGAAAATAAACTCCATGAGTTGTGTCGCGAAATAAAACAAAACGATACCCATTTCACAACAAAGTCTTTGTCTGTGCTTTTCTCTTTACGAAAAAAACATGTCATTCATAAATTAAGTAGCAAACTATCTCCTAAATAACCTATGCCCTTGCGAGTCGCGTTACAAACGGTGATTGTTTTACCTACTTATAAAGAAGAACGCTTAGAGATTAGTTCCACTTGTGGCCATTGCAGGAAAGATTTGGCAACTTTCGATAATACGTGTACCATTTGTGTATATCTATCATCAGAAGTTCATACGTGCTTTGGGCAAAGGCGCCAATTAGATCGGATACGGGTGAGACCCAAAAACGGAAAAACAGGAAGTGGTATTTGACTGTGATTTTGAAGAATCATTTCACTGTTTGACTTTAAACACAGACAAACGAAGATTTCTGATAAAATACAGTCCCCTCCTGTGTTGGATAACCTAAAACCAAAGGATGGGTCAGTTTCTAGAGGTGCTATCAAACGTGTATATGTGCAAAACGCAGGTCAAGGGATGGAAAAAAATGAATCTAATTTTGGGGGTTTGCCTTTGAAATGATATTTTCCTCCAGAAAATGTAAAAAATAAATGGCCAAAATTGAACTTTCATACTCGACCATGTCTACCTGTTTATGATATGTTTGGTTTAGAAACGACATGTATAGCATTATTAAAACCATAAAATGCCGGGCACTCGTATTACGAGACTCAGTAAAAAGAAATATCGCAAGTTCAATATGTTCAAATTCGATCTCCAAGCAGGCTAGAAACACCTCGCACAACAATTCAATTTCACCTACAGATATATAGATGATGTATTGTCTCTGAAAAACACAAAATTTGCAGAGTATTTAGAATTCATCTATCCACGTGAACTTGAAATAAAGGAAACAACGGAGACTGTAGCCTCCTCCTCATACTTGGATTGTTATCTCTACATTGACAATGGAAAGCGTACTACTAGGCTTTACCACAAACGGGATGACTTCAATTTTCCCATTGTTAACTTTCCATTCCTGAGCAGTAATATCCCTTCTGCACCAGCATACGGCGTTTACGTTTCACAGTTAATTCGTTATGCCAGAACCTGTTCAAATTATCAGGATTTCATGGAGCGTGGGAAAATGCTCACTACAAAGTTGTTGAGCCAGGGGTATCAAAAGACCAAACTGGTAGCAACACTTAAGAAGTTCTATGGGAGACATCATGATCTGGTCAATCCCCACAATGTGGCAGTTTTCAGAATTGTTTCTGATGTTTTTGCCAGTGACGCACCACAAGTAGACTTCCCAAATCCCGGACATACGCTTCTACCGATATTTCTTTCGTTCAGGCCTATGGGCATGGTGGGCGAAGCTTGCTTACCAAGTAATGCTTACTATCCGCGGACGCCTGATTACACCCTTTATTCTGGGGTCCATATCTGTTGGTCTGAACATTCTGATTCATCATTCGTTTATGGATTTATGAGTTTGGATTACGGCTTAGGTACCATGACCTCAACTACTATGAAAAATATAAGTGAAGATACCTATAAAACGCAACTACTATGAAAAATATAAGTAAAGATACCTATAAAACCTGAAGAGAAGTTCTAAACATTTATAAATTGGTTTCATGTATTATTCATATTATGTTGCTGATTCCCTGCTGCTAAGCAATAGCAGAACCACGGTACACTGTCTCTGGCCGTTCTCTGTCGTTCCTATTTTTTCCGGTGATATTTTTAGTTTGATAGGTAGATGACACCTACCTGGACCAAACATACATTATGTAATCGGATGCTGCATCAGAATTAAGGTAAGGTTTTCGTATAAGTCCAGTTTAATAGATCCCGAAAGGAATCCCCACCCGATAACTATTTCTGCTCACCGTTCCGATTTGTCTGTTGCACTTATTCTTTATTGGTATATCGGTTATTGTCATTGTTTTACCTTGCTTTGCCATTGCTTGTTCTCTTCTTTTTTTCGGTACATGGGGAAGTCGATGCTTCGTGACTGTGAACTTTTTTTCGATACATCGGGAAGTCGACGCTTCCTGACTGTGGACTTAGTGACATAGTGCAGATTATATTTTATTTCCTTTGAGATCATTGAGCCAATCCTGGTTATTTTGAAACCCGAATACCGCTTAAGCCGGCGCTAGGGAGCGTATGCAGCTTCGCAAACTACAGTGATGCATATGAAGAGACTCTGTCAAACCGAGTCTCCGATTTTCGTAAATTTTTGTGTTCTTTGTTTCCAAAGGCAATCCTTTTTTACTTTTATTTTCCTAGATAAGTCCATCTATATTTTTATGCCGACAAACAATCCCGTTACGCGAACAGGTCGATGAAAAGTACATCATGACGCTCCCGTAAAGCTTAGAGTGAAAAACAAGATAAAATTATTTGCTATAGTTTGCCTTTGTTTCTTTTAAAGCTAATTTTTATTTTGCAAGTTGTTGTCTGTGCATTAGCGCCACTTTATTTATATATCTTGCAAATTTGTGGTAAGTATGTATTTAAAACAGTTGTTATGCATACCAGTGATGAACTCTTTGCCTCCACGCTTCTCTCCCTCTCTCTGTCTCACACACACACACACACACACACACACACACACACACACACACACACACACACACTAATCTCTCTCACACACTCATTTACACAAACACACACACACACACACACACACACAGAGCACACACACACATACACACACAAAAACACACACACATACACACACACATTTTGAGAAACATCCACCTGCCAAATATTCTTTGTTACAAACTCTTATACAGAGTTTTGTTTGTGAGTTTTAATGTGGTGGCCGTTAAGTGTCTCCAAAGTGCTTTTTCACTGTTGTGGCCGTAAAACATCCCCCGTATTTCTCTACAGTGTCGTGTTTTTTTTATTTTCTGATCCTTTGTGATTATTGAGCCCATTCTGGGATTTCTTTAAAAATAAGAGGATCCCTTATGAGGCCCCAATTGGTCGAAATTAGGTAGTCTTGTTTAGAAAACTTCATACTTCACATATTTTTGTTTTGTGAGTGTGTCCGTCGCTCTCACGGGTCATTGCTTTAAGAATCTATTCATAACAATTCAAAAATATTATTGATCGATATAAAAAGACAGGATATACCTTTACCCATTTGTGTGATCGGGAGCATCAATGTTCTACTAGGGGTTTTCTTTCACTCTATTACATTCTTTTTGTATACCTTTCATCACTATTTCATCATAGTGTTGAAAAGTTAACTGATATGTCTTTTCTGGTTTAATTCATTGATGAGATATAAAATACTGGTGCGTATCGAGCAATTATATATTGCTGGAACTGTATCAGGACAAAGGGCGAGGTTGGACACCCATAAAACCTGGCCCAGAGGTTATAAAACGTTTTTTTCATGCTCAACAGCTGAGCGTAAAATTTGTCCTGCTAAAAAATCTCAAATTACTAACAATTTCAAATTCTTTCTTGCTAAACATAGCTGAGCATGAAATTTTCTCTGCTAATAAATATGAAAACGCCAACTATTGTTGGCATTTTCATATTTATTAGCAGAGAAAATTTCATGCTCAGATGAGTTGAGCATGAAAAACAGTTTTATAAACTCGGGGTCAGGTATAAGCCCACAACAGAGATGCTGTTGATCGTTCCAAGGGGGGAGGGGGCATTTCTATTGCAGCCCCAATTCTTTTAGTCATTGTTTGTTAGAAGAAGTGTCCTTTTGTGGTGCCATGTAGTTTTATTGCTCCCTTACCTTGTCTGGTGCCGTTGGACTGTAGTGATTCTACTCTTTCCTGCTTGCCTCTAAATGTATGTTTTGTGTTACTTATTTCGGACTTACTAGTTGCCTATTTAGTCTACCAAAGCCCAACTATCGTCTACGTATTTTTCTGTATTGTTATTACAGAATGTAAAAGTTATGTTTTTCAGAAAAAAAAAGCAAAATACCATGATAAGACTCTGGAAATGTGCAGGCTGACATGGAATTTCTTTGTGCGAATATTTATATAGTAACAACATGTAATATTGTTTTTTTTTTTTCGTATACAATAGCATCATCATATTATACAGAAATATACCTGATAAATGCCTGTTGTCTTATTACGATCAGCACGTGTAACATCAGAGCGCGTGCCATCATCTTCCTCCGTCTGTCAGGACAAAAAGGGCATAAACTTAATTATATATGCAACAAAGTAACATGGGCCGCGCCAAGCGAAAGAATGTCTTCGAACATACGCGAAATCTGTTTGCGGATAGCAAAGGTGCTGAACAGACTGTGTGGACGCGCAGGCTGATCTGGGACTGCACGGTCCGCACGTAACCGAAGACAACGTTTACGCATGGCGCAGATCATTTGAAATAAAATGTTATATATGTACATAAAGAATGTCGTTGATGCACAATTGATATACAGCCGTGCATAAAAATGAACATAAAATATTTTGATATTACTGGGCGGTTTTGTTGATTGCCTGCCGCACAAGCAGTGCTGATGAATCTAAGTTGAATCGAAATAGTACAGTTTTACTTCGCGTTCAAAGCGGTATGATATACACCCCAACCAACGAAAAAGACTTAATAAATATTTCTTTGTCTGTTCCATTTTATATATAGAGTTAATAACGAGCCGTCTCATCAGAATCCACTTTTTGTTTTGAGTGACACTCTTTTGGTCACATTAAACATATGTCCACAATCTAAAATTAAAGATTTCTCTTAGCAAAGTTAGTTATCATTTTTCTTACTTTTATGCTAGCTGATAACATTACAGACTTTGTGTGGATCTTTACGTCTTCCCATTTCACACACCACCACTGGCTTTGAATGGCCGCTTCTCTCTGCATACGCCTAGCAAAATACATAACTAGTAATATAGGTGAAAGTAATAAAATCAGTTGACTATTCTAGCTAATAAATACAACACTTATACTACACCACATACTTCTTTACGGATACTGTAGCATTCAAATATGCAGTTATCCAAGAATGCGTATTTATTTCGAAGAACCATAGCTATTAATGATCACAAAAGCACACTATGAACCTGTAAAATTGGCATGGCCAATTTAAGTTGATTTGTCGTATTGCTGTAAAGAAAGTATGTTTGATGATGGCGCAAGCGAAAAAGGTAAAAAATAATATCGTTCAGAATAGTTTGCTTGCCTTAACAAGACAAGTGACTTGAGTAGCTTTTTGATACTTTTAAAACATTGCTAACATCTGACGTGTATCTGGCTCCAACACCTGTACACCTTCAAATGCACATAGACTGGTAACGAAACTTCAGAAGTAAAATGTTCCAGTTTTTGTTTTGTTCGTGC
The DNA here is from genome assembly GCA_964016985.1 of Anodontia alba. Lineage (NCBI taxonomy): Eukaryota > Metazoa > Mollusca > Bivalvia > Lucinida > Lucinidae > Anodontia > Anodontia alba. The sequence goes on along the minus strand of OZ024821.1, from coordinate 63,978,747 downwards.
GTCGCTGGTTTCATGCGTTGAGTTTGTTTTGTTGTTGTTTGGTCCACATCTCTACTTCTACTTTCGATCCCCGCCGTGTCTGGTAACATTCTTTCGTGGAGATTGATCATGAAATATTTTCTACAGTCTTTCTCTCCCTTTCACTGATTCAAGAAATGCATTTGCTAGAGTCTGTCGAAAGAATGTACACAAGTACTGGTTAACTGCTTAGAGAACAAAACTTGCTAAGGAAAAAGTGTGGTGAGGTAAACTGACTTGTGAGGTTAACGTCTATTGTTTTAAATTTTGGTATTTCAGAAAAATATTGCTATATAAAGGGGCAAGCAGTGTAGACCCAGATCAGACGCGTACTGTGGCATCTGATCTGAGTCTATACCGTTTGCCAAGGCCTATCTGTCCCAATACTTACGATTATTAGGGAAAATGGATCAGCCAAAACAAAAAGGTTTACAGCTTACCTCAACACGAGGGTCCGAGCAATAAGTAATATAACAGCTGACAGCACTATTGCTACAGGGCCATACCAAGTAAATGGTACAAAAATAATTCACCTAAATACGAGAGTCCCAGCAATAAGTATCACTACTAAAACAGCTGACAGCGCTATTGCTACAGTGCCATACAATGGAAAGGCTGAAAAATACAAACAGAAAATTAAGGTCACAAAAGCATTACGTCTAAGGGTGTAGATGCAAACGGCATTGAGGAGCAGAAAACAAGGAAAGAAAATAATAAATAAGATAAAACAAAGAGAGAGGATGCTTTCATTCGTAACTTTAGGACTAATACATTTTGACTGATAACAGTAACTAAAGTATTGTTCAGCTGAAGGTTATCATACAAGGTTTGACAATAAATAAATAAGTAAATAAATAACGAAACCGGAGCCGCCGGCAACCGCAGCAAGGTTCTGTCCCTCGATAACTTTCTTTCCCCTCACCCTCTCCTTTGAATGAAGAAATAAGAATGAGAAAAGAAAGAGGAAAACAGAAGACCAAGATGTAAACAAGTCTCAGCTGTGACAGTCTAATGGGAACGGATAGCAGATCAAGTGGCTATCATTTGAACACAACCGCAACTTAGTGTTATTGTCAACTTTATTTTGGAGGTCAGGTGCACTCTTCGTTTTGTCCATACACCATTGTATGTCTACAGTGGACAAATAATATGCTTTCAAAAAAGGTAAGCGATAAGACCAGGTAGTGTCACAATCACAAGTCGCAGCCCTTCCAAATGCCAAGAGGATGAGAAAACAGACAAAACCAAACAAGTGTAAATCGAAAGAACGTACAAAGATTAGCTCTCTCTCTTCCACAAGCGAGGTAATCGTAATGCTAAAAGGACTGAAAAACACAAGAACAAAATAACACAAGGCAAACAAAGTTAGAGAAAAGTCCAGGGAGTGCCACAATCACAAACCACAGCCCTTCCCAGACACCAAGAGGAAGAGGAAACTGACAAGCACTAATAGAACAAACGTACGAAAAGCACTAAGATTAGCTCTTTCTTCCCTAAGCGAGGTTACCGCAATGCTAAAAGGACTGAAAAACACAAGAACACAAGGTAAGACATGAAACAAATTGCCTCGAAGAATAAACCACAAAGTTACAAAGTGAAAGGCTAACACCGGGACCACCGCCTTTGAACGGTCAGTAGAGTAAACCACCGGGGGTTTAAAGCACTTTTACAGTTAGCTAACTTCACCCTGCGTCCCGATGCTATTCTTAATACAGAAATACATAAAAAATCCGTTCGCATAACGGCTCCCAACTCAATCAATGCATCATAGCAAAAACATATAAATCAATTAATCACTCTAATAAACAAAGACAAGTACTCATGGCTAATTCTACTGTATTCCAGAGTAAATGAAAACCAATAGTTGAACCACGGCGGGCCAAGCCAAAAACAAATCGTCAAGCCCCAACCCACTGATTTAAGTTTTACGAAGAGGCCGTCATTGAGTCTGAGGCCCGAACCGCCGTCGTGCAATTAAAGAGTGAAGCATAGCCATCAACAAAGATTGGGTTGACAACTAGGCATGCAGTCTGCCGCATAATATCCAGACTATAGCCAAATCTTTTATAACAGTTAATAAATTTTCTGAATTGCAACGAAAAGTTAGATTTTCCTACAATTTTTTCTAAATCTGTACACTAAGTCACCGTAAAATTCTGGTTCCGATATACCTTGTTGCAGAAGTGTTTTCCGACAGACGCTATATTTTTCTACCAAGGCACTGTGTCTGCGATAAAATTTTGAAAACCCCTTACGAAATTTTAAATAACGATAACCCTGCATAAGAAGTTTGGCAGTTAGGGCTTTATTACGGAAGTTAAAGTCACTAAGATTTGAAGAAGCTCTGGCGAATAATAAGGAGATATGTATACCCCATCTGAAGTACGCCGGGGGACATCGCCATCCAGAAAAGGGAAATTGACTATATCAAAATCAAAATCGTCCCGTTTATCATAAATTTTGGTGTAAACTGTACCACTACATATACATATATTCAAATCCTAAAAAGGTGCCTCGGTATCGGAAGAATTTACTATATTTAATTAGAGTTATGTAGGATATACGCTGTCCACTTAAAACTTAATACAAATTGTCTCGTAGAATAAACCACAAAGCAACAAAGAGTAAAATAAAAGCCAAAAAGGATTGCCTTTGGAAACAAAGAACATACAAAATCACGAAAATCGGACACTCGGTTTGACTGAGTATCTTCATATGCAACACTGTAATTTGCGAGGCTGCATACGCACCCCTAGCGCCGGTGTAAGCGGTATTCGATAATCAAAATAACCAGGATGGGCTCCATGATCCCAAAGGAAATAAAATATAACCTGCACTATGATGGTATAGGGGGAGACCTTTTATGGCCACCACACGACACAACACCAGCTACAGTAGAGTAAAATAAAAGATTGCCTTTGGAAACAAAGAACACACAAAATCACGAAAATCGGACTCGGTTTGATTGAATCTTCATATGCAACACGATAGTTTGCGAGGCTGCATACGTACCCACCCCACTCCCCACACCCCATCGCCCCCGCTAGCGCCGGCTTAAGCGGTATTCGATTTTCAAAATACCCAGGATGCAGTAAGACTAAACCGGGACCACCGCCTTAGAACGGTCAGTAGAATAAACCACCATGTGGTGGGGCTGGCCAGCTCAACCTTGGTCCCGATGCTGCTCTTAATACAGAAATACATAAAAATTCGGTTCGCATTAAGGTTCCCAACAATCAATGCATCAAAGCAATAACATAAAAATCAAATTGATCTCCATGATAAACAAAGTCGAAAACTCATGGCTAATTCTACTGTGTACCAGAGTAAACAAGCAAATTCCATGGGGAATTTATGTCCCCCGCCTTATTTTTATTTGAGGTGTTATAAATGGGTAAGTTAACCGGAGGACCATTGGTCCTGTATCACTTACCTAAGTATTGAAGCAGGAAACCAGTGATAAAAAATAATTCTAGGATTCTGAAAAAAAAAACACATGCATGTCTTCAGACCATCTTTGAAGCACCTGTGAAGTTTCAAAAGGACCGGCTTAAAACTGTGGTATGAGTTACGGGGACAAGATACCTACTCCTTATACGCTTCTGTAGTATTAGAACTCAAAAAATGTCTAAGTTAAAAATGCGGAAAAGTAATAGAAAATTAATTCAGGATTGTGGAAAAAAAACACATGCATATCTTCAGACCATCCTAAAAGCCCATGTAAAGTTTGAAAAGAACCGGCTAAAAACTGTGGGAGGAGTTAAGGGGACAAGGTACGTACTCCCTATACACTTCTGTAATATTAGAACTCAAAAAATGTCTAAGTTAAAATGCGGAAAAAGTAATAAAACATTATTTCAGGATTCTGAAAAATTCCACATGCATATCTTCAGGCCATTCTAAAAGCCCAAGTAAAGTTTCAAAAGATTCAGCCAAAAACTGTGGGAGGAGTTAAGGGGACAAAGTACTTGCTCCCTGTAGACCTGTAATATTAGAGCTCAAAAAATGTCTAAGTTCAAAATGTGTAAAAAGTGGTAAAAAATTACTTCAGGATTTTGAAAAAGCCACTTGCATATTTTCAGACCGTTTCTTAAAGCACCTGTAAAGTTTCAAAAGGATCGGCTAAAAACTGTGGTAGGAGTTACGGGGACAAGGTACCATTCCCTATACACTTCTGTAATATTAGAACTCAAAAAATGTCTAAGTTCAAAATGCGGAAAAAATGATAAAAATATATTTCAGGATTCCGAAAAAAAACACATGCATATCTTCAGGCCATTCTAAAAGCCCATGTAAAGTTTCGAAAGAGTCGGCCAAAAACTGTGGGAGGAGTTAAGGGGACAAGGTACCTGCTCCCTATACACTTCTGTAATATTAGAACTCAAAAAATGTCTAAGTTAAAAATGCAGAAAAAGTAATAAAAAATTATTTCAGGATTCTGAAAAATCCACATGCATATTATCAGGCCATCCTAAAAGCCCATGGATAGTTTCAAAAGGATCGGCCAAAAACTGTGGGAGAAGTTAAGGGGATAAGTTACCTATCCCTATAGACTTCTGTAATATTAGAACTCAGAAAGTGTCTAAGTTCAAAATGTAAAAAAAAGTAATAAAAATTAATTTCAGGATTCTGAAAATGCCATATATATATATCTTCAGACCATCTTTAAAGCACCTGTAAAGTTTCAAAAGGATCGGCCAAAAACTGTGGGAGAAGTTAAGGGGACAAGGTACCTACTCACTATAGACTTCTCTAATATTAGAACTCAAAAAATGTCTAAGTTCAAAATGTGAAAAATAGTGATAAAAATTAATTTCAGGATTCTGAAAAAGCCACATCCATATCTTCAGACCATCCTTTAAGCACCTGTAAAGTTTCAAAATGATAGGACAAAAACTGTGGAGGAGTTAAGGGGACAAGGTACCTACTAAAATTCGGAACCACGCATCACGCGCCACGCGCCACGCACCACGCACCCCGTGCCATGCACCACGCACCACGCGCCACGCACCACGCACCACGGAAAGCCAAAAACAGTGTCCCTCCGCTTTTCTTCGAAAAGGCGGGGGACAATTAAAACCAATAGTTGAACCACGGCAGGTCAAGCCAAAAAAATATCGTCAAGCCCCAACTCACCGGTTAAAGTTTTACGAAGAAGCCGTCATTGAGTTTGAAGCCATTACCACAAATAACATCAATGCAGAAAGTTAGATGTGACGTCTTTCATATTTGGCATAATGTTAGCTTTGTTTCATCACAGTGTTTTATTATTATTATTAGTAGTAGTATTATATGCGTTTCACTTTGACATTTTTTTTCAGTTAGGTAGAGGACGAACATATATTTGTATTTGGAGCTGCATAAAATTAAGGGTGAGATTTCGAAGTGTTAAACTTATTAAAGTCCCTACGAGTTTTCAACTGACCATTCCAAGGCGGCTCCTCCCCTACATGTCATCTCTGTATGTGCGCCAGTGGTTGCATTCGTGATGTTTATTTGATCATTATTTGTTCCTTTTTGGGTGTCTCGGGAAGGCTTCTTGATTGTTGCATTTCCTGCGTCTCTTCACTTATAGTTTTGTGACATGAGCTCGATTAAATCGTATGCGCACTTAAATTTAAATAAAACGAATGTCAAAATAGTTGTGGTATTCAGTCTCGGGAAGGCTTCTTGATTGTTGCATTTCCTGCGTCTCTTCACTTATAGTTTTGTGACATGAGCTCGATTAAATCGTAAGCGCACTTAAATTTAAATAAAACGAATGTCAAAATAGTTGTGGTATTCAGACAGGAGTTTGGTTAATGTTATTTTTATAATCGCGCCTGAATTATACAAGACACTGAATAATTTGAAAATGACCTGCGACTGCTTAAACAAATCAAATTTAACAACTTTATTGCACTCCAAAACACATGCTATGAATCGTTCCACTTGTGTATGACGTTGCGATTCCCCTTCGTTTGTTTACAAATGTGGTTTACTGTTTGTTTGTTAGTTTGCTTGTATTGTGATTTTTTTTTTTGTTGTTGTTGTTGTTGATTTTTTTTGTTCTTTTTTTTTTGGGGGGGGGGGGTTGTTGGGGGCCGTTGCTGTTATTTTTGTTTTGTGTGTTTGTGTCGTTGTTTTGTGGGGTTTGTTTTGTTTTTTTTGTTTGTTTTTGCTTGTTTGTTTGTTTGTTTGTTTTTGTTGTTTTTGTTGTTTGTTTGTTTGTTTTTTGTTGTTGTTGTTTTTTTTGTTGTTGATTTTTATTTATTTATTTATTTATTTTTATTATTTTTATTTATTTATTTATTTTTTTTTTTTTTTTTTTTTTTTTTTGTTTGTTTTTCCTAAAAAAGTGCCTTCTCCGGATACTTCCATATTTCTCGTTTGATAAAGAGGCCCCCTTTTTGACATTTACAAATACTGCAGGTCATAAATAGACAGGCATCAGGTACAGCGTCAATGGAATTCCAGAAGATTTTGATGTACATAAGCAACGATGTCACAGAGTATAGTACGAAGACTCAGATTGCCCTACCCATTCGCAAATTCTGATCAGAATCATCGCCAGGAGCTCTGTGCACAGAAAACGCTTATATTATCTGTAATAATGGAATAACTAAGACTTATACACGTGACAAGTAAAATGTTTATATTGTCAGTTTCATATTCGTATTTATCAGTTTCAGATTTCTTTCGATGCCATTTACCAAAAAAATGACCAATCTAATCATTTGTTTGCGTCAACATTTAGTTTTGTCCATTCGTCGCCTAAAGATAAAGAAAAAGAATAGACGAATTGGATAAGCACCGACAACATAAATCTTTGAATAAGAAATATTTATTATCGTAATTCTCTTATCTTGCGCTATTAAAAGGCTATTGAAGAAATTAAGCCGATAGAGAGAGATTTATGCTGTAAAATGGCTGCTAGAAGTAAAACAAAGATAGAAAAGCTAGTTTAAAAACTTCATAATATGAAAATCCCGTTAATATTGTAGACCTCTACATAGCTTGTTTTCACTATTGATTATGGAGGAGCACTGAGGTACAAATTATATAAACTTGTTCATGTAATGGCACAACAGACGTATTCAAACTTCAGAATATGTAGAGCTGTTGTGAGAACAGCCGTCAACTAACAATAAGCAACAAAACAGTATGCTTGTTACTGATTTGGTTCTCGTACAGTGAGGAAGGTAGTAATTCGGAGTATGTGCAGAGCGTAATAGCAAAAACGGAAGACAATCGACAATAAATACGTGGACGATACGCTTTGAACATATGAGCTATGCAATGAATACTTAATTTATTGAGAATTACAGAAAAACAATGCTCACAATAAGTTTTACATAGTTCGCCGACAAAGCCACATCTAGGTTTGTTAGGCGGAGGTCCAGCGTTGTTAGGCCAATGTATTGCAACATCAGGCAACAGTTCAAATCTGTCAGTATAACCCAGATATTGAGCGACCGCCTGAAATAAATGTTACGATAAAAAAAAGAAACAAAAACCTACACTTACTTATGCTGATAACCAAATGAGATTTGTTTGCGTTGAGGTTTTACGGCCCAGTCAACCCAATGGGGTCATGTCGAGCGCGGTCAGTTTACCTAACCACACGTTTACTGGGCAGGCTTAGTCCTCTAAGCGGTTAACCAGTATTGTGCACATTCTTTCGCCAGAAACTGACAACTGTGCTTCTAGATTCAGCGGAAGGGAGTGAATGACCGTAGAAAATATTTGATGATCAATCTCCACGAAAGAATGTTGCCGACCTCGGCCGCGGTTGAACCCGCGACCTCCTGGACTCCAGTCGGACGGCGCATCCAACTAAGCCACCGTGGCCGGCAAAATTTGGAATTAAAATAATATTTTACATTAGGAATGAATATTCATGGCCGCATTGAAAATTGTCAGAAAACGAAACAAAAACATCAGAGAAGTAATAACGCGCGGGACAATTTCTGCAAGTGTAAAATTTAAGTGTTTTGTTTAAAGTTGATAAGTAAACTCAGGAACTGATACTATTAGATCCTCATCAAGCCCCAGCACCAAATAAAAAGAAAGATTAATACATGTCAGCAGCCACAGAAGAAAACAAATTGCAAGCAGATTTGGCAACTCTTTCCCAAAAAGGTGGCAACTCTGTTAACCGAACTTAACTGAATATATCTTAAAACTTACAGAATTGTTAAAAGAAAATCTTTAGAAATTTTAACACAACATAACAATTAATAAAAAGTACCACAATGAAGGTACCACCTTGGAACGGTCAGTAATGAATTACTGGGGTAGGGGATGAGGTGCTTAAGCAAGCTTTACGGGGTCCCAACTCTCGCCCTCAGCTTCCATAGTGGTAAAAACATACCTTTGTTCCGTCCGTATGGCGATCTACACATTCCTCCATGAATCATTACAGGAAACAAATAAATAGCATATAAAGCCTATAATTAGAAACATTGTGTTGAGATACTTGGAGATCCCTGTGTTGTCAAACACTGGAATACAGGAGGAAAAGAAAGTCATCAGTTGAACCCTGATAAGCCGAAAAACAGACATAAAAATTCCGACCCATACCATCTAATGAATAGTTTTTAAGTCGGGGCCATCACAGTCTGAACCCTGACACTCCGGCATGCAACTTAAGAGGTGAGCAAAGTCGTCTTTTCCTACAATTTTTCTAAATTTATACACTAAACCATAAAATTCAGGTTCCGACAGGCCTTGTAGCAAGTATTTTAGTCCGGTAAATAGGTCTTATTGTTTGTAGTTCCTCTGTGTGTGTGTGTGTGTGTGTGTGTGTGTGTGTGTGTGTGTGTGTGTGTGTGGATTCAAAGAACATATTATTAGGTTTATATCGGATCAATCTAGTCGTAGAAAATTAAAAAAAAGACTTAGCTTTCTAAATAGTTGACAAAAAAAAACTGTGTTTTTAGTGTTTAGCCTTTAATCATATACTTGTAGTAACCATTAGAAAATAAACCGTAGTTGTAACATTTATTTTTTATTTTGAGTGGAAAAATCTTTCTTTACACTAGTTTTAATATATATCTTCTCGGTTTTATCTTTATTCCATGCATTTCATTCATGCAGAATGTGTTCAAAATTCTTAATCAAACCTTGCCGCAACCTCCCTTACCCTCATTTCTCCAGTTACCGGATCGACGTCTAGTAGGGAAAAATCAGTCACCCTATCTCCATTTTCATTCACGTATGCCATTCCACCGATACCTATGCATTAAAGATATATCAGTTGTATCAATATCTTATTGGTAAATGTCGTAGCTCATCTTCATGGCATATTTGGCTGTACGAATTAGCTACATTGCAGAGACGCTTCTAAAGCATTATCACAAAATATGCGTTTCTGTAGAAAAAAGAACAAAATTCTTTATACCTGCCTAGCTAAAGCTACATAAGCCATGACATGTTCACCCCATAATATGGGCGATGAGTATGAATCAGGGCCCAGTTGTTCAAAACTAACGATGTCGTTAGTTAACGTATCGTTAAAACTTTGATCGTACAATATGGCATATATGCTAATATTTTTACTGAAAAAATTGTGATTGAAGCTACTCAAATTTTTTCAGCAAAAATACCTGTAAATTTGGTATTGTACTTACTAGAACAATTAACATTTTGACCACTAACGAGTTAGTTAAGCTAACGACGCTTTGAACAACTGGGCCCAGGTTACTAAGCACATGAAAACTTACTTGTGCAGTAAAACGGTAGTATAAAGTAGTAAATAAATTTAAAACTGCAATTTTCGGTGAATCGACCTATTAATATAGACTGCTATAGACTCTTGTTTTCACTGTATATCATTTGGGAACATGGGTATAAATTACACAGATATGTTGATGTAATGGGTTATGGTGTTGCTTTATGTACAAAAAAAAAACAACAACTTTTTTTTCTTTCCTATCTCTTGTCTTTCGGTGCCTTGAGAGAGCTGTGTGCAATGAATGAGGCCTTTCCTGAGTATCCTCCATTTACTTTTCTTGTTTATGGTTTCACATTACGAAAACATGCCTATTCAAATATACAAAAATTTTACAACCAAAAAAGGAAACTTTTCAGATAAAAAGTTCTGATATTTTTCATATTCCTGCTCAAAACATAGATTGTGGGTACCCGTTAGAACCGCCTCGGCGAGGCAGTTCTAACGAGTACCCACAATCTATGTTTTTGAGCAGAAATAAGAAAATAATGTATACCCCTGTAAACTCCAGTTTTACTATATAAAAGTGGTGTGTAAGGGGGTCAAAATTATATAGGCATGGTTTTTGTGATGAGTAGCTATCGTGTAAATATACGTAGGTATCATCTTAAGTGTTACAAATGTATTATTTATAAGTTTTGACATCTCAAAATTTGAAACATTTTCTCATTATCTTCCAATTTTCATTCAATATTTCTCTATTACTCTTGTTTTGTTTATCTATCTTTTTAATTGGAAACAAATATTAACAAGGCTATCTTTTCCTTGAATTTCATCGGAATCGCTACAATGGAATTTATTAGCATTGAATGTTGCCATTTTCTCATTATAATCGTAACGTACATATTAAAATCCTTGAGAAAAGATTTGGTTGCCCGGTTGCCAAAACACATACTCCTTCATTACTCCTTAGAATCGCATACCAAATGTTATCAAACTCGACCTGTCTGTTTACAAGGATATGTTATTTAAAAACAACAGACAACGGACAACCGTGCAAAGAATGGCAACTCAACAAAATAGCCCGCACTGGGTATATCTGACGACAAAAGAATTTCGATTCTTCATCTCAGGTGTGTTAAAGTGAATTTACATACATATTATTACTAAAGCAACGTGATTCGACGTTCTGACATTTGCGTCGTGTGGGATCCGTATATGTGAATATCCATGAGATGACAGTGTATCTTGTAATTGAAGTAATGATTTATCGCAAATCTTGACACTTAGCTTTTAAATCGCCATTCACAACAGCAGGAAACGACACTCTGGCTTTCTGCTAGTGATGTTTCCATTAGGGTCTAGTTATTTCGTGTTTGCGTTTCTTTCCTTTTGATGTCTCTGATGGGAGGCGTGGGATAATTGTATCGATTCCTGATCATTGCCTTCCTTTCTATTTTATTTTCCAAAAATCATTATGCTAGACATGTTTTTCTACTTTCTTTTTTTTTATTTTCCAAGAAAGTAAAACTTGACGGTTATTGTAATTAATCTGCATATGAACTCTCAAGCCTTAAATTCTTAGAAAATAAAACAAAAACAAACAAAAGCTGTCGCAGGACAGCGTAGCTCGCCTGAATCGCGTTTTGCCTCTAAAACGTTTGAAGCTATCAGGTTTTATTTCTAAGTCCGTGACCTTGACCTCAAGGTCATTCTTGTGAGTGGTTTGGTGCAGCTTAAAATTTCAGACCAGTATCTAACATCACAGAAAGTATAACTCCACCCAGAGTCTCAGGCGGTATATTTAAAAAAAGAACTTGAACCAAAACTTTTAACCAACGTCAACCTATTCCGACACCGACGTCATGATGACGGCTATAGCTCTACGTGTATTTTCGTACAGGCGAGCATAAAAGAATGTCGTCCGCTAAAATTCTGAATGTCACTCTAATATAACCAATATTTGCAGCCGAAGACACGGAAACGTTACATGCATGCCGCTTTGACCTCATGACTTCAACGTAAAAAAACTCATTTTAGTGTGTGACAATGATCGGGAAAAATCTAGACAACTAAAACAGATTTTTTGTAAGAAATAAAAGTAAAAAAAGGATTACCTTTGGAAACAAAGAACACACAAAATCACGAACGGGAGACTCGGTTTGACTGAGTCACTTCATGTGCAACACTGTAGTTTGCGAGGCTGCATACGCCCCCTAGCGCCGGTTTAAGCGGTATTCAATTTTCAAAATAACCAGGATGTGCTCAATGATCTCAAAGGAAACACTTTGAAAGCTGATATCACTGAAAGGTATGTAATAAATAAGCTTATTACCTTCAAATGTCCTATTTCTCATCCTTCGGAACATTTTAGTTCCGTCTCGGGGATCTTCTCCAGCCGCCAGTGTATCGTTGAGTGCAAGAGCATACAAGACAAATGAGTCATACTGGCCGATATGGAACACACCAACCTGAAAAAAATAAGAGCTCTACGATGATAAAAACAAATATTTGATAAAGAATACGTTAAATGTATCTGAGCATTTGTACTATCGAAGCTTAAAGATTATCATTTCCTTAATGTTTATGTTCCGCTTTATCATTGAAACATAATATAATTAGCATACTAGGGCCGAAATTAAAGGTTTGTCCCGCTAATAGCTGAGTCCATAGATACGCAATCCACAAATTATTAAAATGAGAGATTCTGAAAATTTAGAGTGTATTTAAATTTCAATGCTGATGGTTTTATTGCTCTATAAAAGGCCGAAAGACCAAAGCAGATTACTTTACCAACTAGGAACTTTGACTCAATTAATTCTCTGCTCGCTTTGCATTTTGCTTCAATTTTATGTCGTTTCATATGTTTCCTTACTGGCGTTGTGGTAACCGGCTTTAGTTGCCCATTTTGTTTTCAGTATTTATGTTTGTGCTTTTGGCTGACGTTTTGCTTGATGTCGGGTATTGCTTCAGAAGTAAGGATGAGAATTTGCGCCAGTATAATCGTGCTTAAGCTACCCAACAGTAGTATTGTAGATGACTTCCGCTTGGACCAAGCAAATGTATGTTTTTACAACTATGAAACCTGAGGGCTGGGGTTGGGATCCCGTAAAGGTAGCTTAAGCCTCTCTGCCCCAGCCTCTCACACACATACACACACCGCACACACACACATCATCAACATCATCATCATCATCTTCTTCTTCTTCTTCTTCTGCTTCTTCTTCATCAGTATTTTATTACTGGCCATTCAAAGGCGGTACTTTTGTTGTGTTACTCATTGTTAAATGTTCCCATTGCATAATGGGCCGTAAAACCTTAACACAAACAAACAAGTATTTTTTCTTTTAACAGTTTTATATAAATATATTCAGTTAAGTTTTGGTAACAGGCTAGCAATCTGTTTTACAAAGCCAACTCTGCTTGCCTGTTTTTTTTTTTTTTTTTTTTTTTTGGCTGTTAAATTGTATTTGTCTGTCTTTCCCTTCGATGTTGAGAACATGATGTGGATCTGATTGTATCAGTTCCTGAGTTCACTTATTAACTTTGTTGACCATTCCATTTTTGTTCCGTTTTCGGTTAAAGTCAATATAACCAGACACCCCTGAAATTTGATTTCAAATAATTCAACTGTCTAATCTTACAGTGACCGTCCACCTCTACAGATAACTTGTACAGCCCCTGAGCAAAACATAATAGTCAGTTTTGGACACAGGAAATGAGCATCCTAACGCGATTCAATCAAACCTAGATAATTTCAGACAAGATTGTGACATTTGTCAAACACCACAGTCTAAGTGAACCGCACAAACAAAATGTATACCCCGGAAAGTATTTTAAATTTTTTCAACATGGCAGATGTAGAGCTGATCCGAACTGCATGGCAAATGGGCCACGAGAAAAAGTTTTATGATATATGTGCCAGCGCACGACAAAACCTACAAAATGGAATGTGCACCCAGCGAAGACTCAGATCAGATGGGCATCCGCCCAGTCTGATCAGAGTCTTCGCTGTCCGCTGTCTTCGTTTGTATGATGCCGTTGTGTGCCAGCCATCTCGCGTCCGGTGACTTCGGGGGTGGGCTATGTTCCGTAGCTTTTCCTGGGTACCTCCACGTTTACTTAACGACAACTACTGCGACCACAAAATATTTATTATAATGGACTTTTTATAATTACGAGGTACTTAGCAATTCCGGAAATATCGTATACGGCCTGCCGCATACAGTAAACGACTTATGGCTACTATAGACCATATATAGCAGCTTAACCAAATTTATTGCACTAAACATTCCAAATAACATATAAACAGAAAACAGTGAAGAAATGCGATTAATATATCCTTTACTGGGCAAAGGCTGTAGTTAATAAATGTAATCAAAAAGTACAAAATTGGTATATATAAATTCATTAAAATTTATATGTCTAGCTACCTTTAGTAGATGTTTCGCCGTTTTGTAAAATTGATAGAACATTTGTGGCTTCCGGTCTGAAAAGTAGTCAACTCTTAAAGGTAAGACCTTTTCTGCAACTGGAGCAAATTATTTTCTTTTCAAGTAAACGCCTTTTCAGAAAGAAGCAAGTTATCATTTTGATATGGTTGTCTCTCTTGAAAGCATATCAACTTTCCTAAATAAGACCTTTGATAGTACCACTTAAAGCGCAGCTATGCGCATATGGGTTTTGTAGTTTTGTATCGCTTTCATCAGTTTTTCATTATCAGACAGTCTGCTATTTTTTAATTGTGCGTCTGTATTACCAATTGAACCATTTGCGACCCGTGACATGTCTTTTGAAGAGACTCTTTCACAGTTAAGCAAATATTTTGCATTCATAAATTCTAAGGGTAGTAGACCAACAATACAACATTTTAAATTATAAAGTATTCATGCCTATAAATTATAAAAATCTAAACGAATTATAACACATTTCCCTTGTTGCAAAAGAATCTCTCTTTAAGACACATGTAAGAGTCATGTGGCAACAGTAAAACGTCTCCCGTACTCCACCATCAATGTGTAGATTACATATTCTGGTCTTTTTAGATTACTGGGCGTATTTTCTTGTAACTAAAAAAGTACGGTTTTACTCAACACGTGGTTAGATGATGTGAGCAGTGTTGCACGAATCTCATTCTTTACGAACAGACTGAAAAAGGCCGAATCTTCTGTTTTAAATACGTTGATGTGGTAACTACTTCGAAAGCATTCCTCTTTATACTACATACACAGCCACATAATAGTGTTATAGTTATTCATAAATACACACCATATTTCGGACTTATGAACCGAGACTTTCACTACTGTCTGTAATGTGTGCTTCGTTTCCAAAGGCAACCTTTCAGATTCTTATTACACAAAAATGAGTTCTTTTTTTCTGCCAAGTGTCAGAACCAACAATTCATTTTAGTGCTGTAAACTTTGATGACATTCCCTGGAATGATAATTTTTCTGGCCCTTTAGGATTACAGGGAATACTTTGTATTATATGAAAATAGAATTCCGCTCTCTTCCCGCGAGAGTGATGTTGCAAATTTCATTATTCCGCCTGAAAACCTGATCAAACCGATCCATATTCTGCTGTTTTTTCTGGGTTTTTTTCCCTAAAGGATTCATACTTCGGATTATTTTATATTACCTGTTCTTTCTCTGGCCAAGTGTAGTTGTACACAGTCATCGCCCGCTCCATCACTTCTTTTTCAAATTCAAAAAACCTGTCATTGATTGGTCGCCGTGGTGTAATAACAAATAATGATTGGTATGCCTCTTTGACCTCCTGTGAATACAATTAGTCGGATTATGTGTTTTTTTATTTGTTTTAAAGGATAGTAGACGTGATACAGTTCTTTCTCAAAAGAGGTATACTCTAACAGAAAAGAATTTTCTCACAAGAGAAACATTTTAAGTAGTTCCTTTAACAGAAGACAAACTATTTTGACTATTGTCTCCTTTGAAAATGTTTATATTCTTCTTAAAACAAAAAGGTAAGAAAAAGTCCAGGAAGGGCCACAATCACAAACCGCAGCCCTTCCCAGACACCAAGAGGAAAAGAAAACAGACAAAGCCAAACAAGCGCAAATCGAACAAACGTACGAAAAGCACTAAGATTAGCTCACTCTCCCCAAGCGAGATAATCGCAATGCTAAAAGGACTTTAAAAACACAAGAACAAAAAACACAAAATAAGACATAAAACAAATCGCCTCTTAAGATAAATCACAAAGCAACAAAGAGTAAGACTAACACCGGGACCACCGCCTTAGAACGGTCAGTAGAATAAACCACCAGAGTAAATAAAAACCAATAGTTGAACCACGAAGGGCCAAGCCTAAAAGCATATCGCCAAGCCCCAACCCATTGGTTAAAGTTTTACGAAGAGGCCGTCATAGAGTCAGAGGCCCGAACCACCGTCATGCAATTAAAGAGTGAAGCATAGCCAACAACAATGATTGGGTTGACAACTAGGCATGCAGTCTGCCGCACAATATCCAGGCTATAGCCAATTCTTTTATAACGGTTAACTAGTTTTCTGAATTGCTCCGAAAAGTCAGTCAGATTTTCCTACAATTTTTCTAAATCTGTACACTAAGTTACCGTAAAGTTCTGGTTCCGATATACCTTGTTGCAGAAGTGTTTTCAGACTGACGCTATATTTTTCTACCAAGGCTATATCGAACCTCTTCCCAACCACAAGTAGTGATTAAGAGAAGAATTAAATTGTGTTTGTGCGGTGGGTGTTGGAGAGATCCAGTTGCAATAAATTGTCCTTTGTTTCTATTACAGACGGTATGTACAGTCGAAACTCAATGGCTCGAACATCTTTGGGACCATGGAAATTCGTTCGAGACATGGGTAGTTCGAGCCACTGAGGGTTTATCATGGCACCAATTCAAGAAACAAATAGCGATAATTTAGGGAAAGCTTTTCAATTTTCAACACTATGAGTGTATGTTGAGTGTACTCATTAGAATCGCCTCGATGAGGCGATTCTAATGAGTACAAACAACATACAATTCCATGATAAAATAAGAAAAAATCCCTAAATATTTGTTTTCTTGACCTATTGGAAGAATTTTGTAGGGACTGAAAAAAGAGTTTGAATCATCTACGGTAAACGAGCCATCCGTGTTCGAGCCATTGAGGTTATACTGTACTCTCATACTGCATAACGACTGAAAATAGAAAAAAGTTCGTTGAAGTCTGTGTTGCACCTGCGTACTAAACTGTGAAACAAGCATCAGAAGAGTAGTCATCCTTGTTTAGCTCATTGAAACAATCAGTGAAGTGAAGTTAACTGTAAAGTTTTACAGTTTGTAGACTTCATTTAAGGTGGTCGCTAAGTGGATGAAATGGTGGACGTATGTATACGGACGACCAAACGGACGGACGGAAACTTTCGCGCCTAAGTGTCCTATGCTAATGCAAGTGGTGCGACAATAACTTAATAAATAAATATAATTTTGCCTAGTGGCATTCCCTGTGTTATCTAATAAAAGTTTATCAAAGATGGTAGGGTGTACCTGCACACTGTAATCTAAATAACTGTACAAATAAGACAAATATTGCCTAGTATTAAGAAAAGATGATAGTATATACCATCAAACAGTATATGAACTAAACAAATAAACAGTACTTGTTCTTAGTTTATCAAATATGGTAAGATTCATCATCATACTGTGTATCAACTACATAACTTAAATAAACAAAACTTGCCCTACGGTTGTCAAATGTATCGGAGGATGCACCATTATACTGCATATGAATTAAATGCCTTAAGAAATAAACATAACGCCCTACTAATATCAAATATCGTAAGACACACCATTATACTGCATATAAACTAAATACGAGTAACTAAACAAATACACATACTCGTAACTCGCCCTACGTTTATAAAAGAAGGTAACATGCACCACCATACTATATATGAATTAAATAACTTAACAGAAGTCGCCTACGGTTATCAAATATCGTAAGATGCTTCATTATACTGCTTATGAACTAAATAACTAAACAAATAAACATAACATCTAACAAGTAAGCCATTTATCAAGCCCCGTGATTTTAGGGGAACGGGTTACTCATCAGGGGAGGCTACTGTCTTAAAATGTTTTAATCCCCTTATTAAAAGGTCTACTCTAAAATGAAAATTTGTTCTCCATTGGAAAGCTTTATTTTTAGGATAGACCATTTTTAGACGGAATTTGGTGTGCAGAAAAACAAACGAGAAACAAAAATATTTCCTTATTTAAATATGGCGGCTGAAAATTTGTCAAGTGTATCAAAAAGAAAAGCGTAGGTTCTTTTCTTTGTTGAATTCTTTTTGTGCTGGCTAATGCAAGAAGGTTCAGGGGCTTAACGGGAAAGAAATTATTTTTACGTATACTCGGGAAAAATCTTAGAAATTTATGTCTAGAATCGCTTCCTTTCCAAAATAGGGGCTATTCTTAAAGGAAAAGATATTGTTTCCTTTCAGAGCAGCCCCTATGTAAAGAAGCAAAATATTTTAATATGTTAATGTCATTTTATTTTCTATATGTTTCTTACGCATGAAACGCATGCGTAATGTGAGTAATGAGCGCAGCGCCTATGTGCTTCACTGGGTTTTTGAGGAGGTTTCTGAAATGTAAAGCAAACTTGCAATGCGACCATCTAGGCGTTAAACTATTTGACAGACTGACGCGGTGAAAGTATTATTCGAGATCAATATCTTTTAGTGTACAAATACGTTTTGGTGGGATACTTAACTATCCAAGGGTCTTTAAACGTTAAAAAACATGGTGATGCAATGCTATAGTCTGGGGTAACTCAGACTAAACAGCTTCGAAAAACCTCAGCATGAGAGAGAGAGAGAGAGAGAGAGAGAGAGAGAGAGAGAGAGAGATCAAATGTTATAATGCTAGTAGCAACATTAGATTGATAGATACGCTGTCTATATGGTGGTACATATGAAGCCTAAGATAGCATTTTACCGATAACAGCCCGATATAGATTTAATCAAAATGCTAGCTGAGGTGTGCTACAAAATGTATAATACGTTCACGTCTCCTCTACTTTTGTTGGATAGGAATGGGTGCAGACTGATGATGAGTAGTTTCCATTTCCTAGCAATACTGTGGTCACCTCTTATTTACTGTGTGCAACAACTAAGGAGACAAGACATGCATGGAAACTTTTTGGAACATTTCTAACAATAAGACAACTTTTGTCACTTCCTGGTGTTAAGGGTTGTGCAGTTCAGCTGTATTAAGTGCAGCCTCACACATTATATAGATGTATATGAAGAGACTAAATAAAACCGAGTATCCGATTTTCGTTCTTTTGGGTGTTCTTTACTTTTAGATTTTTTATTTCAGCTGCTTTACTGTACACCAAGCCCCTTTGCAAAAGAGGTCTACCCTAAATGGAACAACGTTGCTCCCAAGCAATGTTTTCCTTTAGAGAAAAC
The DNA here is from genome assembly GCA_964016985.1 of Anodontia alba. Classification (NCBI taxonomy): domain Eukaryota; kingdom Metazoa; phylum Mollusca; class Bivalvia; order Lucinida; family Lucinidae; genus Anodontia; species Anodontia alba. The sequence continues at coordinate 63,959,631 of OZ024821.1, read as the reverse complement.
TTCTTTTCAGAAGGGAGACAAACCATGTGACAGATTGGTGGAAGATTATCCACTCGCTTTAAAGTCATACCAAGTCGATTCCATCTCCTCTTTTCCATGATATATCCCCTACCACAGGAGCGCCAATTATTGTTGTTAGTAAGAGAAAGGCGTACTCTCCTGGTTCCAGTCCCACATGCTTTCCCAGTATAACCATGTGTCTGAAGACATCGCCCGTACAGCACACCACGAACACTGGAAAAGCGATTACAATAATCAAAGCACTGACAGCACTTGTGTGTCGCTTGTCATTGAGTGTAGGCTTGGAAAATGGTTCTGTCCGGGGACTTAAGAGAATTTCATTTAACCATTCACTTCCTACAATTTGAGCAAACAGCGCAGACCCTGATTAGATCTGGGTCTGCACTGTTTGTCAATGTTCCGTCCAGGTTTTACAGATAACCCTCTCTATACTGCACTCTGACGTTATAACGACAAGAAAGCATGGCTATGAATAACCGTTACCTGGATTTCGTCTAACGTGTGGTTTGATTACATAGGTTAATGATAATCGTGTGAACAACCATCTTGGGAAAATTTGGGTGTTTGTATACTATAGTCGATTGTAAACAATCGACCCAAAACGTATAGCTCTAAATAGGCGGGGATATTATTTTATTAATACATTCACGAAACGTATGATGTTATTATCATTAGAACTGACATTGGCAACTGTCAATAGACATGTAACTGATACCACAGCATGAGTGTTCGCGGTGAGGCGCTCCTAATGAGTTCTTACAACATATAATTAAGTTAATGCATGTGAGATATTAAGATGGTTTCCCAGACTTATAATCTGATATCTGTGGCTGCTAAGTTTTATGAGTCATAGCGATTGCGACCGGTGAGGGCGATTATTGTTTGCTGATACCTGCTCTACATGCATTACTCTTCAAGCTTTTCGGATTTTGAGGTTTTCGGATTTAACATATGTTTGAATTTGAAGCTGTATCAGAAATTAAGGTGAGGTTTCGCACGGATAAAACTGGTTAAACCTTCCTAGTTGTTTTTCTACTGACCGCGTTCCAAGGCGTTCCTCTGTTGCGGGTATTCTTTTTTTACGTGCGTGGGTGTTCCATATGTGATGTTTGTTTTATCATTGTTTGTTCCTTATGTCTCCTTTTTGGATTCCTCGCGAAGGTTGTGATTCATGAGTGTGGCATTTCCTTGGTATCTTCACTTAGGCGTCAAAAAATAGTTGTGTTTCAACTAACATGCTGAAGGAAAATTTGGTCGGTAGGTAGGAGAAACTTTTTTATATATATATTTCTATTTTTTCTCCAGAAAACAACACGGCCGGTCCTGAAATTTCATGAAAATACGAGTATTTTGTTGAGGGTTGGTGCTTTACTTTTTTATTTTGCATTTTTACAGATAAAAAATAGCAGAGTCGGGTATTTGAAACAGGGTCGGTCGGGTTAGTGGAAACATAGCTATTTTTACGCCTTATATTCGAGTGCTACCAGACATAAGTACTGTATAACTTAAATGATTCGAATACTGATAGCTTGTTTACCGTGGCTGATTCGAACTCCTTTTTAGTCTCTAGGATTCGATTGTTCCGATAGCTACTCAAGGGTATTTTAGGAAGATTCAGGAAAATTTTCTTTTTTTAACAAGACAATGTATATTATGTGTACTCATTAGTATCGCCTTATCGAGAAGTACGAATTTAATCGTAGACGCTCCTTTTATCTACAGCGACGAATACAGTGTTTTAAAAACAGGAAAATGTCAAACAGTGCATCTACTATGTTCTTAACTCTTATAAAGATAAAATCTAAGTCACCAATCCGAGATAATTAATGACAGTGAAATAGACTGAACTTTATTCTTTCAAGTTTTCTTTCAAGTTCCATTATACATCTAAAAATTCAAATGCATTTGCTTCATTAAGAAACTACAAACAGCATGTGGACCAAAGGCGTCATTTGACGTTGTCGTTGAAATGAATATTATGGTGGCATATAACTGACAACTAAATATTGAGATACTAAGTTGACTTCTTCTGCGTTTATGTCGACTTACAATGTATGACTTAATGCTATATCGACTTCCTGTTGATAATGGTTATCGCGTCTGCAGGTCGTAATATTGCTCTAAGCTGCCTTCAAGAAAACAAAGCGTGTTAACATTGTATGGCGACTTATTTTCTATTATTTTTTATTGTCTCGACTTCCGGTTCTTTTACATGTCATGATATGCCAGTTAGCGTTGAGATACGTTTTCGTAGTCGTGAAAGTTTTTTTGTAGACTAAAATCATACAGGCAGCGCTAGTCTTATTGCAATCGAAGATTGTTTTACAAGAAACGATAATTATATAACATCTATATGCCACCAAACACTATATTAAGTCCTAAACTTAAAACGTCATATCGTCCCGAATTTAAGTATCTCGACCGGCATAGTCACTATCTGACTATCATTATCTTCTCAACAAATAACATGACCGGAAGTCGAGATAATAATTATAATGTCGACATATAGTTGTAAAAGTGTTTCGTGATGCTGACGTTATGGATGACACTTCTGGACAGTATTACGACTTGCAGTCGCGATAACCATTGTCAACGGAAAGCGATATAATATAAGGCCATACATTTTCAGACAACATAAAAGCAGAAAAAGGCGACTTAATATCTCAATATTTAGATGTCAGTTATATCCACCATAGAATACATTTCAGACAAAAAGCAGTTACAATATTGTCGAGAAACTACGAGAGTATACGAAGTAAACATCTCAGCGGACGACATCTTACTTTATTATTATTATTATTATTATTATTATTATTATTATTATTCTCAGTAAATAGGCTTTGACCTTTCTTGCAAATTGTCTCCTAACGAGACAATTTACATCAAATGTTAGTCTAGTTTCTTTGAAATATAAGAAAAAATATATCATATCATCAAGTTGTCATCTGTTGAATAAGCCTATACAGTGATAAATGATAATGACCTCAATTTTCATATTCGCTTCTTGCTTTTGCATGCATTGTTTTTATCAATAATTCAGTTGGAAAGAAATTAAGATGATCATTTAAGTCATATATTTATTCTACGCTCCATTTGGCGTTTCCTCTTCTTGTATGGCCCCGAGGTTGAGGTTATAACACTGTTTTATGCTTAACTCAGCTGAGCATGGAATTTTCTCTGCTAATGAATATGAAAATGCCTAAATTCGTTGGCATTTTCATATATGTAAGCAGAAAAATTGTCATGCTCAGCTATGTTTAGCAAGAAAGAATTCGCAATTGTCAGTAATCTGAGATTTATTAGCGACAAATTTCATACTCAGCTGAGCTGAGCATAAAAAAAGTTATATGACCTCGAGGCCTGGTTTGTCCTTTACTTGTTTTACTTATATACTTTTCTACTTTTGGGTTTAGTGATGCCAGTGTAGTTATAATCAGAAACACACGTCTATCCACAATGCTAACTTTGCTATATTTGTGTTTAATTTACAAGAACTGCGTGGACACCGCTGCTAGTTGACTGTTAGTTCCCGCGGGTATTATCAGCTCTGTACTCTGTACTTATGTACTAATATAGGTAGTTCGGTGCTGGTGTAGCGACTTGTTACTGGTATAAATACTTTTGTAATGGTATGAAATTTACCAAGTACTTTAGTAATAGTATGAAATTATCCGGACACTTCGGAAATGGTTCAAAATTAACAAAATACTTTGGTAATGGTATGAAAATTGACAAAGTATTTTGGTGGTTGTATGAAAAAAAAACAAGTACTTTGGTACCATTAACAGGACCACGATGGGTCCGGCCACAAATATTGATAGTCAAGCGCCAGACTGAGGCTGCAGCCGCTAGTTAGTCTGAGCACCGACTCACTGTGGTACAGTTAAAGAGGGAAGCAAAATTATCAACCATCATTGGGATTACAATCATGCATGCAGTCTAACTCAGAATATCTATATTGTAATCTGCCGTTTTCTAGATTGACAATCTGTTTAAATTATTCCGAAAAATAAGGTTTGAATTTCTTCACTAAGACGCGATAAAATTCTATGATATAAATTAACCAAGTACTTTAAATAACCGTGTACTTTGGTTTGGTATTATATTAAACAAATACTTCGGTTATGGTATATAAATAACTATGTTCTTTTGTAATGGTATGATATTAAACAAATACTTTGGTAATAGGTATGGAATTAAACACGTTATTTTGTTAGGGTGGGACAATAACCACACACATTGGTTATGGCGTAATATTAAACATTCAAAAACATTGGTTACGGTATGCAATTAAACAAAGTACTTCGGTTCTTGTATGAAGAAAACATGTATTTTGGTTATGGTACGATATTAAATAAAACGTTTTGTTATGATGTGAAACTAAACAAATTAAAGATTTTGGTTATACAGTGAACTTAAACAAGTACTTTGATTATGGTGTGAAATCAGACATAAACTTTGGTTGTGTGTGGAATTTACCTTGCCTTATTAGTCCTACATACTGAGACAACTTAATTCCTTACCATACATGCTTAAAATTTAAACACTTTATTACACAATCGGCCGACTGTGACAAACAGTGCACACCTTGATCCGACGACGTGTTCTACGGCGTCTGTTCTGGGTCTGCGTTGTTCGCTCAGGCCTGTCTAACGGATTACTTAGGGTAATTACAGTATGTTTTTACGAGAAAATATTCCTTACAAAAAGCTACAAAACCTTGGACGATCTTTGTTTTAGGAGTTAATATCTTATCGGTTTTGGTTTCCAAATTTTGTGTTTCTTTTTTTTTCTTCTTGGACTTTAAAAATTTGGGCTCTAGTGCTGTCGATGGAATTTAAAGATGATTCACATGTTTACCTTACTAATCTGGTTATTCAATTCCGCTGCTTCGTCTGTCTTTTCAAAATTGGTACTACATGTATGTAGTGCGAATGAAAAGTAAATACGGTTTATGCACTTGCTGAATATGTACGACTTGGCTGAATTTTCAAACATTCAGTGCACTCAAGGTTATTTGATATAGTTGATTAATTTTCTAGAACAAAAAAAAAAGAAAAATATCACGTCATCAAATTATAAATTGAATAAAAAAAAAAAAAAACGTGTCATTTTTTTTTTTCTTCTTTCTTTTCTTGTTTAATGTCCTTTTGAGTTACACTAATTGGGCTGCGTCATTTGAAAACGTGCCTTCAGGCATATGCAGACAGCAAAGGCCCAGATCAGCCTGCACATCCGCGGAATCTGATTAGGGTGTTTGTTGTACGCAGTCAGAATCATTGGATACTACAAAATGTTTGAATGCATCAAATGCCTGGGTGAGAATTTGTGCATTTGCAGAATGATGTGTAACTGCAAATTTTGCGCATGCTCGAGGGCACTTTTTTCTCTTGACACAGCCTAATTATTGCAGTCGCAGTATATTATCTCTTACATCTGATTAAAAGGAACAAAATTGAGGCCTTGAACATCAATTCACTGATTGTCTTTGATGATTATTGCTATATACTGGACCTTATAATTCTTAAAAAAAGATTGATCAATCGATTCTAAAAGGAATGGTCATTGACAGCTAGGAACATACACAGAGAGATAAGTAAAAAGTCTTGAAGTGTCCGTGTTTTCCGAGCCAGACTAACTTTTTGGCCAATATGACCTCGTCAGTGGCTCTCAATTACATTTCAAAAGCAAAATTATGGAAAAGGCTCCAGGATCACATAATACCAGAACATATTAACTGCACTAGAGTAAAGTACCAGAACATATTAACTGCACTAGAGTAAAGTACGGGCCAACCCATAGCACGAAACACATCATGAAAACATACTGTATAATTTTGACCCCTTAAATCCCATTTTTGTATAGTAAAAAAGGTAAGAGAAAAGTCCAGGGAGTGCCACAATCACAAACCGCAGCCCTTCTCAAAGTGGGGTTTACATTATTTTTCTTATTTCTGCTCAGAAACATAGATTGTGGGTACGCGTTAGAACCGCCTTGCCGAGGCGGTTCTAACGAGTACCCACATTGTTTTGAGCAGAAATATGAAAAATATCAGAATTTTTTATCTGAAAATTTTCATTTTTTAGTGGTAAAAATTTCAGTATATTTGAATAGGCATGTTTTCGAAATGCAGCTGCAGTGAAGTGCTGTTTTATGTCGTTCAGTGTCATTTAAATAAGTGTCAGAAAGATTAAACCTGATTTTCTAATATGTTTTAACTACACTAACTGTAGTCGCAGTAGATTAATTCTTAAAGAGAACAAGAGAACTTCCTACGTTATACATTGGTTACCGAAGTTTCATAAAAGTCCATGAAACAGACAATTCAGCACAAACTTCAGTTCAAAAAGTACAATTGAACTCTCAGGATTATTAATTTCTTGATTTACTGCTATCTAAAATCATGTAATTACATACTGTGGTACAGTATATCAATGACCCGGTAAAAACCTCTTTTGGCCAATTAAAAGTTGTAGTGAGGTTTTAAAAGCAACTAAAATCTATATACTTCCGAGCGTCTGGATTGTCAATGCAACATAAACTCAAAAACTGGTACAAGTTCAACTTTCGGATAAATCTGAAAGAACGATATTAGAAATATTCTTTTTTTCACTTCAGATGGTCATAAACATTGTACCTTATGCTGCTGTTAGAATGTTTGTGATGCTCTCTGTTTTGCGCTTGATAATACCTATATTCGGTTTGGCACTATCTTATACGCACAAACAGTGATATACTGATGGGTTTCATTTGTGTCCCCCTTAATGCAGATTTGTTTCTGTTTTCCGTTCTCGCGAAAATTAAGCCGATGTTACTGAAGCATTCAATTCACTTTCTCAATATTTAGATAACTTACTAACACAGATTATGATGATTTTCACCCAATGATGGATACAATTCATGCAAGATAACCAGCTAAATATAGTTAATACGTCGGAAACAGAGGCCCCGTTTCTGGATTTGATCTGTTAATAATCCAGTGATATGATCCCAACTAAAGTACATGACAAGCGGATCGGGTTGACTTTGATTTTGATAATGTTAATTTTTCGTTTTGGAATGGCCAGGTCTCTCACTCTACATCTTATGGTGTATATATTTCTCAACTTATATTATTGCATAAAAAGCAGTATCGCACGTTATTAACAGCCGTGCATTAACCGGCGAAAAGCCGTGTATTAACAAGGCAATTCGCGCGTTGTTAATGCACGGCTACGCGACTTTCAATATGATCGTACAGGGGCCACAGATTTGCTGCCGTTACGAGATGTGTACTGCCCGGCCCTAGAACGAGCATAGTTCGTGGAAATTGCGTTCGCGAGACATCGGTGAAAAGGCGAAACAAAATAGTGCAAGAAATAACACGAAATGTAGCAAATGTTTTCAGTTTTTATGCAATAATAGCGATCCAACATGGTTTTTCAATGCATTAACATTCGCCAGGTCCCTTGGGAGATGTTGAAAACCGCGGCCTTCGGCCTCGGTTTTCAACACCTCCCTCGGGGCCTGGCGAATGTGCCTTCGGCCTCGGTTTTCAACACCTCCCTCGGGACCTGGCGAATGTTTATGCATGAAAAACCATGTTTGATCCCTATATTCGTTTCGTTAGAGCATCTAGTCATGCCAGTGACTTTTTAGTCATTCGAATAAACTTTTAACTTTAAAACAGGGGTATCGATATCCGCGTAAAACATTTTCTAGGTTTTATCACTGTCATTCTGAATTAATTTCCAAACAAAGTATAGGGAGAAAAAACACGTCACTCTGTAGGATTTTTTATCGGAAGCCTAATGTTCTGCGGACGGACTGTTAGTAATACTGATTTTTCGGACTAAATAAAAAAGATTCTCAATCATTACAAAAAAGTAAATAATAACATTACTGTTAAACTGCAAACGGCACGCGTGGTTTTTAACTCAATCATAGTTGATAACTTTGCTGACAGTTTTAATTGGACGGCGGTGAGTCGGGACTCAGAATGAATGACAGCTCCTTCCTCACTCTGTTTCAGAACGTTGGCACCTGACTATTGCTGTCTGTGGTTGGAACTATCGTGTGTTTTTTTTGTTTTTTGTTGTTTTTTTTTTTTTTTTTTTTTTTGCTCTACTTTCAGATTACCATGGCGCTCTCTACTTTGTTTAATTTACAATCGAACTTCAGTGGCTCGAACATATTTGGGACCATCGAAATTTGTTCAGGACATAGGTAGTTTGAGCCACTGAGGGTTAATTATAGCGCCAGTTCAGATGGCAAATGGAGATAATTTAGGGATGACTTTTCAATCTTCTATAAAACAAGGCGATTTTAAAAGCTACACACAACATACATGTTCATGATGAAATAAGACAATTTTCTAAAATATCCCTAAATATGTTTTTTCTTGAGCTATCAGAAGAATTTACATAACTGTAGATAAGAAGATATCAAGATCAATATTTTTGTCTTATTTCTCAATAAAACTATGACTATTTGCTATATTAAAAAAAGGTAAGAGAAAAGTCCAGAGCAACAATCCTTTCTAAGTGGCTAAACATCCACAGGCATATTTAAGATATATGCAATACAATTTGCAGTATGCAGTAGGTAAATGGACTTTAGGGGAACTTCAACATTGAAAGTTCAGGAGTTCCCCTGACAGATTTTGTTACTATGATAGGCGTCCATGGAAAGTAAGGATGTTTCGTACCACCATGCATATCAGCCTAAATAGAGATTTAGGAAAATACCTGAAAAGTAATGCCTGGGGTTTAGAAAGTCTATTTAAGATTTGGCTGTGGCAAAACCATCAGACAAAGTCTGAAAACAGCCACATTTCAGGAAATGACAGGGTCAATGCTTCACGCGGACTGAACAAATGTCCTTGTCCGTCGAGTCCTGATCGTTGTTTCATCTCTGTATTTGTTTGATTTTTATGTTATCGGAGATGTTGCACTGATGAGTTAGAAACCCTTCACGCGGACTGAACAAATGTCTTTGTATACCACGGCAGAACTAAGGTGACTGGTTTTGGCCACGTAAATTCGATTTTTACTGACCGTTCCAAGGCGGTGTTTCTGTTGTGGTTTACTATATCTATCATTTTATGTCTTTGCATGTTTGTCTTCGTGCAATCTTTATTTTGGATAGCCGTTTGGTCACTATTTGGGAAGAAACTGTTATTTTGGCATTCTGCTTGTAATGACGATTGTGCTGCCGTTACTTTAAGTGCGTCCTTCTTTCCCTTTGGTGTCTTGGAACGGAAGGTGTTAGGTAATTGTATCGATTCCTGATCATTGCCTTCCTTTCAATTGATTATCATGATGCCTCCCATACAACTTCTTAAGTGTCAACACTAGTTTAGTTCTCTGATATCCCCGAGTCAACAGTCTTGTAGTGAGAGACTTCCTCGTTCTATAAAATCTTGATACACATAGCTCTAGCATAACCAGATATCGATAAAAGTAGTACAAGTAAAAAAAAATATAAATCACATTTCCCCGACCGTGGATCGAATTCGGTCCGCTGGACTCAAAATTCTGCACTCTACCGCGTCGCTATAAAAGCCGGCTTGTACCGCAAGGCAATACAAGTGTGTTACATGTTATATTCCTATATCCGGTGACAAAAGCATTCACTGAGAAATATGCGCGATGATAAACTTCTAAATCTGTTTTAAATGCTTGTAGAAACAAAAATGAACATACAAGTACATATGTACTGATTTTGGTTTGAACATAGGCACTGACACTTATAACTTATTTAAAGAAAATGTAACAGCTGATCAATATTCCTTTAACTTAGGACAATCAATTTCTGCAGTCTATACCGGAAGTCTTCTCAGCATGTGACATCACGATACACCTGATAGGAATAGTAAACAATATTAGAGACAATATACCTGATGACATGTGAGCCAGGTAAAAACTCTTCGCTGTATGCTTAATTGCTGTACGCCTTGGCTTCTCGGCCCAGACAAGACTGATCATACTCTGCCTACGTACAGGCTGATCTGAGTCGTCACAGGGTGCATATGTCTGAAGATATAGTTTCTCATATTGCGGTATAAATAATTCAAAGAACTTTAATACAATAGGTTTTATAAAAACTGTAACGTATAGAAGACCCTGACATATTTATTTCAATCAATTATTGCCATTTCATTTTGATATATCTGTTAATAAAAACTAGATAAGTCACAGCTTGAGAAAAAGCACTACATAACATGTGCATACAAGGAAGGCTGAGATCAGCCTGTATATTCCTGCAGTTTGTTCAGAGTACTAGAATTGTTAACGTCTAATATTTCTTTTGGTGGACGATGAAGTAGACAATCTTAATGAAATGTCAATCGATTCTAAAAGAAATTACCAATGAGATCAATGAACACGCTTACATATCTGGAAACAGCTTAAGTTTCTGGACCAGACAAACTAGTTTCGGCCAATTAGGTATCATCAGTTTTCCCGGAATAGGCTCAATGATCACAAAGCATCAGAAAATATAAACTACGCTATAAAAAGTAAGTAGAGGCGTTTTACGGCAATACAAGACAATAATACCTGCTGAGGTGAAGGTAAGTACAGTCAAACGACATAATTGTTCGTCAGTCAGAAATCACCTGATTTCTTTTTGTGTATTACGTGTAAATTTGTGGCTGGCGAGCTATAAATAAATCAATAATGTGTTCTGATAACGTCAGAGGTCGTTTTATGTCGTCTGCAAATGGGAAAAAAAGCTGTCAAAACATATGGGTAAAAGAAAGTCAGCATTGAGTAGTGATGTGCAAGAATTTATTATAGAAAATCAAAGGAATTACAGAAATACTACAGAATTATCCAAAATATTGGGAATACCAAGGACTACAATAGCTAATGTTATCAGGAGTATGCACATCCGCAAGGAACAAGACTTCCTTAGTTTAGAAATATTTAATTTACTGCACCAATTTCTGCTTGGTCTAGAAAAATTGTTCACCGTCTCAAGGTCTAGCTAAACGGTTTGTCCGATTCCACAGTCAGTGGCCCTATTCAGATCTTTCTTTCTGACTAATAGCACAAAGATCGCCTACAAAGGAATATTCCAAGATGGCGGCGCCCTGGTGTAAGAAGGGTGATTGTTGAACAGCTGAAACCGAGCAACATTACACTCACTTGAGTAAGAGAGAGACCTGGTTTGTTAGAAAGCGTTATACTGTGTCCAGCTGCACCTGTATTATCCTCTGTACATATGCTTACAGCAAACAAAGGCCCCGGCTGAGCAAGTGTATCTTGAAAACAGTCATGATCATGAAACAACCCCAAAGCTAGCAACAGTATAAGCATCAGTAAAGCAAATGAGTAAGAGAAAAGTCCAGGAGTGCCACAATCACAAACCGCAGCCCTTCCCAGACACCAAGAGGAAAAGAAAACGGACAAAACCAAACAAACGCAAATCGAACAAACATACGAAAAGCACCAAGACAAAACTAGCTCTCTCTTCCCCAAGCGCCCTCATCAAATCCAAATAAGCTTTCTTTTTGTTTGAATTGTGTTCATAACCCTGATGCTCACAGAAGTGGAGAAAAATGCCACTGTAGAGAATACCTATGTGATGAGCCAGTTACCTAGGGGAAGAAGGTGCCATTTGAGAGATCTGCGACCTGTGGTAACATGCCTCGTGCCACTATATTGAATCAGACGTATGAGGTGCTTAAAGATGCTGTACTGAATGTTAAGTGGCACTGCCGAATTTCTGAGAAGACCAGCTACACCACAACAGCCCATGGCCTTTTCAGTAACAAGGTAACATTCTGCGTTAGTAACACTGGTTTTATTCCAGATCTGTCAGTTACAAGTCCCAATCGCATCAGTCACAAACTAACACCAGTTCATTCATCTACTCCTGCTCAGAAGCAGTAGCCTTTTCGGTCAAAAAATGAAAAGTCCCCTGAGAGTACTCAATTTTCATTTAATTAAAATGAAGCAGTTTAGACTCTCCAATGTATTCGAGAGTGTTATATCGGACATCGTGATTGGTACCTAGATATGGAAAGACAACAGCATTAGAAACTCTGAATGTTTTCCGGACGGATACAAGTTGCACAGAAAATATAAGAAAACTAGAAACGGATGTGAATTCCTGATAGCAAGCAAAGAAAAGTACAACAGTGAAGACGTACCAGACCTAGATACCTGCTGTGAAATTGTGTGGGCTAGAATAAAGCTGATTGGAAATGGTACTGTGTACGTATGTTCCAATTATCGCCACCACGTCTCAGAGGAGACTAGTATAAATGACTTCGAAATATCACTAACACCAGCCAGTACAATCCGCAATGCTACAATAGTGATTGGGGTGACTTCAATTTCCCTGGATGGGACTGGAAAACCAAACGTCTAAAGCCAAACACAGCCTACTCAAGCTTGGTTTCGAAGTTGGACATTTTAGACAATAGCAGCATGGTTGAGATGGTGATAAAACCAACAAGGAAAAGTAACATCTTTGACCTATTCATCACCAATCAACCCAATAAAGTGCTGAGAGTTGATGTCTTGCCTGGTGTGTCAGACCATGACATAGTCTTTGCGGATCTTGACCTTAGGTCAGTAAAACGCAGCGAGTATCCACATCGAATCCCTCGATACAAGGAAGCCAACTAGGACCTCATTAGAGCGGACATGACATTGCTGAAAGAGTGCATTATCATCGTGTATGAATCTAATGTAGTTAATGAAAACAAAATTTGGATAAACTTCAGACACTGCAGGCTAACACTACCACCCATATTCCCCACAAACAGTCCAAACCTAAATATTTACATCCTTGGATGGGACAGAAGCTGATGAAGAAACAGCACCGATGCTACAAGATCAAGAAAAAGACAGGTAATCCACAACATGCCCAGCGATATATGGAACTAAAACATCGTGTTCAGAAGATAAAACGACACGCCTACTGGAATTATGTAAAGGGGATAGTCACGCCAGGCGAAGAGGAGAAGGAGCATCAAGATATGAAACGATTGTAGACATATGTTAAACACAAAAGAAATGACAATACTGGAGTCTGATCTCTGAAACAGAATGAAAAAATTTACTCACACCTGTGGGTAAAGCGGAATTACTTAACAAACAGCAATTACGAGATGCCAACCAAAACGAACTAGTTCCCAGTGATAGATGATATCAAATTCATACTAAATGGTATCACAAAGCATCTGAAAGGTCTCAACCCAAACAAATCTCCAGGGCAAGTCAATCTTGGACCACGGTTATTATAGGAACTGGCAAAAGACATTGCTACTCATGATCTTCTGCAAGCCATTGGATACAGGAGAAGTCCATGAGGTTTGGCGTACTGCAAGCGTGGCTTTCAAGAAATGGCAGAAATACCAGGCTGAAAACGAGAGACCCATATCACTTATCTTTCTGTAAGATCATGGAACATGTCATTGTTAGTAAGCTAATGAATCATGGAGAACAGAACAACATCTTATATCCACTCCAGCATGGGTTTAAAAGGGGCAGATCCTGCGAGAGGCAGCTGATCGATTTATTGATAACTTATGAAAAGAAAGTCTACAGAACAACCAGCAGACATATATCCTCGTCATGGACTTTGCCAAGTCTTTTGACAAAGTTTGTCATAGCGTCCTGGTCCTCAAGCTCCACCACTATGGAATAAATGGAAACGTCAACAGGTGGATCGAGAACTGGCTCGCCTACTGGAAAGTCTGTCGTAATTGTTAAGGGACAAATGTCACAGCCTGCCAGCGTTAAATCGGGAGTTCTCCAAGGGTCGGTGCTCGGACCATGTCTCTTCCCTACTATATATATAAATGACTTAGCAGCAAAGCTCCATTCAACTGCATGACACAATCGCCTACCTTGTGATACGGTGCACATAGGATGCTTATCTTCTACAAGAAGACCTCATCACATTTGCTGTTTGGGAGAAACAGTGGAGGATAAAATTTCAGCCGAAGAAGTGCATCAAGATGGCAGTGACCAACAAAAAAACTGTTAAGACCATTGGCTAAGTACCTCGGCGTCACACTGACAGAAGATCTTAGATGGGATACATACATAAAGAGTATATGTGACGAAGTAAATCGGATCATAGGCTTTCTTAGAAGGAACCTGATCACAGAAGCAGTACCCATCCAGCAACAGGCCTACAGCCTTGTTCGCTCCCTGGTAGAATATGCCAGCACTGTGTGGTACCCATGTACTCGATCCAGTATCCAGAAACTAGGGATGGTCCAACGACGAGCAGTAAGGTATGCACTGAACAGAAAACGCAATATTTCCAGCGTTAGATCATCCTCCAGCGCCTGAATTGGAGACGCCTACAGAAGAGAAGGTAAGGCGCACGCCTTTGTATGATGTTAAAAAATTGATAGAGGAAGGGTCGCCATCAGCAAAAGATCCAGACTATCACCACCAGAGAGAAAAACACAGTAATCAAAAGACTTTCCAAACACTCTCCTGTAGAACAGACAAGAGAAGAATGACAATTTTCTCCAGGACAGTGACAGTCTGGAACGCGCTACCTCCTGACATTGTGGACCTGGAGAGACCAGAAGCCATCAAGGCGTCAATGTCAAGTTTGAACTACTAACCAGCAGTTTTTCATGTTTTTAACTGTAGATAGCAATTTTTTAATGTCTGAAAGCCCGGCAGACCAATCAGAATGACATACTTACCTGGATTTACCTAAATACCCGGACCGGAACCTTCTCTGAAGGTATTGTTTCAAATGCTTCTACGCCTACGTAATCATAAAATAATCATCAAAACGTTGATGGAGGCTAGTACATGACAGAAGAATCAAGAAATTGGAAGAAATTGGAAGCCTAGAAAATAGGAATGAGATGGGTAGGTGGCGATTGTTTACAGTTCGGGATAAAACAAAACTGTCTCGTATACTGAAATAAGGTCGCCGTTTACCTTTTTCTGATATTACAAACTTCGTGAATAAGAGTAAAGATCATACTTTCCGTCAAAAGACCATTGAAAGAAAAAATTGTTCCTTTGCTAAAAATGGAGGGCTGCAAAGAAAAATATACCACAATGGACCCAGTGATCCCAAAGGAAATGAAATATAATCTGCACTATGTTGATGTACGAGGAGACGTTCTACCGCAGCCACACGTCACTTATACCAGCTGCAGTGTAGTAAAATAAACGTCAAAACGATTGCCTTTGGAAACAAAGAACATACTACAGATTAAAAATGGGAGTCTCGGTTTTATTGAGACACTTCATAAGCAGTAATGAAGTTCGTAACACTGCTTACGCCCTCTAGCGTATAAGTCAGGTTGTAATTGGTGTAATTAACCAAATCTACATACGGAGAAAAGATAAAGAAAAGCACCAACGTCATTTTGTGTGCCCAGCTCCAAGATGGCGGCTTAGTTTGATGATCTGAAGATGTGTTTGCTATGATGGTGTGGAGACTAAATTAAGTCGAAGGTAATATAAATGCTGCCTAGTACTTTGACATAGTTGACAATAACGCGTGGCCTGTAATTGCTCATCACTTCACAGCGCCGTGCAACATTCATCCTTACCCGTTATGACGTTGAGATTAATATGACCACTGGTCCTATAGGTAGTATAGAAGGAAAGTTGTACCTTTTTGGTATGAATAATATGTAAAATGTGATAGATTTTATATACCTCTTGCTTTCTGTCTAGCCTCATTCATTACCCTCAGGAGTTCTTCTGTCAAGTTAGCAACGTCTGACCTGAATGAAATGGCATTCGAATTGATTCCGGCATCAACAAAATTTCTCTGAAAATAAATTTATTACGTGAGTTAACGATCACTAACTAAGGGATGTTGAAACTTTACCACTCTCTGACAAACTGATGGCATTTTTCTTGTTTTTCTTTTTTTTTTTTTTTTTTTTTTTTTTTTTTTTACAAAATAGGGTTTGATTGTTCATGCAAATTGTCTCCTATGGCAAAATGGAATTAATTTGCATGAAATGTCAAACCTTATTTACTGGGAAAAATAAGAAAAAATATTTCAAGTTGTCGTCTGCTGAAAATGCTCATGCTAAGCGTTAACACAATGATACTAAGCGAAAGTACACCCAGGACTACCGAACCGATCGTCATAACAGTTTCAATCCCATATATATCTTACCTTTCAACACATTGCTGGAAAATCAGTGGAGGGCAATGCAAGCTTTCTTATTTTACACGTAATAAGGTTAATCATTAGATTAAACTTATCTGATATTTTCTTATTTCACAGAAAACAAGGTCTTGACACTTCATTCGAAGCTACAGAAGATGAATGAGCATCGAGAAAATTTAAAGATTTGGAGCCGTTATGCGTTTAGTGCTACAACTTATGGACGTCAACGTAAACAAACCCCGTTCTACACTCGTTATATGGATCTGAACAAACCTAGATTTTCATCCGGCTTTTCGCATCAGCTTGCAAGTAGCAGCACATTTAGTGTGCATGATATACAGTTGACTCTCGTTATCTCGACCTCGCTTATCTCGAATAACCGCTTATCTCGAAGTTAAAATCTAGTCCCTGCCTAAAGATGAAAATCTAACAACACGTAACAAAATATTGTGGAAAAGAGGAGAAATTGTTCCTCTTTTTCACAATATTTACAATATATATCTCGAAATTCAAGAGTCAAATTATATGTACATTTGTTAAATGTGGTTGTTCGATTTATTTTTCTTCAATTCTGCAATTCTGATATGTCGAAGTACGGATATCTCGATGTATTTCAGAGATTCACTTGGAATTCGAGATAACGAGAGTCGACTGTATGTATGGTTCTATTTTTAGCTCGACTGGTAGTACAAACATACAAAAGAAAGTAAAAGTATTGAGGACCTAAATAGACCAAGAGGAAAGTCATTCTATCCTGACAATACCAGCTTATCTTAGGTTTTGTTAATTGTTTTAGAAATATAAGAAGGGAAAAAACCTGCTAAAACAATTTCCTCGGATGAGAAGATAATCAAAGCTATAATTTTAAGTGGAGAAGCCAAAACAAAACCAACTAAGAATACTTTTTTTCCCATCAGAAGGTAATCTTAGTTTTAGTAACTTCTTTAGAAACTTTGATAACGGAGATAGGAAAATATTAATATTATGCCAATGCCAATTTTACTGATATGGCAAGGTATCTGATATAGGCGTAGCGCTAATTACGCACATTGCGCATATAAGTAAGGAAAATACTTTAATTAAAAGGAGATTACCTAACATTGAAAATGTTCCTCCTTTTATCACTGCGGCTGTTCTTAATGGGACGAGCGAATTCTTTCCTTAAAGAGTAGCCGCCATTTTGGAAGCGAAACTATGGAGAATTTTTTAGATTTTTCATACGAAAATCTATTTCCGTTCTTACCATGCAACTGACTGATATTATAGTCTTAGTATAGATACCAGTACTGAAATACTGTGTAAGGAGCCAAAGAAGTTTAACTGTTTGAAAGCTGAAACATTATTAGTTATATAATATTGCTGAATAATTCTATGTTTATCTTTTGCAGTATAATTATCGCGTCGGCAACCATGTTTAAAGCAAAGGCAGCCCTCTCATGATAACAACACTTACGTCTTAATTATCTTAAACGATAGTTAGAAATGATCCATTTTACCTATTGAGTACTTAAATGAAAAATCTATCTATTCAAATGTTAACGCGAGAATTCAATTTTGAATTCAGTAGTTCTCAAACAAATTCTGTTAAGAGTGTAATTTAAAACGAAGAACATCACGAAAACATGCCTACATATATTTGACCCCCTTAAACCCAACTTTTATATAGTAAAACTGGGATTTACAGGAGTTTACATATTTTTTTCTTATTTCGCTCAAAAACATAGATTGTGGGTACCCGTTAGAACCGCCGAAGCGGTTCTAACGAGTACCCATAATCTATGTTTTGAAAACAAATATGAAAAACATCAGAATTTTTATCAAAACATTTTCAATTTTTGGAGGTGAAATTTTCTACATATTTGAATAGGCGTGGTTTGGTAATGTACAGAAAAGACTGTGCTTTGCAGTTGTGGCAACTGGTGCCCGTCATTTCATATTGTCAAATGTAGTTTTTTCTCATTTTTTAAAGTTATAATTAGGCTTTTTGGAGGAAACGCCTCCAGTTGATTAGCAACAAAAACGAAATGTCTCACGGATGAGTTAGATGACCCTCACTTAATCCTTACTTGTAATTTAGAGCGCGTAAAAATAAAGGCAAAGGTTTCTAACGAGAATAATTAGTATAAACCCCATAAAAGATTATCTGCTTTCCTTTCTAAGGTTTTTGTTTGATTTTCTGCGACCGCTTAAATGCTGATTTGTTTCGTCACTGTTTATTCCAAATCTCATCTTCTTTCTTTATATTTTTCTTTTATAGTATCTTCAACTTTTCATTGACTATTAACTGTCTTACATGTGCGTTAAAGACAGTCAGGGGACTTGAAATTCTCGCATCTTTTACAAGAGAGACCATTTTTATGACTTCCTGTTTCCTTCCCGGTGTGCCAAGCCACTTTGGAGGAGCCGTTTGTTTCTTTTAGAATAGATCCCTTTCTAGAACGGGACAAAAGAAATCTGACATAGTTGTCTCCCCTGAAATTGTATCAATTCCCCTTAAGCGTCTTAGAAAAGAGTGTTAGATAAAATGTATCTTTGTACAGTTTAACATCAAATTAGGACGCAGAATCGATGGTTAAATATAGATAATATTTGAGTCCAGGCCCCGAGGTTATAAAACTTTATTCATGCTCACCTTACCTGAGCATGGAATTTTCACTGCTAGTAAATATAAAAATGCCAAAATAGTTGGCATTTTCATATTTATCAGCAGGGAATCTTCATGCTCAGCTATGTTAAGCAAGAAAAAAAGTTACTATAGTAAGTGATTTGATATCTATTCGCAGGACAAATTTTATGCTCAGCTGAGTTGATCATCAAAAACGATTTATAACCTCGGGGGCCAGTCGTCATTCTACGAAACCGTAAATCGTTCCTTCAAATAAATTACCTTTACCAGTTTCGTGTCAAGCATAACGTAGCTTATCACATGATTTGCATCCACACAGTCGAACCATTAAGAGGACTTTGTTCCGTGATTGTGGCTTTTCCTGGGTATCTCCGCTTCCATTTCGTTTATGAAAAACGTTCTTTAATGAATAATTTATATGACATGGTAAAGTGAAAAACAAAATCTGCCTGTTTGTTTTTTTTTTCACAAACAAGCGAATGGGAAAGGATCCAACCCTAAAGAATTAACCTGACTGAGATAATATTTCTTCTTTCTCATTGGGAGATACAATGATACAATTACCCACTCTGTGATCATTTATACGAAAACATGCCTATTCAAATATACTGAAAATTTTATCAAAAAAAAAAAAAAATGAAAATTTTCAGATAAAAAAATCTGATATTTTTTTCATATTTCTTCTCAAAACATGGATTGTGGGTACTCGTTAGAATCGCCCCGGTGAGGCAGTTCTAACGAGTACCTACAATCTATTATTTTTAGCATAAATAAGAAAAATAATGTATACCACTGTAAACTCCAGTTTTACTATATAAAAGTAGGGTTTAAGGGGGTCAACATAATATAGGTATGTTTCCGTGATGGACACTTTCTGTCTGATAAAATGCGGTTCCTCTGTGAAGAGCCGACAAAATTGTTCGTGAGTATCAATTCACAGTGTAGGAACTGGATACACTTGACTGTTACACTGCCCGCATTTTTGACAAGAGACACATTATTTATGACTTTCTGTTGGCTCTCCCGCACATACGTTCCCTTCCAAAAAGAGGATCTACTCTATAAGGAAAAAATTTGCTCCCTCTGAGAGCAAATTCTTTCCTTATAAAGTAGACCCTGTTTAAAAGAGGACAAAACAATTTTAGCAGAATTACCTCCCCTGAAAGTGTATCAATCAATACTCTTTAATGAATAATTTTGTTCACAATATCTTATTTGATTCGATTTCGACTTAGTAAGAACTAAGGATAGACGTATACCTGAAAGCTTGTTCCAACCACACCTGGATAAAACAGCGAGGCATCATAAATGTTCGCTATATCTGTCCAGCTGAACGCCTGCAAAATATAAACAAAATGATAATAAATAAAAATGCGAACAATACATATATCAGAAGCTCCCCTGGTTATCTTCAAATTGAGTAATTGTAGCTAAAAATAATCTGAACGGGAAATCCTCTGTTAATAGATTAAAACAAAATACTGTATAAAAATGCAAATTTGTTTGATTAAGTTTCTTTCAAGAGAATTTTTGACATAAATGTAAGAGCTCAGTTGTCCAAATTTGAAACTCTTGAACCGTTTATTGGTTAATTGGATTCCTGACAGGGGACATGGTTCATATATCTGCCAGAGAATTATAAGCCGTTAGGCGTGGGTGAATATACTTCTTCAGCAGGGAATCCGAGCTCATGTCTCTTGTCAAGAATCCAAATAACGAATATGTTATTCTTCAAAGTTTTTATTGAGAGTTTACGAAAGTTACCTATCCCATTAATACCAATTGCAATATTCACCAGTGCCATGTGCAATAATTCTTTTATCTTATGAATATGCTGTGTCATTTTCGTTTGTTTGTAGTCTCAAAACAAGCATTTTCGTCATCTAAAATTCAAACTTTGGCATGACGCCATTGCCGTAAGACGTCAACACAAGCAACGTCATGTAACGGTACTATATGAATGCATTCGAGTAAGCGCGCAATCTCAAGTAAGCGTTGCATTTCGGATTTTATCGAACGTTTTTATCATTCAATATTTATAAATGTATAATCGTAACGCATCTGTTAATGATAATGATACGAGGCTTACAACTGGGTTGTACACAAGAAGCCAGAGTTACATGTAGAGGTGTTGTCAGGTTATAAAGTTAGAGCTCCCAACCGTCTCTGAAACAGTGAAAGCAATAAAACCTGTCATCTGGCAAGGCTCCAGGATCAGGTGCGATACTTGCAGAGATCTACAAAGCAGGTCCTCCAGTCGCAGAGAAACTGACAGAGTTATTTCACATTATGTGGAGAAAAGAAGCCATCCCACAAGAATTCAAGGATGCAACAATTATCCACCTATTCAAAAGGAAAGGGAATCCATCCTGAAGTCTGTGACAATCATCGAGGCATCTCTTTATCTCTTTATTGTCAATTGCTGAGAAGATCCTTGCTAGGGTCCTACTGAATCGATTGAATGAACACATTGAACAGTCAGTGCTTCTACCAGAAAGCCAGTGTGAATTCAGGAAAGACAGAGGAACAATAGACATGATCTTTACAGCACGACAGCTTCGAGAAAAATGCCAGGAACATAATGTGGACCTCTACATGACCTTTGTCGACCTTACCAAAGCATTTGACACAGTCAGTCGTGAGGGACTTTGGAAAATTATGGCAAAGTTTGGCTGTCCTGCCAAATTCATAGCAATGGTGCGACAGTTCCATGATGGTATGCTTGCAAAGGTCCAAAATGATGGCGAGTTTTCTGATCCATTCCCTGTGACAAATGGAGTTAAGCAAGGCTGTGTACTAGCTTCAACACTATTCAGCATGATGTTTTCTGCCATGCCTACAGATGCTTTCTAGGATGGTGACAATGATATACCAATTAGGTATCGCTTTGATGGGAAACTTTTCAACCTAAGAAGGTTGCAAGCTAAATCCAAGGTGCAGACAGAGGTGCTAGATGAGTTCCTCTTTGCTGATGACATGGCAAAGGGTCTCTAACAGAAGAGAAAATGCAAAAAAGTGTGGATCAAGTATCTGATTCATGTGACAGCTATGATCTCACAATCAACATCAAAAAGACTGAGGTAGTATATCAGCCATCACCTGGAAAGCCTTACAAGGAGCCTACAGTGAAAGGTCAACGACTGCAAGTGGTAGATAAGTTCACCTACCTTGGAAGCACATTGTCTAGAGTTGTGCACATTGATGATGAAGTCAATGCTAGGATTGCAAAAGCTACTGCAGCATTTGGCCGGCTACGTGGAAGTATTTGAGACCAAAGTGGAATCAGACGACACAAAGTTGAAAGTAT
Organism: Anodontia alba; assembly: GCA_964016985.1. NCBI lineage: Eukaryota > Metazoa > Mollusca > Bivalvia > Lucinida > Lucinidae > Anodontia > Anodontia alba. The sequence continues at coordinate 63,937,573 of OZ024821.1, read as the reverse complement.
ACAGATCGGTGGTGTTGCCAACACTATATTATACGCATGCGAAACTTGGACAGTTTACCATCGACATGCCAAAAGACTGAACCACTTCCATACAAGCTGTCTTAGAAAACTTCTAAAGATCAAGTGGCAAGACAGGATTCCAGACACAGAAGTCCTGAAAAGGGCAGGGATGTAGAGTGTACATACTCTTCTGAAATTGGCACAATTAAGATGGACAGGCCATGTTACCAGAATGCATGATGAGCTTTTGCTAAAGAAAATCCTCTATGGAGATCTACAAGTTGGAAAACGCTACCATGGTGGTCAGAAGAAGCGGTCTTGGGAACAATTTGCTCAGGATCAAACAAAGTTGCAAGGTCTCATAAGAAAGGGAGCTGGTGAATACGAAGCAAAAGGAATCAGCGAAGCCGAGCAGAAACGTGCACAGCGGAAAGCCAGAGCTAAGGCATCACCAACAGAGCTTTCTTCCTCAGAACTCTCTTGTTCTATCTGCAACAGGCAGTTTAGAGCTAAGATTGGTCTCATTAGCCATCTTAGAAGACACAAATAATAACACATCACACAGTTGATTAGTATTGGTCATTGTCAGTAATGACAGACGAACGATATAAAGTTAGGTACCATATGGTAGAACATCTGCCGAAGCAAATTAGGCTATTTATAATGGGAAAATACAGTGGACTCTCATTCGCTCAAACTCCAAGTCACCAGAATGTTCAGTTTTAAAAAACAGTAGTTTGAGATAACAGGAGTTGAAATGTAAAGAACAAACAAAATTAAACCATCAAATAAAATAGTTTGACTAAAGCAGTAGTTTGAGCTTTCAGTGTTTGAGATAACGAGAGTCAACTGTAGCTTTTAAATATTTCATAGACAGCATTAAATATTTTTTTCTTGCATTCATTTTTCTAGGAATACATATTCAGTTATAAAGATCTGAAATCTAATAAAACTGAAATCAGACATCACGTTAACGTCCATATAATGCAAACTCTCATGATAGCTGATAATATATCAGTGGTGGAGCCAGAACGGAATTGTTTTTTTACGCACACTCAAGAAAAGATATTGAAAACTATGCATAGAATCGCTTCCAAAATAGGGGTTACTCTTAAAGAGCAGACCCTATGGCAAAAAAAGTTGGCTATTTTATGTAAATGACACGTTATCATGAACATTTTTCTTACGCATGTTACGCACACGAGTACGAGCGCCATGCCTATGTATAAAGTGAACACCGGGATATGCAAGTGTCTATATTATTAGTATGTACACATAAAAATCTTTGTTTTATTTGTGCATGAAAAGGTATGTTGTGGGTACTGCAAAGAAGGGCCTCGGCGTGGGGTTTTTAATGAGTATCCACAACATATATACAGTATGATTAAAAAAAGTCAGCCTAATAAGTACACGTTTTTAGTAAAGGAATGAATTTAATTTTTGTGAATGTGATCGAATTTGAATAGTGCTCAAAGGACTTTGTGTTAAGATTGTGATTGAATCGACCACGTTCACACAATTATGAAATCCAAAAGTGATAGTATATTGTTATAATTCCAACTGGTCATGTACGTGGAGACTGTTATTTCACAAATCCACGAAAAGAAAATACTACCAAGATTCCAGCTCAGTTAAATTTGTTCTCGACCAATATCATTGCGTTAAATAAATGTGAGTCAGTTTGAGTTGGAATTATAATGGTGTACTGCTCAGTATAAAAGCGTTTTGAATTCGCTATCGACTAATAGAATCGCATTAAATAAATTTAAGCCAGTTAAAAGTTGGAATTATAACGGCGTGTTAATGTAATTATAATATAGTTACGTACTTTAAACACCTTCAAGTAGAAGCTGGCGTAGCCGTTAAGCGTAAATGACAGTCTGGTTAGTGTGCTGAACTCAGTCTTGTTGCCTAGAGCTTCACTGGAGCCGGCGTAGGTGATGTGAGGCAGGTTCCAGGCTGCAGTCAATCTTGCTACTGTTGTAACTCCATTTGAACAAGCTTGAAAGACAATATGCTGATAAGGTTATGTATAATACATTGTTCTCCTGAAACTGGTTTCTGTTTCTGGATGTATTATTTCCGGTCATATCCGGATATCGGGGTTTTATTCTAATGCTCAGGATATATGTCATATATAGAAATAACCACCTGTGTTTCCAGTTGTATTGCCACATCCATTTATTATACGAGCCGCAATGTCAGGAAACATACCTTCTGACATGTACGCCCAAAGAAGATACAAATACATATACTTTTGATCCCCTCGCTACCCACCCCCACCCCCCACACTTAAACCCCACTGTTATATAGTATAACTGGGTTAATAGGGTATAAATTATTTTTTAACATATTTTACTCAAAAACATTCATTGTGGGTACAATTTATGTGACCACAATTTATATTTTGAGCAGAAATATGAAAAATATCAGAAGTTTTATCTGAAAATTTTCAGTTTTTGGTGGTGAAATTTTTAATATATTTGAATACTCGTAGCGTGTTTTCGTAATGTGAAGAAACTTTGTTTCCTTGACTATCCAAAATGAGCCCATGCAGTGAAGGTTGTGATCAGACTGGGCGTACCTATTGTTAAGATGAGACACATATAATATGTGGTCTACCTATATATGTATTGTTCGTACTGTTCTTCTGCATTACGGGCTACTGTGACAATAGCTAAACATGCGTTTTTATTTCATTTCAAATGTCTGGCCCCGCGTTTATAAAACTTTTTCATGATCAATTCAGCTGAGGATGAAATTCTCTCTGCTAATAAATATGAAAATGCTGACAATAGTTGGTATTTGCATATTTATTAGCAGAGAATTTTTCATTTTCAGCTATGTATAGCAATGAAGAATTTTCAATAGTCAGCAATTTGAGATTTATTAGCAAGACAAATTTCCAGCTCCCCAGATTATAAAACCTTTTTCGTGCTCAACACAGCTAAGCATGACTTTTCTTACTGCTTATAAATATGAAAATGTCAACTATCGTTGGCATTTTCATATTCATTAGGAGAGAAATTTTGATGTTCAGCTATGTTTAGCAAGACAGATTTTGCAACTGCTAGCATTTGAAATTTATTAGCAAGACAAATTTCCAGACCCCGAGGTTATAAAACATTTTTCCTGCTCAACTCAGCTGAGCATGAACTTTTCTCTGCTACTAAATATGAAAATGCCAACAATAATTGGCGTTTTCATATTTATTAGCAGAGAAAGTTTCATGTTCAGCTATTTTTAGCAAGAAAGAATTTGCAATTGTTAGTAATTTGAGATTTATTAGCAAGACAAATTTCATGCTTAGCTGAGTCCAACATGAAAAAAAGTTTTATAACTTCGGGGCCTGTAGTCAAAGTTCATCTTACAAAAGTACAACATTGTGAAGATGTAACGAGGCAGCGCACCAGCGTGATTTTTGAATGACAACAGTAGTCTTTTTTTTTTCTTCTTCTTCTTCTTTTCTTTCCTTTTATAGCATACATTTTTTCATTTTAATTTGTTCAAACTATATGTCATGTAAAAACGGATCTTAACTCTTAAAACATGAAGCAAAACTGCAGCAGACGACATTTTAATACGCACTTAAAGGATTGAACAGCATTCAGCAACTGGTATTTAACGCTTAGTGCTCTGGGTTATATTTTCAGCAGACGACATATTAAAACATTCTTCTTATTCTTCCAAGAAAACAGGCTCTAACATTTCATGCAAATTTCAATGGAGACAGTTTGCATGAAATGTCAAGTCACATTTTTCGGGAAAACTAAGAAGCACAACTTTCTTATCATTCCATACCACTTTTACTGTGCTTTCTACATCCCTCAGAAAGACGTTTTTTCGCTTTATATTCTAAATAGAAACATTGATTTCTGATCGATGTCTTATCCGGAACCTTTTGTCTTTTCTGTTTCTCTGCTTTGTAATGTTGACCTAAAATTCATTTTACGGCCAAAAAATAGGTCTGACCTATGCGATTTCTTTGGAAACTGGACTATTGGATTTTTTATTAGAAAACATTTTTGCTTTTCTTTACAAATTTAAAATAATTGATGTTATATAAAAATATTGTGAAAAAAAAATCAGAAATTTTGAACAAGTAGAACTTGTTGAAAACCTGCATTTAAACTACCCTATCTTATCGATTTTTTGCATAATTTAAACCCATGTTTTACTTTGGGGAAAAATGAAAATTTTCTATCTTTTGTAAAACCACTGAATATTATATAACATGTGCACAGGTAGTTACGACAAAAGGTTTTACATTGATTCGTGACAAAAATTTGCAAATTTACTTCTGAGTAAAGCGCCACTCGGAAAATGACTTTCTGAAAAATGTTTAAAAGCAGAGAAATTTTTCTAGTGTCGCAGTTGTCTGCGCTATCCTAGACAGAATCCCTGGGATGGGGCCGTCATCAGATACGATGGATCCCAGATATTTGAAACGTTTTATTGTAATAAGTCTGCTGCATTCGCTCTGATATCAAGCTCTACTGGGTTGTTCGCCATCTTTTTTGTCTTCTCTGTGCTTATTTTCATGTCGTAGCCCTAGGTGGTTTTATCGAGATGATCAACCAGTCCTTTAACTCTTTCGGCGCCAAATTTCAGACGACATTTGTCGTCTGCTTGTTTGTTTTAACAAAATATCGTTTGGAAAGACGTTTATATGTAAAGTTGAAAGACAATGTCGAACAGCATAGATCCAGGTAAGACGGCTCATCTGGATCTATGCTGTTTGCAAAAGCCTATTATTATCGCCTGTAGCAGTGAAAGAGTTAACCCATTTATGTTGAGTCTGCGGCGTCTGATTTGGGTCTATACTGTTTGCCAATGTCCCGTTAATAAAACGCTGGGCTTAAATGGGTTAAGCTCATTCTTCTCTCTGGCGATTCCAACAACGTCTTCTGCAAACTGGATGTTGACAAATATTCTGCCTTATATCATGCCATTCTCTTCATTATCTGCTAAGGCATCAGCCGTTATCCTGTCGCGGAAGAAGCTGAAGAGTGTTGGTGATAGAAGACACCCCTGCCTCTCTTCAACTATAGTCCTGAACCGTTTATTTGCTATGCCAATGAACATTTTTATTTTTGTGTTCCAAATTTTGTGTTTTTCTGCTCTAAGTTATTTATGTGTTAGACTCATCCCTGTGATACGATGATTTTAATGAGTTTTTTTTAACCGTACGTTTAAGTATAAGAACGAAAAATCTTATTCTGTGTGGAATTTGTGACCAAAATTATCGTATTTACCCTAAATGTTTGAACAGTTAATCCCTTACCGTACTTACTTCAAAATTCAAATTCCTTATTTACCCTGACATTTTGGACTGACTCGCCTGAGCCATCCGTGTAGTTCCAGATCAGACACCGCAAAAAACGGTGTCTGATCAGGGTCCACCACATTCACATCTCATCACGAAACACAACACGCCTATATTATTTTGACCCATTTAAACCCCACTTTTATACAGTAAAACTGGGGTTTACAGGGGTATACATTATTTTTCTTACTTCTGCTCAAAAACATAGGTTGTGGGTACTCGTTAGAACCGCCTCGGCGAGGCGGTTCTAACGGCTACCCACAATCTATGTTTTGAGCAGAAATATGAAAAATATCTGACTTTTTTATATGAATATTTTCAGTTTTTGGAGGTGAAATTTTCTATGTATTTAAATAGGCGTGTTTTCGTTATGTAGCAATTTTAGACGCATCTGCAAGTACTGCACTGGACCTGTTCAAATTTTTAGACAAGTGTGGTAAGGCGTTGAGGTGGCCGAATACCAAGTGTAAATACGGTAAGCCAGTTTAACTATCTAGTCATATGACTAAATGGCTAAACAGTGTAGATCCAGCTCGAACGGTTCCTTTAGGAATAGCATTTGATCGGAGCCGCACTGTTCACTCTGGCCTGTTTATTAGAATACTTGTCGGGGTCTTTGCTGGTTGTACGCCGCGGTGTAAACTTGTTTTCAATTATAACAACAAATAAGAAGGAATGTCCTGCAGCTTTACATAAAATTATTTTCTATTCATTTCCATATTCCATGCCAAAACAGGTGGATATAGCAAATACCAAATAAATTGGCAAACTTATAAGAAATGCCAATGTTACAAGTATTGTCTTTTCTTCGAAAAGGATGGGTGGATCTCTACCAAATTTTGAATTCAAGTTTAGATTTTATTCTTCTATTCTGATAGGATTTCTAACAAACACTTTCTATATATCTTACCCAGCACGCGAAGCGTAAGTGAGCCGGAACATAGCATTTCGTATGAGAGCATGTGCGCGCAGCGAAAACTCAGATCAGCATGTGCATCCACACAGTCTAATCAGAGTCTTTGCAGGCTGCTATGTGAGTAGGCAAGGATTCAAAGCGTCATCCGACGGACAGCAAAGACTCAGATCAGCCTGCGCGGATGCGCTGGGTGCACACGAAACCTTGGAGGAAATAATTTTCCCTGGCCATTAATAGTAATAAAGAAAATTTTACCTGGACCAATGATAGCATGTATCTCAGTGCTGTGGTAAAGTTCCGCCGTCAGGGCGCCGAATTTGCGATATGTGCACCTTGCAATGTCGATGTTTCTGATGATTAAGTTCAAGTTGACAGAATGGCTCACGATTTCCCGCGCTTTCCTCATCCCTGTTTCGATTATCCCTATAGTTCTATTGACTATAAAAGCCATGTGGTTCGACTGTGACCTTTCTATGACAAGTCCAATAGTGATATTTACGCAGCAAGGTGCCACAAAGCCTATTATGGGAAACACAAACAGTAAACAAAGAATACCAATGCGCATTTTTAATGATTTTGAGTATATTTTACTTCCTTGTTTGGTTTCTTTGCGCACACAAAATATCTTTATTTAAGTATCTTATATGATTTCAGCTATCTACGGTTAAATGCGTATCTTTGAATCGTTTGATAGTTATGAGGCTAAAGCATTGAATCTATATTGACCAGTGTCGAAGAAGATACGGTGTATCATGTTAGTATGCTTCATTCATAAAAGCTTTGCACAGTTGGCCGCACTGGTAATTGGCTTTTATCTTTTTATCTTTTTTTTTTTCTTCTGATTTGATACGATGGCCGTAATTACATAAAATATATGAACGTCTTAACCCCTTACCGTTATTGTCCTAAAACGATTAAGTCCATTTTACTACCTGTCGATGTGACAAACTTCTGGATGAGTGACAAACAGTGTTGACTGATCAGACGCCGCGATTCGCGGCGTCTGATCAGAGTCAACACTGTTTGCTCAGGTCTGTCTGTCCCAATAGTTCGGGTTATTACGGTGCACTGAATATGTCAGAGTCAAGGCAGTGGAAGCCAGCCTCAAGGACCCAATCAAAACATAATTAAATGAAGCTATTTCAAAGAAGGAAATTAGTAGCCTTCCTAAGACCGCTTCATGAGCTACGACATCAGAAAATGTACCTTTGGACATTTGCACCCGACAAGGGCTCAGATCTGGCTGCGCATTCGCGTAGTTCGGCCAGAGCTCTCGTTGGGCGCTCTGTGGATATACAAGGATCAAATACTTCTGGCGAACAGCGAAGGCTCAGATCAGATTGCGCATGCGCAGGCTGATCAGTCTTCGATGGAAGCACTTGCCATAAGGTACTTTTTCTCACATCGAGATTCATATATTTTTTTTCTTAATTAACCTAAATATTCAAGGTTAAGTTATTTTTACAGTGCATCCACAAGCTTCTCGTGCTATATATGTTTTGTGTTCAATATATTCTGAAAATTTCATGAATATGGGTAATATATATGTAATAGCAATATACCCTATACAGAGGTAAGAGAAACACAATTGAAACACTTACCCTCTGAACGCAGCCGAAGGTTTTTTGCTGTTGTGTGTGTGTGTGTGTGTGTGTGTGTGTGTGTGTGTGTGTGTGTGTGTGTGTGTGTGTGTGTGTGTGTGTGTTGTTTTGTTTGTTTGTTTTTTGTTGTTGTTTTTTTTTTTTTTTTTTTTTTTTTTTTTTTTTTGTCTCCAAAGCATATTGCGTTGTGTCATATGTCTTTGAATCATGGGTCTAAAACATTATAAACTTTCATGAAAGTTTGAGTCTTGAATTTTGAGATATTGCTAGTCAAACATAATAGTGGTATATGGACATACAGTTAAATTCTAGACGACAGGGTAATTTGCCCTATACTGTGTATTTTTTCGGAATTGCAGTCTGCCAAAGGCCTTTAAGTACTGAAGGTTTCAAGTATTTATTTTTTCTTCTTTTCTTCGGGGATTTGAGAGATTTGAGGTATCGCGAGTTAAGTGTAATGGCAGTGTGCATTATTTAACTTCAGGCATACTCATTCCGGCCTCCAGACCCTTGTTCCAATCTACAATGCGTTTCTTTTTTCTATTCAGCTTGCCCTAGTCTTGGAGTCCTGAAAGTTTCGTGAAAGGCCTTCGACAGACAGTTGAGATATTTCGAATAAAGTATAGTAGTAAATCACCTTTTATAACTGGCATAGGCGACAATTCTGTCCCCAGTACCTCAGGATCAGGAATTTGGACCCAGACCATAATGCTGTATGTATTCGGCATTAACCTGTGTCCTCCAATTCTCTGTGTAATCAGCACTGATATAGGCCAGTAAATTAAAATAAAAAACATCAAAACGATACCTCTTCAGACTTTCGAGATACCGCGCGAGTCAAAAGCGCATTTAACCCTCAGACTCCAGTTGAGATGCATTCCTTCCAGGGACTGCGAAAGCAGGATTTTTTTTCCTGATACCATATTAAACATGCAGTCAGTATTGACAGACACCTGTAAGTTTTAAAAGTTTCAGGAAAATTCTTAGCCAGAGTTTTTTAGATATCGTGAGCCAATGTTAAAACCACAATAATCAATAGTGGGCCTTGGAGACTGTTCTGTCTTCTGCAAAGTTAGGGAGTTTTATCCAAGACAATAGTATGTTCTGCTCAGACATAGGCTTGTAAGTTCTAAAACTGTCAAGAAAAATCCTTGCTAGAGTTTTGAGATAATGCGAGTCAAATAAAAAACATAATAATAAATAAATAACAACACTATAATCTATAGGGCAGTTCCGTCAGGGAAATTCGTCGTCTGAGTTTTGAAATATCGCTAGTTATATATAAAAGCGATATAACCTATGGGGCGACGGCGGAGACTCCGTTCCATCACCGTACGCTAGAGGCAGGAAGTTTTGCTTAAAAAAAATAATTACGTGCGTTTTTTGAGCACTGATATCAGTTAGTTTTAAAGGTTTCAAGAAAATTTGCCACCAGAGTTTTGAGAGATATCATAACATGACGCAGCTTTAAACATTAACACAATACAAACAGACAGACAACAGAAAGCAAATGGGCAAGCCATTGAATAAGATGAACACAACGCTAGCATCACAACAAAAACAGAGAGCAAAATGGACAATTATATCATATGCTTAAATGTAGCGCTGATCTAGTCCTGCAAGTTCTTAAAGTTTCAGATAAAATATTTCGAGTTAAATATAAATCACTAAAATCTATAAAAGGTTCTTATGGTTTCAAGAAAATTCAGGGCCAGAGTTTTGAGATATGGTGTCAAATCTAAAAGCACTATAATAATCTATAGGGGGTGGCGGAGACTGTAATGTCAAGGAGTCATGCCTGAAACCATATTATGCGTACATTGAGCACTGGTATAGGATTGTAAAATCTAAAAGTCTTAAGACATTTTGTCGCCAGAGTTTTGAGATATCGCGGGTCAAATATAAATTATTTTTCATTTTTAAAGTTTACCATTACAATACAAAGTTATCGCTTATTAGAAACGGCAATGAAAATGCTATCAGTTTACTTTCATTTTTGGAGATTACATATCAAGTTTTTCTCGAGTCCATCTAGAGATGCACTTCCCACCATATTCTCCATTCGGGAAATTTTGACCTTAACATCATCTGTCTCAAATCTGCTTCAAAAAGTAACGATAAACTGTGTCTTCCATACTAGAATGGTCTCTTTTAGGCTAACGCAGTTTGCAACAAGGCAAATTATCACAAAACAAGATCCCGTATCTGCTTTTCCATTATCATATCTCCAACTTCTTCTCTCATGGCTTTCAATAAGTGAGTATAACACATGTACATGACAGTAAACATCGTACATGAGGCTGGGTCATATCGACGGTTGAGCGCAAGACTGTATTTTTGAAACCCTTGTTTAGGGGCAACTTTGACTCATAGCAATGGCACCTAAATTTTCATTGTTTACAGAAAGAAATGTTGTAATCTTCATAACGCCTTCATGGTGAGAAGTTTAAGTATTAGGAAAAACAACCATCTAACTTGCTACAGTCTTGCGATCAACCCTCGATATGTATCTTTGTTACACAAACTGAATGTCAATCTAAGATATTCAGCAATGGGCGTCTTATTGAAAGCAAGTAATAAACAGTGTATAAGTGTCCATTCTATTCTTACTTGTCTGATTTTTCTCTAGATGCCCACTGTAAGGTAGCGATAAACGAAAGTTTGGCTGTAAGGAGCCTGACAAAAATAAGCAGAGTGGCAAATACTAATAAAAATGACAGATAATTCAGTATTAACTGGAAGTAAACACGGCAGCGAGATCAGATGAATGCTTGAATGAAGCAAAAGTGGACGGGGTGTGTCATATGCTCAAACACTGAGATAAATACACGTTTGTTGCGGTCAAACTGGAATAAAACAGGGAGTATAACACAAATTCGAATCACTTCAGTGCTTAAAGGACTATTTACGTCTTGTTTAATTAATCTAAGCGAAAATTTGACAGAGCAAAGAGCAAAAGCAACGTTCTCGCGCTACCGGAGATTGTCATAATCTCTGTTGCCCTTTCCGTTCTCCATTTCTTCTTGCTAATCACTACCGCTGATTGTCTTTGTTTTCAAATTCTGATCCATAATCATATGCATTGTTTTCCTGGTTTTATTTTCTTCATATCTTTACCCGTATTTGTCTTTATGTTCTCATTTTCAATTAGTAGACATAATCCCTGGTTATCTTTTTGTTTTCATCGTCTCCTTTATAGTCATAATTCCTGTTAACTTTTTCTCACATATCCATATGGAGTTGAAAAAGCCCTGCTTCTGTTTTTGCAGTCTGATTCAAGTCGTAATCTCTTTCTGTTTTCATCGTCTGGTTCATGGTTATACTTCACTTCCTGCTTGTCTTCTTAATTTCGTCGTCTGATTTATGGACCTAATTCTCATTTTTTTCTTTCTGTTTTCATCGTCAAAGTCAAAACATTGGTTTTAAATTCTGTTTTAATCGTCCGATTTATAGGCATAATCAGAGCCTGTATCCCAGCTAGCATTCTTTATAAATCTATAGCGGGCCGTTATCGGTCCGTCAGCTACCCTGACGGGCCGATAACGGCCCGCTATAGATTTATAAAGAATGCTTAATAATTTTAGTTTTCATCCTCTGAATCACAGTCCTAAATCACTCAAAATACCTGACTGAACTTTTATGTTCATCGTCCGATTCATAGTCATAATCGCTGGTTGTCTTTTTATTTTCATAGTTTGGTTCAAAGTCATAATCCCTGTTTGTCTTTCTGCTTTTATTGTCTGAATCAGAATCATAAACGCTAGGTGTCTTTATTAGCTCACCTGAGCACGAAGTACCAAGGTGAGCTATTGTGATTTGGCAATGCCAGTCATCCGTCGTGCGTCGTGCCTAGTCCGTCGTGCGGCGACAACAACTTGTTTTAAGTGACTACTCACCCTACACCCCTGGGCCATTTGACTTGGTAGGAATAGTCGGGGCGACGTGTAAATGAAAAATAGTTAAAATCGTCCCGATCTGAAATCAAAGATGGCCGCAACGGCTCCGATCTTGAAAATCTACCTGGAACTTCTCCTATACCGAAAGGCTAATTGACTCGAAAAGTATCGGGATGACTTTTAGATCAAAAATAGCTAAAATCGTTCCGATCAGAAGTCCAAGATGGCTGCCACTGCAACAATCTTGAAATTCTATTTTGAACTTCTTCTCCTGAACTGAATGAGCCAATTGACTCGAAACTTGGTAGGAAGTATCGGGGTGACTTGTAGATCAAAGTAGCTAAACTTGTTCCGATCGACTATCCAAGATGGCCGTCAAGGCGGCCTTTTGATAATATATTTTGAACTTCTTCTTCTGAATCGAAAAGCTGATTGAATCGAAACTTGATAGGAAGTATCGGGGTGACTAGTAGATCAAAAATAACTAAAATCGTACAAATCTGAAATTTATTTTGAAATTCTTCTCCTGAATCAATAGGCCGATTGACTCGAAAGGCCGCCTTGTTGATCAAAAATAGCTAACATCGTTCAGATTGGAAATCTAAGATGGCCGCCAAGGCGGCACTCTTGAAAATCTGTTTTGAACTTTTTCTGAACCGAAAGGCCATTTGACTCAGAAATTGCTAAAATCGCTTTGATCGGAAATCCAAGATGTCCGTTATGACCGCTATTTTGAAACTGTTTTGTACTTCTCATCCTGAATAGGAAAGCCAACTGACACAAAATGTGGTAAGAAGTATCGAAGCTACCTGTGGATCAAAAAAATAGCTAAAATTGTTTTGATCGGAAATTCAAGATGGCCGCCATCTTGGAAATCTGTTTTGAACTTCTCCTGAGCGGAAAAGCCAATTGTCTAAAAACTTGAGCGGAAGTATTAGAGCGACTTCCAGATCAAAAACAGTTAAAATCATTGTGATCGGAAATCCTAGATGGCCACTACGACCGCCAACTTGAAAATGTATTTTGAACTTCTTCTTTTGAACGGAAAGGTCAACTGACTCGAAACTTGATAGGAAATATCGAGGTGACTTGTAGATCAAATAAAGCTAAAATAGTTCGGGTCGACAGTCCTATAGGGCCGCCATAGCCACCGTCTTGAAAATCTATATTGAACTTCTCCTGAATCAAAAGGCCAACTGACTCAAAATTTGGTAGGAAATATCGGGGCGACTTGTAGATCAAAACTACCTTAAATCTTTTCGATCTGAAATCCAAAATACCGGCCATCTTGAAAATGTATTTTGAGCTACTTCTGCAGGACGGAAAAGCCAATCGACTTAAAACTTAGTAGGAATAATCTTTTAAATCAAAAATAGCTAAAATTATTTCGATTAGAAATCCAAGACGGCTGCCATCTTGCAAAATTATTTTGAACTTCTCCTAAACCAAATGACCTATTGACTAAAAACTTAGTAGGAAGTATCGGAAAGATTTTTAAATCAAAATAGCTAAAATCGTTTTGATAAGATATCCAAGATGGCCACCACAGCCCATCTTAAAAATGTATTTTGAACCGATTCTCCTAACCTGAAAGGCCAAAATTATCTGGTACTCAGATAAGCGATACAGGGCCATCTTGGCCTTCTTATTACTGTTTTTTTTTTTTTTTTTTTTTTTTTTTTTTGCATTACATGTATATTCTTTTCAGGTTTTTCCTTAAAAATACCCTGTCTCTGAATGTTTTCATGTTCTTTATCATTGTCATACTCTATCTTTACATTTCTTTTTCCATCTCTCCCTTGATTATCATAAACACAATATTACTTTCTATCTTCATTTCTGTTCTTTCAACATGCTGGTCTGTTACCAAACAATAACAACTCATATAAATTAAGTCGTTTCGGTCGTTTTATTGAGCGTTTTCTCCTAGGAGATTCTAGTATATTCGGTTCTAGAAAAAGTCTGTAGTTCCAAATTGCAACGAGTTTATTTCTGCCAATAAGATATTTGCAAACACCTCCAATTACTTCAGTACACTAGGTCGCATCCACTTTAGCGCAAGTTTTCGTGGAGACCATAAGTCTTAAATCTATTCACGATGGCGCAGATTTTGTTTGGGTGGAGGACCGCAAGTCTAAAGCGCATCAACGTGGGTGCAAGTTTCTGTCGGGAACGTAAGTCTAAAACTTATGAACGTGTGCGCAAAAAGGTAAAAGAAAAATGCAGGGAGTGCCTCAATCACAAGTCGCAGCCAATCCCTGGCACAAAGAGGAAGAGGAAAGAGACACAAATCAACACGCGCGAAACAAACCTACGAACGAAAAGCACACAGACCAGCTCTTTCTTTCTCAGGCTAGGTGATCGAAGTGCTAAAAGGACTGCAAAACGCAAGGACAAAACGCCAGGCAAGACTTTATAATAAATCTTCTCGTCTCATCATTCATTTTCTTTCTTCTGCTTTTTTCTCTTTTAATCTTAATCGTAACCTACCCATTAATTCCACGTATTTGTAATATTTGCTAGTTACTATTTATAGACATGTAGTTCATCTATTGTGTGTACTGCTTATATGTTTTCTATATCTGTCACGGCACCCTGGGAGAGGATAAATATAGGTCTAGCCTACATCCAATCCCATGGCATTGACGTATATTTGTTTTTGTCAAATATATGTATTTATGTTATAAAATTTGTATCAATAAATAAATAAATCTTCTCATAGAATTAACCACAAAGTTACACAGAGTAATAGCAGCACCGGGACCACCGCCTTAGGACGGTCAGTAGTATAAACTAACTAGGGGTTTAAAGCACTTTTACAGTCGACTAACATCACCCTGGTTTCCGATGTTACTCTTTATACAGAAATACTTAAAAAAATCGGTTCGCATAATGGTAAGTTTATGTTGGGACCATATATCTAAAACTCATCTATGTGGACGTATGTTTTGTAGCGATCAAAATTCTAAAATGCATCAAGGTGGGCGAAAGTTGTTTTTTTGTTGTTTTTTTTTTTTTTTTTTTTTTTTTTTTTTTTTTGCGGTCCGTAATTCTACAGCTCATCAACGTGGGCCCAATTTTGGTGGGGACCGTAAATATAAAGCACATCAACGTGGGCGCGTCCTTTGTGGGGACGGTATGCCTAGAGTGCAACAACGTGGACCTAGGTCTTTGTTGGGACCGTAAGTATAAAGCTCATCAACTGATTACAAGTTTTTTTGTGCGTGAGGGGGGGGGGTGGTCATAAGTCTAAAACTCATCTTAGTGGGTGGTAGGTTTTGTGGAGATCGTTAGTCTAAAAGCGCCTCAACGTGGGCGCGTTTTTATGTGGGGACCGTATGTTCCAAGCGCATCAACGTGGGCACAAGTTTGATGGGACCGTATGTCCCAAGCGCATCGACGTGGGTGCAAGTCGAAAGCTCATCTAAATGGGGGCAAGTTTTGTGGGGACTGTAGGTTTAAAGTGCTTCAACGTAGGTACGATTGTTTGTCTAAAGCGCGTCAAAATTAGCGCAGGTTTTCTATGGGAGTCATAAGTTTAAAGATATCAACGTGAGCGCATGTTTTCCTGAGGGGTGCGTAAGTCTAAACCGGATCAACGTGGGCGCAAAAGTTTTGCGAAGATCGAAAAGCTGGTGCAACAATGTAGGCGCATCTCTTCAAAGGACATTAAGTCTAAAGCTCTTCGACGTGGGTGCAAGTTTTTGTGGTGACCGTAAGTGTACTGCGCATCAATGTGGGTGTAATTTTTTTGTGGGAACCATACGTTTACAGCGCATCAACGTGGGCGCAACTTTTTAATGGGGACCGTAAATTTAAGCCGCATCAACGTTTGTTCATCAAAATGAGCGCGAGTTTATGTAGAGACCGTAAGTCTAAAGCGCATAAATGCGGGCACAAGTTTTTGTATGAACCGTAACTCTATAACTCATCTAAGTAGGCGTATGTTTTTTGAGGGTCCGAAAGTTTAAAATGCATTGATGCGAGCGGAAGTTTTTTGTGGGGACCGTCGTATTTATATAGCTCATTGAATCGGGCTCAAATTTTATGGGGACTATACGTCTAAAGCTCATGAACGTGGGCGCAGGGTTTGGTGGAGACCGTAAATCTGAAGCGCATCAATATGGGCGCAAGTTTTTGTGGGGACCATTCGTCTAAGGCGCATCAACGTGGTCCAAAGTGTTTGTGGGGATCGTAATGTTAAAGCGTATCAGTGTGGGTGCAAGTTTTTGTGGGGACAATGACTCTAAAGCTCATCAACATGGGTATACATTGTGTACATCAATGGGATCCGTAAGTCTAAAGCGCATTAACGTGGACGCAAGGTTTTGTGGGGACTGTAATTCTATAGCGCATCAACGTTGCGCATTTTTATGTGTGCACCGTAAGTCTAAATCTCATCAAAGTCGGCGCAAGTTTTTGTGAGGACCGTGAGTCTACCTTAACCATTCTCTAGGCTACTTCAGCCAACTTCAGCAGACGACAATTTGATGATTGTTTTTCTTTTTTTTTCCAAAAAATAGGATTCGGTATTCCTTACAAATTGTGTCCAGGAGAAAGTTTGCATAAAATGTCATTTTTTTTTTTTTTTTTTTTTTTGAAAAAATAAGAAAAACAAAATCAGAATGTTGTCTGCTGACCGTTTTACCAAGCATCCTGAGCGTTAAATGAACTATCAACAATTTCTTGGTATCGGAAGATTGAAACACGTGACAGCCTTTGTGTGTTTTCCAAAGAGTAAATAAGTAGCATTAAGAAAAAGGTGTTTAGTTCAAAGCAAACGACATAGACCACAAAAACCAGTCCATATCAACCTTCTTTTTTTTTCTGATACATTTTTACAGAGTATCCAATGATTCTATCGGTGAACAGTCGATGGCTATACTCATACTGTGCGCATGCGCAGACAAATCAGGACGGGTCACTGTTCGCAAGCGCGTTAAACCCTTTTTGCTTAACGGAACTCAATGAAGGGATGAGGTGAGGCGCGGTTATTGTTTTACCAGTTGTAAATATCCGTTGAGCCGGGGCACACCATTTCCTACAAGATGTCTTGTGCTCTTAGCGAAAAATAAGACCAGCCTGCGCATCCATACGTTCTAAGCAGAACCTCTACCGTCAATCTTTAAAAAAAACTATGATGTTGATGCTGTCCATAGAGCGCAAAGCAAAGACTCTGATCAGCCTGTGCGTTTGCGCAGGCTGATCATATTGCTTGGCGGGCATGCGATCTTCTAGAAAATGCTGTGTCCCGGCTCATTTCAAATTGTATCATGGGAATGCGCGCGCCTTTCATTTTCGCAATGCTTGATCCCATCAATCGGATTATCTTGGCAGATATCGTTACGGTACTTTAACCACAATTTTTTTAACGCTTAACATGCTGGGCAAACATTTCGGCAGCCAAAATTTTGAAATATGTTTTTGTTGTTTTTTCCCCCAGAATATAGACTTTCATATTCCGTGCAAATTTTCTCCTAATTGCAAAGTGTTTTCTTCTTTTTTTCCCGGAAAAATTAAAGAAAAAATACTTTCAATGTGTCGTCTGCTGAATTTGCCAAGAGGGTGGTAAAGGTTGATACATTACTGTCCCGAACAAAACACTTGCGTAACATGATGAAACCGGAAAAGTTCATTTGGAATCATTCCATTTACATCACGTGTTCCACTTGATCCATATATATGATGTTCTCTTTCAAAAATATTTATTAATGGACAGCTCCTGAGAACTTTTATTTAACGCTGAGCACTCTGGGTAAATATTTCAGTAGACGATATTTTGATTTTATTTTATTATTTTTTTTTTTTTTTTTTTTTCAGAAAAAAGGCTTCGATATTTCATGAAAATTCAGGAGACAATTTCAATGAAAT
The DNA here is from genome assembly GCA_964016985.1 of Anodontia alba. Taxonomy (NCBI): domain Eukaryota; kingdom Metazoa; phylum Mollusca; class Bivalvia; order Lucinida; family Lucinidae; genus Anodontia; species Anodontia alba. The sequence goes on along the minus strand of OZ024821.1, from coordinate 63,919,963 downwards.
ATTAAACCTATTTTCTGGGGAAAATCAGGAAAAAATTATCATCAATCAGTCTGTCGTCTGCTGAATTTGCCAAGAGAGTGTACAGGTTAATCTTTGACGCGATGAATGATGGCACTTTTAATTTTGTTTTAGAAAATAAGGCTGATATTTCGTTCGAATTGCTGGAGATATTTTAAATAAAATATTAAGCCTTGAAATCAGACGAAATTCAGAAAATTATCGCTTATTTGTCGTATTTGCCAGCGCTGAAGGTAGGAGACAAGCGGATACATCTTTAAGGGAAATAACTCTGAAATGAAAATAGTTGTCTCCCTTTTCACTAGGACTGCATTTCAGAGAAAGAATTTACTCCCTCTAGGACGAAATTCTTTCCTTAAATAGTAGCCCCACATTTAAAAGTTTTAGTGTAAACATTATTTTATTGAATTAATTGTACATGCGAAAGTTTTCGAATACAAGGAAGACAATATCCTGTCTCTCTTTTGCAGACTTGCGGCAAAATTTTCTACATTTAAGTTTGTTCTTACTTTATAAATTAAGCCGCGGTACAACATTTCCTACACATCACGAAAATATACCTATATAATTTTGATCCCCTTAAACCCCACTTTTATATAGTAAAACTGGGGTTTACAGGGGTATACATTATTTTTCTTATTTCTGCTCAAAAACATAGATTGTGGGTACTCGTTAGAACCGCCTCGCCGAGGCGGTTCTAACGAGTACCTAAATCTATGTTTTGGGCAGAAATATAAAAAATATCGGAGTTTTTATCTGAAATTTTTCAGTTTTTGGAGGTGAAGTTTTCTATATATTTGAATAGGCGTGTTTTCGTAATGAGATTGTATTTGCAAACAGCGAAGGCCCGGATCAGCCTGCGCATCCACGAAGTCTGGGCAGTCTTCACAGGACATTCTCTGGCTAGCCTAGAATTCAAAGCGGATGCGCAGGCTGACCTGAGTCTTCGCTGGGCGTACATGCAACCTTTTAGGAAATGCTATTCCCAGGCTCAATTTGCTAATTACATAAAATATAAAAGACTAGCGTTTTAGTGATTCTGTTGTGACAAAACAAATTTCAAGGAAAGCAAAAAGAAAAGAAGAAAAGAACTGTGTTTAAGCCTAGCTTGTTTAACAATGAAAGTCACCAGTGTATATCGGATTTTATACTTGTTGTGTGCTTCTGTTCTTGTGTTTAAAACTTGTGATGCTGTTAAGCAGAAATGCACTCAGCTAGTGAGTAAAGTTCCTATGCAAAGGAAGTTTGATATGACAAGAGTAAGTATTTTCCTAATGTGTAGTATATAGCCTTTAACCTGCTTAATTTAAATATTAACAGATGCCATTTAATGTTTTTTTGTTTTGTTTTTTCTCTTTTTTTACACTAGTATATACGTTGGAAGCCGTACAAGTCACCATTTCGGGGAACACATGGTAGATTTTCCGCCATTATTTTCAAGGAAGGCAATTTGTATTATTTTTTTTTTTTTTTTTTTTTTTTTACTCTGCTAGCCATTCCGTTTCTGAAAAGAAAGAAAATGAATCTACTTTAAATGTGGAAAGGCTTTGCTCCCCCGGAGAGCAATTGTTTCCTTTAAGAGTATACCCGTTTTCAGAAGGGGTGTGGGGTGGTCGGGTGGTGCGAAAGTGTCGTGTATCTTACTTCACTGGGGCGTCCAACCGAAATTGGCTTACAGTTGGGCAAGGCTTGCTATCTTTGCAGCAGGTAAGGGTAGAGGGAGAATGCTTTTATTTCTTCTGTTTCTTCACTCTTATTCATGTTCCTCTGTCTTCTCTGTCCCTCTCTTTCATCTCCTCTACTATCTCTTCTATCTCTTTTCTCCCTTTCTCTGGGAGACGACACAAAATGACCCACAATGGTTGATGTGTCGTTAAACCCCAACACAACCAATCAATCAGAAGGGGTGTAACACAACCGCTGAGTTTATCCCTTCCTCTTGAGTAAATTCAGAGGGCTATGAAAATTATTATTCGAGCCCCGACGTGAGTAAACGTTCTTCCTGACGTGTGCATCAAACGAAAAATCAAATCAGGCTGCACACCCACGCAGTCTGATCAGAGTCCCCGTTGTCCACATGAAGAAACTTTGCATTCTTGTCTATCCAAAATGCGCCCAGTGAAGATTCTGATCAGTCTGCGCGGATGCGCAGGCTGATCTGAATCTTCGCTGGGCGCAAGTCCGAAGGTAAGGATCATTCCAGTTGCTAGAAGTATAAGCGTCTGGTCATTTATAATATAAACATTATTGAGCCTTTTATCCGATTTACTGTATAAGCCCATGCTGACAAATAATAAGATTGACCGCACCATGCTAAATCGCGTCTTCGCGCATGTGCGAACAGCAAATGCTCAAATCAACCTGCGCATCCCCTGTCCGCTAACAGAATCATTCGTGATATTCCAGAAGATCATAATGCCTTGCGCGAACGTGACATCCGGTTTAACCGAAAGTAGGGAATTGCATTTGAAATAAAAAAAAAAAAACATCCCATAAAGATTCCACAAATTAATGATATAATTGGCCATCCATACATCATAATTTGTAAAATCTAAATGTAACATGACTAAATTATAAACAAATATTTAAAAAAAATCCCTTTTCTTGACAGTAACTGAACAGATAAACTTGCACATTATTGATGGGTGGGGTAGTAAGTGCTGTTGTTCCTTTGTGCGTGAAAAGTATAAATAGTGGGTAGTTTACTTATTTCATGTGTAAAGCTTTCTATTCCTCTTTCTCTTTATCCATTTTAAAAATGAATAAAATCGTCTTCTACATTGAAATGATAAATTTTATTTGAACAAGAATATTCCAGCTGTCAGATTCAACATTGACTGAGTAGACCTTTTATGATGATCTTATTCAATCCAAGTACTCTTAACTAACACACAGATTTATTTTTATACAGTCATCACTAAACATGACTTTCCACAAATTACATTGTTTCAGGCCATATTTATAAATATGTTGATACTCTAGCATAAACTCCAGACCTTACATACCCTGCATCATTGATGATACACTGAATGATACTCCGGGGTACACAGTATCTGACAGGTTTTCATATACTTTGTCGCTGACCGATATTCCAGAAACATTCCGGGTGACAGGCTGTTATATCCCGGGTTACTGACTGATACACCGGGGAACAGTGTAGCTGGCAGGTCTTCGTATACTTTATCGCTAACCGATATTCCGGTAGATCCATACACTCCAAGTGTATACCCCATGTTACTGACTGATACATAGGGGAACAGTGTAACTGGCAGGTCTTCATATACTTTATCGCTGACCGATATTCCGGTAGATCCATACACTCCAAGTGTATACCCCATGTTACTGACTGATACATAGGGGTACAATGTAGCTGGCAGGTCTTCATATACTTTATCGCTGACCGATATTCCGGTAGATCCATACACTCCAAGTGTATACCCCATGTTACTGACTGATACATAGGGGTACAATGTAGCTGGCAGGTCTTCATATACTTTATCGCTGACCGATATTCCGGTAGATCCATACACTCCAAGTGTATACCCAGGTTACTGACTGATACATAGGTCTACAATGTAGCTGGCAGGTCTTCATATACTTTATCGCTGACCGATATTCCGGTAGATCCATACACTCCAAGTGTATACCCCATGTTACTGACTAATACATAGGGGTACAATGTAGCTGGCAGGTCTTCATATACTTTATCGCTGACCGATATTCTGGAAGATCCATACACTCCAAGTGTATACCCCATGTTACTGACTGATACATAGGTCTACAATGTAGCTGGCAGGTCTTCATATACTTTATCGCTGACCTATATTCTGGAAGATCCATACACTCCAAGTGTATACCCCAGGTTACTGACTGATACATAGGGGTACAATGTAGCTGGCAGGTCTTCATATACTTTATCGCTAACCGATATTCCGGTAGATCCATACACTCCAAGTGTATACCCCATGTTACCGACTGATACATAGGGGAACAGTGTAGCTGGCAGGTTTTCATATACTTTATCGCTGACCGATATTCCGGTAGATCCATACACTCCAAGTGTATACCCCATGTTACTGACTGATACATAGGGGAACAGTGTAGCTGGCAGGTCTTCATATACTTTATCGCTGACCGATATTCCGGTAGATCCATACACTCCAAATGTATACCCAGGTTACTGACTGATATATCAGAGTACAATGTAGTGGCAGGTCTTCATATGCTTTGTCGCTGTCTGATATTCGGGTGCACACTTCAAGTGACAGGCCACTTTACCCTGGGTTACTGACTGATATACCGGGTAACAGTGTAGCTGACACTGGTCTTCGTATACTTTGTTGCTGATAGATATTCCGGTATACAATCCAGGTGACAGGCCGCTATACCCCGCGTTACTGACTGTCACAGGGGTACAGTGTAGCTGACAGGTCTTCATATACTTTGTCGCTGACTGATATTCCGGCATATACTCCAAGTGTCGAGGGGTGGGGGGGCTATACCCCGGGTTACTGACTGATACACAGGGTAACAGTGTTGCTTACAGGTCTTAGTATCTCTGTCGCTGACCAATACTCTGTATATACACTCCAAGTGACAGGCCGTTTTATCCTGGGTTACAGACTTATACTTTGGGGTACAGTTTATCTAAGTCTTAGCACACTTTGTCGCTGACCGATATTCACTGGTTTACACTTTAGGTGACCGGCCGCTATCCACCGGGTTACTGACTGATATACCGGGGAGCAGTGTAGCTTACAGGTTTTCATATACTTTGTCGCTGATCGATATTTCGGTATCATCCAGGTGACAGGCTACAGACCGATATACTGGGTAACAGTGTAGCTGACAGGTATTCGTATACTTTGTCGCTGACCGGTATTCGGATATGTACTCCAGGTGACAGGCGGCTATACCCGGGTACAGTGTAGCTTACAGATCTTATTATACTTTGTTGCTGACCGATATTCTGGTCCATGTGAGAGGCTGCTACACTTTAAGTTACAGACTGATACTTTGGGGTACAGTGTAGCTTACAGGTCTTTGTATACTTTGTCTCCGATTTGATATTCCGGTATACACTTTAGGTGACAGGCTATACCCTGGATTACTGACTGATACACAGGTGTACAGTGTAGCTTACAGGTCTTGGTTGACTCTGTCGCTGACCAATATTCCGGTATACTCTCCATGTGACAGACCACCATACCCCGGGTTACTGACTGATACACCGGGTAACAGTGTAGCTGATAGGTATACTTTGTTGCTTTTTCAAGTATATTTATAACTGTTAACTATGAACAAACCATCAATCTCGACCCTGTATTGTACTTTTTATGCTAAGCATCGTGTTCGCAAATCAGTCAATCAATCAGTCAATCAATCAGTTAATTAATCAATCAGTGATATGAAGTTCTCTAATACCATGTTAGATTGTGTGTTTATTTTTAATTTTTCAATTGCTGTTTTGTCAACATAAATGCCAGTCACTGTCTTATAGTGTAATTCTCTGCTTAATATAATAACGTCTGTTTATAAAGGAAAAGGTTTACTGAAACATATCGGGATTCAAATATTTATTCTTTTATCTCATAGAGTGAAAATATAGACTTTCCAAACAATTCTAAACGGCGGGTATAAATTGAGTGATGTCGGGATTTAGTCATCAGTAACAATAGTCTTGCACTTCTTTCTCCCGGAGCTCCTGGTGATTATTGCAAGGATAAATGTAAGAAAATAAACCCACTGTTCGGTATTATTTTATTCCCATCTTAACTATTTGCTTAAAAGTATTCCCATTGTTGATTTTAATGTAAAATCTTGAAAATAATTCATTTTTAGTCAAACAAAAAGCGGTCATCATAACACTAGCAGTATTGTTTTTTGTTGTTGTTTTTTTTTTTTTTTTTTTTTTTTTACTTTCGTTTCAACCGAATGTCATGTGGCGCGCAAGGCATTATGGTCTACTGAAATAAAGCGAATTGGACACTACAGAATATATGAATAGAGAGCAGAGGCCAGTATGATACTTTGCGTATGCGCAAGATGATCTGAATCTGCGCATTTTGTGCATGTTCGAAGGCACATTTTTGCTTGACGTGGCCCACTGATGGATGGGTGACTTGTATCTTTATTTTCCTAATGCTTTACTACAGATAGGTAAAAGAAAGTCACTTTTTCTCCGAACATTTCTATCCTCGTGACCGAGCTAAATCAGCAAAACGTACTTATAGCTGTGACAATAAAAATACTGCAGGTGGAGCGAAAGGGCAGATAAAAAAGAACGACCAAAAAAAAAGTATGAAGAGTTGGGACCGTCATTTGCACTGCCGGCACAAAAAGGCCAAATACACTAAACTGTTGTCCTAAATGTACTTGTTGTCTAATATATTTGTGATTCCTTTGATCTATACCACCAGTATCATAGTACTCAAAAAATATGAGTAGATAGTCTTTAAGAAGAATTATGTAACTTATGACGAAAACCTTGTGTAGTTGAAAGGTCAGATTAAAAGACTTACTTTGTTTAATATATTTTCAAAAGATACAGTGCTGTTACCAAACAAGAGAAGTTAAGGCAAATAAGCGTCATTGTCCGCAATAATTCTGCTTGTACCGATGGAAAAGGGGAAATGCTATTACTCGATGAAAATCCTGGGTCAAGGTGAAGCAGGTTGTTACGGGTATAATTCATGCCACTCGGTACTTTCCGGTTCACCAATTCCGTTTGATTGAGTAAGTTATACCTTGCAATGTATTGGACCAGAGCTCAAACGGTAAATTCATTGTCCATTATATCAAAAACTAAATCGACGATCGGAGGTTCGATCCCTGTAACAGTTTTTTTGTTGTTTTTTTTTTTTTTTTTTTGTTTTTTTTTATTTGTTTTGTTTTTTTGTTTTTGTTTGTTTGTTTTTTATTGGTTTTTTTTTTTTTTTTTTTTTTTTTGTTTTTGTTTTTTTTTTTCTTGTAATAATATTTTATCTCTGTGCGTGTTTTTTTGTGTTTTTTTTTGTTTTTGTTTTTTTGTTTGTTTTTTTTTTCCCTTTCTTTTTTTTCATCTAAATCACCGCGATGTGAAAATTCTTCTGCTGTTTTAACACTAACCATGCTATGTGCAGATTGAGCAGTCGACAAATTGATGTGATTTTTCTTAAACTCGTATTTTTATTCCAGAAAATAGAATTCAGTCAAGCAGACATTTTGCATGAAATGTCGAATTCTATTTTCTGGGGACAAATAAGGAAAATATTTCAAAATGTTGTCTGCTAAAATGTTTACCCAACATGCTAAACGTTAATACTGAAAAAGTCTTTAACGCATGTAATGATGAGCTCTTTTAGCATTTGAATAACGAATGTTAAGATCAACCTATGCATACACACAGTCTCATCTGGATCTTCTCCGGAGTGTTCCTGTCCAATCATATATTCTAATTTGTAAGCAGACACAGGTCCTGATCAGACTGAATGATGATAAAGTGCTGAGATAACGATGTAATATCTTGTTGTTCAAAAATTAAAAGAGAGAACAAAGAAAAAATACCTCGTTTACCCTAAACATTCTGACACCTTACCATACTTGCCTAAACACTTAACAAGGTCATTCAACTACATGTTTATTTAAATAAAATTGCCAGATGAGAGACATTCAGTAATGACACTAATCACTCCGCGTTCTGCTCTGGGCCCACACTGTTTGCTCAGACCTGGGTAAATACAATAAGTGCCATTTAGCCGGTGTCCTTTCTAATGGTGTATGAACAGCAGATGTAATAACGCCCATTATTTAGCTTCTTTTTTTTTTGCTGTTGAGGTTGTTTTTCGTAACGGTATGAAAAAAAAATATAACTTTAAGCCACTACCAAAGTAAAATACGAAAAAAAAAAAAAAAAAAAAAAAAACAGAAAAATTGCGCAGTGCCAATACAACAATTAATTTACTCTACTCAAGACAGTCATTCTCAAAGGATGTATCCACTACCGTCCGCTGTTACTGAGTGTAGGGTATATATTTGCTATTCTCATTGCGCTTCACGGATAAAAAAAATGCCCGAGATGCTATTTTCAGTCATGCTTACCCAACCTTTGACACGACAGTAAATATTCATCGAGTTATAACAGAAAGTGATCCGGTCACAAGTGCATTGAGAAGTATCAATATATTTTTACGAAAAAAGATAATGATTGAAAGAGCTATAATTTGTTTGAAGGCATGTGAGCAACATCTGCAGACATCTGTCACCAACAGAAAAGTGTTTTGATATTTCTCGAACAATTATGTTTTGGTCAAGGTGTGATTTGAAGACAATGGCTGAACTATCTTTCCTTGTTTCTTCAGACGAACTATTCCATTCTCTAACCACTAAAGTATGAAAAGAGCTATAATATTTACTTGTTTATGTGTCAATTGTTTGTAAGTTATTTGCATTTCTTAAATCATATGAAGAAAACTCGCAAATAGAAGGTGGTTCAAGTGAGGAAAGATAACTAGGACTTATATCAGAACACATTTTGTATAAAATTGGAAAGAAGGAATTTTTTATACATATTTGAGACTGTTTAATGTGGCGTTACGTTTATGAAACGTAACGTCGCTTTGACGTTGATTTAATGTTAGTTACTAAGTAGTAGGGAAAGTAATATGCCATTGATCGCAGGGACAATAAATCGCATTCTTGTAACTCAAAATCGGAGTTATTTTTGCTGTGTTTTCCATAATCTGGAAAGTCTGCGCAACAATAATAACCATATTTTCATTACGAAAACATGCCTATTCAAATATAGAGAAAATTTCACCTCCAAAAAACTGAAAATTTTCAGATAAAAAACTCTGATATTTTCATATTTCTGCTCAAAGCATAGATTGTGGATACTCGTTAGAACCGCCTCGGTGAGGCGGTTCTAACGAGTACCCACAATCTATGGTTGTGAGAAAAAATAAGAAAAATAATGTATACCCCTGTAAACCCAAGTTTTACTATATATAAGTGGGATTTCAGGGGGGCAATATTATATAGGCATGTTTTTGTGATGTCATTATTTTCTGTATATTATAAAGCGAAACTGACATTGCTTAAATAGCTCTAGTTAAGCGGGATTTCTAGATACATATTTTTATTGCTTCTCCGAGAAAACATATGATGTGTGTACTCATTAGAAGAGCCTCAGTCAGGCGCTCCTAATGAATGTCCACAATATATATTTTCTGGAGAAATAAGAAAAATATCATTGCATTCTCGTTGAAAAAATAAAAGTGCTTTATCTAGAGAGATGGAGACTAGAAGCATATATTTCACACGTTTACGTAAGGAAAGATGCAATTACCTATTATCTTACATTGTCAACCTGGTTCATATCAGTTCAAGAACATCACACTCGTCCTGTATCAGTTTAAATTGACTGGATAATAATAATTTTAAACAGTTTGAATTCTAACTGCAAAGCGTTTTAAATATTTCATTTGTGCTTTCGAGGGATTTGTCATCTTAAAATCCAACTGGATAAATACCTTGCAAAGAAAAAACAAGTCGTTTCAGTTTTCGTGAGCATAGAAAAAGTTACTATTTATATATGATTATTACTTAACCCGTAAAGCGCTAAGCATAGATATAGCAGACAAGATTGTATTTTTATTATTTTTCCGCGAAACTATAACTTGCATTTCAAGTGCTGGGCAGATGATTAACATGAAATGTCAAGCATTATTTTCTCGGAGAAAGTATTTAGAAAAAAAAATCAAAACAAAAAAAATTTCAGTTTCTACAATACAGTTTTGCTAGACACTTTAAGGCCCAAAAAAATCGTCTGCTGCATTTGTAATTAACGCTTTGAGGGTTAATTTTTAAACGTTAATGCATATACTTTCAATCGACTTAAGTCATAGCGAATAGAAAATACCTTTTAGAAAAGCTGTGATCAGAATAGCTCAAAATATGGTACTAAGACGACCCATCGTAACTTTACTTGTAATATTACTCTTTACAAGTTTTTGTGACGCTAGAAAAAGGAAAAGGTGTTCCCGTCTTCTGAGAAGAATTCCATCGCAAAAACGCTTTGATATTACAAAAGTAAGTAAGAGGGTCCAGTTAAATACCCAGCTAGCATTCTGTATAAATCTACAGCGGGCCGTTATCGGCCCGTCAGCTACACTGACGGGCCGATAACGGTCCGCTGTAGATTTATGTAAAATGCTTACTGAGTATGGGCCATGCCACGTAATGTGATACCTTCAAGGCAAATGCGGACATAAAGGCTAAAATTATCATGTGCATCCGCACAGTCTAATTAAGGTCTTTGCTACAGAATTCTCTGTATACTGAGCTGAGCTGAGCCTCCGTTGTTCGCATATGCCCCGAAAAGCATTTTCGCTTGACGCTGCTTAGGGGAACGGATACACTTGGCACATTAGCCGCCACGTCATTACGAAAACACGCCTATCCAAATATATTGAAAATTTCACCACCAAAAACTGGAAGTTTTCAGACAAAAATACCGATATTTTTCATATTTCTGCTCAAAACATAGATTGTGGGTACTCGTTCGAACCGCCTCACCGAGGCGGTTCGAACGAGTACCCACAATCAATGTTTTTGAGCAGAAATATGAAAAATTATGTATACCTCTGTAAACCCCAGTTTTACTATATAAAAGTTAGGTTAAAAGGGGTCAAAATTATATAGGTATGTTTTCGTTATGTTTACACGGGAGGCAACTTGTTTTCTCTTCCACTTCATGTTGCTTTCCTGTACGCCAACCCCTTCTGAAAAGGAGTCTGCTCTAAAGGGGAAGGATCTGTTACCATTTACAGAGGACTCTTTTTCAGAAAAGAGGTAAACATTTTTTACAAAAGTTGCCCGCCCCGAAAGTGTATCGTTTCCTCTTAGATGATAAATTTATGCAGAGTAAATGTCGACTATGTCTTACGCATGCAAAATGGCCCAGATCAGACTCATCAGAATAATTATATACTTATATTAGGACGCCTCTCTATGCATATACTAAAATGTGAAAGAGGATCTCAGCCAGTCTGCCCACTATGCGAAAAGGATACTTCGGGGTAAATGCTGACAACGCATGTCGAATTCAAGTTGCGCCCCCTTCCGGTCTGCAGAGGGCCTTTGCTGTCCGTTAATAAATGCAACAGACTATATAACAAAGACACCACAGATCGCACAGGTCTTCGCCATCCGCCGCTAATACATGCATAAGACTGAGAGTTTTGACCATAGATACCAAAAGCATTTGTAAGGTCGCGCTGATACATGCAACAAACTATAGAATGTGACCACAGATATCAAAAGCATTTGTAAGGTCAAGCTGATTTTCGCTGTCCGCTTATACATGCAACAAACTATAAAATGTGACCATAGATATCAAAAGCATTTATAAGGTCGCGCTGATTTTCGTTGTTCGCTAATACGTGCAACAAACTATAGAACGTGACCATAGAGATGTTACGCGGTAGGCTGCCAAGACGCACCGAGAATGACTTCCAATTTGATTTAGTTCCGGTTTGGGCGATGCCTCACTGTACCACTACACAGAAGACTAACAAAGTTAGAATTTTTAACCACTTTTTTACATATACTATTTACAACATAACAATACAGACAACAATACAATAGACAATTCCAAGCAAGTCTGTTCTCTTCACGTTGGCACGGTTGGGGACTTCAACTGGGTATATTACTTGATTAACCTGGCTTGGTTAATCAGTTTTATACACTCAGTATGGCCCCAACCAAAATGAGGAGAAGTGTGTGCTAATATGAAGAGATTGCTTGTCTTTCCTCCTTTCACCCTATTTTTATCTGCACTAGAGCAATGTCTAATTAATCATTTATTTTAGAGCGCTTATATTACACGCTTTTTCCTAAGATACGTTTTATTTTTACAATAGAATATAATCTATTTAAACACAGCCTGCGTGCTGTATGTATTAAGTGGTCATCGAGACCTAAACATTTTCTTGATGCATCTAAACTTTAGAGTAAAATTCTTCCGTGGATTCCTTTGTCGGCTTCTGCTCGACCTCATGTTCTCTGTTTAGGTATGTACATCAAATCAAAATACTCTTGGACGAATATTCTTTGAATGACACAACTACAATAAACAAAACAGAGACTAAGGACATATCCTACCATAATACAAGATGAAGTCTGCTGTTATGATTCTACCCATTATTCTCCAATGATGCACATCACCGTATAGGGTGAGTGACGTCATTGACGTCGTGGCAGAATTCCGACGCCATGATAGACGCATCATTGACGTCGACGTGACTCATCCGTGACTTATTTCCCTTTTAATGGCGTCGGCGTGGTCGACGTTGAGCGTCTCTAACCGTCGCCAACGCCGCCTACTTAACGGTCATTTGCAAACTCCATTTCCATATATATGGCTTTATACTGATTATAATGTCTGAATGACAATCAGGGATGTCGCAATCCTAAATGTCACTGACATTACCATTGTGAAACTGACCGACTTCGAATTATGATCAGAGGGAGAGTAGCACTGGATCAACTTCAACTTTTAGTCGAAATCGGAATAGCTTTAAGTAGTATACATCAACTCCACAGACGGAAAAATATGTACAAAATTTGTCTTACAAGAATAACAACTATTATATTTTTAATACAATTGTTTTAAAGTAACATGTAGCATACTAAAAAAGAATTTTGCGTATGTATGTGAGTGTGTGCCTACTTGTATGATCGTGCGTATGTTCAGGTGTTGGGTATGTAAAACCTAATCTTTCTACTTACGCGATTCATATGGTACCGCACATAACAAATTGGCTATTCCGCTAAAGTACTGATCAGTCTGCCCATGGCAGCGCAGCCTGCTCAGCGTTCACGACAGCAACTACAATTTACGCAACCTGAGAAACCGCGACCAGACTGCACAACCCAGCGCAGCCCGCTCGGTATTCCTAAATAACTCAGGTAACATATGCAGAATCGGATTAGCGTGCACTGCAGTATATAGTTTGCGGGTTTCCGGTTCAGACTCGGACACTTTTCTGCTTCTCGAAATTTGAACAGAAAAACCTACAAATAATTAAATAATATGAAAATACCACTCACCGAACTGTCCCCTGATGGCACTGATTCATTTCATGATTGTCCTTCATTTGGAAAGTGTCCGTGGATGTATATATACTAAGGCTATAACCTTGAAACGCATCACTTTCACGCTTTATGCGCTTTGCACGCTTTATGCGTTTAGCAACCAGTTAAGCGGAATTAAAGTTACTATTTATAGCAAGTGGTACTATCCACCCATATAAAAACTAGAATGTGGTCCGCTTGTGCCGCAGTCTGCTCTGATTCGTAACAGGATATCAAAGAGCATTTGTAAGGTCGCGCTAATCTTCGCTGTCCGCGAATACATGCAACAAACAATAGAATGTGACCATAGACACCAAAATCATTTATCAGGTCGCGCTGATCTTCGTTGTCCAAAATGAAAATTTCACCATGACATACATGCAAAGGCATACATGCGTGGGGAGTCTTAAATCGATTTTACGTGGCCACAACCCTCACCCTTAGTTCTGCCATAAAGACCTGTCCAGAGACATCAAAGGCAAATGTACACACTGAGTTTCTTTTTCCGAAATGTACCGCTTCCCTTCTATACTTTGTGTGGTCAGCTTTTAATATGTTACAATATGAACTTTGTACAGGTGCAGTTATTTTTTTTTTCAAATAAACAGACAGTAGCACAGTGGTAACACAATCCAAATATGTTTCACCTTTAGAAGAATGCTTACTAGTAGGGGAGAAATATTGTAAATAACAAACAGAAACATGCACTAAACAACTTCTTGCGACACATTTGGTGACATTTGTGATTACTTGCTGACATTTTGAAATATTTGAGCCACGACATGGGAAAAGGGCTCAATGCGAACAGAAAAGACTAAGGCCAGTCAGCGCATCCGCGGTCAATACAAGATATTTAGGGTAATGGATAAACTTTCAATGAAGGCAACTCTGTCAAAATGTATTTGTCTTCCTTCTAAAAAAAGGAGTCTACTCTGAAAGGAAACTATTTGCTCCCTAGGGGAGCAAAAGTTTTCCTTTCAGAGTAGACCCTCTTTCAGAATGGGATTGGTGCATAGGAAAGCAAAATAAAAGACACAAAAATTGTTTTCCTTGTACAAAATGGAAGAAAATCTACCAAATATATCAAGTCCACTTAAGATCGTACTGTCTTTGGTTGTTATATACGTAGGACAAATTGTATCAGCTCATACGTGTATACAAATCTTGCTATAAGGCCTGATTACTCAAGGTTGCACACGTACTGTTTGTCTTCATGACTAACCCTGACCTTAACGATGTGACTTGTATGTTTGTAAATGTATGATGAGTGCAGTGTTTGCTCTGAAATGTCTGCTGCAGTTGAGCAGGGTAGAGTGTAAAATGACAGCTGTAATTATTGCTACGTTTCCCCAGCTCCCAGTAGAAGGGTTTTGGCACCTGATTATCAGGTATTCTGATATTTTGACCACCAAATCTGAACTATACATGTTTCAGAAAAATAATATATACCAAACATTCATATCCTTTTCAGCACTAGTGTTTTAACACTTGATCTTGATTATTTTCATCAGATACCTTACATGGAAATACAAGGTCTTATGGCATAACACTACTAGACGTTTTATGTCTGACAGCTGGCCCTCCTCTTTGACACTTGATCTTAAGAAGTTTCATCAGACAGCTCACAAGGAAACATAAAGTCTTCCGGCATTACACTACTTGGCATAGTATGTCTCACGGTTAACATTCCTGTCTTAACATTTGAGACTCTATAGTTTCATCAGACAGCTTACATGAAAAAATCATTATTAGCCGTCTCGTCAGGATCCACAGTGCTTGCAAAAAAAATTTGGTCTAAATTTGTATGGCTTCTATTCGTGGCATTTCTCTTTGAGGCACCTTGCTGCAAAACAAATCGACAATTCCTTGATCGTTCTGAATCCACACAGACTCTTTGGTGGAAGTCCTTGTTGGCAAGTATTTTCTTTGTAGCAGTTTAACAGTAACGAAATATTCCTTCGGTTATACGGATTTATCAGTTTCCTGATAAAGTAGATAATGAATTCTTTATTAATTTTTAAAAGTTTATCCTTTTTCAACATTCTGGGAAACATCTTTGACATTGGTCTATGTCTTCTGTCTAAAGAATTCGCGAGTATTGCATCGGTTGAGAAAATTTAATCGATTTTGCTGTCTCATTAACTTTTAGAAGGTCAACAAGCAAGGCTACATGGGTTTTCATTAAATGAGATTAACGGTGGTTATAGACGCCGTCAAACTCCACAGCGCTGCTCTTCAGAGAAAAGTGGGGTTTAGATATAAAACATTCTGGTCCTTTAGGTAATGAGATAATGGCATTTATCTGTAATATGTATAATGGTGGATGTATATACAACTCAAAGATAGGGCACTTAACTCTGCATGCTGGGTAATTTTGCATGCTTTTATGTTGTCTTCGATTTTTTTTAATTAACTTTTTTTCAAAAAACTATTTCAGAAATAACTCAGAAAGAGTTTTGTAAGTTGAAAGGTTTTTGATTCACTCCCCATGGAGGTATCGTTTCAGAAGGAAAGCTAAATGAATCCCTAGCCGCCTTTGAGATGGCCCCTTCGAGGTGTAGCGAGTCGCCTTAATTGCCTCCTGTCCCTTTGAGTTCACAAGACGGTGCATCGTAAAGTTCAGATTCACTACTGATCGGTTATTGACTAAGATAATCAAGATAACTTTCAAGATAACTTTCAAGTGTTTCAACTAACTTTATCTTTTCACGTTTACCTGTTTGTTCACCAGATCGTCTATGTTAATATGAATAGCTCCAGTTAAGCTATATTTTTCAGCAGAAAATACTGATAATTTTCATTTTTCTCCATTAAAATCATATGTTGTGGGTACTCATTAGAAGCGTTTCTCCGAGAAGCTTCTAATGAGTACCACAACATATTTTTTTTTCGCGGAGAAAAAATATTTATGTTGATGACTTAGCTGGACCTTGAATATGTCCTTACAATACCCTGAGATAAGTGGTATCATACTAGTTTTGCTTCTTCTAAAGGAGCGCTTTTCAAAGTAATGAACCACACTCCATACCATAATGTTTTTACTGATCAATTTAAAAATTCTGTTGACATTTAACCAAATATTGCAGTGATGAACAATAGTTTTATTACATTTCCAATTCAAAGAATGTATTTACATTTATCAAACTTTTGGTTTAACCTTTTCTTCCTTACAGACCAATATAGATACCATTGCAAACAGTGCATCTCCAGATGAGACGGCACGTAACATTTGCCATTATGTTATTAATTTTTGACAAACCCCCTATTTGCATCAATGAATGTGTCCAAATTCACAAATGGAAGAGTCTATGTCAGAAACTCGGAACTGAAAGGGTAAAGATGAATTCTCACAGATGCCCATAAAGCGCGCGCGCGCGCGTTTGTGTGTGTGTGTGTGTGTGTGTGTGTGTGTGTGTGTGTGTGTGTGTGTTTTGTCTTTTACTACTGATCTTTCTAAGGCGGTAGTTCTGGTGCTGGTGTTGTTTGTTCTTTGTGTGACCTTGTGGCTGCTAGCTGTGAGGCTTTTTTTCTGTTTTTTTTTTTTTTTTTTTTTTGTTTTTTTTTTTTGTTGTTGTTTTTGTTTTTTGGTTTTTTTTGTTTTGTTTTGTTGTTTTTTTTGTTTTTTTGTTTTTTTTTTGTTGTTTTTTTTTTTTTTCGGTTTTTTTTTTTTTTTTTTTTTTTTGCGTTTAGTTCATTGTCCTGTTGTTGTGTTTGGTGGATCCTATCTGGCATTCTTATCACCTTGGTGGGAAAGAGGGAGCTGGCGCATTTGCTTTTCTTTGGTTGTAGCTTGACTACTGTCTGTCATGGTTTGTTTGCACTGGCTATCATCTGTGATTGTGGCTCTTCCTGGACATCGGCTTTTACATATATATTTTTTTTTTTTAAAAATGCAGTAAATGTATATGTTTGATAAAAATGCATCTTTTGTGAAACCTATTGACAAAATACAATATGGGTTAAGCAATATCAAGGCACAAGATGTCTTGCTGTCATTAAACCACAACTAATTCATATTATGACGTAATGACGTAATGTAAAACGCACTGTAACCTGTAGTATCTCTGCCAATTCCTTATACACCGGTTCTTTCATATTCTTATTGTAGCAGTTTTTCGAGTTGTTATAAATGCATTCCCTTTCTTCATATATACAGTCGACTTCAGTGGCTTGAACATATTTGGGATCATGGAAATGTCTTCTAAACATGGGCAGTTCGAGTCACTGAGGGTTAATCATAGCACCAAGCCAGGAGGCAACTGGATAACTTAGGGATGTCTTTTCGATGTTCTATAAAATAAAAGTATGGTTAAATGTTCTCTTTACTATCGCTTCGATTAGGCGATTCTTAGGCGATGAGACGATTCTAAGAGTACACACAACATAGACTTTTATGATAAAAAATAAGAACGTTTCCGAAAATATCCCTAAGAATTTGTTTTTGTTTTTGTTTTGAGCTGTCGCAAGATTTTCCTAGGACTCAAACACGAGTTCCAATCAGCCACGGTAAACGAGACATCGGTGTTCGAGTCATCGGAGTTTTACTGTAGTTATATTCCATAATGCAGCCATCTTGTATATATGGTTTCTGTTCCCCCCCGTAAGAACTCAAGCATCTCATCAAAATATCATGTTATCAGCGCTTAACATAAACGCTTTGAGGAAGATAGGAACAGTTTCTATTCTGTTCGCAAAAGACGTTGTCAGTCTTTGAAATAGCATTAAATGAGCGTTTATACAGTCAATTTTGCACAGGATTGATAGATATTTGCCCATAGTATTTGATCATTATAAACGGGCCTTACGTTGCCAGTATTATATGTGCGGTATGATCTAAAAGCATCCTGATATTTCGACCCATCTCTGATTTCGTTCTCATTATCTCCATGTATTTTGGACATAATATGGAAACATCATAATTGTCGTCTCCGTCCGTCTTGCTTAATTTTAATCCAATAGGCTGTATAGCTTCTTTATCATTATTCCGCTGTACAACACCATACAGGATATCCACCCTGTCTCCTGGGGCACGTAGTTTCAGGTGAGGGATCCGAGGTTAAAGCCTCGAAAGCGTGGCGATATGCCGCGTCCCAGGATGTTGTGCGATCGATGTGAAGTTCTCGAATTATTTTATACTGACAACCGCATTCTCATACCCTCCTTTACCCTTAACAACGCACTCCACCACCTCTTGTTCCCCCACGGAAGTAGGGAATCACAGTATTGGGCGTCAGTCTTAATGTGAAACCGCCAATGCTTAGTAAATAAAACAATGGCCCTCACACCTGAAGCAACTTGAATAATAATTTATTTTCAAGTCCCAACAAAAATGGGTTGGTAACTACAGATTACATTGTAGCAGCATCACTTTCAAAATCTATAATAAAACTGAAAGAATGGTGAAACAAATCTTCGAAATTCACGCCATTCGGTACAAGTATTTCATCTTCGTACTAATGTACCGCAAAACCTTGATATTCTTCAAAATGGAAGTAATCAGCAGTGCTGTCTATCAGCGGTGCCACCCAGTATAAATAAAAAAACAAAATAATGGTTAGGGTGCACAAGAGCATTATTTTTCTGTGCTGCCGTCCGTTCGTGCATCCGTCGTCTGTCCATCTGTCCGTCACGCTATCTCCTCCTAAACCACTGGGCGGAATTTATCCAAACTTGCTACATGACCTCCCCTCATGGTAAGGATGTGCGAGAGCAAGTCCGTCTGTCCGTCCGTTCGTCCGTCAGTCATACCCTTATTTACATAAGCAACGAGCGTGGGGATTTGCGATGGTGCGCCACCGACGGCGCATTCTAGTTTAGTTCATTTTTTATAATTCCCTTTTTCAGAAATTCTTGTGTTTTATGCAAACAGTGTTGACCTCGATCTGAAGCCACAGAACGCGGCGTCTGATAAAGGTCTACACTGTTTGCTAATATCTCTTTTTATGTGATGCTAGACATTAAATGGCTTTCAGAAATTTTCTTTTTTTTTCTCCCTCTCTCTCTCTCTCTATTTCGTTGCAGCACTATATATAGTCTTTAACATTAGGACAGACTTGTAGAGATTATATTTGTATTTCCTATGAGATCACTGAAACCATTCTGGTAACTTTGACAGTCGAATACTTTTTAAGCAGGTGCAGCCTCGCAAACTACATAGACGTAATAGAACCGAGTCCTCAATTTTCGTTCTTTTCTATTTTCTTTGTTTCCAAAGCAACATTTTAGATTTAGATTATTGTAGCCTGGTACCTTCATATCAGCCTATGTAAATGTTGCTTTACTGAAGCTGATTTAGTGGCGTCATGCACTAGACTACATAGTTTTGTTACGAAAACTGGTTATCCCCTAGTAGTGGTTTTCTACAACAAGAAACCTGTTGCCAGTTTATCATTTCCATCGACTTTTACTTTATTCAAGCAATAGTGCTTATTTTTCACATTTCAGGTCGTAAAGCCTCGTTTAACGTGACCTATATGCGTCAAAAATTACGTAGAGAAAGGTAGCCAGCCGGAAGATTAATTCCTTTTTGCTAAAGAGGTCTCTGACCTCATTGCACTTTGTTTTAACTTGACTAGCTCGTCAAGCGAAAAAGTATCTTCGAACACGATCAAAATTTACAGATTCAGATTTATTCCGCACATGTGCAAAGTCTCATCCAGGCATTTACTCTCCATTGATACTTTCTATAGTGTCCAATGATTCTGCTAGCAGACAATGAAGACCCTGATCAGACTATGCGGATGCGCTGGTTGATATGGGCCTTCACTGACCGTATATGCCCAAAAACACGTTTGCGCCATAGTTCTTATAGGAAGGACTGTTTCTTACACTCTCTACTTATGAAATGCCATACCATTTGTCTTTATTAAAGGAAAGCAAAGAAGGCATAGTTTGCCGTCTTCCCTTCAGCATGATCAGACGCCACAGAGCACGACTGCGACTAGTCAGCCTCTATACTGTTCGTGAAATTCATTTTTAGTCTGTCTATGAACAGTAATGTAACATACAACATGTCGTTCCTCCTTTCCCTTGGTTGAGCGCTATTGTTTTCAAAGAAATCCAAATAAGCTTAAATACACAAGGGAGCAGAAAATATCAACTTCCCTAAAGTGAAGTATAAGGAAACGGTCTTATGGTCGCTATAATGTACTTAACGCGAGCTGTACTGAAGGCAAATAAGTTCTGAAAAGCGGGATTCTATAGAATAAATTCACAATAAATCATCCTAGCAAGTACTTTTTATCCGGAAGATGTACATTGTTGTCAGAACTGATAATTTATTATTCGCTATGTTTCCGGTTCCTTGCCAAATAGATTTATATGTAGGGTCGCTAGGTCGGTTCAACTGCTTTGTGCGTGCGCGCATGTGTGCTTGTGTGTGAAACAATAATCTCGAAACCTCCGACAAAGTTCGAATGCATGAAGTAAAGTCTAACGAGCAAGAGGAACTATACAGTTATTCTAAAAGAATGTAGTAATTAAAAGGTGGCGTTTTTTTTTGTTTTTTTTTTGTTTTTTTGTTTTTTTTTTTTTTGTTTTTTTCATTACGTGGGCATAGTTTCCTTTAACAATCCTAATTAAACAAAGAAACTGTCCGTGTACAAGAAGTTGACTAACATATGACCCTAAGGTCGCCTAGACCGAATTGTTCGTGTGTGCATTGTGTTTATGATATAGAAGATTTATGAGTATTTTCTCATATATACTGAAAACTTCATCATCAAAAAATGAAAATTTTCAGATAAAAATTCTGATAGTTTTCATATTTCTGCTCAAAACATAGATTGTGGATACTCATTAGGACCGCCTGGCCGAGGCGGTTCTAACGAGTACCCACAATCTATTTTTTGAGCAGAAATAAGAAAAATAATGTATACACTTGTAAACCCGAGTTTTACTATATAAAAGTGGGGTTTAAGGGAGTCAACATTATATTAGCATGTTTTCGTGATGTTAATCTTTTTAGCCCTACAGACCAAACCAGACCCTGTGGAAATAGTATAGACCCTGTTGAGACGACCCATTATGAGCCGTCTCATCAGGATCTACACCGTTTGCCATTCTGGTTTGATTTTTGACTGGCTTTCCGTTTTGCAAGAATGGACATGTCCAAATTAAATGATGGAAAAGTCCATTTTATAAACTCGAGGTGAATAGGGTTAAAAATGAGCTGCGCATGTCTTAACAAGTCAACACAAATCATATGTGCAGTCTGGGCTGGACAGTTCGCAGAAGCTAAACACCAAGTTATCTATTTTATCATGATACGGTATATATATTATATATTTATTTTCGTTTATTTTTTAACAATTTTATTTTGGATAAGTAAAAGCATAGTTCAAAAAAATACTGCATGATTTCTATCATACACTGTCAGAGCCTTAGATGAAAAAAAAAGATCATAATAGCTGGTTCGATAATATAAATACATGATAAATATTGTAAATGTCGCTTGCCAAGATATTATATAGTTAATTTGTCTCACTTCCGAAGCCTCTTATATTCATTCAGATCATAGTGACCTTTGGCTGGAAGCACTGCAGTCATACGTCCCAATTAGAAAAGTTGTTGAACTAATTACCAGATAGTCGAAAAAAATATACAAGTGGTCCTGCGTGAGGAAATTCTGCATCACTGAGAAAACATTTAACCCATAAAGACTCGACCTAGGATATAAGCATGACGATTTAAAAAAAAAAAAAAAAAAAAGAGCCTTAACGTGTCCGCGTAGAATATTATAAGTAGCATGAAATTTGAATTACAACTGTATGATCCGCGTCGCGAGAAAAGTTTCTTCGGACTTACCATCGAATCAATCATTCAGTGCGCATGCTTGGTCCATTAGAAAGGCCGTGTATTTCATTCTTTTGCTTAACCTTTGTCATACTGAATAAATCAATGCGCCGCGACCATTTCTAATTGACAGCCAATCAGATTACTTAATCCGGACTGCTGACATAAATTCACATTCTGAATGACAAACAGTGCTGATCCAGATCGGCTGGCTTCCTCAGAAACCAACTGATCAGGATCTACACTGTTTGCAAAAGCAGGGTATATCCGCGTTCAGCAGGACAAGTTCCCCATGGCTTACCGCTTACGATAGCGAACAGCATAGGTTCCGGATGCGCAGGCTCGCCTGAACTTTTGCTGTTTGAATTTGCTATAACGTTTTTTTGTTGTTGTTTTTTGTTGTTGTTGTTTTTGTTTTTGTTTTTGTTTTTTGTTGTTGTTGTTTTTTTGTTTTTTTTGTTTTTTTGTTGTTGTTTTTTTTTTTTTTTTTTTTTTTTTTGTTTTGTTTTGTTTTGTTTTTTTGTTTGTTTGTTTTTTTTGTTTGTTTGTTTGTTTGTTGTTGTTTTTTCAATGACGCGGCTCATATTTTGCACGTTTGTCAAGAAAATAAGGTTTGACAATATGTGAGTCATCGCCTCTCCCATGATGACCAGTCACATGATATGTCTAATCCTAATTTATTGACACATTAAAAAAAATCGCAAATGTATCGTTTGCTACCTTCATGCAATAGACCTTACGCTCATCCGCATATAAGGCATATTACGCATACGCATATGTGCAAATTACGCATGTGCGTAAGGAAAAAATATTTGCAATAAAGAGAGATCACTGGACATAAAATTATTGACTCCATCGTAACAGGGGCTGCTCTTAAATGAATAATTACCTGAGTTATCATAGGGGCTGCTCTTAAAGGAATAATTACCTGAGTTATCATAGGGGCTGCTCTTAAAGGAAAAATTACCTGAGTTATCATAGGGACTGCTCTTAAAGGAATAATTACCTGAGTTATCACAGAGGCTGCTCTTAAAGGAATAATTACTTGAGTTATCATAGGGACTGCTCTTAAAGGAATAACCTGAGTTATCATAGGGACTGCTCTTAAAGGAATAATTACCTGAGTTATCACAGAGGCTGCTCTTAAAAGAATAATTACCTGAGTTATCACAGAGGCTGCTCTTAAAGGAACAATTACCTGAGTTATCACAGAGGCTGCTCTTAAATGAAAAAAATTACTCCCAGAGGGAGCAAATTCTTCCCTTTAAGAGAAGCCCCATACTGGGAAAAATAATAGGATTTTTTTTTTCTAGATTTTTTCAGGGTGTTCGTTAAGATATTCTGGTCTGGATTTGCCACTGTTTGTTAAAAGCGTACTGAGGATTGTATTACACATAGTAGAAGTAGTAGCTCTAGTATAGTATTTGCAGTCAATAATGCTTGACCTCAGACGAAAACACTCACTTATGAAAATATTACTCGAAAACGAAACAATATTGGTCTAAACAGGTTTAAACAGGTTTAAAGGAAATGAGGTACATGCAGGGAGCCTCTCTGCGAGCCGAACAATTACTACGTATTATTTATTCACTATAAAATATTTTAACATAGGGTGAAGATTTGGCTCCGGTAATATCGACTTGTCCCTCGCGGTGGGGATGGACTGCTACTGACCATTCTGGGGCGGTCATTCTTGAGTTGTTTGTTCTTTGTAAGGCCTCGTGGTCCCTCGCCACATGTTCAATATTGTTTAAATACTAGCAGAGTGGTCATCACAAGTTCGGCCGCACACTTTGCTTCCTGTTTTGTTTTCGTGTATCGTGGACATGTTGTCTTGTTCTGCTGTGGCATTGTAATCACCTCGTTGGGAAAGAAGAAGAGGGAGCTGGTTATCTTCCTAAGCCTAAGCCAAAGATGCATGGCATCGCTTCGCCATCTTGAATCTGGCATCATGGTAAACATATCACGTGACGAAATCTCGTATGACGTCTCGTAGCAAAGTTCTTATACATATCAAGGAAAAATAGTTGGCTACTGTGCTTTCGACATCTTTCAGAAAGAAAGTCGTTTTTTGCTTGACGCTTTACACATAAGCAGTAAATTTGCAAACTTGTGTCGTGATTTAATGCAAAACCATTTGTCGTAACTTCCTATGTACGAAACGTTTTATTCTAGTCATTTGTTTTTAAAAAATCAAATATGTTCACTTTTTCCCATAGTAAATATGAAGCCAAATCATGCAGAAATCTGTAGGGTAGGTAGCTTAATTGGAGCCAGATTTTCAACTAGTTCCACTTGTTCAATTTTTCTGAAATTTTCACAATATTGTTGTGAAACATCAATAATTCAAATTCAGCTAAGGAAAGTAAAAAATAGACAAAAATTCCAAAAAATCAGTTTACTATAGAAATTGCATAGGTCAGACCAACTTTTAGCCGTAAATTTAATTTTAGTGTAAATATTTGAGAACAAAACACAGAAATAGAAAAGACAAATGGTTTCTGATAAGATATGGTCAGTCAGAACAAAATATTTTCATTTTAAATAAAACGCCAAGCAAAAAAGTTCTTTCCAAGAGATGTCGAAAGGACAGTAGGTGTGTTTGCATTAAAGGCAGCGCCTTTATTTCATATTAGGGATCTATCACTGGTGTGAGGGGTAAACAGAAAAAAATCTGCCCGAGGATCACTGTCTGGCATCACGAGGCTTCCCTCTTGATGTCATTGGTAGGCTGTGATCTGTGAATTGTAGCTCTTCCTGGATACCTTCTTTACTATTTTCAGAGGGCTTATTTAGGAAGAGTATTTGATGATAATTCTGAGATAATTTTCTCCAATTTTCTATTAAAACATATTGTGGGTACTCACTATACGCATTAGAGATGGTGAAATATCACAGAACTATCACCAAATACTCCTCCTTAGTAAGTCCTCTGCTATTTTGTTTTACTTTATTGCAGCACTAACAGTTAAAAAAAACTTGCATTAATACTGAATTTTGTAAAATCATATTTATTTATTTATTTATTTATTAATACTGAAAATTGTCTAAGAGCCAACGGTATTTCAATGCTTTTCACAGTCCTGTATTAGCCTGTTATTCTCAGCAAAATAAGTTCTCTAGGAGCATCAATTGAATTTTTAATAAAGGGTGGGCGACGGTGGTTAGACTTATGTATCGCATATTACAGCAAGATTTCTGGTCACGATTCCAGAAGAGTGACCATAGTCTAGGAAAATTAGTTCCTGTCATTACAAATAATATTTGAAAGACAAACGTATCCCACTGCACACTGCTGAAAAACGTGCACTGCGCCTCAATCCATCCCAAGAGGCCAAAGTATTTTTGAAAAGCAAGCAGTATTTAAATGAACAAAATTATTTAAAATGTGCAGTAGAACAGGGAAGCTAATGCCAGTAGAACTTGATTTCAAACTCTTTTTATGGGCAAAGCCAATCGAAAAGGTGTGTTCGAGCAGGGGCAAACTGCACAGATTCAGATTGATTCTACGCATGCGCAAAGTCTAATGCGGGCATTTGCTTTCCATTGATACATACTATAGTTTCCAACGATTCGGTTAGCGGACATCGAAGGCCCTGATCAGACTGCGAGGATGCGCAGGCATATCTGGGCCTCTGCTTCCGCATATGCCCGAAGACACCTGTTCGCATTGCGCGTCCCAAATGACCTTCTACTGTACTGACAATGTCTTCCCTGTTTACCAACACTTATCTACAACATCTGAGAAAATAATTATTGATAATGTGACTACGATGGCCTAGTCATCAATTAATCATTTTATCCCTGAGTTTCTAAAGTTACCTCTTCCCATCACGAAAACATGTCTATATAATTTTAAACCCCACTTTTATATAGTAAAACTGGGGTTTACAGGGGTATACATTATTTATCTTATTTCTGCTCAAAACATAGATTGTGGGTACTCGTTAGAACCGCTTTGTCGAGGCGGTTCTAATCAGTACCCACGATCTATGTTTTGAGCAGAAATATGAAAAAATATCAGTGTTTTTTTTTTATCTGAGAATTTTCATTTTTGGTGGTAAAATTTTCAATGTATTTGAATAGGCATGTTTTCGTAATGATCTTAGAATTTGGACGTGTCTGTTGTTAAATATGGAGATATTATCCGTTAATCAAGACCAGAATGGCCAAAGAATCTTACATTCTGAAATTTATGAAACTAGTAGGCTCATTTCATATGACCACTCATTACGAAAACAAGCCTATTCAAATATACTGAAAATTTTACTAACAAAAAATGAAAATTTTCCGATTAAAAATCTGATATTTTTCATAATTCTGCTCAAAAACATAGATTTCGGGTACTCGTTAGAACTGCCTCGGCAAGGCGGTTCTAACGAGTACCCACAATCTATGTTTTTGAGCAGAAATAATAAAAATAATGTCTACCCCTGTAAACCCCAGTTTTATTGTATAAAAGTGGGGTTTAAGGGGGTCAACATTGTATAGGCATGTTTTCATGATGCATGTAAGATCCTCTATTTATCATAGGACGTCGCTATTATTCAGTAAACGTCATGTCATAAAAATGATACCACCACACGTTACATAACACTTAGTAACGGTTCCGGGTTACGGGCGCGCAACGTCGTCACGACAATATTCTGTTTGAAAACGAATAAAATTCTATGGCCATAAAATACAGTTGAAAAGTCATATGATAAATCGAATCGTTTATAAACTTCATATCAGATGACCACTCATATTAGATCCTCACTGTCTGAGGAAACAACAGCATAAACCATGTAATGTTTCGGTCTATATCGATATATAGACAGTACTCAACTTCGCTGTGAGTAAAATCTATCAAAAGTCCGTTGGACATAAAAAATAAGATAATAATTTTGTCCCTTTCCGGGGTCGATTATTTGATTCATATCCTTCACAGCTTCTCTAAGCGCATATTGCCTTAGATATTGTAGACAGATATCTGTAGAAGCTTGCAGCACTGATGGGTCGATTGTCTCTGAGTGTATGCTAGGAAAATGGAACAAGACTATTTCATTTAACTCTAAACTTTCTGTATTTTAAGCAAACGGTACAGACACTGACCAGACGCCACGTCTGATCTGGGTCTCCACTGTTTGCCAATGTCCCATAACTGATATAACCCTCTTTACGCGGCACACTGGTGTCACAGCAACATACGCTACAGCTAGAAATAACCGTCACCCGAATTTCGTATAAACGCGCGATTTGATTTCATTGGACAGTGATGATCACGTGGACATGTTGGTGTACGTATACTATGACTCGATTGTAAACAATCGATCCAAAAATGACATCTTTTTTTCTCTGAAAACTCATCATTGCTTCGGAAAACGCAAACGCGGAAACACGCAGTTTATAAATATTTATTCACTTTAAAAAATTAATATTAAACACAGAACCCTTATAAATATTAAGTTTCACTAATTCCAAAAGACAAAATTTACCAAAATTATTTTAAAACACTGTTTGGCAATTTTTCTGTCCCTAACCATTTTTCAAAGCTATAAAACCCTTACGGTAAACGAAGTAGATATTTTCTTCCATTGTTAAACAAATAAGCAGCGCATTACATATTGAGCTTTAGGAATTATTTTTCCTAATATTAAATAGAGACTTTTTTTCTTGAGAAACAAATCAATTTTAGCTAGTGTCCCACAGGGATCTGTTCTTGGACCATTACTGTTTCTTCTCTATATTAATGATAAGGTAACTGACATCGGCGCAAAGATTAAGCTCTTTGCCGAGGATCTGAGTATTTTTATCATAGTTGAAAATCCAATGACAGCTGCTGTCTGCCTGAATTCTGACCTAAATATCATACCACAATGGCTGGTACTCTTCAACCCAACTAAAACAGAATCACTCATCTTCTCACGTAAATTGAACAATCCTGTCAATCCTATCCTCTATATGAATAATCATAAACTAACATGTGGTTGTCTAGAAATTATTTACACGACATTTACACGACCTCTGTTGGAACACGCGACGTAATTTGGGACAATTGCATTTTATATGAAAAACAAGAGCTTGATAAGATTCAAAACGAAGCAGTCCAATTTGCAACCGGAACCACCAAACGCATATCCTTAGATTGTCTTTATAACGAAATTAAATGGGAATCCATAGAAAAATGTTGAATAAACCACAAACTCACGCTACTCTGGAAAATGTACACCAATTTGACTTCACCTTAACTTTCTGAATTAGTACCGCAGACTGTTAGTAGCGTTTCGCGATACAATCTTAGAAATTCTCACAGTCTCCAAACTGTTGACGCCATATCTAACAAGCATTACAACTCTTTTTTTCCATCAATAGTGAAGGAGTGGAACAATCTATCGTCTGACATTACTCAGTCAAAATCAGTTATGTCTAATAAACACAGCCTCAACAGAGAATTTATTTGTATTCAAGCACTTCTCCACCGGTAAGACATGCACAAATTCCTCACATCCGCTAAGAACTGAATTATGATCTTTTCCTTAAGAATATCACTGATTCCCCATTATTCCTCGGCGGCGAGGTCGAGGATACTTATCATTTCTTCTTTCAATGTCTCTACTCTCGGAACTCACGGACTGAGCTCTTTGATGCAATTACACAGTACACTAAAATCTTTCTTGATTTTTTTCTCTTCGGTCATACTACACTGTACTTTGATACACATGAAACAAAATAATTGACAAAGTCCAAAAGTACATGATCACTACTAAGAGATTCACTGCTATGCAGTAATCCTAAGAATGTATAAAACTATACTCGCCAAACTTGCCACCATGCGGCTAGTTGTGTTCTCTTGTATATGACCTTTGCCTTCTATTCTATAATGTCAACGTTATGTCAGGGCATACTCATTAACAAATTCTATGTGATCAATGCATTTAACAGTTGTTATTATAAAAGGAGAAGAACTAAATTAGTGTCATTGCTTTCGTTCTGACCCTTTATTATGCATTCTCACAGCATTATGTTTGTGTCCGTGTATACTTTGTGAAATAAAATATGTTTCAACCAAATCAATTTTGTTTATTTTTATTTCAGTTTGCTGGTACCTGGTATACAGTGACGCGGACGACTCGTGCATTCAAAGAAAATACATACGAATCTGCTTCCATAGAGTTCAGCGAAAATGCGGACGGGTCTTACACATACTCTCTCACAGGACAATTGTAAGTACCGTATATTGGTACAGATAGGCCTGGGCAAACAGTGTTGACCTGGATCAGACGCCGCAGATCGCGGCGTCTGATCAAGGTCTACACTGTTTACTATGTATCCAGCAACTTCCATACACATCCGCAAGTAGTAAAACAGAGAGACCTGTCAAAATTTGAGGATAATATGGTTAGAAGATATGCGAATATTTTAGAATAAATACATTACAAGTACAAACATGTAATTATTAATGGCTTAAAAAAAACAACAGAAAAGCCAATCCACCATTGTGAATGTCGAAGAATCCTACTAGGCTGCATATCCACGCAGTCTAAGATTGATGAAAGCTATTCCTAATTACTTTAAATTTGGGATTCTATAAAAAGCCAAATGTAGAGATAATGAGAAAGAAAGAAAGTGCTTGCAACTTTTTTTTTTTTTTTTTTTTTTTTTTGAATATTATAAAATACGTTTTAATCCTGCTCTTTCGAAAGAGTAAGCTATTGAAAAAACAAAAAAGTATACTATAAATCAGTCTAGGTAGTGTATTCGCAGTCTAGTTTCAGTTAATTTATTCATAAAACACCCTGTTTGAATTCTACAAGCGTCAATTGTTAACCCGGGAAGGAAAGAAAGTTCTTGCACATTTCTGCTTAAAAATAAATATGCATAATGAACTGTTTATTTCCGAACCGGGAAGATTCCTGTCATAAAGTCTCGGAACATTTGGTAGCTAGATTATATCATCAACAAGCGACATTTAAAGAAAAAAAATCCAGAAATAGGGAAAACACTTTATTTATAATCAGTTCCTTAAATGAAAAATTTGGATAGTGGCACTTTATTCAACACGGTTTTCAGATTTTCCGGGAGACAATTGACAAAACATAATCCATTTGTCGTCTGCTAGAATTAGGTAAGTTCTGCTAAAATTAGGTCAGTTAAACTCATAAAGCGCTAATCACAATTGCAGCAGACTATAATTTGAGTTTTGTTTCAGTGCAAATAAGACTTGCCATTTCATGTGAATCGTTTGCTAGGCAGACGGTTCACATGAAATGGCAAGCCTTATTTTCTCGTAAAATAATAAAACAATAGATTGTCATTTGCTACATTTTTGCTTAGCGATTTAAGGGTTAATATGATACTGCATATTAGTGTGTGAAAATGAATAGCCTGGTACCGACGAGAATGGGTATGTTCCATTTCAGAGACAATAAATGTATTCCGGTAGAGACCGGGACGCTGGAGGTGGGGTCAAGAAATGCCCAGTTTGTACTCCGAGGATCAGATGCTACGCAAGAATATCGTAAGCATTTTACTCAAGACAAAGTCCGGCTGCTTCATATACGTACATGGAAAATGTTTCTGTGATATCAAATCAAAATTTACAATATAGGTTGATAAAATTCTTAAAGGTTGCACTCTTGCGGCAATCCGCAACCATGGTATTATCGTATACTAGCTGTGAGATATAGCTGATATATTTCTATTTTAAATCATCGAAATAAAAGTCTTAAGTAGTACTTTACTTTACTTAATTCTGCGACCGTAAGCGATGCTGAGTATGGATCTCGAGATCCCAGGTTCGTATTCCGCTGGGGGCGGAATCTAGCTCATGTCTGTACGGCGTTTCATCGTACAGAGGTTTTCATTATCACCCTACCATCGTCTCGATATGACCTAAATGATCTTGAAAGGGCTATAAAACACCATATTACCATCATATATGTGCACTGAAGAAGGATTAAATTCCGAAACTAGTTTGCAGTAAAATTTCTTGAGTTGTGTTGATTTTTTCTCCCAACATCATATATTTTGCAACCGTGGTAATATTGTATGCCAGCTATAAGACAGTGGTGATATATTGCCATTTTTTAATCACACCAGAGAATCAATCTACGACAGAAGCTCATGTATCAGTTGCTGCGACTATCTATCATCTTTAACCTTTGAAAGCATGATGCAAAAATGGATTGGGTGTACAAAGATATCTGCATTTTAGTCAGTGTCCGCTCTAAATCAGTGAACGCTAGGTTTATAGAAGTGAACGCGGACAGAAGATAACAAAGTGTAAGAAGTGAACGCGCTTTAGTGAAAGAAGTGATCGGGAAAAATGTCTGAAATGAGGGAAATTGTTTGTAGTGAAAGTGAATATCGAAGTTAGATTGGCATTTCAATCACAAATCATTTAGATCGAGTTATTTTTCACCCAATCCATAAAGGGAAGGTCCTTAACCTTTACCACTCTCTGGGCATTTTCAGAGAATGACAGAAAGATGATATTTTTTTTATTTTTCCCGGAAAACTGGATATGACATTTCATACAAATTGTCTCCTCGGGAGACAATTTGCATAAAATGTCAAATTCAGTTTTGCTAAGCGTTAAAGTGTGACTCAAAGATGTCAGTGTATAGTGTTCACTATAATGTCAACGTTATGTCAGGGCATACTCATTAACAAATTCTATGTGATGAATGCATTTAACCTTGTATTGCTTTGTATGAAAAAAAATGTTGGTACTTCTCCAATTCTCAAGATTGAACATCTAACAAGACGGTGTATGACTTTGTTACAAGTTGGCTTCTAATATGGTTTCATATTTTTGGCCATTTTATCAGTACTCATTTTTTATTAGCTGTTTGTGCAGCTTTGCTTTAAATTTGTTTTAGCAGTTTCGGTCCAGTGTTTAATAAGTTGTATTGAACCGTGTCGTTTGTGTTTCAAATACTTTTAGCCTGATATGGCTTACTTTATTTCACTACTTTGTTCATTGTTTCTGTTCTAATAACTCCGTTGCGAGTATCACATTTTCAAGGAAACAAGTTTTCAAGGTAAATTAGAACAGTTTTAGCTATGTTTAATCTACAAGACGCCCCGATACTTCCTGCCAAATTCCAAGTCAATTGGCCTTTAGGTTCAGGAGAAGAAGCTCAAAATAGCGGCCATCTTGGATTTTTTATCAAAACAACTTTTGCTTTTTTTTATTAACAAGTCACGCAGATACTCCATACCAAGTTTCTAGTCAATAGGCCTTTCTATTCAGGAAAAGAAGTTCAAAACCGATGTTCAAGATGGCAACCATATAGCCATCTTGGATTTCCGATTGGAACGATTTTAGCTATTTTTGGTCTACGTTGATCCAATACTCCCTACCAGGTTTCGACTCAGTTGGCCTTTCGGTTAGGGAGAAGAAGTAGAAAATAGATTTGCAAGATGGCTGCTCTTGGATTTTTTATCAGAACGATTTTAGCTTGTTTTATCTACAAGTTACCCCAATACTTCCTATTCAGTTTCGAGTCAGTTGGCCTTTCGGTTAGGGAGAAGAAGTAGAAAATAGATTTGCAAGATGGCTGCTCTTGGCTTTTTTATCAGAACGATTTTAGCTTGTTTTATCTACAAGTTACCCCAATACTTCCTATTCAGTTTCGAGTCAGTTGGCATTTCGATTCAGGAGAAGAAGGACAAAATAGGTTTTCAGAATGGTGGCCATTGCAGCCTTTTTGCATTTCCGATCGGAATGATTTTAGTACAAATTGCTTCAAGATTTCGGGCTATGGCGGCCATCTTGGATTTCCGGTCGAAACGATCTCAGCTATTTTTGATCTACAAGTTGCACCGATACTTCCTACCAAGTTTCGAATAACTAGGCATTTCGTTGCAGAAGAAGCACAAAATAGATCCTCAAGATGGCGGCCGTAGCGGCCATCTCGCATCTTCGATCGGAAGGATTTCAATTATCTTTTATTTACAAGTCACCCCATTATTTTCTACCAACTTTTGGAATCAGTTGGCCCAGGGGTGTATGAGAAGTAGTGATTTAAAGCAAATTATTGACGCCGCAAGACGCACGACGGACGACGGAAATTGACCGATGACACTAGCTCACCTTGAGCACTCTATGCTTTGGTGAACTAATAAGGGGAGTACTTTGCGATATTAATTTGCAAATATATTTATCTATAAAAACTTGTTGTTGGTACCCGTTAGAACTGCATTTATGTAGTGATTCTAGCAAGAACCCAAAACAATACTTTAAACAAATGTTTGAATAATGAAGTTGTTGGCGTGATTGTAATAAGTAACCGCAACATGTTAAAACAAAGTTGCGGCGACTTCATAATACCCTCGTCGAGGCGATTCTTAGAAGTATCCACATGTTTAGAAGTATTTCGTTGTGTTTTGACAATGATGTTGTAAGTCCAATACTCCCCTTATCTGTTTCTCTGAAATTTACTTGTATGGATAAAAAGCACTCATTCAGAAAAGCAATTTGACCTGTCACGTAGAGATATTTTTAGATATGTCAAGCCACAGAACACCGTACATTACTGATCACTTGAAGTTTAAAGCCTTCAGAAGACTGTCTTCATGATTAAAGGGGAACGCAACATTAAAAGGCATTGTGCTTTAAAGTAAAGAACTTTACAAACAATGAATTTTGACACTAATTTGATCAAAATCGGTGAAAAATTAAGTAAGCTATAGGCAACTGAAGATTTTAACATTGGTGGGATGGGCGCCGCCAGTTTGAATATTTAATGAGGTTTCATAAAAATTAAAATTCGTTTCATAAAGGTAATTATTCTCATAAAGTTGGTTTATTTTGGGGAAAATGATTGCTTGTCACTAGAATTGAAAAAAAATAATAAAAAAGCTGTAGCAAAATTGTTCTTAAAACCCTCTATAATTTGGTTTTGCATATTTAATTTAGGCTGTGTGACGTCACAAAGCCTACAATATGGCGGCATCCATGACAGTATTTTTAATTTATTCAAACCACCATAACTTCCTTATTTCTAGGCCGATTTTGAAAACTCTTGCATCAAATAAATGGCTTGTTAAGCACTTTACTCCTAGATATACTTACAACTTATACTGCATATCCCTTTAAGTTGGATAGTCTTTACCAATAAATCTACTGAAAATTTGAAACTTCAAGTTATCTCATTGTTTTGTTATCTGGAGCAAATACTAAAGTTAGTTAACGCCATTCACAATTTAGCCCATTGTTACATCTTATAAGTAAATCAAGTGGTTTCGGAATAAGGTCAACATATGTACTGCGCATTCATTTGGCACTCACTACGCATTTACTGGATACAATGCACTACGTTCACTGGGTATACTGCATCTATAGTGAAACACGTTCACTCCGTCACGTTCACTGCTACAATATACTAAGAAGAATATTTAATGGCTATGAAAAACACTCACAGAGTTGTAAACGTAATCGGAATTTTTGAACTTTTACTACGCGTTCACTTTGTGAGTGAGCGTTCACTAAGCTTCTGTCGTGCGCTGATTCTCTAGTGTGTTCAATATTACTTCAGTGTACTATACTTAATTCTGCAACCGTGGCAATATCCGTAAACCATCTGCGAGACAGTGATGCCATATTCCCTTTACAAACATCGAATTAAAACTTAAGTGGTACTTTACTAAATGTATACTATGATAATGCCGTATACTATCTGCAAGACAGCGAGCGTATGCTATTATTTTCAGCATGTTTTCTGCAGCATTGATAATGCTATGTAACTATTACCGAAACCTGATGACTGAATTTTTTTTCTCTACTGCAATAAAGTATATATGTACTTCTGATTTCATTGTTTACAATGCTCGTATCACATATCAACAATGACACCGCAACATAGTATTTCTGTTTTCATTGTTTTCATTAACTACGGTAGAATCATATACCAACAATGAGATACGAGTAGCAATAGTATTTTACTATTTTCACAGTTTACAGCAACAATATTAATATCATACACCGCCTACAAGACTGCAATAGTGTACTATTATTTTCACTGTTTACAGCAATTATGGTAGTATCATATAACAACCACGAGATACCAATAGAGCATTATTTCCCCAGCAGTTTTTTTTTTTTTTTTTACTTTCCGTCCCTCAGCGGTTTCTGTCTTGCAGTTATTCTTTGTTCGTGCGTCGGCGGTTTCGTATATGCTGTTTATTTGTTATTATTTGTTCCTAATCTCCTCTTCCGTTTGTGCCTCTGGAAGGTTGTGCTTCATGATTGTGGCACTTCTTGGGTATCTTTACTCATATTGTTTTATTGTTTACAGCAACCATGGTAGTATCATATACCAACTATGATACAGCAATAGTGTACTTCTGTTTTCGATACCGACCTGGGCGGAAAGATCAGTGCCAAAGAGGAGCCATGCATGCGGAGATTATGTCCAGATCAACAAAACCAAAGAAGAAGTTTATCAAAGACTACCTAAAGCGTATACAGAAAAGATTGTGTGTTTCTCCGAAGGATATGCATGCTACAAAACCAGGTACATATATTTTATCACGTGTGTGATATTATCCAAACTGCTGCTTTAAAATAACTTTCCATTTGTCCTATGTTACACGCTCAGTAATACTTTGGCATAGAAGTCGATTCTTTTTGACAACTTGTCTTCAGTACGTTACGTGTCATGTTGCAGAGGATATGCAATACTTCAGTAGATTTTCTATACTTAGCTGTATAGAAAATCTAATGTATCAACTTATTTGCACACAATCTAAATGAATTACGAAGTCTAGGCCCAGGCTACAAAAAACCGAGAAGGGAATTATTGACGATCATCATATTCGGTTTGCCAAGTTTACAGGTGACTATAAAAGTTTCATAAAAGGCCCTATGCAGCACGTTTTATCGCAAGCTCTAGTTCATGCACTTAGATTGAACACTCAGAATTATTAAATTTTTGTCTCACTGTCATTAAAACATGTACTTAAACACTGTGATATGTTATATGAAAGATCTGGTAAAATCTCTTTTGGTCAATTATAAATTTTGATGACGCTTGAAATAAACTTAAGTCTAGATACTTTCGCACGTTTAGTTTGTCTACACATAGCTTTGGCACATCAACTGATAAAATATCATTTTCTTGATTTAAGTAAAAGAATGTCTATAAGAGAAATGTTTCTTTACCCTACTTGTAATGATAAACATGCTTTTTTTTTTACTTGTGCGGATTGTAAACATTATATCTTATAGTCTTTCAGAAATTATAAGACTATTTCCTCTTTTCCTGGTGTATCTTTTTTTTTCAGCTTGGTACTAACTTACTGAAAGGTTCCATATTCCTCAACAATAGACATTTTTAACCAAGAGAAGTTTAATAAAGTGATATATGGTATTAATACGATTATAAAATGAAGCATCTGACAGCCTGTAAAATTTCAGTTAGTCAAGACTGAAATGATTTTTACCGTATCTCTGAATTAATGTTTCCCCTCTCTAAATTAATGTTGGCATTATTAATTCAGAGATACGATAAAACAATCATTTCGTTTTTGAACCAGTCTAACAACGAGAGACTAGCAAAAATTTTACAGGTTATCAGGTGCCACATTTTATGATTGTATTAATACCATATATCAGTCTATTAAACCCTTTTTATATATATAATAAAACGTTGTTTTTGAGGAATATGGAGCCTTGAACAAGCCGATGTTATTTAATAATTCAACATCTCGGTATTTAGATGATCTACGTCCCAAGCAGTTTTCCTGCTGACCGTTCTAAAGCGGTTCTTCTGTTACAGTTTTTCTTTGTTTGAACGTCTATGGTTTCATATGTGGCGTTTGTTTTGTTCTTCGTCTCTTCTTCTTTTGTTCCCTCGGAAGGACTGTGCTTCGTGATTGTGGTATTTCCTTGGTATCTTTACTAAATACTGAAAATCATTCCATTGGATAAATGATAAAATAAATTTACCCTAAAGAACAAAGCTAAATCTCGTGCACAGATGCCCTATTTTTTAATTTAAAATAATCAATATCTGATGATATAATCTATACTAAATTTAGGATAAACGAGATGACTTTGATTTTTATATTGCAAATGATATGTTTTAGGAGGACGATTTCCTTTGAGCCACGTCCTATCGTGTATATATTTCTCATCTGATTCGTTTTAATAAGAGAATCTATTCGTGCCAGTAATATAACATTCAGTATAAACTTTTAACCGCCAAATCTCTTAAAAAGGTATCATAATCTTTGCAAATAATTTTCTAGGTTTTATCGCCATTATCCTGATTTAAAGTCCAAACGTACATTAGCTTGAAAACGCTTAGGTACAAAGGTCTAGCATAGCCTGAATGATATGGTGACTTTGATTATAAATCAAAAGAATTGTTGGACATAATATTGGCACTACATAAATGTTCTGCGGCAGTGCTTTCATGGTTGTTAACCTAATGATGGTTGATGATTTTGCTTTCCCCTTTCATTGCAAAACAGTGAGTTGGGCCCTAAACTAAATGACGGCTTTTTCCTCATTGTGTATCAAAAGGATGGTGCCTGAATATTGATATCAATGGTCGTACTTATCATATTATTATTTTGTGGTTTGCTTTAACTCTAGCTTCTGGGGAATACCTAGAATAATTCTGAAACTCACTCAACACTAATATTAATCATTTTAACTCTTACACCCTGCGAGTGGACTCGACCATGTATTTTTAATTTGGACAATGTGATTGTTACGAATGGGTCTAAATTGTTTGTGAAAGTATCTATTCTGGTCTAAGGAGACTGAAAGAAGATACTATGATATATTTTATTAGTAATCAATGTATACAGTACATACTATGGTGTTTTTTTTTCCTTTTACGTTTTGAAAATATTAATCTAAATCCGTTTTCCTATTTGATCTGTTCCAGGTGTATGTAAAATCCCAGATATACTTGCCAAGGCCAAAGACAGGGAAGCCGATCAAGATGAACTGAGTAATAATTTGGTATTAAGGGGAATGGATACATTCAGTGGATGCCACCCACCAAAATTAATTTACATCCCCCTGCACCCCCTACTCCCTACACACACACACACACACACACACACACACACACACAAAGAGCACGCCCCTTCCTCTCTTTCTGATAAAGGGATAAACTTGAAAGGACTTACTCTCAAGCGGAGCAAATTCATTCCTTTTAGAGTAGACTGTTTTGGAAAAAGAAATCTTTCCGTTTCGAAAAGATTTATTTTCAAAAGGGGATTGATAAGCAGGAAAGCAAATCGGGAGTCACATAAAGTGTCTTGTAAACAGTGGCAGAACAAAATTACCGAGTGTATCTAGTCGTCTTAAAACACCAGTAAACGTAAACATAAGGCAGATTCAGGAGCGCAATATGCACTTTAGATAATGGTTATTTGATTCACTATATTTAACCTAAGAATTCGGATATCTTTACCCCTAGTCTCTGTCGTTTAAGTAATTATTCTTTATTTTGATATTTACTTTTGTAAGTCGCAGATATCAATACAAAGAAAAGCCACTTAAACACCAGAGAAAACTCGGATTACTTTACCCCTTACACACTTATCCTAAAAATCGACAAGATCATTTTACTACCTGTTCACATGTCTATTATGATTTGTCTAATCACATGAAAATATTGTTTTCTTTACAAACTCCTGTCACAAGCTGGACCTTTGCGTGTTTACTACGCACTAGAGTCCGGATTTGGCTGCCTTGGTAGTTTCTTTCTGCTCAGAAACGGAAAAATAACTATGGGAAAGTTGAAGTCATTCCGTTTGTTGTAAAGCCTAATAGTGAGCTGTCCATTGTCGATATAGAAATATAAATCCAGGAATGAGAAAGCGGTTACTATAATTTCAAATTCACCTGGGTAAATGAATTTGCGATTCTCTGACAACTTTGAATTATTCAGAGATAATACATCATTTATGTATCTGTAGGTGAAATTGAATTGTTGGGCAAGGCGTTTTGTTTGCCTGCTTTAACAGACCCTGTATAAACTCTGTCTCATACGAGCGTAAAAACAAGCTATGGAGCACAATCAGTTTCCATAGGAATGCCGATTGTTAGTTGAAATATCTGTTAACCATACTTCACAAAGATGTTGTCGATTAGGTAATCCAGCATCTTTACAACATCTGCATCAGAGTAGTTTTGGTGCATCACAGTGGTCCTGGACAAAGTATGTGGCTGCATAGCCAAGGACAGCATCCTAGAAGCGACGATTTCCGTTCTAGTAAAAGAAAATCTGGTTAACAATATCTCGTATTTTGAATTTCAGTTTGTCATAAGGAATTGTCGTATAAAGAGTTGAGAAATCGAAACACATTTGATACAGTTTACAAAGCAAAATAAAAAAAAAATAACAAAAAACAAAATAAGTGTTCAGCTCGCATGGAGGTTCCCTAACTCATGCAATGCAACATCTCATTAAAACGTGTAACCCTAAATATCTATTAGACCTAATCATTTATTTGAAACTTACAGTCTAATTATCTATAATTAAACCACTATGCAAGGAAGATGAAAAGAACAATAACATAAAGCAATTAAAAGGAATCATTAGCATCACATGTAAGATACAACGTGCGATCAAAGGCATATTTTATGTACAAAGCGCGATTCTGCCTAAGGTTACCAGTATTCACTGTTACGCTGTGTGATTATTATACTATTTTTGTCTCTATATATTTTAGTTGACGATGCTAGCAAGAAGCATTGTGCGGTCAACAATATTCCAGTCCAGAAGAAATTCCAGTTGGATGAGGTAAATACTAACAAATATATATAAAATGTTTGAGGTTTTACAGCCATTATATATAATCTTGTGGGCTTCAAAAAATCAAAAGAAATCATTACTCGTTATCTCGTAGAACAATTTGATATAACGTAAGATGATATGCGACCTACTGCATGCTTAGTTTTTAACCAAATCATGGCTGTTAACTATGCTTTACTTTTTAAGGATACAGTATGGGTTGAAATATTATTTTAAGCATTTTTACATTTCTATAGAATTGTGTTCCTCATTAAGATGTGAAATACATACAAAAACTACAGATTTCTATCTTTAATAATAAATTTCTTAGTTGCTAATTTCGTTTTCCTTACCAACACTACATTAAAATGGCAATGACTATAAAATTATTCACGGTAAAAAATAGGTCTGCTTTCTTTTATCAGTTTCTCTTCATCCATAATTACCACAGAACGACCATAACATTTTATTACCTTCATGCTGCTGGAATGAATAGCTTTATGGTTCTGGACCAAGGTGTAAATAGCTTTCTGTCATTGTAACACAACACAGTTCTAGAGTAGCTTGCGGATTCCCTCAATCTGACAGACAATCAGGTAATTGATGTTTACTGATATGGTCCACAACAGCCAGCTATTAAGTATACGTCCAAAATGTTTTACCTATTTATGAAGTTGCTCCGGTCTTTGCAGTTTGCAGATGGTATAAATCCTTTTCTCTCATGACAAGATTCAAATCTATTGCAGATGGAAGGTTTATGGTATGAAATCGCCAGAACAAGATTCACTTTCAACAAGATGGAATCCGTCATTTCATACCACAGATATGACCCCGTTGATAATGTCATTAAAAGCTTTTACACTGGAACAACGTACGTATAAAACGTTTATGTCGCGTTACCGTATCGTCTGGAAATAATTAACCATTCTGCATACGAGTAGAAGACTGTCATTATTTATAAACCAATCAGTAGTAATGAATGGGGAGTTTACATGTTTCTGTTTTTTCATTGACTATATTTGTTTTATAAATATTCAAATCAAGAAATACATGAAACAGGCAATTTTGCATGTTCTATACGTCTTTATTTTTATTGTAGCAAAGTTGTAGCTGACAACATTGTATTTTATCATCATAATTATTATTATTAATATTATTATTATAATTATTATTAGCTCACCTGAAGCTTTGCTCCAGATCAGCTTATGCCATGGCCTGTTTTCTGTCGTCCGTCTATCGTCCGTTGTCCGTCGTTAGCTGTTCACATTTTCGACATCTCCTCCAGAACCATAAGTTGGATTGAGCTAAAACTTAGTGGGAGGCATTGTGGCAACATGGAGCTAAATTGTTCCGTTCCGATATCCGCCATGGCACCCATCTTGAAATTCTTCAAATGACATCTCCTCCCAATCCGTTAGTCGGATTGAGCCTAAACTTGATGGGAGGCATCACAATGACATAAAGATTCAGAATTGCTAAAATCGTTCCATTCCGATATCCGCCACGGCGGCACTTGAAATTCTTCAAACGACATCACCTCCCAAATTATAAGTCAAATTGAGCCGAAACTTGATTGGAGGCATTGGAGCAACATAGAGATTCAGAATTGCTAAAATCGTTCCGTTCCAATATCCAAGATGGCCGTCATGGCGGCCATCTTGTAATTTTCTTCAAACGACATCTCCCAAAACCGTAAGTCGGATTGAGCCAAAACTTGATGGGAGGCATCGGAGCGACATACAGCATATTGCTTGTTATAGCATATAGCATTACCAAAAGCGCACCTTTCCGATATCCAAGATGGCCGCCAGACCATCTTGAAATTCTTCAAACGACATCTCCAAAAACCGTAAGTCGGATTGAGCCAAAACTTGATGGGAGGCATCGGAGCGACATACAGCATATTGCTCGTTATAGCATATAGCATTACCAAAATCGCTCCGTTCCGATATCCAAGATGGCCGCCAGACCATCTTGAAATTCTTCAAACGACATCTCCTCTCAAACCGTAAGTCGGATTGAGCCGAAACTTTAAGGGAAGCATCAGAGTGACATAAATATTAAGAATTGCTAATATCGTTTCATTCCGATATCCAATATGGCCGCCACGGCGGCCATCGTGAAATTTTTCAAAAGACATCTCCTCCCAAACTATAAGTCAGACTGAGCCGAAACTTTATGTGAGGCATTGGAGTAACGTAGAGATTTAGAATTGCTAAAATCGTTCCGTTCCAATTTCCAAGATTTTCTTGAATTCTTCAAACGACATCTCCTCCCAAACCATAAGTCGGATTGTGCCAAAACTTGATGGGAGGCATTGGAGCGACATTAAGACTCAGAATTGCTTAAACCATTCCGTTTCGATATCCAAGATGGCTGCCATGGCGGTCATCTTGAAATTTTTCAAACG
Source organism: Anodontia alba (assembly GCA_964016985.1). Lineage (NCBI taxonomy): Eukaryota > Metazoa > Mollusca > Bivalvia > Lucinida > Lucinidae > Anodontia > Anodontia alba. The sequence continues at coordinate 63,877,885 of OZ024821.1, read as the reverse complement.
ACATCTCCTCCCAAACTATAAGTTTGATTGAGACGAAATTTAATGGGAAGCATCGGAGCGACTTAGAGGTTCAGAATTGCTAAATTCGTTCTGTTAGGCTATCCAAGATGGCCACCTGGTCGGCCATCTTGAAAATCTTGAAACCAAATCTACTCCCGAACCCTAAGTCAGATTGAGCCGAAACTTGGTGGGAGGCATCGGAGTGACATAGAAATTAAGAATTATTAAAATCGTTCCGTTCCGATATCCAAGATGGCCACCAAGATTGAGCTGAAACTTGATGGGAAGCACTGGAGCGCTTTAGAGATTCAGAATTAATAAAATCGTTCAATTAGGCTGTCCAAGATGGCCGCATGGCGGCCATCTTGAAAATCTTGAACCCGCATCTGCTCCCGAACTCTAAGTCAGATTGAGCCCAAACTTGTGGATGGTATAAGGGCCACATGAAGGTTTAGAATTACTAAAAGCGTTCCGTTCAAATATCCAAGATGGCCGCCATGTCGGCCATTTTGAAAATCTTCAAATGACATCTCCCCCAAACTGTAAGTTGGATTGAGCTGACACTTGTAGGTAGGAGGCATCGGAGCAACATAGAAATTCAAAATGGCTAAAATCATTCCGTTCCGATATCCAAGATGGCCGCCATGGTGGCCATCTGAAAATCTTTATACCACATCTGCTCCCAAACTGTAAGTCGGATTGAGCCTAAACTTGGTGGGAGGCATTGGGGTGACTTGGAGATTTAGAATGGCTAAATTCGTTCCGTTCTAATATCCAAAAAAGGTAAGAGAAAAGTCCAGGGAGTGCCACAATCACAAACCGCAGCCCTTTCCAGACCCCAAGAGGAAGAGGAAACCGACAAACCCAAACAAGCACAAATCGGACAAACGTACGAAAAGCACTAGGTGGCAACCATGGTGGCCATCTTAAAAGTCTTGAAATGACATCTGCTCCCGAACGTTAAGTTGGATTGAGCTGAAACTTGATGGGAGGCACTGGGGAGACATGGAGATTCAGAACTGCAAAACCTGTTCCATTCCGACATCCAAGATGGCCGCCACGGTGGGAAGCATGGGGGCGACATGGAGATGCAGAATTGCTAAACTATTTTGTTACGATATCCACGATGGCCGCCACAGCAGCCATCTTGAAGATCTTAAATGTTAGCTTATGCCGTGGTCTGTTGGCCATGGTCTGTCCCTCATCCATATGTCCGTCAGCAACTTTTCACATTTTCGACATTTCCAACAGAATCATATCCATGATGACCGCCATGGCGGCCATCTTGAAAGTTTTCAGTTCTCATCTGCTCCTGAACGGTAAGTCGGGTGGAGTGGAAACTTGGTGGAAGGCATTGGGTCAGCATGGAGATTTAGAAATGCTAAAATGGTTCCGTTCTGATATCCAATATAGCCACCATGGCAGCCATCTTGAAAGTCTTCATTTGTTATCTGCTCCCAAATGGTAGTCTTATTGGGCTTAAACTTGATGGGAGACATTGGGGTGTTATGGAAATTCAGAATTGCTAAAAATCGTTCGGTTCCAATATCCAAGATGGCCGCCATGGCGTCTTGAAATTCTTCAAACCACATCTCATCCCAAACCGTAAGTCAGATTGAGTTGAAACTTGATGGGAGGCATCAGGATGACATGGAGATTCAGAATTTTGCTAAATTGCGGGCCCCCGTAGCCTAGTGGATAAGAGAGTGACTCTTAATCCATTAGGTTTCTCACCGCTGTGGTTCGAGCCTCGCTTGGGTCACATGTGGGAAAGCCAAGTTCTGCTTACGGATGGTCAGTTGGTTTTTTTCCCCGGGTTTTCCGGTTTTCGCCCATCTTTGATGAACGATCGGCTCGATATAAATGAAATATTCTTGAAAGAGCCGTAAAACCCAAATCAAAATTTTGCTAAATCGTTCAATTCTAATATCCAAGATGGCGGCCATGGTCGCAGTCTTGAAACTCTTCAAACAACATCAGATTCTGGATTGCTAAAGGCTATCTGATCTGATAGCCAAGATGACCACCAAGGTGGCACAATATAACATATGATGATTAGCCTAGTCCAGGTGAGCGATATTTGACCCTCAGAGTAAATACAGCTTGGCATTTCATATGAACCATCTGCTGCAGACAATGCTCATAAAATGTCAAGCATATTTTATTCTGAAAATACAAATAAAATAATCAAAATGTCGTCTGCTACAGTTGTGATTAGATTTTAAGGCTTATTACACAGGAGATATAGAATATTTCTGTCGTTGCCATGTTTTATAGAAATGTCTGACCTAAATGCAAACATGGTAGACCCTGATCAGACGCCGCGTTTTTTTGCGTCTGATCTTGGTCTACACTGTTTGTCTATGTCCCTTTAATGAAACGCTAGGCATAAATAGGTTAAGTAAATCTTGCATGACGATAAGTGACTGCACAGTTTGTGAATCGATCAGTAAATATTCATTATTAATTTGTCGTGATTATGCTTTAGGAATGGAAATTGTTCGACACCCATACAAGGTACATCCAGAACTAAAGAAGGGGCAAAATATCTCGGCGATATGGAGGGAAAGATAGACGGCGACTTCTTTGTCTGGTGTAAGTCTTCCTTGTTATTGCTCATAAATTCCCTTTGTGTGCTATTATTGCATAAAAAGCAGTGTCGCACGTTATAAACAGCCGTGCATTAACCGGCGAAAAGCCATGTATTGACAAGGCAATTCACGCTCTGTTAATGCACGGCTACGCAACTTTCAATATGCTGCCGTTAGGAGATGTATACTGCCTGGCCCTAGAACGAGCATAGTCCGTGGAAACTGCGTACGCGCGACATCAGTGAAAAGGCGAAACAAAATAGTACAAGAAATAACGCGAAATGTAGCAAATGTTTTCAGTTTTTATGCAATAATAGCGATCGAACATGGTTTTTCAATGCATTAACATTCGCCAGGTCCCTTGGGAGGTGTTGAAAACCGCGGCCTTCGACCTCCCACGGGACTTGGCGAATGTTAATGCATGAAAAACCATGTTTGATCCCTATATTGATTGTATTCTTCCTTCATTATTTTGGTATTTATTTTCTTCCAGTTGATTCGTTGTTTAAACCGATTCAACCCTAAGTTTCTGAAGTGGACTCTTCCATTTTTGAATTTGGACATGTCCATTGCTGCAAATAGAGTGTTTAGTCTATAATCAGAAACCCAATGGCGAACAGTGTAGTTCTGAAACAATTATAAAGTTGCCATATTTTTTTTTCCCTTGATGCTTTGATTATAAAATCTATAGAGATTGTCCTTACAAAACAAATGGAATATAACAGAACGATAGATTTGCTTAAGCCAGTACCAGGAGGTGTATGCGGCTCTGCAAACTACATTGCTGTCATATTAACCCTTGTCATGCTGAATAAATTAAGATGCCACGCCCACTTATAATTTCCAGTCAATCAGATTACTTGGTCCGCGTTTCTGATAGAAATTCACATATTTAATGACTAACAGTGCAGATTCAGATCAGTTGTCTTCAGAGACCAATTGATCTGGATCTACACTGTTTGCTAAGACAGGGCATGTCGTGTTTAGCAAGAGAAGGGTTAAGAGTCTCAGTGGAGCCAAGACTCGAATTTCGTCCTTTTATATGTTATTTGTCCTTTATACCTTTTATTGGGACGGCTGCACTTCGTCATTGTGGACTCACATATTTAACTTCCTTAATATTTTCGTATGAAAGTGTACAATTCTTCGTAATCCTATTTACAAAAAGACAGCATTTATTCGCAAAGATATCTTTAAAATGAATTTGCTTTTGTACAGAATCCTTAATCAGCAGGATGATATGTAAGAAAAGATTTGTTTTATTCTCAGTATTTCTTCATAGAACATGTTTTTGGATATTTGTTAGAATCGCCTCACTGAGGCGATTTTAACTAATATCCAAAACATATGTTTCTTGACGTATAAAATACTATCTTAATGCATAATTATTAAATGCCACCTCTCCTCGAAGGTTTTGTGCCAGTCAAACTATTATTATAGCAATTTTGTCGTTGTATCGCGGTTAGTCTAGAGAAGGATTAACTGTAATTAAATTTTATTTGTTTATCTCCCTAGCTCCACTGAAAATACTTTACGTTGACGCCAATTATCTCATGTTCTATGCCTGTTACTCCGGCGAATCTGAATTACCTTGCGTGAAAGATTTAATGGAAGTGACATTGGTGGGAAGGACACGCCAGATATCCGAGGATGAGAAGTCTTCTATCTACGAACGTCTTCGTAAAATATGCGTAAACCCTGCTGATATGACCGACACAAAATTTGTGGGTATGTACCATTAGACAGAACAAGACAAAATATTTAGACGTAAACGTCTAAGTACCGGCGCAAATTTTGTTCTTGATTACTTAGAGATATACGTATGGGACAAGGATATTCTAAAGTTGAATGAATTTTCAAAGTAACAGGTAAAATCGAACAACAATGTGATTCTTTAACTTTCACTGCCACATGCGATAATAATAGGTTTTTGCAAACAGCATAGATCCAGATGAGACGGCTCATTTGAGCCGTCTCATCTGGATCCACGCTGCTTGACATTCAGTCTTTCAGTCTTTCAACTTTACGTATAAACTTCTTTTCAAGCGATAGTTTCTTAAAAAAGAAAAGCAGACGACAAATGTCGTCTGAAATTTGGCACCGAAAGAGTTAATGATTGCTTTTATTAAGCTTTATGAAATTTCTTGATTGAAATGAAAATAAAATAGACATTTATCTGCTTATAACACAGTTTGTTTTAAGATATTTTTAAATATTTTTTTATATTTTCCGGGAGCGTCACAAACCGACGTCCCGGCAAATATAAAACGTCCTTAGTGAGCTAATCGAATAGTCAACCACATGTAAAAATCCGAAGCTATATTAAAAGACCGGCGCGATTCGCGCGCGCCGGTCAATGATAACTGAGCCGCACCAAGGGGAATGTTTCTTTGGGGCATGTGCTGGCAGCGAAAGCCCAGGTCAGCCTGCGCATACGCGCAGTTTGAAAAGGGCCTTCACTGTCCGTGTACAGAATTATTTGGTACTGTAGAATACATCAAGGTTCAGAATCTATTTACGTCGGACCGAACAAATATATGTTTTACCTCTGTGGGCGCTGAGGTCGAGGTTGGGATCCCGTAAAGTAGCTTAAGCCCCCTCTCCCTTCCCCTGCAATTTATTACTGACTGTCCCAAGACGATCTCGTACTTTCACTGTCGTACTATTTGTTAAATGATCTGTGGTGTTTCACTTACAAATGATTTTCTTTTAACGCTTATGAAAGTTTAAGATATATTCAGTTATGTGTGGGTAATAGAGTTGCCACCGTTTTGGGAAAGAGTTGACAACTCTGCTTGCCATCAGTTCTTTGTGTGGCTGTTGAATTGTATTTGGTTGTTTTTCCCTTTGATGTTAAGAGCTTGATGAGGATCTGAATGTATCGATTCCTGAGTTCACTTATTTACTTCAGCTACACCACAGATGGTGTTAGTGCCGTATAGGGGACGTAAAACGTATCCCCATACTTGATTGTAGTATAGTTTATATTTTCTGGTCCTTAGCGATCCATCATGAAAACATGCCGATATAATTTTGACCCCCTAAAATCCTACTTTTATATAGTAAAAAATGGGGTTTACAGGGGTATATATCATTTTTTTTTATTTCTGCTCAAAAACAGATTGTGGGTACTCGTTAGAACCGCCTCGCTGAGGCGGTTCTAACGAGTACCCACAATCTATGTTTTGAGCAGAAATATGAAAAAATATCAGAAATTTTATCTGAAAAAGTTCTGTTTTTTTGTTTTTTTTTTTGTGGTGAATTTTTCAATCTGTTTGAAAAGGCGTGTTTTCATAATGATTCAGCACATTCCAGGATTTTCGAACATTCACAGGAGGATCATTGATGAGGTCTAACTGGCCGAAACTAGCTAGTCCACCCCCAGAAAATTTGACACTTCATCTATATTTAGTTTTGTGAGCGTGTTGTGCTCATTTAGCGAAGTCATTGTTCAGACCATATGGCTTCGTCAGCTTATCTGAATCATTGCTGTACGCATATGCCCCGAAGACAACTTTTCAGTTCAGTTCTGAAGACAACTTTTAAGTATCTGAAGACAACTTTTAGGTACAGTTCTAAAGACAACTTTTAAGTACAGTTCTGAAGACAATTTTTAAGTACAGTTATGAAAACTTTTAAGTACAGTTTCATAAACCAACTTTGAAGTACAGTTCTGACTTTCGTTTTTTTTTTGTTTTTTTTTTTTTGCTTTTTGTTTATAAATATCAACAAGGTGCGGGGTTGGGGGGTGCTCATCTTAAACTAGGTCCCTTATTGAATGTTGTATTTAATACTTGAAAGAAACATATGCATTGGATATTTGTTAGAATCGCCTCATTGAGGCGGTTCTAACAAATATCCAAAACATGTTCGATGAGGAAATAAGAACAGAACAGGGCCTTTCTTACATATCAATCTGCTCACTAAGTATTCTGTACAACAACAAATTCATTTTAATGGCAACTTCTTTCGGAACAAATGCTGTCGTTGTAACGAGGGTTCATTGTGCTGCTATCGGCTTGACTGACTGCTAGGAACAGACGTTTGAAAAAATCTTAAATGTATATTAGAACTATTTTAATTCAATGTTTATCGTTATCCTGAAGGGTCTTTGCAGTCACAGGTGAATTCCGCCCCATGCAGGATTCGAATCCCCGTCCGCACCTAGAACATCATATGTGCTACGGGTTCCTTATTACGTGTCCCATCTCATATACATTTGAAGCTTAATAACTCTGTAGATGAAAAATTAGTGACATTTTTTCATATTTTTTCACAGAAAATAAGATTTGATCTTAGGTGACAATTTGAATGAAATGTCAAGTTATTTTCCTTTGGAGACCATTTGAATAAATCGTCGTCTTATTGTCTGTGAAAAATAAGAAGGAGTATTTTAAATATTGTCATCTTTTGTTTATGTAGGTAAAAGTTGAATTGTACACCTATCGAACCTGTCAAATGTACTTGCCCAATTAAGGCTCTGTCTCTTATCAGTGGGTGGCTTAACCCTTAAAGGGCCAATCACAACTGCATCAGACGACATTTTGAAATATGTTTTTTTTTTTAATTTTTCAAAGAAAACAAGTCTTGATATTTCATGTGAATCGTCTGCTTGGCAGACGATTCACATGAAATATTAAGACTTGTTTTCTTTGAAAAATTAAAAGAATAACAAAAATGTAGTCTGCTACAAATTTTGCTTGGCGCTTTAAGGGTTAACATGCCGAAAGATTTCATAAATTATTTCTAAGGATTACAATACAAGCATAAAAGGGAAAGCTTCATTCAGACTCCTAATTCACAACTTTATATCGCGAAAAATAGAAAGGGGGGTGTGGGGTGGCAGGAGGAGAGGAGTCAGAAATTGTGAGGAAGTTCAAGTCATAAATACTGATGATTATCTGTCGGTATCATCATTCTATTTATAAACTGAAAAGAACTTATTTAAAAAAATACTATCTGAAAGGGAAATCCTTTGGACGTACAAAACAAAACAGAAAAAAAAAACGAAAAAAAAAATAAAAAAAAAAAAACAGACAGGCTGTTTGATTGAGTCTATTCGTGAGGGATGTCATAAATAGGTCAACACATGGGAAAAAGGTACTTATCACATAGGCGACCAGCAAAGGCTCAGCGCAGTCTGCGCATAAGCCCAGTCTCACCAGAGCCTTTGCTGTTCGCAGGCATGTAGTGGAGACCTGAGGAAGGTTCAGGCTAAAAACGCATGTAGCCCAAACAGGGGACTGCGTCTGCACATTTGAAGAACCAACAAACCGTGACACCAGAAGTAGGACATTTTTCGCATTACGAAAACATGCCTATTCAAATATATTGAAAATTTTACCACCAAAAAAAAAGGAAAATTTTCAGATAAAAATTCTGATATTTTTCATGTTTCTGCTCAAAACATAGATTATGGGTACTCGTTAGAACCGTCTCGACGAGGCGGTTCTAACGCGTACCCACAATCTATGTTTTGAACAGAAATAAGAAAAATAATGTATACCCCTGTAAACCCCAGTTTTACTACATAAAAGTCCTGTTTAAAGGGGTCAAAAATATATTAGCATGTTTTCGTGATGGTGTGCCAGCTCTAATATGCAACATTCCCCATGCCCCCTATATTGCTGTGCTGGCTCTAATATGCAACGTCCCTGTTGCCCTAAATTTGTTCATTTCATGGCTTTGCTTTATATAAAGATATTTATAATAACCTTTCGTTTTTCAGAAAACTGTACAGAATGGGTAGAAAATGTGATCAATGAGAAAGGTATATAGCCAAACCATCGAATTCCACGTTACAGTAACACATTTTTGTAAAATATACTTTCAAGCCACAGCTCTTGATAAAACAATGTTTTTAAACTCCAAATATTATATTTTTCTAACTTGTTAACAATATGTATTGTGGCGATGCGCCACTTATGACTACCCACAGCATATTTGTCATTACGAAAATACGCCTATCCAAATATCTTGAAAATTTCACCTCCAAAACTTTTCAGATAAAAAATCTGATATTTTTTCATATTTCTGCTCAAAACATAGATTGTGGGTACTCGTTAGAACCGCCTCGGCGGGGCGGTTCTAACGAGTACCCACAATCTATGTTTTTTGGCATAGATAAGAAAAATCATGTATACCCCTGTAAACTCCAGTTTTACTATATAAAAGTAGGGTTTAAGGGGGTCAAAATTATACAGGCATGTTTTCGTGATGCGTAAAAAGAAAATAAAAAAAGTAGTAATTATGTCCTGGTGTATAGATGCAATAGGAAATTAGTGTAATAGTATTATAAGATCATGCATGAAAAAGGGACTGAACTCTTCCTGTTAATCTATCAGCGCCTTATCATTCAAAGCCTTGTTTTTATAATTAAAATACAACTGTTGTTCTTATACAGTTGATGTAAAAGGAAAAAACGTTTTTTTCTGATAATTCTGTATGCAATTTCATTGGATATTAAAACAATTATTGACTAATAGAGAAGACCCTGATAGGATTGTGTGCATGCTGAGGCTGATCTGGGCCTTTTTTCTTCACACATGATAAGAGGGCTTTAACCACACACGTCACGAGTCTGTATTTACATGAAATATAGCGATCCAAAGAAAAAAAAAATAGAAACGCAACACTTCTGAATTACAAAGACAAATAATATCAACCTTAATTACAATAAAAATATCTGGTACAATAAAAAAAATATCTGTATGAGTTGGTCTCCAGTTTCTTGTGTGTATAATTTTTATTGAGGAATAAACAAGTCAAACAAACCCTCAGCTGTTGATTTACAATTCAAGTTTTACACGCTAGATCAACCATACGTAATTAGACTTCATTCCATTGTCATTTAGTAGTGTTGCGTTTCTTTTCTTTGATCAGTATATATTAGTATTTATATTGCAGAAACAGACCCAAGTTCGTGTGCCCTAGATGGAATTCCTGCCTATTCTGACTTCGACGATATATCAGTAAGTTTATTTTCTGAATTAAAAATTGTAAATACGGAGGAAGAATACCGTATTTATCCTAAGTATTAGGGGAAACAGGCAAGGGCAAACAGTGTAGACCCAGGTCAGACGCCACAGAACGTGGCGTCTGATCAGAGTCTACACTGTTTGCCGCTCTACTCAGCAGTTTTAAGACACATAAACACGTAGTAAAATAGACTTGTATAAATTTTAAGAGAAAATGGCGGGGAGTTAAGATCTCCCATTATTTAGGATAAATCAAATATTTTTTTTGCTATACATGGTTTTTGAGCTGTATGCCTGTGCCTTTTTTACAGAAACCCCTTTGTATCAAGCTAGTAACATTTTCTAACAGACAGTAATGTACCTTATTTAACATAAATATTGGGATACCCTTATCATACTTGTCCTAAAATTAGAAAAAAATAACAACATTCTATCACTTGTTAATGGGTCTAAAATAGTGTTGAATGGGTAGCAAACAGTATGGACCCTGATCAGACGCCGCGTTCTATGGCGTCTGATCAGGTCGGAACTGTTTGTGCACTGTTTGCTATTAATCCCTGTCCAGCAGTCTTTGAACACATCACAGTAAGTAAAATTTAGAGCAGGTATTGTAAGAAATAAAGATGTCCCAACCTTCAAGGTACATACGGTAACTGGACATCAGTTGTTATCTTTATACCGTTTTTCGCAGTGGAAACTGACTACTGGGTTAGTTTGCTACATCACTAACAGCCTTGACTGATATCTTTCCAGATGCTAGGTGACTGGTATTTGTACGCCCAAGTGAATTATACCGACTCCAGTCCAGTCGTGGGAAATACCGTCAACATTTCCAGAGGTCCCGTAGGATCGATGGTGTTGAAACATGCTGAAAAGTCGTATGTTCTTTTTATTAATTTTAGCCACTTATTAACCTTTACCTCTCTCTCGGCAAACCTGTATATTTTAAAGGTAAAACTGTAATTGTCTTAGCGAAAATGAACCATTATAGATGACCGCTGATATGTTTCTTCTTTTCCCAGAAAAATAATTTTCACACTTTTTATACAATTGACTCCTTAGAAGACCATTTGCATAAAATGTCAAAGCTTATTTTCTGGGAAATAAATAAAATATTTCAAAATGTCATCTGCTCTATTTTTCCCAGCATGCTAAGCATTAGAAAAGTATTTCAAGGCATGCATATACACATGTGCAGGCTTAACTAGTTCTTCGCTGTCGTCTGCTTACAGATTTGTTGCTTGTTGTAAATGCTTCAAGAGGAACACATTTAATGATAATGATGAGGAAAACTTTGATCAGTTTGTGCAAATGAGCTTTAAAAGGAATAATTGTCAAATACACACATCATATCAAAAAACTCGTAATTCAAATAAAATGTTAAACTTTATTTTCTGTGAAAAATAAGAGAAAACAACATAATCGGTCGTCTATAGATATAACCTGGTATGAATTTTGAAACTTATCTAGTTATGCATTTTTTAACATTTAAAGCTCCGAGTAAAATTGTCGGAAACGAACATTCTCGCTGTTTACATTTTCTTTTTCTAAGAAAATAAAAGGCGTCGCATGCCGTGTCTGCTCGCTTGACATTTCATGTAGATCGGCAGCCTTATTTTCTCTGAAAAAAATATATACTGCTTTTCAGATTGGCGATTTAATACACTCATTGCGAAATTAGCTCGTGTGTGTGCGTGCGATGCTATGACAGTTCTTGGGATTTCAAAACTTTATTTCTTTTACAATCTCAAGTCAAATTATTTCCGGATATAGTATAACGCTTCTCTGCTGCTACAAGAAAACAGACTAACTCGAGGAAAACCAAGTGTTGCATTAACATTTCCCACCAACTGAGCTGATTAAGCAGACGACAAATTTATGACATGTTTCTTATTTTTGACAGAAAATAGGTTTTGACATTTCATGCAAATTGTCACTTAAGGAGACAATTTGCACGAAGCCTATTTTTTGGTAGAATATGAGTAACCTTTTAAAATGGCATCTGCTGAAAATGTTTCTCAGTATGCAGAGTGTTAAAAGTGTTTAAATTACTGAGTTTCTAATTATCCTCTATGTACTGGTGAAATTCTTTCTGATATATGTGGAAATCATTGCTCGTATTGCACATTCCTTGTTCTATTCCGGTTTAACCTTTACCACACTATGGGCAAATTCAAATTCAGCATACGACAAATTTATGATATTTTCTTATTTTTCCCAGAAAACAGCATTTAACATTTCTTTCAAATTGTCTCTACATTTGCATGAAATTTCAAAATTTGATTTTTTGGGGAAATAAGAATAATATTTCAGTATGTCGTTCGCTAAATGTTTTACCCATCGTACTAAGCGTTAAACAACATAGGACGCCAGAGAACAATTGCCTGATAACAAATTTTTATAAGGGATAGTAGTTTGTATTTTGTACATTACAGTCCAATAAAATCATTTATCTATATGTAATAATGGACACCATGTATTATAATAAGATAAACTAATACACTTTCAGGGGCGGAAATTATGTCAAAATTGTTTTTGTCCCCTTCTGAAAAGGTGCCTACTTTAAAAGGGAAAAAATGTTCCCGTTGGGAGCAAAGTGTTTCCTTTTTTGCTTAGGTCCCTTTTCAGAAAGGGCTTGGTGGGCAAGAAAGCAAACAGGAAGTCGCACTAGTTGTCTCCTTTGTCAGAAGGTATTGCATGAAAGAGTTAGAGGTTTTGTTTAACCCTTTTCATGCTGAATAAATTAAGATGCCATGCCCACTTCTAATTGTCAGCCAATCAGATTACTTGATCCAGGTTTTTAATACAAATTCACATACTGAATGTCAAACAGTGCAGATCCAGATCAGTTGGCTTCTTCAAAAGCCAACTGATCTGGATCTACACAGTTTGCAAAGGCAGGGCATATCCGGGTCATCAGGACCAGGGTAAAAATGCATACTTACCTCGTCAAATGGGTCACCTTTCTTACACCGTACTTAAGAGTATCGAACCATTGCACAAATATCGGGGTTACCAGCATGCTTCAGCCTCCACTTTTTTGTGCACCAAAGACAGCTCAAGGTATACGAGCGTATTTTGCGAGTATTCGCTCCCGTCCGCCAAACACTGTCACAACTGATTGGAAAGTTTGCAAGTTAGCGGGCGGCCGTAAGTGTTCCGCTAAAATATTGAACGCAGCCCAGGTTAGTGAACAAATACGATCTGACTTTCGAAAAGCTGAAATTAACAAAGATACAAAGATCATGAAAGATTATGCGAATGAGATCATTTCAAAGTTTAGTTTCAGTCGCGCGAAGTGAAAATGTCCCTTTGTGACATATGCGTGCAGTGAAGACCCAGATCAGCATATGCACCCATACAATCTGATCAGATACTATAGATTATACTGGGCCCGGTTGTTCAAAGCGTCGTTAGCTTAACGAGCTCGTTAGTGGTCAAAATGTTAACTGTTCTAATAAGTATGATATCTAATTCGCAGGTATTTTTGCTGAAAAAAATGTGAGTAGCTTTTGCAAATGCAAAAGCTACTCACATTTTTTCAGCAAATATATTAGCGTATATGCCATATTTGGCGATCAAAGTTTTAACGATACGTTAACTAACGACATCGTTATTTTTGAACAACTGGGTCCTGGTGTATAGCAAAAATAAAAACCCTACTCATTGCATGTAGCTGGTTGAGTTGGATCTTTACTGATCACAAATGCTCCGAAGGTTACCTTGTCTTATAATGAGGCTCATTTTGTATCAGTTTACTTCAAAAATACCATATTTATCCTAACTGTTGGGACATACTACGTCCTCACCAAACTTATCCTTAACTTCGAACGTGTTCATTTTAATACCTGCTCATCTGTCTAAAAATTGCTGGATGAGAGACAAATGGTGTAGACCATGAATAAGACGCCTGATCTGATTCTGCCCTGTTTGCATTGTCTGTACCAATACTTAAGGTGTCCCAGTAAGCATTCTACATAAATCGATAACGGCCCGCTATAGATTTATAAAGAAGGCTAGCTGGGTATACTCTTACTTTTTTCTGTAGCTGTCGCCGTATAAACAATGTGTACACAAGACAGAGATGCCTTGATACAGGAGACTATGTAACAACTTTACCCGAAAAGAACAAACATGGATGGGGTTAGTGGTTTCATCACTTTATTTTCAGTCTTCGGAAACCAGCCATTTGATATTCTGTGGTTGCTGTTGTGGGAGGGAGGCAGACTGTATATCTTTTTTTTTTATAATTCATAAATAATTGCTATATACATGCAATATGGAAATCCAAACGAAATGTAATCAACATTTAATATCTGAATTTGCCTCAAAGATCATATTTTTGCGTCCACTTCTAGTTCATGTAAGCAGTGCGTTCTTCAGGTTTTTGATTTGAACAAAAAGCTTAGCTAAAACATTCAACATAAGCCGGTAAGTAAATAAGAAGTTGAGAGTTTGTATTTTAATTTTAATTATGATTTTTTCGGTATGTTGTTTAAGTGGTGAAAAGCGTGAGTTTTATTCTCGAGACCAGCATTTTATGTAGTGCTATAGTAAAGTCAATATAATACTTCCACTGTGGAAAGCCAGATTTTGCTGAACAAAAAGATTAGGCATTTTTTTAAATATTCGCATATCTTATTCAGAGCACACTGTTGAGACTTTATATAGTTTCAAATTCCTTTATATAGTATCAAATTATTTCATGATCAAATTATTTTCTTACTATTTACCACCACCAAACAGCCCCAGAATAAGTAACATATATTGAGATATGCGACATTAAAAAGAGGACATAAAAGGCGGTAGAGAAATCATATAAGGCGATGTGTCGGGCTGGGGGCTTTTGCCTCTTGCACACATCAGAAGCCAAACAATTATAAAAAAAATAAATGTAAATAGAAATAGAAGGTGAGCAAAAGATTTTTTCTCATAATTTTTCAAGCAATATTACTTTTCCTTTCCAGTCTGAGCCAAATTATTTTTCTTGCAAATCAAAGGCCAGCTTAATCTTGGAGAAAGAAAAAACAGTGAAAATACTAAGGCTGGTACGATTTATCGGATAATCAATTAATTGATCGATAATTGCGGCGTCTCATCTGGGTCTAAACTGTTTGCTCAGGCCTGTCTGTCTAAATACATACAGTAAAATATAACATTTGGTAAGAGTCATGTTCGGGTAGACAGGTAAAATTATGACCAAATCTTCAATGATTACTAATCGATTATCGATCACAATGACATGACTGATAATCGATTATCTTTTCAGCTCTGATTAGTCAGAAAATACCCAGAAAATGCTACAATGACGAAGCCCAGCCTTCCCGAGGCACCAAAAGAAGGTGAGATAGGCATAAATAATGTCAAAACAAACGACACATATGAACCTACCGATACACGAATAAAGAAAAAACTGTAACAGAGGAACCGCCTTGATGTAAACTAGAGGCTTCGGATATATATGATTCAGTTACACCGCAACCTCTTTATAACACTATTTTTGGGGTCTATAGCATAAACCCTGTTAGTTAAACAACCGTGTTATATCCAAACAAAAATGTATAGATTATATTGAAAAATGACCATTTATAGTCTTTTTTCAATATAATCTATACATTTTTGGGTCCATCTTTGAACCGTGTTATATCCAAAACCGCGTTATAACGAACCATGTTATAAAGAGGTTGTAGTGAATATGGAAACTCGGATTATAGACATCAGTAACAGTGGTTAGCCTTGTTTTCCGCACACATCAGTATTTGCTACAACTATCTGAAATATTTCATCTTTTTCAGTTTTAGGGAAGATTTTGTTTCAAGACGACAATACGTTTGTGTATTATGTCTGCACAGAACGTAATCTTGACGGCCGGTGTAATATAGAAGGGGTCCATGCTTTTATCTACACCAGGAACCAGACACTTACTGAACATTCAGAAGCTGAAGTCAACAAAGCCCTAAAGTCCGCTTGTATAAATCCAACTGATTTGGTAAAAACTGAAGGTATGGAAATAGTACTGATAGCAATCGTAACCGATATAAGCCTGTACAAGAAAAAAGAAACCTTATGGTTTTCCGGTTTGTGTTTTTTCAAATGCCCATGCGCAGTCCCCTAGTTGGGCTACAGACATTATTTTTGCTTCGTAAAGGTCTCTACTACATGTCTGCGAACAGCAATGACTCTGGCGAGACTGCGCTTATGCGAGGCCCGCCTGATTCTTTGCTAGTCACCTATGTGATAAGTACCCTCTTCTCATGTGCTGACTAATTCAAAACACTTAAAACACAGGTAACAAATCAATCAGTAATAGTTTCCACAATACAATATGTACATAGATTTATATTTATAGGTTCACATTTATTTTGTGTATGCTACACACATGTACATATGTCTCTAAGCAGCAATGCAAACAGATAGAGATGGTCTAAAGAAATGATCCTCGTCCGTCCATGCGTTAGTGCGTGTCGGCAGTCTCACCTGCATCTTTCACCGGATACTATAAAAATGCAGATTTGCTTCCTATGACATGAAGATGAGTATGTAATTTTGAAGTTTTTATTAGTCTATTTTGACATTTAAGCCATGTCGTACCTAGAATTTCCACCAGTGCAGCGTATATTCGCAAACAATCAATATGAAGATATTTAGGAAAGGCAACATAGCCCTCCTAAGTCACCTGATATGGACTTGAAATGACAACACAAAGCAAACGGTTCTTGAAAGCAGAACTTACAAACGAAGATGAATGCATCAGAACTGCCGTCTTGCAAATACTAACAGCAAAACGTTTTGGATCTCTTCGCCCTTAACTCTGGTAAAGGACCAGCTCTAAAATGGCTCGGTCCGTATAAGGGTTTCTTAACTTATCGCCGGATCAAAAAAGTAAAATTAAAATACGTAAAATGTTATTTACAACACTTTCATGGTATATAGATATAGGCTCGGATACGAAAAACACTAGTAGAACCACGATTAGCCTGATCAAAGGCGAATAATGTGTATCAGGACTAAGGGCGACCGTTGAGCTCTTAATTGTTTTGATGTTGGCCGTTACAAAAGTATAAGTGAAAATAAGGAAATACCACAAACACGAAGCACAGTCCTCCTGATGCTCCAAAAGACGGAGAAATGAGGAACAAAGAAGGACAACACAAACATCACATTTGAAAAAAAAAAAAGTAAGAGAAAAGTCCAGGGAGACCACAGATGCACAAACAAAGACAAACTACAACGCAGCAGAAGAACCGCCTTTGAAGGATCAGTAGGAAAATTACTCGGGGACTTAAACAAGTTTTACTCGCGCGAAAGGCTATATTTATATGCGGTTTCTCTTTGTTCGTTCTGTTTTCGAAGATGTGCCATTTAATGTTCTTCTCTATTCGTTTGGCTTTCGAAGATGTGCCGTTTTGGCGTTTCTCTTTCGTTCTGTTTTCGGAGATTTACTGTTTAGTGTTCTTCTTTCTAAGATTTGCTATTTGGTGTTCCCCTTTTTTCATTCCGATTTCTAAAATGTACCATTTAATGTTCCCCTTTGGACGTTCTGTTTTCGAAGCTATTCCATTTAGTGTTTTTGTTCGTTTTGTTTTCAAAGATTTATCGTTTAGTGTTTCTTTTTTTTTTTTTTTTTTTTTTTTTTTTTTTTTCGTTTTCTGATCGAAGATATGCCGTTTAATGTGTCTTTTTTTAACTTTCTGCTTTCAAAGCTATACGGTTTAGTGCTTTTCTTTCTTTGTTTTTTTTTTTTTTTTTTTTTTTTTTGTTTTTTTTTTGTGTGTGTGTTTTTTTTTTTTTTTTTTTCAGAGAACATCTGTGTTCGTTTACATTTTGACGATGAGTCGTCCAAAGTTCCTCTTTTTTCATTCTTCGAAGATGCGCCATTTAGAATTCCTCGTTGTATGTTCTGTTTTCGAAGATGTGTCATTTGGTGTTAATCTTTGTTCGTTTTGTTTTCAAAGATGTGTCATTTGGTGTTCCTATTTATTCATTCTGTTTACGAAAATGTGTCGTTGGATGGTCCTCTTTGTTCGTTCTGTTTTCAAAAATGTGTCGTTTGTCGTTCCTCTTTGTTCGTCCTGTTTTCAAAGATGTGTCGTTTGGTGTTCCTCATTGTTCGTTCTGTTTTTAAAGATGTGTCGTTTGGTGTTCCCCTGTTCGTTCTGTTTTCAAAGATGTGTCGTTTGGTGTTCCTCTTTGTTCATTCTGTTTTCAAAGATGAACCGTTTAGTGTTTCTGTTTTGTTCATTCCGTTTTCGAAGACTAGCCGTTTAGTAGTCATTTCATATCACAAATTTACTAAACGTAAAGTTACTCAGGAAATACCTTAATCAAGATGCACAGCCCTCCCGAGGCATCAAAAGAAGGATAACTGAGGAACAAAGAAAGACAACTAATCACGAAGCACAGCCCTTCCGAAGCATCAAAAGAAGGATAGCTCAGGAACAAAGAAAGACAACACAAACGCCACATATGAAATCAAGGACGCACAAACAACGAAGAATTGTAAGAGAAGAAAAGCCTTGGAACGGTCAACAGGAAACCTACTGGGGCTTAACGCTTATCAGGTGCCTCTTGAAGATTGTGTTCCGTACTTATGGTCTTTCCTAAGTATTTTCAAAGTCATTTTTGTATACAACTCAGCACAGAAATAATATCATTTGCGCTGTGTAAACAGCAAAGTTTGACTGTCAATGGATTAACGCGTGATGACAATTTTTGTGTTATACTTTCTTGGAACAAATTAGTTGGCCACTAGAAAAGGTACCTTTGGACATATGCAGACCAAGACGACCTAGATCACGTAGTCTGCATCCGCAATACATACTGTAGAAATACAACAACAACAATGGACAGAGAAAGCCCATGATCAGACAGCACGGATCCGCAAACTGATATGGGTTTTATTGGCTTGAGTATTTGTTGAGTGCATTTATTAGACGGTATGTTCCCAGCTAGCATTCTTTATAAATCTATTGCGGGCCGTTATCGGCCCGTCAGCTACCCTTACGGGCCGATAACGGCCCACTATAGATTTATGAAGAATGCTTACTTGGTTTTCTCATGCTGCGGCTCATATGATCATGTATATTGCAGATTGGTGTGATGATGTATTTGTTGACGAGAATGAAGCAAAGCCCGAAAACGACGTATGTGATATTGATAACATCGCAATATTTAACGACATCGACGATTTTAACCAAGCAGAGGTTGGTAGAAAATTGAAACTTTTGAGCTTTGAAAGAAGTTACCACCTTTGTTGACTATAAAAGATGTTACAGAATCCGTACTTGCATTTTATTCAAGTGGTATATCCTGGGAGCATATAATAATGTGAAGAGAAATATATACATTTCCAGGGGGTGGTGGTGTGGGAGAGGGGGGGGGAGCAAATTCTGACAAAAAATGGATTTTGCCGCCCTTCTGAAATGCAATTCCTTGTAAAAGGAAATAGTTAGCTCCATTTTCTTGGTGCACAGGAAAATAAATAGGAAAAATATAAGTAATGCTACCCAGGAAATGCCACAATCACGAAGCTCAGCCTTCCCGAAGATGAGGAACAAATAATGACAATACAAACGCCACATGTGAAACCTCCGACGCACAAACAAAGAAAAGCTGCAACAGAGAACCTGCCATGAACGATCAGTAGGAAAACTACTGGGGTACACTTATATCTCTTAAATTCTACCTTGTGAAACATTTAATAGAGAATGAAAACTGAGTATGTGTGCAGATCATACGTTTTATGGCATTGTTATTGCCTAAGGCATTGCAATCTGAATAATACCAAACCTGTAAACATTAGCTGGCTGTCAAAAGAAATACCGATACAAATTTTCGCGTATTGAAGATTATTTTTCCTCGATAGTGAATTGATGTCCACACGTTTGCAAGGAAAGTTTGGAATGTCTTGTTTGTTACTACTGATCTTGTTTCAGATCGATTATTAAGAGTAAGGTTATGCATTTATATCAAGCGAATTGATTTATATCGTCATATCTTTGTTCCAGAAATATGTGATTTAAAGACGCCATCTTTTTGGTTCTCTGACCAGCAAATTCATATTTAACATTTTTTGGGTCGGGAGTCATGTAAACTGAATTATATGCATCATCACTTTGGTTCTGCATCAAACGAATTGATTTATAGCCGTCATCTGTTTGTTCCAGAGTCGTGCAAACTGAATTATAGACGTGATTACCTTTTTTCAGTGTCCAGCGAATTCGTTTGTACCTTTATTTCTGTTCTCCGGAAGCATGTGAATTTAATTAAAGGCCTCATCACCAGCGAATTCGTTTGTACCATTATTTCTGTTGTCCGGAAGCATGTGAATTTTAATTAAATGCCTCATCACTTTAGTTCTGTGACACGCAAATTGATTTATACCGTCATTTCTTTTGTCCCGTAATCATGCGAACTGAAATACAGGCGTCATCACTTTGGTTTTGTGCCAAGCATTTTTTTTATTCTTACCACCATTTGTTTGTCCGGAGTTATGCGAATAAATTATAGGCGTTATCACCCTGGTTCTGTATCAAGCGAATTCAGTTACACCGTCATTTCTTTGATACAGACTTGTGTGAATTGTATCATGCAAACTTCATTCCCTTTGTTTAGTATAATGTTCATTACATCGGTTTGTATAAAAATATTTGTTTCAACATACATAAGTAAATGTACATACAAGTAAATGCATTCAATTCATAATGGGATATGAACGTACGTGTGTAGGACCCGTTTGTTTGGTTCATTCATAATACGTGTGCTATCAAAACATGCTTTATCTTTCAGATTTATGGTTACTGGTACGAGATTGCCCATTCCTCTGGAATACATAATGGAAATATGAACAGTTTGGTGGCCTATTTTACGTCTTATAATAACGTCACCTTGCAAATATATTACTCTGGTATCATCGATGTTGGGTAAGACGTCGTATTATATAATAATTAAATATTTGTGTTTGTTGTAGTCATGTCAAAAAGTTTGTGAAACCCTTGTTTCCTTTTGGATACCCCCATCCGTAGTTTTTACTACTGACCGTTCTAAGGCGGTGATTCCGGTGTTGTCAGTCTCGGTTTAATTGAGACTCTTCATAAGCAGTAATGAAGTTTGCAACACTGCTTACGCCATATACATGAGCAGAACTCCATTTTCAAATATACTACAATGGGCCCAATGATAGCGTCTTCGTTCTCAATATGAAGAAACTTTACATTCTTTCCAATCTAAAATGCGCCTGGTAAAGATTCTGGTCAGACTTGCGCGAATGCGCAGGCTGTTCTAAATTTTCGCTGGACGCACATGTCCGACGGTACTTTTTCTGACGTTGCGGCTCAAATTATGATGAAATTCGGGTGATGAACAGTTGACCTGCTTTCGCTGAAGTAGTATAGAAACTTTGTAAAACATACTGCGGCTGGTTAAAAGGATGTCGCTATGCATAGGCGTAGCGCGGGCTGTTCTTAAAGGAAAAGATTTATTCCCTCTGTGGGGGCTGCTATTACATGAATGAATTTGCTCGCTCTGGGGCTGCTCTGGGAGCAAATGTTTTCCTTTAAGAGCAGTCTCAATTTTGAAATAAAGTACTAGATTATTTGTTTTTTTTACTAAATTGTTTCTTGGCGTGCATAACAATAATTCCGTTTTGGCTATGCCACTTCTATCTGCATATATTTGTTCTTATGACAAATGCATTTCCTTTTATTTTGTGGTGATAGGAAAGGGGTTGTACCGGTACAACGGGTTACAGCAATACCAAGATGTTATGCTGATATAAACGGAGATTATCTCACAGAAGTACCCCAAAACGCTCATGATTCTAACATAACAGAATTCAGTAAGTTATTTTTTTTCATTATCAGCCGTAACATCAGAAAACTTACCGTCGGATAGGTGCGCCAAGCGAAGACTCAGAACAGCCGGCGTATTCGTTCGTCACTGGGCGCATTTTGGACAGCCAAGGATGCACAGTTTCTTCATGCAGACAACAAAGACTGATCAGACTGCATTGAGGCTCAGACTTATTTGAGGATCTTCGTTGGGCGCAAATTTCAGAAAGTACATTTTCTCGCGTTGCGGCGCATTGGTGGTTAAGATTTTTGGTTACTACAATTAAATAAAACTAATACTTCTGAAGCGCCTGCTGTTTCTGGATTGACATTTATTAATATCTTATGAAATAATCTCTGCTAATATTTATGATAAACATGACAGCTTTGATTTTGATATTGTAAAGTTGCCATTTCTTGATGGCGATACCCGTAGTGCTGCATCCTATAGTGTATATAGTACACAGTTAATTCGTTTCGATAGAGCATCTAATCAAGTCACTGACTTTAATAATCGAAATAAAATTTTTATTGTTAAACTTCTTAAGCAAGGAGAACATTAGCATAAGCTACGTAATACATTTTCTAAGTTTTATCGCCGTCATTCTGAATATATGTTCAAATAAAACGTTGGTTTGAAAACACTTCTGCAAGAAGGGATGTCCGAACCTTAATTTTATGGCAGCTTAGTCTATAAATTTAGGCGGATTGTTGGCAAAACTTATTTTTCGAAACACTGTAAAAAGATTGTCACGTGCTACAAAAAGATCACAACTTTTGGATATACTGTGCTAAAATGCATGCATGGTTGTTAGTCCATTTACGGCTGATAACTTTGCTTCCCTCTTTAACTGCACAACGGCGGTCGGTCCTCTGACCAAATGACGGCTCTTATCTCCGTCTGTTTCAGATGGTTAAAGCCTGACTACCAATGTCTGTGATTGGGCCCATCGTGGTCCTGTTTGTGTTTTTCTTGTGTTCTGGCTACAGATCGCCGTTGAGCCCTTTCTTTTGTTTCATCATAGTGGTTTTGATTATATGTGTTTCAGTGTGACGGTTTACAGATGTGGCACACTGCGGAAGAGCCCTATGCAAACCAAACATATATTTGTGATTTAAAGCTGCATCAGAATCATTAGTGAGGTTTCACGGGAGTAAAACCAGTTTAAGAACCCTAGCAGTTTTCCAATTGACCGTTCCAAGGCGGTTCCTCTGTTGCAGTCTTTTATTTATGGAGTTTTTTTGTCGGTGTTTTTTTTTTTCATTATTTGTTCCTTATCTCTCTTCTTTTGGTGCCTCGGGAAGGCTGCGTTGATTAAGACATTTCCTAAGCACCTCTTCACTTATATGTTTTCATGACGGAACTGATCTTTGTTTGCATTTGTGAATAGGGTCATGGTTATTAGCAAATTAGACGCAAATGGCTGCCAGACCACTTCAAATTCCATCTGCTTAACCTTATCATGGCAACAGGCAGCTAAAGTGATAACAAATTTTGATACTGTATCCTAGATAACTGGTACATTAGTATTAAACAAACTTTATAGTGGTATTAAGCGTATCAAATGCGGTGCTGGTGTTGTTTTTTTATAATTTAATACTCACCCCTTGTATCATGGTACATTACACTTAGTATGTATTCTAATAATAGTGGTGTTCTTTACGGTGTATGTGACGTGGGGGGGGGGGGGGGTGCTGCTTCGCCTCCAACAACCTTTCAATCGTATCATAACAGTGCCTGGATGTGATAGGGAAGTCTTGATGTTTTCCTATTAAATGCTTCCTCGCGACAGTTTCATTCAGTCCATACTTTTTTTCAGTTATAATGACCCCGGACGGATAGGTTCTATAGCTCAAAATAAGTAGGGATACGAGATACACGTTCTTCTAATTTCTCCATGAAAACATATATTAAGGGTACTCATTAAAAATGCCTCACTGATCATGTTACATAACATAATGTTTCATAGAGAAATAGGAAAAGCTCAGTACCTTTTGGTTGAAAAGTGCTTTATTTGTAGCTATGGGTCCATGAACTTTCTATTGGTAAATAGTACGAAGATACCCTGGAATAGCCACACTCACAAATCAGAGCCTATCAATAAACAAACAAACCTTGACAGACAGTACATGAGCCACAGACCAAAAAATGTAAAGCAATCAGCTCCCATTTCCCCTACTAGATGATCGCAGTACTAAAGAGGATCCAAGCAACACAACAATAAAGCAACGAACAGGCTAAAACACAAAAAAGCCCCCGCAGCAAACAACCCCGAGACCACACAAAGAACAGCCAGTACCAGTCTCTTTATATAACGACATATGGTATAATGGAACATGTCATTTAATTGCTGCTATCACAGTATTGTGTCCCTACTTTGGTAATAATTATAAAACTATTACAAGAAACAAAATGCAGTTCAAGCGTGTTTTGTTTCCCCTGTATTTAGAGTAGACTTACTAGAAATAGAGGTGCACATGGCTTGTAGTGAATCATCATACGCTTGAAATCTCACGTTTAATTCCGTTTCTTGTCCGTGCTCTTTGTTCTTAGTGCTCTCAATTTGCAAGCGGAAGATCGTGCGTTCGAACTTCGCACAGGTCTAGAAAATTTTCAGACCACTACTATACCTAGTTCATACCCGACGTGCCCTGGTTTGAGTATAGAGTGGACAGGGAGGTGACAGACAGCGGCACCAAGTCCATAAACGCCAGGAGGTCAATGCATGCAAATAACGCATTCCCCGCTGCATCCATGTGCCATGGGTGTCTGGTAGCGTTATAAAACTTTGCACAATAACAAAACACAAACTGTTTTTATGGCGTTTAATCTGGATCAAAGCAGTTAGGTTCTACGACATATTTTTGTTTTCTTATTTCAGCCCCTATGAAGGTGCTTTTCACTGACTACAATGTGCTACTTACCTTCATCTGCCAGGAAATGTTGCCTACTGGACGCTGTAGTGATGCTGGTGAGCATATCAGGCTGTGGAGTAGAAATGCTTCAATGGATGAGAATACACGAGAATATGTTATGGATTTTGCATACTGGGCCTGTGTGGATCCTACAAAGAAAGCCTATATGGTAGATACCAGTCATAATGGTAAGTGATCTCTGTTCTTAAATAGGCGGCAAATGTACGAGTAACAACGTGGACCTCTAAACTGCATTCAATTCATTTAATTTTATTTTTCAGAAAATAAGACTTGGTATTTTCTTTAAATCGATTCACATGTAATGTCAATCATGTTGTAAATAGATACTAGTTTAATACCTCTAAATACTATGAGGAAATGAACTAGATAAGCCAATGGCTTCCGTTGAGATTCTTTCTCTCATTTGTACGTATAAACATGTAGATCTGTTGTTATTAGAACGAATAAAGATTGTTTAACTAATGTCATCCTTATTTTCTCTTTTAAATGAAAATGTTATCTGTTGCAGTTGTGATTAACACTTTAAGGGTCATATCATTATGATTCATTCTCGAATGTTCCCTATATGCATAATCATTCTAAGCTCGTGTCAGTAGTGAAGCTACTATCGGCCTCATAAAGAGTACTTTGTTTGCATACATCGTATGATCATACAGTCTGACACAGCTGACTCATAATTTCGTAAATAGCAGCTGATGAACAAAATAATTCCCTTGCTAAATCTTGCTCACTGAACAACATCACAAAACAGGCCGCGAGGTTATAATTTTTTTTATGCACAGATCAGCCGAGCATGAAACTTTCTCTGCTAATAAATAAGAAAATGACAACAATAGTCCAAAATGACTTGGACTGCGTTAAGTAAAGCAAAACACTGGCGAGTATTTGCATCTTCTGAACGATTATTGTTAAAACCGTCTCATGTCACCTCAAATTAGAGAGTAGCCGTTAGTGTATGGGGCATGATATTAGATCAAATAAATTATATCAATAATTATCAATTTAGTATAGAATCAAATAAATGACATAAACATTCTCATATTTTTGGTTACAACGAAGAAGACATAAATTTCATTCGCATGCACCGCCATCTCGGTTGTGCCAAAAGACAGCTTAAGGCGAAAACTATCAGAACTGAACGGAATGTTTCAACGGAGAGTTTGTTTTTGTTTTGCGAGTAACTGCGAACCTTATGGTTAACTAAACGCAGGCCCTGACTTTCGTACAAGCTCTTTTGGTCAGCGACAGTCACGAGGACAACCGCAATATATCTCAGATTCTTTAGTAACTGGATAAACAATCGATCCAAAATCGTTCAGTTTGGGAATAGAGTTCGGTTGTGGGTTTTATGTCGTAAACAACTGGTTGGTCTGTCTAACGCACGGTTTTATTTCATTGGCCAATGATAATCACGTGGACAACAACTTTAAGGAAAATTTGGTGTATGTTTACTTTGAGTTGATTGTATCAGTCGACCTAAAAACTTGTCGCAAAATAACACAACAGTAGTAAGCAAGTAGTCAGCTTTAAAGAGGTGGACAGAAAGGAAAGAATATGCACCGAATCCTTCTTTAAAGAGTAGACTCCTTTTCAAAACGGAAGCGGAATTGCCTCCGAGAAAGTGCATCCATTCCCTTTTTTATGGTTCATGTTATTTTCCACATTAGCATTTCTTTATATTTTTTATGTGATTATATTGCGTATTTTATAAGCTCGTATAATGTATAGGTGCTATTTGGTGAGCCGCAACATGTGAAAACGTACCTTTTGGCATGTGCGCCCAACGAAGACTCTACTCAGTCTGCGCACCTGCGCAGTCAGATCAGTTTTCGTTGTCCGCATGCAGAAACTGAATCTTCACTGGGTGCACATGTCCGACGATACGTTTTCTGACATGGCTCATGTAATTGATCATTACTGTATGCATATGAGCCAGCGCGTGACAAAACCAACAAAATGGCATGTGCGCCTAGCGAAGACTCTGATCAACCTGGGCATCCGCCCAGTCTGATCAGTCTTCGCTGTCCGCATGAGTGCACAGTGAAGACTGATCAGACCGGATTCCCAGGCTGATCTGAGTCTTCGCTGGGCGCACATACCATTTTGAAGGATTTGTCATGCGCTGGCTCATATATAACATTGTCTAAACAGTTTTGTATGTTTTCAGCATCTGTCATGTCGAAGTTAGAAGAATATGTCGTAGAGAGTAAGTGTAAATAGTTAGTATAGAAGCCTTTTACCAAAATCGACCTCTGAGATTTTTTTTTTTTTTTTTTTTTTTTTTTTGTTAATGTGTTGCACTCGGTTCGTATACCAGATTATTGAAGTTCAAGTTTCAAGTGTCCACAACTTCGACTTAGGAGGTATATATGCATTATAGTCTGTCTACATTTTAGGAACTAATAGAAAGAACATCTAAGTATCATCTTATTGTCGAAGCTTGTATAGCTCATCTCCATATGCAGTGGTCAACAAAACAGTACTGTCAGACTTCATGCTGTGAATGGCGATAGATACAGGCACGTAGTACCGTCCCGCAGACCCGCCTTGTGACTTCGAGCTCAGTGACCTTGAGGTGTAGGTCGTAGGTCATAGATTTAGAGTGTGACGTTAAAGGTTTCATTTAAAGTTTGCAAAAGTTCCATATCTCTAGAACGCAAACACGTATGATAGACACTCATGTTGTGTCCAGTACAAACTCCACTCCCTCAGTGAATTCCAGGCCAAGATCACGGACAAAAGAAATAACATTAAAGTTTACATTTAAAGACCTGTATCTCCTGAATTACTGAACATGTTGACTTTATACGTGGTCTGATGGCAAATAGAGGTCTAAATGTTTTTTTTTCTCCAGTTTCCTAAATGATACTGTTTCCAATGTCACGGTCACGCACTAAGAAACGTTAAGCTAAACGTTTAGGATAAAGGCATATATGTCCTGACTGCCTGCATTTATTATGTTCATACTTTGAACTGTCTTAGATACGGATTGAAAGTTTTATCTATTACAAGCCTTAACTCGCCTTCAGTACCCTTCAAAACAATGTCATAGGTTAGAGAAATAAATTTTAAGTTGAAGTTTAAGGTAAACTTCATTGCATTGATTAGAAGCAACCTACCATTCAGACGGGTTTTGCTGTCATTAGGCAGCGCATTCTAACTTCCCTTGATAAAAAGAGATATATTTTCTTTCGGTAGACCATAAATCAAAACATACAATTCCTTTGTAACTACAGGAACTGCTAATTGCAAGGTCCTTATATCTGACTGAAAGCTCAATGATTAAGTCTAAAAAATTGGTCCAATTTTGGTTTTAACAAGGTCGTTTAGATAACTAAAGATATGTTCCAATAAATTCAGGATTATTTCTGCTCTAATTTCTGCTCGTATAACAATGATATTATCCTTCTGCTTAATTAAAGGGATTGGATACACTTGTTAGATTTTGTGCTAATTTTGACAGTTTTATCCCCTTAAATACAACAGAAATTACTTGCGTATTATAATGGCACCAACTTCGTTTACGAAAACAGTAAATTATTCCTTGTGTCTTCGACCCAATAAAAAGAAATAACTGATGTTTATAAGTGTTGTGAGGTATAGGAACTTCGTACCTATAGATGTATCATTAACGCATTAATACCATTTGGTGTAGATGACATTGAGTTTCCTGTAGATGAAGAAGAATATGAAAGGGAAGAACAAACTGAACCGCAAGCTGATGACACAGAGCTAGATTTTGATGACCTGCAGAGATATTTTGATATGGATGATGACTTTTTTTATAATCTTGAACAATAATATTGAGAGGTACACAATGCATGTTTGCATAGTATTATTGGTAAATGCATGAATTTGCGTATCCTCTCCAGCATGTTTACGTGAATGATTCTTTGTATTTTGCATTAATATCTTCAATTTTAGACACAGAACAATAAATTTAGTATGAAAAGTAGATTCTCCAGATCAATTACTTAGTATTTGCATGACCTCGTATTTTACCTTAAGTGATTTTCAACTCACCTGAGCATGAAATGTCCGTTGTGTGTCGTCCGCCCTGCGCAGTTAATAATTTGCTTTAATGACATCTTCTCCTACACCCCTGGGTCAGTTGACTCGACAGTAAGTATCGGGGCGACTTGTAGATCAAAAATAGCCAAAACCGTTCCGATCGGATATCCAAGATGGCCGCCAGGGCCACCATCTTGAGAATCTTTTTTTAACTGCTCCTGAACTGAAGGTTCAATTGACCGGAAACTTAGTAGGAAGTATAGGGTCGACTCGTAGAAAAAAAAAACATGACCGTCTTGAAAATCAATTTTGAACTGAACCTGAAGGCCAATTGACTCGTAATATGAAAGGAACTATTGGAGGGACTTGTAGATAAAAATAGCTAAAATTATTCCGATCCGAAATCCAAGATGACCACCATTTTTATTTTATTTCTATTTTTTATTTTATTTATTTATTTATTTTTTGTGTGTGTGTTTGGGGGGGGGGGGGGGTGGGGGGGGGGAAATAATTCTCTGAAACGAATAGGCCAAATGACTCGAAACCTGATAGGAAGTATCGGGTGACTTGTACATCAAAAATAGCTGAAATCGTTCCGGTCGGAAATCCGAGATGGCGCCTGTATTGACTTTCTTCTCCTGAACCGAAAGGCTAATTGACTCGAAACTTGGTAGGAAGTATAATTGTTCTAATTGGAAATCCACGATGGCTGCCATGACCGCCATCTTAAAAGTCTGTTTTGAACTTTCCCTTGAACAGATATGCCAAATGACTCGAAACCTGGTAGAAAGTATCAGTGATTTGTAAATCAAAAATAGCTAAATTCGTTTCGCTCAAAAGTCCAATATGGCTGCTATAGCCGCCATCTTGAAAATCTATTTTGAACATTCTCCAGAGCTGAAAGACCAGTTGACTCGAAACTAGGTAGTAAGTATTGGGTTGACCTGTAGATCGAAAATGGCCAACATCATTCCGATCGGAAATCCAAGATGACCGCTATGGCAGCAATTTTGAAAATCTAGTGTGAATTTCTTCTTAACCAAAAGGCAAATTGTCTCGTAACTTCATAGGAAGTATCGGTGTGACTTGGAGATCAAAAAAAGCTATCATTTCGATCAGAAACCCAAGATGGCCGCCACTGCCACGATTTTGAAAATCTATTTTGAATTTCTTCTTCTGACCGGAAAGGCCAATGGACAAGATAGGAAGTATAGATGTGACTTGTAGATCAAAACAAGTTGTTAGAAGACAACGCAGCTCGCCAGAAAGGGCTAATCGGAGAAAACAATCTTTAAATAGTAAAGATAAACATAGCTGTAAATGACAGAGTATGACCTGACTTTGATGTCGGAAGAATGTCAAACTGAGGGATGGGGTATATGCCATTGAAACATCTTCCCTTAGGTTGGTGTGGACAAAATATGAAAGCTATATCTTACATGCTGATTCCCTTAGGTTGGTGTGAACGAAATATGAAAGCTATATCTTACATAAGTCAGCAGTCATGTACACTTTTCAAAACTTTAACACAGCTGTAATGACAAAGTATGACCTAACCATGACCTAGGCAGAAGGTTAAACTAAGGAAGGGGTGTGTACTTTTGAAAGGTCTTACCCTAAGGTAGGTGTGGGCCAAATATTAAAGCGGCATCTTGAATACTTCAGCAGTTACGAACATTTTTCAAAACTTAAACGCAGAACTCAAACATGGGTTTAAATGACAAAGTATGACCTGACCTTGGCCTAGGCAGCAGGTCAAACTGAGGAAAGGGTGTGTGCTATTGAAAGGTCTTACCCTAACGTTGGCGTGGGCCAAATATTAAAGCGGTATCTTGAATACTTCAGCAGTTACAAACACTTTTCAAAACTTAAACGCAGAACTCGAACGTGGGTTCAAATGACAAAATATGACCTGACCTTGACCTAGGCAGAAGGTCAAACTGAGAAAGGGGTGTATGCTATTGAAATGCCTAACTCTAAGGTTGGTGTGGGCCAAATATTAAAGCTCTATTTTGAATACTTCAGCAGTTATGTACATTTTTCAAAACTTAAAGATGGGTGTAAATAACAAAGTAAGAACTGACCTTGACCTACATAAAGTGTCAAACTTGGAAATGGGTGTATGCTTTTGAAAGGTTTTACCCTAAGGAATGTGTAGGCCAAATATGAAAGCAGTAAGTTAAACAGTTAAAAACTATGCACACCTTTGAAAACTTAAACATTCTGTTAACGCGGACGCCGACAGACGCCGACGCCAACAACTGGGTGACAACATAAGCTCTCCAGGGACATAGTCCCGGCGAGCTAAATAGCTAAAATCATTCCCATCGGAAATCCAACACAACCGCTACCACCGTCATCTTGAATTTCGAAATTCTCCTGAAAGGATAGGCCAACTGAATCGAAACTTTGTAGGTATCGAGGGACTTGTAAAGAAAAAAAAAGATAGCAAAAATAGTTCAGAGCGGAAAACCAAGATTGCCGCCATCGTGAAACTCTGTTTTGAACGTCTCCTGAACCAAAGGCCAATTGACTCGAAACTCGGCCTTCTGTTGCTTTGTTCAAGTTTAGATTGAACGGAGACCTACATAAGCCTCCTAAATATTACAACGCAGGATCACGAATCGGCCAAATTATGCATGCTAGGATTCGAATGGAGTGCAGCTCACTCAGCTCGCATCTTTATAAGAAAAACATTGTACCCAGTCCCCTGTGTTCCTGTGGAGGCTTCGAAAGTGCGCATCATTTCTTCTTTCAATGTCCCAACTACTCAGAGGCCAGACGCCGACATCTTCCCAACAATCTAAATGACTATAATACTAACCAATTACTTCATGGTTTACCAGACGCTTCCAACACAGAAAATGAAGTTCTGTTCACCCAAGTCCAAGACTTTATAGTACATTCGAAAAGATTTCTTTGAGTACTTGTTCGCTTGGTGTATTAAGATCATAGCCAGCCATGCGGATGAAAGTGTCGATCGACAATGGGCAACACATTTAGAAATATATAAATGACGAACAAGGCTAGCATGTCGCACGTATTGTCGGTTGTGTGGTCTCATAATCGATGACTATGAAAGATGCGCTTAACACTCTTCTAATCGTTGGGTTGAATCACATTAGCTCATTAAGTTACCAGGAATACGTTTATCTTTCAACCCTAATGTAATACAACACGATGCACTCCGACGACTGTCTCGACATACCTATAGATGTTACGGGAACACTAAATACCAGATCAAATCAATTGATCAACTTACTTTACAGAAAGAGGTGCCACATGCTCTCTAGTCAGTCATCATCATCACCATCATCATCATCTTCGTCATCATCATTACTATTATTGTTATCTCGTTATTATTATTATTATTATTATTATTATTATATTATTAATTTTATTATTATATTTGCTAAATAATTACCAACATGCTATGTTTCCATCTACTCTTCACATGTTATTACGCTGCTATATAACTTTCAGGAGATGATTTACATAAGCTCTAAGCTTTTCATCAAATCCTGTACCATATAATATTATGCTATGTATATGTGAAAAATGCTGAATAAAATATTGTTTAAACCAAACTCGTCATGAAGTAACGGGGCGACTTGTAGATCAAAAACAGATACATTATTTCGATTAGAAATCCTAGATGGCTGCCATCTTGCAAATTTATTTTTAACTTGTCCTGAATTAAAAGGACAATTGACTGAAAATTGGTAGGAAGTATCCGGGTGAATTGTAAAGCAAAACTGGCTAAAATCGTTCCGCTCAGAAATCCAAGATGCCTGCCACGGGCGCCATCTTGAAAAACTATTTTGAACCGAAATGCCATTTGACTCAAAACTTGTCTGGTACTCAGGTGAGCGATACAGGGCCATCCTGGCCCTCTTGTCTGTTATAAACATAACTGTATTACATCTATCAATTAATGGTATTTCGAATTTAGTAAGTTCCTAACCAGATTGTTCAATTTAGCAGCGCAGCCTGGTCCGGAACTTCGATATGCGTTTATAGGATTTTTTTTTTTACAAAAATGGTTTAAATGATATGGAAAAAAAGGTAAGAAAAAAAGTCCGTGGAGTGCCACAATCATCAACCGCAGCTCTTCTCTGACACCAAGAGGAAGAGGAAACAGACAAAATCAAACAAGCGCAAATCCATCAAACTTACAAAAAGCACTTAGATTAGCTCTTTCTTCCCCAAGCGAGGTAATCTCAAGGCTAAAAGGACTGAAAAACACAAGAGCAAAATAACACCAGGCAAAACTTAAAACAAATCGCCTTGTAGAATAAACCACAAAGCAACAAAAAGTAAGACTAACACTGGGACCACCGCCTTGGAACTATCAGTAGAATAAACCACCGGAAGCTAGACTTCTTTCTAGCTATACCACCTGAAATAAGTAAGACTTGCACAATAATTGTGAACAAATGAATCCCTGTGAGGCTTGGTCAATGTCTTTAATCCGGCCATCGTGGTCCTGTTTGATGTTGTTGTTGTTTTTTTTGTTTTTTTTTTTGTTTTTTTTTTGTTGTTGTTGTTGTTGTTGTTTGTTGTTGTTGTTTTTTTGTTGTTGTTTTTTTTGGGTGGGGGGAGGGGTTGTTTTGGTTTTTTTCTGGCTGCAGTGAGCCATTGAGTCATTTGCTTTGTTTCATATCGGTGTTTTTGATTATATGTGTTTCACTGTGATGGGATAGAGGACCCTTCTGCGGATCAAAAAAAAAATTTAATTGGAGCTGCATCCGAATTAAGGGTGATATTTCGCGCGAGTAAAACAGGTTTAAACCCCCGCCCCACCAGTAGTTTTTTTTTTCTACTGACTATTCAAAGGCAGTTCCTCTGTTGCAGTGTTTCCTTCTTTGTGTGATGGTGTTTTCATGTGTGGCGTTTGTTTTCTCATTATTTGTTCCTCATTTCTCCTCCTTTTGTGCCTCGAGAAAATTGTGCTTCGTGATTGTGTAGTCCCAGAGCTCGTGGTGGATTTATTCAAGTGGTCGAGGCTAGAAGGTTTGAAGATGTATTCTTATGTAAAACGGTATGCTAAATTAAAACATTAAAGTCTTAAAAATCGGTTTGTGCATGAAACCAGTATACTCAACAAATTACACATGGTGAGCTCTAAATCTCCAAATAGAGTTAAAATGGGGTTACTCTTATATTTAGTATCTTTTCCCATCCAGTGTGTGTACTAGTGTGTGCATCCAACAATACCAAATAACTGATTTAAAAGATAAAATACAAATTGGCAATTTTTCTTTGCCTTATTAAAAAAAATATTTGAATTCAAAATAAAATTTCTTCAAAAAGTCACGAAAGCTGATGATATTTTCATCAGCCTACTGTTTAAGTTGATTGCCGCAAATATGGCCGCAACAGTCATGAAGATTTCATTTAAATAGTTTGAAAAAGAGTTTCCTTCATAATCACAAGTGATCACAGGTCATCACTATATCACTTTTGATGTAGATAAAATTTACGATTAGAAGGTCATAATAAAGTCGAACAGATTTTTTTTCTGATTGTGATTTTCTTTTGGTTAATTCTTAGGTTGATCACGTCCACTACAAATTATCTTGATCAAGAAGACGAATGTGTGTGTGTGTGTGTGTTGACTGATATGCGAAATGCATTTTGGACTCTTTGTTAGAATGTTTTTTATGTCTCGGGCATAGATATCGGAACTTGTCATTGACTTGTCTTGGGCATGTTTTTCATCATATTTAGTTTCACCGCAAAGGCATGACTGACATCATATTACTGACTTTAAAATGATAGCGCTTGTTACGGCTGTTTCAAGAAAGGCTTTTTCAGCTGTATGTGTGTTTTCTTCTTATACTTTTCACTTATTCTGTAGCTGTTTTATTATACATTAATTTTTGCTCACAAATCGATTCAAAACCTCATAAGAAAAAAAAAAAGGAAGAAAACTTAACTTATTGTATGGGTATAGCGCTGTACAAGTTGAAAAATATCGTTCAAAAGATTATCATTAAACAAAACAAACTTAACTGAAGAAATTAAAAATATTTTTTAAATTTACTTAAATTTCAGTTTTAAATTAAATATGCATTTAAACATCGAAAGAGTTGTTAAAATATCACTCTATATAAATATGAGGGAAACCATTTTGTTTTGTCTTACACTACTAGAATATTTCAGATCTGAATTATTTAAACATCTTACTGTTAAAGATACAAACCATTACATCATTAACTTTCCACAATTAATAACATGAAATGAGCGAAAACTTGAAATCTCGATAACTTTGTAAGGATTCGGAATATTTCATTTTGACCCCTGGATTCAGGAAAATAAATATTATTGTTCTCAGCTATGCACAACCAAAATGAATATACGAGATTTGCTATAATCAGGGCTTGAACATCTTTGGGGCCATGGAAATTTCTTCTAGACATGGGTAGTTCGAGTGACAGAGGATTAATCAGACGCCAATTCAGGTGGCAAATGGGTATAGTTTAGGGATGCTTTTTCAATCTTCTATAATATAATGGTATGTTGAATGTACTCATTAGAATCGCCTCGATGAGGCAATTTTAATGAGTACACACAACATATAATTTCATGATAAATAAGATATCTCTAAAATATCCTTCAATACTTGTTTTCTAGAGAATGTCCTTGAGACTGAAAATAAGTTAATCAGCCATGGTAAATGAGCCAATGGTGTCCGAGTCATTGAATTTTTACTGAACTTTTATTAACCCTTAAACTGCCAATCACAACAATTGTTGTCTGCTTTGTCAGCTGCCTGTGATTTTTAAAGTCATTTTTGCAAACAGTGTGGAGCCAGATTAAACTGCTCAGCAGTCAGGGTCCACACTGTTTGCCTGTATGCAAAAATAGGTTTGAAAAGTCTGCAAGAATATTCAGCAGACGACATAAACAGACAGCATTTTCAGATGGATTTTAATGGTTAAGGAGTTGTTGCGGGACAACAAAACTGAAAATCTGATAGTCTGAATTGTATTTTTGTACTATTTTCAGATGAGTTGATCTTCGAAGAAACACAGGTATTTACGGAAACTGACAAGTAGACATAGCCAGACAGAAAATTTAAGGGAACTTTCAGAACAAAACAGTGGGACACAGTTGTAAAACATATCGCTGATGTTTGAAACTGTTGATTTGGGAAATTTGACCTCGATTAAGCTGACAAAAATCCAAATAATCATTTACATCAGACGAGTCGAGACCTTTCTCATTCAAAATCACACAAGGATTATAGACATTGTTTTATAGCTGGCTGTTTGCTATCTTTCATCAGAAAGTTAAGCCTTAAAGTGCCAAGCGAATGGGTAGCAGATGACAATCTAAATTATTTTTCGTTATTTTTAGAAGATTTTTATAAGATGCTAGGTAGACGATTCACATGAAATATCAGGCCACATTTTCTCTAAAAAGTGTTAAAAAACATTAAAATGTCTGCTGCAGTTGTGATTGACCTTTCACGAATAAAGTTTGTTTTCTTGCCAGATGAAACGAGTGCAATGTGAGAATATGAGTCATAACGTGAAAAAAAATGTACCTTTGGATATGTGCGCTCTGCGAAGACTACGTCAGCCTTTGCATCTGCGCAGTCTGATTAGTCTCCGTTGTCCGCATGAAGAAACCTTACATTCTAGGCTATCCAAACTGATCAGATTGCACAAAGGCTCAGGCTGATCTGAATCTTTGCTGTGCACACATGACTGAAGGTACGTTTTCTGACGTCACGGCTTATTTATGCTCATTTGGTCTGTCTGATCAGTCTTTGCTATCCACCTGAAGAAGCCTAAGGTCATTAGTTATCCACAGAACACCAAGAAAAAGGCTGATCAGTCTTCACTAGTCTTCACTGGTTCCAAATGTAATGAGTTACAGTTTCTCATGTTGTGGCTTAAATGTTTAAAAAATAAAAAGAGAGAAGAACCTATGCAAACAATAGAGTTTCACTGGTTACTTGATTTAAGGGGAATGGATAAACGGATATACTTGGTGGATTTTCTACCAATTTTACAAGGGAGTGACTTCCCAACCACCAACCACCTTCTGGAAATAAACTTTTCTAAAAGGAAATAATTTACTTCCCTTGGAAACATTTTTTTCCTTTTTGAAAAGACAATTTCAGGCAGGAGGCACAAATAATTTCGACATATACCTCCCCTGAACTTGGATCCATTCCCCTTGACAGTATAATTATATTCAATTGTTTCCATTTTATTCAATGTTTTGGTGGTTTGGTTAAGACATAGCTGGACCAAGCCTTCATCTTGAGAGTATGCATTTTCTTCAATAAAGTTTAGTATTAAAATAACTTGTCTGTTCTTACACTGACTATTCTTCCGTAACTTCTTAGCAACCTTAGGGATACAAAAACTCATATATCTGGCTCTGATGTACATATTACAATTGCTCAAAAAGGCTTCATATGAATCAACCAATCAAATAGTTGTATAAGCTCAGGAATAAAAAATAACACACTGGACAATAATTCTCTTTCTAATTACATTGTATTCCTGCATGAAATAATGCCATTTCATTTAGCTGTAAAAATTAGCTCTTATTATTTGTAGGTTACTTTGTGTGTGTGTGGGTGTGTGTGTGTGTGTGTGTGTGTGTGTGTGTGTGTGTGTGTGCGTGCCTGTGTGTGTGTGTCCATTTAGATTAGCTCTCTGTCTCAAAACTCAGTTTAAGTACAGTATGTATAATTGCATATCCATAGAAATTGTTTGAGGTTTATATGGTTTGCTGATATACCCCAGTTGGTGAAAACGAGAGAAATAATTTCTGAGAATAAAAGAAAGAGCTGTACTGGTGAAATGAACCTGCATCAACTAGCAATAAAATTGCAAATGTTCCAAACAAAAAATCTTAAGGTCAGAATCTATATAGAAGAGCTTGTATATTCTAAGTCTTTTTATCATCCAGTGACCATTGTATATTTTTAATATTCAAAATTTGTTCAGTAAAATCTAATTCTTATTTAACTGAACTAATCTGTTGTTTGTTGACTTCTTCATAATTCCCTTCAAATGCAGATTACAGAACTCGACCCTGCATTAGCATATGTTCACACTGCCCTAAACTCTTTCATCCTTACAGACCAAAACAGATGCCTTTGCAAACAGTGCATATCGGATGATCCAGATAAGATGGCTCGCACATAATGAGCCATTTCACCAGGATCTATACTGTTTGCTAATCTGTTTTTGATTATTTGCAATAATGGATGTGTCCAAATTCAGAAATAGAAGAGTCAATTTCAGAAACTCAGGATGAAAGGGTTAAAGCATCATATTAAATACAATGTATTAGCAGAGGAAGTTTTAGAATATTTTCTGCGAACCACAATGTTGCAAGTGGAAGAGCACTTGATATTGAAAGATACTGAATTCAAGCCTGAAGAGGAGCCATTCATTTATGAAAAAGACACTTTTAACTCTAGAGACCTGAGAGTAGGCTTGGCAAACAGTGTAGATCCAGATAAGATGGTTACAAGTCCATCTCATCAGAAGCTGCACTGTTTGCCTCAAGTTTCTATTTTGTCACTACACTATTTGCCATTTTGTTTTCGATATTTGTCTATGTATCATCCCTTTTTGAAAAATTATACAACCTTTATGGCTCGAGCATCTTTAGGAACATGGAAATTTATTCGAGACATGGGTAGTTCGAGCCACTGAGGGTTTATTATGGCGCCAGGTCAGGAAGCAAATGGTGATAATTTAGCGAGCGAAGTCTTTTTGGTTTTCTATACAATAATGGTATGTTGAATGTACTCATTAGGATTACCTTGATAAGGCCAGTCTGTTGAGAACACCCAACATACAATTTCTTGACAAGACAAGAAACTATCCCTAAATATTTGTTTTCTTGAGCTATCAGAAGAATTTCATAGAGTCTAAAAACGAGCTTGAATTAGTCATGGTAAAGAAGCCATCTGTGAAGTTCGACTGTAACAGACTCATCCAAATTAAAAGTCAGAAGAGTCCACTTCTGAAAATTGGGGTGAAATGGTTAATCTGCAATGCTCCATAGCCAGTGCTTCTAGAAGCTAAAGAGCTCCCTCAACAACCAAGGTATATATGTAATGAAATGTGAAACGATAATACCCCCCACCCCATTATCATATCGTGGGCAGATAGCTCTGTCAAAAATTCATGAAATTTGCCAATGAGCACTCCCAAAGTAGATCTCCAACATACCAATGCACATATCCTTTGAGATTTACTCAAGTTATTTTCCTGAAAGTAAATTACCGATGTATTGCGGGCAGATAACTCTGTCCAAAATGGATGAAATTCGCCCATTAGCAATCCCAAAGCAGATGTCCACAATATAAATGCACACACCAATTTTGGTGACAATAAATTGATATTTACTAAAGTAAACATCCAGAAATGAAAACACGGAGGTGTTGCGGGCAGATAACTCTGTCAAAAATTGACAAAATTTACCCATCAGCAATCCAAAAGCAGATCTCCACAATATTAATGCACACACCAAGTTTGATGAAAATCCCTCGATATTTACCCAAATTATCATCGGGATGAGCTCTCCAGCATTGCACTAATGTTTGCTTCTCCTTATCCAAAGAAATCAGCTGGACTGCACCTGCATCTTTCTTTGTGTATTGATCACATGATTGACAGTGTGCTTTGACCAATCAGTGCCAGTCCAGCCACCTGTTGTTGTCCAGCAAGATTTGTGGAATACACAAAGTACACAGCCGCCCACCAATACCCAGACAATACCATATATATTATCTTATAATATTTGAACTCAGTTAAAGGAAAAAATAGTTCAACCTATCTATAATGGAGCAGTATTATAGAATAAAAGTTTTGCATAAACTACAATTACAAAATTGTCATTTTATACAAAACACAAGAATATGGCTGTTCCATGTTTATTATACAACATAAAAAAAAATTATAAAAATATTTGGCTCTTTTCCTGGGGGCTACTCACTTGACCTTCGTGAATGATTAAGTAATGTCAGGCTGCTCGACTTCCTAACTCCCCAACAATATGGCACACGGATTGATAACAGACAGCACTCCTGCAAGGTGGTCTGATCCCACACATGAAGTTAACTGAGAGATAGATGCTAAAATTGTGTTCCATATTTCAGACAGTGTGAATCCAGTTTTTTGGGGGGAGTCAAGAAGGCCAAACGAATTTGATAGTATCAAATGAGACCCCCAAAAAAACAGAGCCTGGGGTAATTGCTGATTACATAACATTAACTAAAAGTTTGGTCATTGACCTACATATCAAGCATGAATAATACAATTTGCTGATGTGTGAGAACTGAGAATCTTACTGCACTTCTACTGCATACTACACAAAAAGTCTATATAATTTTGGCACTGAAAGTACAAGGACAGCGCAGAGAATAATTATCGCAGGACTAT
Organism: Anodontia alba; assembly: GCA_964016985.1. Lineage (NCBI taxonomy): Eukaryota > Metazoa > Mollusca > Bivalvia > Lucinida > Lucinidae > Anodontia > Anodontia alba. Next base: position 63,838,118 of record OZ024821.1, on the reverse strand, counting down.
CAAATAATCAAAATTAGAACATACATACATCAAAGTTTCTATCACAATATTCATATTTATAACATGTTAGAAATATTTATATATCATATTTGTCTATTATTAATGCAACAGAAATATATATCCCCCATTTTTAGTATACCAGCCGGTCACGAAAACCAGGGATAAAACCCTTCTGGGAAAAAAAACGCTGGAACGTGCGTCGAAGCCATGCACAGTATACCTAGAGGGTGGATTTCGACCTCATCCAAACTATCATGATTTCCTTTATATTGTTACGTTTATAATGTTTGTACATCGAAATAATTACATTTTTTTTTATATATATATATATAACATGTGATACATGCACAGACAATAATAACATTTCTTACTTATACATAATGTGAAATGTTGAAGTGTATGTTGATGATGCTTCACAAGAAGTAATCATGTATTGCCAACCAACTTGGTGTGAAAAAGACAGTCCTGTGATACTCAGGCTGGTGTCTACACTGCAAGATGTTTACTCCATGAAGACAAAAGTTTCTCAGTATACTGTGAACAGTACGAAACTACAATCATTTACAGAAGAACAGGGAAACTCTAAATCTAGACCAGAGAACATCTGCATTGTAATTGCTATAAGTAAGGATAACCCAAGATGCCTTCCTATAAACTTGGTTGACACTTCATGGATGATGCTCCCTGACCTGTTGATTGTGCAAAAATTAGCAGAATGGTGGTTCATTGTCTCCATGAGAATAGTGCCCCAAGATGGATGTTCATGGTCTGACAATTTTACCTGTTATATAGAGCTATACTGGTGGTTGTGGCCTAGCCTAACAACACTCATTTAATATTGAATGAGGTGTATAGTCTCATCCCCCCCGAGTACGATCCTTGACCTGGAAGCAGATGATCTCAGCCTGCATATATCGTCTGATACTGACTTGAAAACTCCTAAAACTGAGGATGATCTCAGCCTCGTTTTCTGATAATGATTACCTTTTATCTTAGTCCTATGGCTTGGATGCCTAGTTGTGATTTTCCCCGTCTGGCTACTTTTATATATGTATAATGAGTGTGAGTGATCTAACTTCCTGAATAATATGGTTTACTGTATTTGATGCAGATGATCAGTCTCTGTTGTCTGACATATGATCAAAAGAGTGACATGAAATCGATGATCACAGCCTCGTGCTCTGTCATGAATGTAGAAATCACAGAATAGGATGACTGACGTCAGTGCGATAAGATACTTGACTTACCAGAGGTGAATGATCTCAGCTTTATGGTCTGATACTGGTTCACCTAAGTAGATACTTCCCTGAATTTGATGGCTGTGTTTCATGATTGTGTCCTTACCGTCCACAAGAAAATAGGGTGAAGGATCTGTCTTATTGATCAGAAATTGACTAATCTTGGCCTCATAGAATAGTCGACAATGAAGACTAGAATTAGTGCTAGAAACATAGACAGGATGATCTAGACACCACATGATAAGACATATGAAAAGATTATTACAATGAGATGAATGATCACAGCCTCATGCCCTGTTGATGATGTCTAAATAGCAGAATAGGAGGGATGATCTGGGCCCTATATGATTAAATGACATTCGTGACATAGATGATCACAACCTCCTCCTAATACAGTTGATGGTGTCAAAATCGCAAAATGGAATGGATGCTTTTGGCCCAATGTATTAAAAAGAAATAACATGGGCTCTCTCTATGGGCTACGCATACTGTGATATACATTTCCCAGAAAATGACCAGCAGTAGATTTAGCCATGTTGTCTGATGGTAAGTATGCAACTACGGGAATGGATGTGATGATGCAGGCCTTATATCTTGAAAGCACAGCTGACATCAGGTGTATGATCACAGCCTCATGTTATAATTGTTTAGTGAATGGTGAGGTGGGGTAGATGATCACTACCCTATAGACACAATTAATGTGGATGATTACGGCTTTGTGGTATAAACAATTAGTCAGCTGATGCTTGGGGTAGATGATCTCGAGATACACAACTGCAAGGTGGATGACCATGGCCTTGTAGTTTGAAAGAGATGATAAATGAAATATAAGGGTGGATGGTCCCAGCCCCAAGAGAGCTAATGAATAACAGTAGATAAAGATGTGGCATTGAATGATTAGTCATCGGATGTATGGAGCAGATGATTTCGGCCCCATAGACAGAGATACACAACCAGCAAGGTGGATGATCACGGCCTTGTGGTCTGATAAAGTTTATCAATGAAAGAGATGGTGAGTGTCAGCCTCACAGTCTGCTGATAAGTGTAACCACATACATGGGGTAGATGATCTCATCCCCATTATCGTGGAGACACTGCTGACACGAGGTGGATGATCGCGGCCTCGTGTTATGAATGATTAGTCAGTGTAGAGGTGGGGTGGATGATCGCGGCCCCACAGACACGAGGTAGATGATTGAGGCCTCGTGGTATGAATGATTAGTCAGCTGATGCATAGGGTGGATGATCTTGGCCCCATAGAGAGATACACAACCAGCAACGTGGATGATCACGGCCTTGTGGTCTGATAGATGATAAATGAATTGTTTGGGGTGGATGATCTCGGCCCAAAGAGAGATGATGAACGTCCCTAGATATAGCTATGTAAAATAAATGATTAGTCAGCGGATGCATGGAGCAGATGATTTCGGCCCCATAGAATATGATACACAACCAGCAAGGTGGATGATCACGGCCTTGTGGTCTGATAACGATAAACAAAATGTTTGGGGTGGATGATCTCGGCCCCAAGAGAGAGGATGAGTGTCCGTCCATGATCTGATGATAAGGGTGTAACTAGCAAGGTGGATGATCACGGCCTTGTGGTCTGATAGATTATAAATGAATTGTTGGGGGTGGATGATCTCGGCCCCAAGAGAGATGATGAACGTCACTAGATACAGCCATGCAAAATGAATGATTAGTCAGCAGATGCATGGAGCAGATGATTTCCGCTCCATAGAATAAGATACACAACCAGCAAGGTGGATGATCACGGCCTTGTGGTCTGATAGATGATAAATGAATCGTTTGGGGTGGATGATCTCGGCCCCAAGACGGATGATAAACGTCACTAGATATAGCCATGTAAAATAAATGATTAGTCAGCGGATGCATGGAGCAGATGATTTCGGCCCCATAGGATAAGATACACAACCAGCAAGGTGGATGATCACTGCCTTGTGGTCTGATAGATTATAAATGAATTGTTTGGGGTGGATGATCTCGGCCCCAAGAGAGATGATGAATGTCACTAGATATAGCCATGCAAAATGAATGATTAGTCAGCGGATGCATGGAGCAGATGATTTCCGCTCCATAGAATAAGATACACAACCAGCAAGGTGGATGATCACGGCCTTGTGGTCTGATAGATGATAAATGTATCGTTTGGGGTGGATGATCTCGGCCCCAAGAGAGATGATGAACGTCACTAGATATAGCCATGTAAAATAAATGATTAGTCAGCGGAAGCATGGAGCAGATGATTCAGTCCCATAGAATAAGATACACAACCAGCAAGGTGGATGATCACGGCCTTGTGGTCTGATAACGATAAACAAAATGTTTGGGGTGGATGTACTCGGCCCCAAGAGAGAGGATGAGTGTCCGTCCATGATCTGATGATAAGTGTGTAACTACATAAATGGGGTGGATGATCACGGCCCCATATTGTGGATACACAGCTGACACAAGGTGGATGATCGCGGCCTTGTGTTATGTATGATTAGTCAGTGGAAATGTGGAGCTGATTATCATGACCCTACAGCCACCAGGTGGATGACTGAAACCTCATGGCTTGAATGACTAGTCAACTGACGCATTGAGTGGATGATCTCGAACCACTGAACGAGATACGAACAGCAAGGTGTATGATCACAGCTTGTGGTCTGATAGGGATGATCAATGGAACGTTTGAGGTGGATGACTTCAGGCCTAAGAAAGATGAGAAACATCAGATATAAAAGTGGAACAAATGATTAGTCAGCAGATGTGTCGAGTGGATGATTTCTGCCCCATTGAATTCACAACTTCCAAGGAGAATGATCACGGCCTGTGGTCAGATAAAGATTATTAATGAAATGCTTGGGTAGATGAATTGGCCCCAAGAGAGATGATGAATGTTTGTAAATATAGACATGGCATGAATGATGCATGGAGTAAATGATCCTACCTTCTTAGAAGTGGATATTTAACCAGCAAGGTGGTGATCTAGGCCCCAAGAAAATTATGGATGTCAGTAGATATATAGAGTAGCTAACCTGCACTCCAGATATGTTTAGAGTATCTCTCCTGTATAGCAGTATCACAGTACGGATAAATATAGTAGGGACTAGGGAACTGAGCCCTGAAGAATTAAATATTTTCCACACATATATTTATACATACACATCCACACACATACATACCTGCATACACATATATACCTATATAAACTATATGTACCCCTATTTGGTGGCCTAAAAGCCGAGTGACTCTGATATGATTCGGATGAAACTCCAAGGAGGTGACTGATCACATCTTTATGTAAACAATGTGATTTTTTATTCTGAGATCCAGTTTACTTACCATGTAATCATAATGGCTGAATTAACATGTACCATGTTATGTCAAAGAATATATTAGCTATTATTATTAATTTTGGTTGCACCTGACTGTAAGCTTAACAGTGATAGTTAAAAAGTTTTGGAAATAGCACTGACTGTCTAACAGGGTACCTCTGTCTATGACTCCATACTAAGTATATGCAAGTAATAATTGCTTCAAGTTTGTGCAACATTTCCATGTAAAAGGACAAATAAGTACCATCATTTTCCTTAAGTATAGGGACAGACAAACTTGAGCCAACAGGATAGACCTAGATCGGACCCTGCAGAACATGATGTCATATCAAGGTTCGCTCCTCTTGTTAGATATCCATCTACTTATTTACATTAACAACTAGCAAACTGGAATCTATACTACAGACATACATAAATTATGACAAATTTATGGTTTTCAAATCTGAGTGACTTAAACCTGTTATGAGTAAGACAACTACCCTATCTATCCAAAGTATCTGGACAGGCAGGCCTGAGCAAGCATTGTAGACCAAGAAAAGAGGCCGCAAAGCAGTCCCCCATCATGGTCCACTCCACTCGTCAAGCATCAAATACGTGACCCATGATAAATGGTTCAGATCTGAACGACATTTATCCTGTTGAAGAATAAGTGAAATACCATATTTATCCCAAGTTTTATGCCAGAGCAAACTTAGCAGACCCAGATCAGACACTTAAGAAAACAGCATCTGATCAGGAGCTACTCTGCTTATCACTCATCCAGCCATCTTAACGCATACTGGCAACTAGCAAACTATAATCCATACTAAGCACATATTCATATGACTAATGGTTTTTAAGTTTGAGCAGCTTTAACCTGTAAAAAAGAAAATACAACAACTACCCTATCTACCCCGAGGATTTGGGGCAGACAGGCCTAAGCAAACATTGTAGATCCAGATTAAAGCAAAGCAGCATGTGATCAGGGTCAGCTCTGCTTGTCAGTCATTAGCAGTATTTATGCACATCAATATCCAACAAATTGACACGTTCAGTTATTTAAGAAAAGATTTATGTTCGGCACCATTAGTATGGTGTGCTGCTTATAGAAATGTAGAATGTCACTATTATCTGTACCAACTCGTCTAACTACATCTGGGCTTTAACATTTCTAGAAGATAGTTAAGGTGTGGTAAACATACCCAAGTATGACACCATTAAGTGTTATGTTTACTCATGACTTGATGGAACTCCTCTTTGCGATATATCTCTGACTGTGTCCAGACAGTAGCATTTAAATGTAAGAGAATATTCATTCTATCTTAAAAACAAACAAAACTGATCTGAAGCACTGTAATACAATATACTGTGATGTACTGCTACTATGAATTAATATGGTTCATCCAAGAAATATCAGGACAAGTATCAGGTACATTTTTGGGCCACTGAGAAGTATCCTATTTAGCCAAGAATTGGATACTGCTGTACTGACAGCGCATTTTATTCTGTTGTACTGTTGTATAAATTCTCTTTAGTGACCACCTTATATAATTCAGTTCAATGATTACAAGTGATCGGGAAAGTTTTGTTTTGTACATACCATACTTGAATTCTTCAAGTGTTCAGTCTTATATCCATTCTTAATCCTGAATTGTGAACACAGCTGAACTCTTTACTGAATAGAGGCTGAGCACTTACATTGTGCAGAAATCTTAGAATTATTCACTAAATTGTGATGTAAATCTGTAGCATATGCCCATGGTTTCCTCCTAGGAAAACACACAATCAGTGAACCTTGACCTTCAAACAGTTTATCTGCAGCCGAGAATCTTTTTAAAACACTGTCATGTTTAGTCTCATTCTTCATTCACAATAGAAAGTCTATGATGGGTATAATTTGAATGAACCTAAACATCCATAAATGCCACTTGCTCAAGTCATTTTGAGATTAGGTTTTCTTAACATTTAGAACTTCTGTGTACAGAAATATGTACTGAATTGTGGTGTACAATCTGTAGCCTATTCCTATAGTTTCCTCCCAGGAAAACACATAGTCAGCGAACCTTGACCTTCTATGACTAGCTTATTAGTATCTGAAACTTCTTTAGAGCACTGTCATTTCATAGTCAAATTCCTCATCAACAACAGAAAGCCATAAATATAATTATAATGAACTGTAAACATCTATAAATTTCTGTTTTGACAAGTCATATTGAGAAGTAGTTTCTTTTAACATTGAAATTTCCTAGAAAAGATAATATAAAGAGCAGCAGATGCAAACCAGAAGAAGTGCAATCCTAGAGAGCTCAGATAAAATAATTCTTAGTTCTGAATTCCATACCACCCAACCAAACCAGATGCAAGAAATATATAAGGATATGATTAATAAATATGTCAAATTTCATAAATAAATAATAATAATAATAATAATGAGCTCTCCAGCATTGCACTAATGTTTGCTTCCCATTATCCAAAGAAATCAGCTGGACTGCACCTGCATCTTTCTTTGTGTATTAATCATATGATTGACGGTGTGCTTTGACCAATCAGTGCCAGTCCAGCCACCTGTTGTTGTCCAGCAAGATTTGTGGAATACACAAAGTACACAGCCGCCCACCAATACCCAGACAATACCATATATATTATCTTATAATATTTGAACTCAATTAAAGGAAAAAAATACTTCAACCTGTCTATAATGGAGCAGTATTATAGAATAAAAGTTTTGCATAAACTACAATTACAAAATTGTCATGAAATGAAAATATTGACCTGTCCTGGGCAGATAACTCTCGTCAAAAATTGACGAAATTTGCCCATGAACAGTGTCAAACCAGATCTCCACAATATCTATGCACACACTGAGTTAAATAAAAATCCATTGATATAAGTTATTGTCTGGAAACAAAAATACCGATGGACGGACGTACAATAGACTGATGGATAGACATTCTTACGAGAGTGTATGTTATGAGGTTATCCCTTTGATCTTTTTTATCTTTTTTAACCCCACAACACCAATTTTAACCCTACAACACCAATTTAGTTTGGTGAAAATCCATTGATATTTACTCAAATTATCATCTGGAAATGAAAATACAGACCTGTCGCGAGCAGATAACTCTGTCAAAAATTGACAAAATTTGCCCATGAAAAGTGCCAAACCAGATCTCCACAATATCTATGCACACACCGAGTTAAATAAAAATCCATTGATATAAGTAATTGCCCCGAAAACAAAAATACCGACGGACGGATGTAGGACAGACTGATGGACAGACAATTCTTATGAGAATGTATGTTATGAGGTTATCCCTTTGATCTTTTTAACCCCACAACACCATTTCAACCCCACAACACCATTTTCAACCCCACAACACCATTTTCAACCCCACAACACCAATTTTTACCAATTTTTAACCCCACTATGATGGAATAAAGAGACATCAATACAAACGCTAACCTCGGAATATACCTAGCGGACGGACATACAGACAGCCAATGTGATACCATAATACCTCGCCACTACCTTGTGGCAGGGTATGAAAATGAACAAAAAGCACCTCATTTACAGCTGGCAATGAGCCTCCAAAACTAAGAAGAGCAAATGTACAGGAACATTCACAGCCAGAACAGTTAACTACTGTGCTTTCAACATCTTTCAGAGAGTCGTTTTTTTGCTTTGCAATTTACACAGAAGAAGTAAATTTGCAAACTTTTGTCATGATTTAATGCAAAACCATTTGCCTTAGTTTTATGCACAGTTTTATTCTAGACATTGCTTTTTAAATTAGAGCAAGTGCCCCGAGGATCACAAATACCTCCAGCAGGAGCTATTTCTTAATCATAAAATATTTTGATTGATTGTGTTGGGGTCTAATGACATGTCAACTCTTTTGGGTCATTTTGTGTTGTCTCCCAGAGAAAGGGAGAAAAGAGATAGACAAGATAACAGAAGAAAGAGGAACAGGAATAAAAGTGAAGAAATAGAAGAAATAAAAACATTCCCTCTCCACCCTTATCTGCCACAAAGATAGCAGGCCTTGCCCAGCTGTAAGCCAATATCAGTTGGACACCCCGGTGACATAAGATACATGACACCTTCGCCACACCCGACCACCCCACATAAAATAAAGTCAACGACAATGATATAAGGCAAAATCATTGGACCATGAAATATAGGTCACTGACCCACATATAGTTTACATGGTCAATCTCTGAGTGACATTGATCTATCATCTCAACTACAACTTTTTTCGAGTAAACAGTCTTCAAGATATGAAGCAAAATCGCTAAACCATTAAATATAGGTTACTGACCTATAGATACTTGAGAAGTCAATCTGATGTGTCACATTGATCCATTATATCAACTATGATGTTAATCCATCTAATAATCTAAAAGATAATTAAGCAAACTCACTAATGAAATATATGCGGATTTATATTTACTTTGAGGTCAAAGATTGGGTCACACTGTGTTAGCATCTGTAAATATGACACTTAAGCATCAGTAAGTGTCATATAGGAGATATAGGACAAAATCACTGAGCTATGAAATATAGGTCATAAAGACTTACATTTATTTTGAGGTAAAATGCTGTCATACTGACCCATAATCCCAAACTAAGATAGTCATACATCAAGTTGTCTTCAAGATGTAACATGAAATTACTGGACCATGACATATAGTTCTCAGAGACCTATATTTACATATTTACTTTAACCATATAGACCTCAAACAATTTCTATAGAAATCCAATAATATCCAGGCATGGCATACTTGCTTTGTTGTGTTTGGCAGTGGCTATAAAGGCCAATATCTGCTCTGATATGTGTGTCACAGGTCAGGCAGGACACAGCTAAATACAGTATTTATCTTAACTTTTCACACACCTTATATCCCCTTACTATACTTGAAAATTTGAACATCCATTTTACTACACAACAATGTGTCTAAAAACTGCTGAATGAGTGGTACACAGTGTAGATCCTGATCAGATGTCTCATTTTGCAGCAGCTGATTTTGGTCACACTGCTTAAGTCTGTTTGTCTAAATATTTATGTACATACTGTAGCATGGCACCTATATAACATGAATGACGTGTTATGTCCAGAGGGAGTGAAATGTCAACTAAACTGTTGCTGAACAAACCTAAATTCCATTAGCAATCATTGCAAGTTTTCTTTCTTTCAAGTATTTTAAAACTGCTTTCATTTTTATTTTTCTTTGTACAATTTTTGCCAGATAAAACCTGTATAAAAGTGCCTTTTAACTGCTTTTTTTTCTGTGCTGTTTTGTCCCCATGAGAGTAGGCATTAGCATCAGTATTGGCTTGACAGTTTCTTGTGAGCATATCTTTAGAACTGATTGGCGGATATTTATAAACCTTGCAGGAATATACCAATGTGACATGTTTAAGAGCAAATAGGATTTTGGTAACAAGGCCCTGGCTTCATTTTCAAGTTCACATGACTCAAAAGATTGTCAGATTTTCACCAAAAAACAATTTCTGTGCATTCTATCTCCTGATGATCAATGAATTTAGGCCAAATTTGCATATTTACAACACTGGCATAGTGTGAAAAATTGCTTCAATTATGGCTAGTTTGGCTTAATTTTCATATTCATAACACAATTAAGGATATTGTAGGTGGGGAATGTCTATTTTCTCTGAAAACACATTTCTAATTTTGTTTAGTGTTCGTTGTTGTTTCAGCTTTCATTAATTATAATTAATCAAAATGAACAACAGGCAGCAGACAGGAAGCTAGAAATGTGTCCAAAGGACACACATGCCCCTGCCTGAAAAATTTTAATGCAAATTGCTAACGCCATCTTGGATGCGCATGGAGACGGACGGACAGAGTTAACACTATATGCCCTTTCCACCATTCTTCTAATGGCAAGGGCATGAAAATTGACAACATATGTAGTCCATTTTTCTTGTTTGCTGTCTGTTGTTAATTAGCTTTTGTAAAAGAGGTGTTCCATATAAAACAAGAATTTTGAAGTTTATAAATATCTTTTTAAAAGTTTTTTTTATCTTGACAAAATTGTAAACAAACAACATCTGTAAAACAAAGCTGTAGAAATGAATAGCACATTACCATCTTTCAATGCATGCTAGATGAAATACATGTACAACAGATGTCCTAAAATTTCAAACACTTTATTCCTCACATTAATGGCTTAAATTTTGCTTTTATACAGTTGTTTCTTAAAATAATTAGTGAACTGGCAAACAGTGCAGACCCTGATCTGACTAGTCTGATATGGGCCTGCACTGTTTGCATATGCATTTTCTCAGAAATTTTGGTGCATGAAACTTAAGAACATTTACCATATTACACATTTACACTTTACAACAACATGTATCATACATGTACTTGACATATATACCACAAAATACACACTGTATTAAATTCTCCATGGCAGCATCGGTAGGACTGGCTTATGAGTAACCACAAAGAACATATTTCTATACAAGTCTTTGATCCTGCGTCTGTGGTGTCTTTATGACATTTGTTGTTGTTTTTGTCATTCTTTCTTTGTCAACCCTCCGTCTTTTGGTATCTCGGGAGGGCTGTGCCATGATTTTAGCATTTCCTGGGTATCTTCATTTATAGTTTTGATACATATTCAATACCTGCCCAACAGCATACAAGAAAGGCCCTAGTTGCATTTGCAGTCAACAAAGGCCCAGATCAGCCTGCACATCCATGCAGTCTAATCAGGAACTCTGCTGCCCTCATATAGAAACACATGAAAATCATGCTGATGAATGGAGAAGGCCCTGACTAGACTGCAAAAAGATTCAGGCTGATCTGAATCTGTGCTGAACACACATTTGAAGTTTCTCAGGCTGAAGCTCATCTTATGTCAATATAATTACATGTACCATATTTTACCAAATATTCAGAGAGAAATGCCTGAGCAAACCATGTAGATCAAACGCAAGTGCTCCTAAAGGAGGGCTTACACTGTTTACCATTCAGTCAGGACTTTTTAGACACACCACTGGACAGTCAAATGGATTTCTTGAAATACGTGTAAGTACAGTTAGTAGTTACGGTATCCAAATATTCAGGGCAATTATAATATGGGCCTTGTCATGCGAAAACATGTCTTTGGGGCATGCACAGACAGCAAAGGCCCAGATCAGACTGCATGAATGTGCAGTCTGATCAGGGTCGGCTGTCTGCTTATAGAACCATTGGGTACTGAAGAACTTAATGAAGTATAGCAAAGTTCCTGACTAGACTATATACAGTCAACTCTCGTTATCTCGAATTCCAAGGGACTCACTGAAACACTTCGAGATATCCGTACTTCGACATATCAGTGAGAAAAACAATAAATTGAACAACCACATTTAACAAATGAATATGTAATTTGACTCCTGAAGTTAGAAATATATATATAAAATGATGTGGAAAAGAGAATTTCTCCTCTTTTCCACATTATTTTGTTACCTGTTGTCATAGTTTCATGTTAAAACAGGGACCAGATTTTCACTTCGAGATAAGCGGTAATTCGAAATAAGCGAGTTCGAGATAACGAGGCTTGACTGTATCTCCGCTGGCTGATCTGGATCTTTACTGCTTGTATTTATCTCGAAGACACATTTTCTCATGTCAAGGCTCATGCGTACATAAGGAACCATAAGAAACTAGACATGCGTTGAAAGTACACAAATGCCCCCGCCCTTTGCTCTTAGCTCATATGGCAACAACTACTTTCTAAATGCTCAATCTGACCTGTTACACATTCTGACCCCTAGCCTTACCCAAGGGCAAGACCAAGGGGCAACTCTAGCACAGAGTTAAAGGTTTAGGTCTGGGTAAGTAGCATACCAAATTTCAACTTCCAAGCATAAAAGGTACCCAAGTTATGGCCTCAAAAAGAGATGGGGATGTAAATGTCAATGTCAACTCTGTATGACTGACAGATGGGTGTATGGACAGATGTATGGATAGATGGATAGATACACAGGCATCCACAGGAAAATACAATGATCAACTACAATTGTGTGGTGCGGCATAAAAATGCGCTGGCCCGCTGCAGAAAACCATATATGAACAAATCCTATAACAAGTCAACAGGTATTTATTTTTACAAAACATGTGCCCTCTTATCAGTCTGTGCATCTATGCAGTCTACTCACCGCATATTTTGCACAGACAATCTCTGGACCTTACAGAATCCATACCGCAAACAATAGCCCATGATCTAACAGTGAAATTTGCCAAGCAATAAAAAACAATGATTTCTGAACATGACCATGTGACTGTGCAGGGTCTGGGTTTATACTTCAACTGAGAAATACATGGTTGGTTCCCTCTCCAGCCAATACAAAATATCTCATCCCATTTCTTTTACAGTTTAGTAGTCATAATAGATTCAAACCTATAGCATATTGAATTTAAGTGCTGGTCTTAAGCATTTTAACAATCGCTGCTTAACAAGTTGGAGAAAGATTTCAGCAGACAATATTCTGAAATATTTTCTTACTTTTATATGGTTTGATATTTCATACAAATTGCCTTCTTAGGAGGTCATTTGCATGGAATATCAAACCTGGGGAAGAATTAGAAAAATATCACCAGTCATCTGCCGAGTCATCTGCTGAATTTGCCCAATGAGTGTTGAAGGTTTTAAAATATCAAGCAGATAATTTTCTTTATAAAATTGTGTTCATTTTTCCAAGAATACTGAGCTTAACATTTTATGTAAATAGTTCTTACAGAGATGATTCACATGAAATCTCATCCTATTTTCTCTGATTTTTTTTTTTTTTTTTTAATCAAAATGCTGCAGTTGTGACTAGCATTTTACAGGGTTATTACCCCAGTTATCAGGCACTATTAACTTTTTAGCACTCCCGGCAAAATCAGTAGCTGACAAACAAGTCATATTATTTCTTACATTTACCATAATATTTCTTTCAAATTATCTTTTTCAGGGAAAAGGGGAATCTTACTACAAGTGCAATAAACATTCCCCTTTGGAGATAATTTGAATGGAACGAAATATCATATGAGCCCCACCAAAGCAAAAATGTGCCTTTGTATCATGTGCGGACAGTGAAGGCCCAACTCACTGTGCTGATGCATAGTCTGATCTGGGCCTTCACTGTCCGCTAACAGAATCATTGAATACTACAGAATGTAAGAATGGAGAGCAAAGGCCCTGAGGATATTTTGTACAATTGCAAGATGATCTGAATGTTTGAAAGCAATATTTTGCTTGAAATGGCCCATTCAGTATGTATCCTAAATACTGGCACACTTTAACCTCTAACCATTGACTGATTGAGGTTTTATGGCCCAGTCAACCCAATGGGGTTTTGTCAAGCCAGTCATTTTACCTAACCACACTTTTCCTGGGCAGGCTTAGTCCTGTAAGCAGTTAACCAGTACCTGAGCACATTCTTCCTCAAGAAACTGACAACTGACCTTCTTGAATCAGCTGAAGGGAGAGAATGACCATAGAAAATATTTCATGATCAATCTCCATGAAAGAATGTTGCTTGCTTCAGTGGGGATTAAAGTTGGACGAGTATCTAACTGAGCCACTGAGGCTGGCTAACCCCTTACCATACTCGTCCTAAATTTCTGTCAGTGTGTCTTAAAACTACTGGATGCATGGCCAACAGTGCAGACCCTGATCAGATGCCAAATTCTTTGGCATCTGATCTGGGTCTGCACTGTTTGCGATGGCCCACCTGTCCCAAAACTTAATATAAATACCATATTTTCGGGTAAAATAAGAAAAATAGTTTAAATAAATTCTGCTAATATTTGGGTCCATCAAAGGTTCAAAGGTCAAATGTCTGATGGCACAATAACCCCTATGATTTCCCTAATAAATAACTCTTTCTAAACTTCTATTATCATCAAGAAGGCATCGGGAACTGGTCTGCATATGTGAGTTTCTCCTCTGTCTTTCTTTTAAGTGGAATGTCACAAGTGTCGGAACTGAAAAATATAAATCAGAGTTCATCATCTGAGTTATGTCTTTAACAATTAAGCAAACAGTAGAGAAGAGAGTTTAATATTATACATATAAAGCTATTTTTAGTAATTTCAGTAGGAAATATAATTTAAAGAACTTCATATGACATATATAATGCTAATTTTAGTAATTTCTGTGGGAAATATAATTTATAATTCCCTGCAGGATTTAATTTACAATTCCTTCCTAGAGCAAAGGAACATTTCCTTTAGAATGTTATCAGGCTGCATGACAAGAGCAGATGATGTAACATCGCAAAACAGGAAATATTTCCCTCTAGACTTGCAAATCTTATAAATGCACCCATGCTATAAATGCACTTGTTTGTTTATTGAATCTGCAAACCGCTCAGGAAAAATTTCCCTTATATTAAACTCAGGATGAATGAGCCTCTACATAAAGAGGATAACTTCATGATAATTCTGGGATAATTTTCTTCAGTTCTAGGTAAAAACATATGTTGTGGGTACTCATTAGAAGTGCCTCAATGAGGCACTTCTAATGAGTACCCATAACATATGTTTTCAAGGAGAAATAAGAAAAATACTTTATCTGAATACCCTCTTACCTGGAGCTAGGTAATATAGATTAATAAGGTAACTATACCTGCAAGAATTTACTGCTGTACTATTATCCAGTTGTACTGTTTCTGTGAGAAGCTCGACATTTCTCACACTGCCAAAGAAATCTGTGAGCAGAACTTTTTCTGGATCTCTCTTGAATAAATCTCTCCTTACACTCACAGTTGATACACACTGATTTCGTGGGCAAACTCTCAACTGCATAGTAAAGAAAACTTGTAATTGTGTTTGTAAAATACTATGCCCCCAACCATATGCTTGCCTCTAAAGATAACGCAAGGTAAAAATGGCCCAATCTACAAAGGGCCATAACTCCTGAAATATTTTTCAGAATTTATTCAAAAGTTAATCAGGTCAACTTCTCATCACTACCAATCTATTCATCATGAGGCTCTAGCTCCACCAGTTTTTGAAATATTTTGCTGATAACGGAAAAATGCCCAAATTTAAAAAGGGCCATTACTCACGCCTAAAAGCAATAGGCCCCTCCAACTTCCTTCTCATTACTACCAATCTATTTATCAAGTTATGAGACTCTAGCTCCAACAGTATTTGAGATATTTTGCTGACAAGGGAAAAATGCCCAAATTTACAAAGGGCCATTACTCATGAAATATTTTTCAGAATTTATTCAAAAGTTAATCAGATCATCTACTCGTCATTACCAATCAATTCACCATGTTTCAGGGCTCTAGCTCCAACAGTTTTTGAGATATTTTGCTGACAAGGTAAAAATGCCCAAAATTACAAAAGGCCAATACTCATGAAATATTTTTAAGAATTTTATTCAAAAGTTAATCAGGTCATCATCTACTTATCATTACCATTCAATTCACGAAGTTTCAAGGCTCTAGCTCGAATAGTTTTTGAGATATTTTGCAAACAAGGTAAAAATGCCCAAAATTACAAAAGGCCATAACTCATGAAGTATTTTTCAAAATTTATTCAAAAGTTAATCAGGTTGTCTACTCATCACTATCAGTCTATTCATCAAGTTTGAAGGCTCTAGCTTTAATAGTTTTTGAGATATTTTGCTGACAAGATTGCATCCATATTTTTTTCAAAGGGCCATAACTCAGAAAAGGGGCATAATCCTGTCCAGAAAAAAATACATGTCAGCTATTTTTTCATGAGGAATCCATACAAGAAATTTCAAAACAGAAGCATGCAGGTTTCTAAAGTTATGCTATGCCTCAAAAAGCATGACAAACGGACGAACAGATGGACAAAGGAACGACCCAAAAGCAATATGCCCCTCCAACTTCTTGGAAGTTGGGGGCATAAAAAGACACAATGAAATAACATACCCATATGAATTGTTAAGGAGTATTTGATAATTCTGTATAAATGGTTTTGTCTTGTTCTGAAATGCTGTCTACTCTAAAAGGTGAGACTTTGCTCCCCAGGGAGCAATTCATTCCTTTTAGAGTAGATCCCTTTCCAGAAGGGGTTTGGTATGTAGGAAAGCATACAGGAAGCCACAAAAACTGTCTTCCTTGTAATAAATAATTAAAAATCTACCCAGGATATCCAGTTACCTTAAAGGGGAACACAACCTTAAAAGGTATAAAGAGCTTTACAAACAATGAATTTTGACACAAATTTGATCAAAATGTGGAAAATTAACTAAGTTATAGACAATTGAATATTTTAACATTGGTGGAATGGGCACCGCCATTTTGAATATTTAATGAGGTTTCATAAAAATTGAAATTCGTTTCATAAAGGTAGTTATTCCGTTAGAGTTGGTTTATTTTGGGGAAAAATTATTGCTTGTCACTAGAATTAAAAGATTATAAAAAAATCTGTAGCAAAATTATTCTTTAAAATCCTTTATAATTTGGTTTGCACATTTAATTTGGGCTGTGTGATGTCACAAAGCCTACAATATGGCGGCATCCATGACAGCCATTTTAAATATATTCAAACCACCATAACTTTATTTCTAGGCTGATTTTGAAAACTCTTGCATCAAAATAAATGGCTTGTTAAGCACTGTAATCCAAGATATACTTACAACTTATATTGCTTTCCCCTTTAAATACAGCTATGAAAGTAAACAGTTGGAGTTAGAATTGGAGTTTCACAGCCCCGTCAACACTATTAAGGTCCTGTTGAACCAGTCAGTTAACCTTCTCACACTTTCCCTGGAGATTTAGTCCTCTGAGGGGTTAACCAGTACTTGTGCACATTCTTTTGCCAGGAACTGACAACTGCCCTGCTTAAATCAGCAGAAGGGAGAGAATGGCAAAAGTAATGATTTCATGATCATTTTCTACAATGTTATGTGGTCAAGCTGGGATTTGAACTTGTGATCCCTGGATCTCAAGTTCAAATGTGTTACTGACTACACTATAAAGCCTGACTATAAAAGTAAACAACTCACAAACTGTCCCATTGTTTTCTTGCTGCTGGGTTTCACTGATTCCAGGAATTCTAGGGCATAGTAGGTGTACCTATCTATAACATACACTCCTATAGCAGGGTCAACATGATGCTGAAATAAACACACATGTAAATTAACAGATGATAAGCAAAACTGTAAACCCTATTGCATCTGAAAACTGTTCAGATAAAAAGTGTCAATATTAGTTACCCCGCGTTAAGCAGAATGAGAAAATGTCAAACAAATGCACGGAAAAAAAAAGAGGGATAGACTGATGGTCAATATGAAAACAGTATACCCTCCCTTGCCTGAACCCCCATACCTTACCCCTCCCATACCCCCAACCTCCCAAAACACAGTTTGGTGGGGTATAATCAAGATTGGCCTGCTAGTATGCATTTTATTGGGTTTTTTTATCAAAGAGTTCATTCATGCCATTCATGTCAGTCTTTTATTCAAGCCTATTACAGTAAAAGATTTGGAATAAAGGTCTGATATCAAAGCAACATGAATATCATATTCTATTTAACCAATGGCAGTCTAAGCAGCATTGATCTGTGTTTTTATCTCTATAAAATAGCATGGATAAGGTGACAATTCAGTGATAATTTGGGATAACTTTTAAGTTTTGCACAAAAAAGAATGTAAATATGTAACAATATAAAAAAAAATGTATTTAGTGGCTACACACAGGACATCTGCTCAGTGAGTTGATTCAGTTGTGTTCCCACAAGATATAGTTTGTTGCAAAAATAACAAAATTTATCTTCTGACCTTTGTGGAATAACTTTATGCTTTAAGGGGAATAGATACATTTTCAAAAGGTGACAACCCTGTCAAAATTGTTTTGTCCCTCGTGACAACCCTGTCAAAATTGTTTTTGTCCCTCATCAGAAAAGGAGCAAATTCTTTCCTTTTAACCCATTGTAGTTGGGAGACCCATAATAGGGTAACTGGCAAACAGTGCAGACCCATATCAGATGCCGCAGAACATGGCGTCTGATCAGGGTCTCCACTGTTTGCAAATAGTTTAGCCATTTTTCACTAGGACTATATAAGTCTCATAGCCGAAGGTACCTAAAATTGAAATTGGACTCTTCCAATATATAGTGTGGGAGAGTTTATTCAGTATACAGTGGGTTAAAGTAGATGCTTTTCAGAAGGATCTTGGTGTGCAATAAAGCAAACAGGCAGTCACAAAACTTGCCTTCTTTTGCAAAAATTGCAGAAAATATGTCATGTGTAGCAAGTTCCCTTCAGCAATCAGATGCTTTGGACATAATCATACTAAGTGGAGTGATGCCATTTACTGTTATTCCCACCAGTGGATTACTAAATAAAAAATAAATATTGAATGACATATTTACTGCAAGTATCTTTACAACATTAACTATACATGACTTCAGTTTATATAAGTGGAGCACTTGTTGGGAATTGGATATACTTTCTTGGGAGGTAACTCTGCCTAAACTGTTTTTGTCCCCTTCAAAAATTAGGAGTCAACTCTAAAAGGAAAGAATAGGGAGCAAATTATTTCCTTTTAGAGTAGACCCCTTTTCAGGAGGGGACTGATGTATACAAATACAAACAGGAAGTCACAGACTTATCTCCCTTGCAAAAAAAAATCAACCAAGTGTATCAAATTCCCTAATGTGATTATTCAGGAATATTTCTTCTGTGAGAATGCATGTTGTAGGTACTCATTAGCAGCACCTCAGCAAAGTACTACAAATAAGTACCCACAACACGTCTTTATAAAGAACTGGAGAAAATCATCCCTACAGCTATCATCAAATACTCCTTCTTCCTCTGATATCTCTTTTGCCCGCTGATATATATCTAAAATGCACTGGGTAAATGATAAACAGTGCAGACCCTGGTCAGGAGCAGTTTGATCTGAGTTTATACAGCTTGCTCAGGCATGTCTGAATACAGTCGACTCTCGTTATCTCGAATTCCAAGGGACTCTCTGAAATACTTCGAGATATCCGTACTTCCACATATCAGATTTGCAGAATTGAGAAAAATCTAATTCTATTAATCACATTTAACTAATATATGTGTAATTGGACTCGCGAAATTAGATATATTTTGAAAATATTGTGGAAAAGAGGAGAAATCCTCTTTTCCACAATATTTTTTACATGTTGTTAGATTTTCATGTTTAGGCAGGGTCCAGATTTTCACTTCGAGATAAGCGGTTATTCGAGATAAGCGAGGTCGAGATAGCGAGAGTCAACTGTATTTAGGTTTAACATGGTACTATACTGCATATTATGAGCTTCAACACACTGAACGTAATATTATGCACCCAGCAAGGAATCAAATCAGAATTCATGAATGCCCAGGGTCAGTCTTACCTTAGCAATCTTTAGTTAGCCAAGGAACCAATGTTGGAAAATCAAGTTCTGATCAAGCAAGTGCTAGCAGGTACAGTCCTGTAAACATAACTGTCATATGAGGAGTCTCTATAAAACTGAGACCTAAGTTTTCATTCTTTTATGTCTTCTTTGTTTCCCAGTGCAACCTTTATAGATTTTATTATTCAGGTGGAATCACATCGGGGTGAGAAAGGGGTTGCACAGGAACATATGTTCAAATGCAATTTCTCACTCCATATAATTCAATGCAATTTTAATTATTATTGCATAAAAAGCAGTGCCGCACGTTATTAACAGCCCTGCATTAACCAGTGAAAAGCCATGTATTAACAAGGCAATTCACGCGCTGTTAATGCACGGCTATGCAACTTTCAATATGCCTGTACCGGGGCTACAGAATTGCTGCCGTCACGAGACATGTTCTGTCAGCCCTAGAACGAGTATAGTCCTAGGAAATTACGTTCGCAAGACATCAGAGAAAAGGCGAAACAAAATAGTGCAATAAATAACCCGAAATGTAGCAAATGTTTTCACTTTTTATGCAATAATAGCAATCAAACATGCTTTTTCAATGCATTAACATTCACCAGATCTCTTGGGAGGTGTTGAAAACCGCGGCCTTCGGCCTCGGTTTTCAACACCTCCCACGGGACCTGGCGAATGTTAATGCATGAAAAACCATGTTTGATCCCTATACTGAAAACTTAAGCTGTATACCGAATACTGCGATACTTACAGAGAGCGAATCCTCTCCCACTTTACTACTAGCTACTGCCAGGATGTTTGGTGAGTAAAATTTCTGAAACAGGGACTCAGCCTGACATGTGTCTATCATGAAGAACAACTCATGGTATCTGAAATCAATACAGCATTTTTTTTTTATTCCACTAACATTCGTGTTGCACCATAAAAGAGAAGTATACACATCAGGATAAATATTGAATTTAAGACTTAGCAGTTTTAAAGTCCCAGTTGTTCAAAACTAAACCCTTGTCATGTTGAATAAATTAAGATACCACACCCACTTCTAATTTTCAGCCAATCAGATTACTTGATCCAGGTTACTGATACAAATTCACATTCTTAATTACAAACAGTGCAGATCCAGATCAGTTGGCTTCTTCAGAAACCAACTGATTTGGTGTTTGCAAAGGCAGGATATATCTGGGTTCAGCAGGACTAGGGTTAACAAAGCTGTTGGCTAACATGACATTAAAATTTCTAACTTGAAATATTGCAAATACAATCATATTTTTTGCTGAAAAAATGTGAGCAGCTTTTGCATTACAGAAATAACTCACATTTTTGAGCAAAAATATCAATGTATCTGAAAATACCTCAGCTACAACAGCTAACTAGTTTGCCATTAACAAACTTGTTAAGCTAACAATGCTTTGAACAACTGGACCCAGGACAAAAACTTCAGCAGACTACATTTTGAAACAGTTTTCTTATTTTTCACAGAAACCAGGGAACAGGCATTGACATTTCATGAAAACTGTCCTTAAGAGACCATTTACATGCTAAGGAGACAATTTGCATGAATTGTTAAAGCCTACTTTCTGGGGAAAATAAAGAAAAAAATATTATCAACTGGTTGTCAGCTGAATTAGCCCAGAGTGGTTAAGATTAGATGTAGTGAAGTAAATTCTATCCTTTAAGAGTAGCCTCAATGAGAAAGGAAGCAAACATTTCCATAAAAGCATTGTTTCCCTTCAAAATCTGTCCATTCCTATTAAAAGCTCATGTCTGTCTTAAGATCCACTGTACTCTTTTCTATGAATAAGATGTATTAAACATCAAGTCTTATTTTCTCTAAAAATAGATATAAAAATCAAAATGTTGTTTGCTGCAGTTGCGATTAGCACTTTAATGGTTAAGCTGGTTAAGTTAACCCTTGTCATGCTGAATAAATTAAGATGCCATACCCACTTCTAATTGTCAGCCATCAGATTACTTAATCCAGATTTTTGATATAAATTCATATACTGAATGGCAAACCATGTAGAGCCAGATCAGTTGGTTTCTGAAGAAGCCAACAAATCTGGACCCATACTGTGTGCATATACAGGTCATATCCGGATTCAGCAGGACCAGGGTTAAGTTACCAAATCTTTCCAATTTCGGTTGTCTGAATTTACAGTATTTAAAGTAAATGGAATTTTATGATACCGTCTTTTTTGCCACATCTGTTCAAATGCATCTGCCAACTCTACACTGGAGACTTCTTCTGCATCTTGGAACTTGAGAAAACCATCACCCCCATGACCTGACAATAAATAAATTTTATTTCAACGATCCACAAGTCAAGAAGCATATTCAGATATAAATTATTTCTCTTATTTCTTCATGAGAACATACATGTTACCATCTAGTTAGCTGATGAGTTGAGCTTTAATGCCTCTAGTAAACAATACTTCAGTAATGTCTAGATATTGTCTCTGAATTTTTGGTCTGTTCCAATGACAAGCTCATGTCATGCCTCGTTACTAGCAGCTATGCTGCAAAGGCACCAGGCTGTCCATCTATACTGTAGGCCCTGATGGGCAGTGACCATACCACATAGTTAGAATCTCCTCACTAAGATGAAAAGAAAAAATTGCTTCTCTGAAAATATATTTTATGGAATCTCTAAAGAAGTATCCAAAGCAATTTAGAAATATTGTTCATGGAGAGATTATATCAGAAACATTGTTCATGGAGAGATAATCTCTCCATGAACAATGTTTCTAAATTGCTTTGGATAATTCAATGAAACCTAATAACAATCAGCTAATAAAAAATATACATTTATCAACAGCTTATCTCCAAAATAACTGCTTATTTGGGGCACTGTCTTTAAAAACACACGAAAAAAGGGGCATTAAATTTCAGTAGGCTAAACCAGTTTTGTTTTCTTGTACTTTCTCAAAAGATGGAACTTAACCTATGATTCAAGCCTTGTGTTGAGGTTTTATGGTTCAATGGGGTCATGTCGAGCACTGTCAGTTTACCTAACCACACATTTACTGGGCAGGCCTAGTCTTCTAAGCCGTTAACAAGTATTGTGCACATTCTCTGGCCAGAAACTGACAACTACCCTTCTTGAATCATCGAAAAGTAGAGAACGACATAGAAAATATTTCATGATCAATCACCATGAAAGAATGTTGCCAACTGGTGGGGGTTGAATCCGCAATCTCCTGATAACCTATGATTCAAACTGTCTCCAAAAGAAGAAACTGTAAATGAAATATGTGTGCTGAAAAAAAAATCAGATAAAGTAATCTCTCAATATTCCCCAAAGTATGCAGAACTTATAGCACTTAACACTCACCACAAAAACCTAAATGGTTGGTACTCATTAGAAGCACCTTGCCAAGGCACTTCTAATGAGTATGCACAAAATATGTTTTCATGGAGAAGTAAGAAAAATAACTATTTGGAAACCCCACTGGCAGCCTCAAACATTGACATACCTGTCATGTATACAAGAATATTACTGTGTTCATCTGACAACAATCTTTTTGATCTGGGGGTACTAGGAGGTAACCGGCCTGTTAATACTCGGATGAAGTTTTCTACAGTTACCTGCACATAAAAAGACAGATTAAGGAATAAGTCATGTACATGTACAGTGCAGACCAGTGATCTTGCACATCTAAGCAACTTTCTGCATAACACAAGAATGATGATGATGATGATGCTGATGATGCTGATGATGATGATGATGCTGTTGATGATGTGGTGTTTTGCATCTCTTTCAACATTGTAATAGGTCATATCAAGATGAAGAAAGGGTAATAATACAAGGAAGTGCTGCAGAGTCATAATGTATTTACTCTAATATATGCCCCGAGGGCACTGCAATTCATTGCTGCTAAAATGACAATACACAGTCCAAAATTGGGTCAAAATTGGGTCAAAATATGATATTTTGATGGCCTAAACTCAATTTTGCATGTGTTGTTTTTTCTCCTAGAAAAGTAGGAGAGGCATTAAATATCATGAAATATCAAAGCTTGGTTTTGGGAAAAAATAAGAAAAAGTATTTATTTTTTTTTTTCTGCTGAATTTGCCCAGACAGTTGTAAAGGTTTAGCAGCATTTAGTTTGAAAAGGTTTCTCAGCAATTGCTATTTTAAACCAGTTCTCACCTCATATCCTCTATAGTCCACTTCAACATCATCACCATATACATTGATATGCTGATTGGCATTGTTGAACACTGTAGCTGAAAAACACAGAAAATAAAGTCTCAACAAGGTATATCTTTAGGTAAGCTTGAGATAAGGTATTTTCTTCCCGATAAACAGTTTACATTTTTTTATTTTTCCATGAAAACATATGTAACTAGATAGGCTGTCTAATCAGAATGGAAAAGATAATCGATTAGTCCTGCCATTGTGCTTGATAATCGATTAGTAGCCACTTAAGATTTGGTAATAATTTTCCTGTCTGAGCATGACTCTTACAATATGTTATACTTTATTGTATGTATTCGACCAGACAGGCTTGAGCAAACAGTGTAGACCCAGATGTGATGCTGCAAATGCGGCATCTCATCAGGGTCTACACTGTTTGCCACTCATCCTGCTATTTTAGACACAACAGTGGGTAGTAAATTATACTAGTTCAAATTTTAGATAAAGTATGGTAAGGAGTTGAGGTGTCTGAATAAAGGATAAATACGGTAAAGTAACAGACATAGAAATCAAATGATTGATTATTAGAAAATCTGTAACGATAATCATTTTTGTGGAATTTATCGATCAATTAACCAATTATCCAATATGATTAATTGTGCCAGCCTTAATTATTAGTACTCATTAGCAGAACTTGGCTTTTGCACATGTGACCTGAGCAAGGCTCGAACCACAGCGGTGAGAATCCTGACGGATTACCAGTAAGAGTCAATTATCCACCAGGCTATGGTGCCTGCAGGTGGAGGGGGTGGGGTGGGGTGTGATACTGATACAGTGTTTAGTAAAGGAGAAGTTGTGATTGCTAAGATGGCCCTCTGGCCGATAAACAGTTTACATTTTTTTTTATTTTTCCATGAAAACATATGTAACTAGATAGGCTGTCTAATCAGAATGGAAACGATAATCGATTAGTCCTGCCATTGTGCCTGATAATCGATTAGTAGCCACTAAAGATTTGGTAATAATTTTCCTGTCTGAGCATGACTCTTACAATATGTTATACTTTATTGTATGTATTCAACCAGACAGGCTTGAGCAAACAGTGTAGACCCAGATGTGATGCTGCAAATGCGGCATCTCATCAGGGTCTACACTGTTTGCCACTCATCCTGCTATTTTAGACACAACAGTGGGTAGTAAATTATACTAGTTCAAATTTTAGATAAAGTATGGTAAGGAGTTGAGGTGTCTGAATAAAGGATAAATACGGTAAAGTAACAGACATAGAAATCAAATGATTGATTATTAGAAAATCTGTAACGATAATCATTTTTGTGGAATTTATCGATCAATTAACCAATTATCCAATATGATTAATTGTGCCAGCCTTAATTATTAGTACTCATTAGCAGAACTTGGCTTTCGCACATGTGACCTGAGCAAGGCTCGAACCACAGCGGTGAGAATCCTGACGGATTACCAGTAAGAGTCAATTATCCACCAGGCTATGGTGCCTGCAGGTGGAGGGGGTGGGGTGGGGTGTGATACTGATACAGTGTTTAGTAAAGGAGAAGTTGTGATTGCTAAGATGGCCCTCTGGCCGATAAACAGTTTACATTTTTTTTATTTTTCCATGAAAACATATGTAATTAGATAGGCTGTCTAATCAGAATGGAAAAGATAATCGATTAGTCCTGCCATTGTGCTTGATAATCGATTAGTAGCCACTAAAGATTTGGTAATAATTTTCCTGTCTGAGCATGACTCTTACAATATGTTATACTTTATTGTATGTATTCAACCAGACAGGCTTGAGCAAACAGTGTAGACCCAGATGTGATGCTGCAAATGTGGCATCTCATCAGGGTCTAAACTGTTTGCCACTCATCCTGCTATTTTAGACACAACAGTGGGTAGTAAATTATACTAGTTCAAATTTTAGATAAAGTATGGTAAGGAGTTGAGGTGTCTGAATAAAGGATAAATACGGTAAAGTAACAGACATAGAAATCAAATGATTGATTATTAGAAAATCTGTAACGATAATCATTTTTGTGGAATTTATCGACCAATTAACCAATTATCCAATATGATTAATTGTGCCAGCCTTAATTATTAGTACTCATTAGCAGAACTTGGCTTTCGCACATGTGACCTGAGCAAGGCTCGAACCACAGCGGTGAGAATCCTGACGGATTACCAGTAAGAGTCAATTATCCACCAGGCTATGGGGGCCTGCAGGTGGAGGGGGTGGGGTGGGGTATGATACTGATACAGTGTTTAGTAAAGGAGAAGTTGTGATTGCTAAGATGGCCCTCTGGCGTCTTTATTAGCTGACAGACTGGAATCATTTTTAGGGAGACGCATCAGGGGGGGTGAGCAAAATCCATACGCAAAGTTTCAACTAAATTCTTCCACTGGGTGCAGAGAAGATGAGATAATGGGAAAAATCAAAGATGGCCAACAGCAGCCATGTTTGTCGACGGAACTGAACCACAACTAGACCACTTGGAGAACATCCCAGACAAGTTTTGATAAAATCTGAAGAGCGGTCTTGCAGCAGATGGGATAACAAGATTGTTATAATGTTAAATCAAGGGGAAGTTGCAAGTCATATGGAGGACATATTACTTGATGGACCAGAATTATTTTTCATGAAGACACATCTAGGGGTTGAGAGGAATCCATATGCAAAGTTTTGATAAAATTCCACTACCTGTTATGGAAATGCAATAACAGGACAAATCCAAGATGGCCAACGGCAGCCAAATTCATTTGTGCACAATTACGTCACCAGAGGAAAAATCCCAGACAATTTTCAAAAAAATCTGACCAGTAGTCTTGGAGAAGATGTAATAATGAGATTGTAATAGTGTTAAGCAAATGGGAAGTCAGGGAAGAAGGATGGCCTTCCAGCGGATATTTTAGTTCCCAGAGACACATCTGGGGGCTGATAGGAATCCATATGCAAAAAATTTAATGAAAAACCTCAACTGGTTATGGAGGAGATGTGATAATGAGCAAAATCCAAGATGGCTGATGGCAGAACCAACTTTAAGTATGCACAACTAGACCATCAGAGGAACATCCTAGACAAGTTTAAAAAAGTCTGACAGCTGTCTTGGAGGATATGTGATAACAAGATTGTAACAGTGTTAATTAAAGGGAAAGTTGCAATTTCTAAGATGGCCATATTGCAACCATATTAGTCAATGCACAGTAATCATTTTCGCAGAGACACATCTAGGGATTGAAAGGAGCCCATTAGCAAAATTTTAATGAAATTCCTCTACTGGTTATGGAGGAGATGCGATAACAAGAAGAACCTGAAAGTTCTGAAAAAAGCTGACCAGTGGTCTTGGGAGAGATGCCATAATGAGATTGTAACAGCGTTAAGTAAAGGGGAAGTTGTGATTTCTAAGATGGCTGTCTGGCGACCAAATTAGTCGACAGACTGGAATCATTTTTTTGGAGACGAATCTAGGGGTTGAGAGGAATTCATATGCAAAATTTTAATGAGAGCTAAAAATGAACCATTGTAGGTAGAGCAAAAAATGTACCATTGTTTTTTGTTTTTTTTTGTTTTTCAGGATATCTAAAATGACAGAGTGTTAAAGGCTTTTGTCAGTACACTTTGATATGGTGGCATTATAGGAAATATTTGTTTCCCATTCCATTCATATATGCTTTTTCCTCTGGAGCAATGATTAGTGCAATAAAAAGTAAAAGTTACTTACCTGGTCTTGGGTTGCGAGGGTTACATGCCATATCGTCAGCTACCATCAGAATAATGTGACTGAAAAATTATAATTCAGAGTTCAATGTAAAGAAAAACTGACATCTGATTAGTGTTTACCATGCTGAATTAAAGTTTTAGCAAAAAACATTAAAAAAAAATAGAATTTGTTTTTATACAAAAACACAGATGTCTCCCCGCTTTTTGTTGTCGTATTGTATTGTATATTCAGTGAACATTTATATTAACTGCAATTCCAAGGGAAATAACTCAAAAAGTATAAAAGCAAGAGTTATGATTCTTGCCCTTTGCACGTCGTCTAATGTTGATTGATAATCATATAAAGTTTCATGAAGATATCTTGAACAGTTTTCAAATTATAGAGTGGACACATTTTTTTTGTGATGGACAAAGTTCCAAGGGAAATAATTCAAAAAGTATAAATGAAAGAGTTATGGTTCTTGCACTCTGCATCTCGTCTAATGTTGATTGATATTTACATGAAGTTTCTTAAAGATATCTTGAACAGGTTTCAAGTTACAGAGCAGACACCATTTTATGACAAAGTTCAAAGGGAAATAACTGAAAAAGTACAAACGCAAAAGTTTTGGTTCTTGCGCTCTGCATGTCATCTAATGTTGATTGATATATACATGTATATATCAAGTTTTTTGAAGATACATTGAATGGTTTTCAAGTTACAGAGCTGTCACAATTTTGTGATAGACAGACAAAGTACGAAGGGAAATAACTTAAAAAGTATAAATGCAAGAGTTATGGTTTTTGCACTCTGCAAGTCGTTTAATGTTGATTGATATTTACATGAAATTTCATGGAGATAGCTTGCACATTTTTCAAGTTATAGAGCAGACATGATTTTGTGACAGACAAACTTCAAAGGGAAATAACTCAAAAAATTAAATTGTGGTTCTTGCGCTCTGGACCTCGTCTAACAATGACTGATATTTACATGAAGTTTCATGAAGATAGCTTGAACAGTTTTCAAGTTATATAGCGGACACAATTTTGTGACAAAGTTCCAAGGGAAATAACTCAAAAAGTATAAAAGTAAAAGTTATGGTTCTTGTGCTCTGGGTATTGTCTAAAATTGATTGATACTTATATGAAGTTTCGTGAAGATAGCTTGAATGGTTTTCAAGTTATAGAGCAGACACGATTTTGCAACAGACAAACGCCTGTGGAAAAACAATGTCTCCCCACCCTAAAGGGGGGAAACATAAAAAAATATATATTATTTTTCTTACTTTACCCTGAAAATATAGTAGGTTGCCATAATGACATTTCATGAAAACTGTCTCTTCACTTTATTGAACAATGGGATAAAATCATGACAACTGGATGCAATGGATATCAATTTTCCATGAAAAAAAAAAAAAAAAAAAAAAAAAAACAAGAAGAAAACTGCTATGCAATTGCCATCCTCTGATTTTGACTTTAGAAGATTACGAGTTAAATTTCAGCACTCTTTCACCAAAAGAAATAAACAACTGAGTGACAGTTTTCTTACTTTTTTTTACAGAAAATAAGGCTTGATTTCATTCAAATGTCAATTTGCACTAGATGTCAAACTTTTTTTGTAAACTATACATTAACAAGAATTCCGCAGAAGGCGCCATCGCATCTGCTGGGGCAAAAGTCACAGGAGCCACAATCAGAACGTGGTTATTAAATAATTTCATTCTTAGCAGTACTTAGTTGGAAAACTGGGTTGAAAAAATGTAGACAAAGTGCCTAGTGGGGCACATATATTCCAGGCCAGTGCCATTCCATCTAATGGCTATATCTTCAGCAATGACTTTTCATATTATACAGCCCAATGATAATGGAACATCGACGTAAAATGTGTAAAAGTCACTGGAGCATGAAATATAGGTCAAGGTCACCGGGTCAAGGTACCTGCTAAGTCAGTACATCAAGGAGAAGCACTATGCAAGAAATGGTGGTTGCAAGTCTTATAGTTGAGGAGCTATCGAACATCAAAGTAAAATGTGTCAAATATAGGTCAAGGTCACTGGGTCAAGGTACCTGCCAAGCCACTGCATTGAGGTGAAGCACTATGCAAGGTTTAGTGGTTGTAGGTCTTATATTTGAGGAGATACCAAACATCAACGTAAAATATGTCAAAGTCACTGGAGTTTAAAATATAGGTCAAGGTCACCAGTCGCGGTACCTGCCGAGTCAGTACATCAAGAAGAAGCACTAAACAAGGTTTGGTGGCTGAAGGCCTTAAAGTTGAGGACATATGGAAGGACGAAGTAAAAGGTATAAAAGTCAATGAAGCGCGAAATATAGGTCAAGGTCACTGAGTCAAGGTCCCTGCAGAGTCTGTACATTGAGGAGAAGCACTATACAAGGTTTGGTGGTTGTAGGCCCTATAGTTGAGGAGATATTGAACGCTGACGTAAAATGTGTAAAATGCACTGGAGCGCAAAATATATAGGATTAAGGTCACTGGGTCAAGATACCTGCCAAGTCAGTACATCTAGGAGAAGCACTATGCAAGGTTTGGTAGCTAGAGGTCTTACACTTGAGAAGATCTGGAACGCTGACGTAAATTATGTCAAAGTCACTGCAGCCAAAATATAGGTCAAGGTCACCAGGTCAAGGTATCTGCCAAGTCAGTACACTGAGGAGAAGCACTTTGCAAGGTTTGATGGTTTTATAGTTGAGGAGATACCGAACGTTGATGCAAAATGTGTCAAAGTCACTGGAGCGCAAAATATACGTCAAGGTCACTGGGTCAAGGTACCTGCAGAGTCAGTACATCTAGGAGAAGCACTATGCAAGGTTTGGTAGTTGTACGCCTTATAGTGGAGAAGATCTGGAATGTCAACATAAATTGTGTCAAAGTCACTGGAGCGCAAAATATAGGTCAAGGTCACTGGGTCAATGTACCTGCCAAGTCAGGAGGTCAGAGAGATGTGTCATGCAAGGTATGATGGTTGTTGTAGAATTGTAGTTGATTAGAATACTAACTTTGACGTAAATGTCGAACTTCGAGATAAATGTTGAGACGGGCAGACAGACAAACAG
Source organism: Anodontia alba (assembly GCA_964016985.1). NCBI lineage: Eukaryota > Metazoa > Mollusca > Bivalvia > Lucinida > Lucinidae > Anodontia > Anodontia alba. Next base: position 63,807,282 of record OZ024821.1, on the reverse strand, counting down.
ATGAATGGAAAAGAGGATGCCGATGTCGCAAAGTCAGGAGGTCAGGGAGATGTTTCATGCAAGGTTTAATGGTTGTTTAGTCTTGTAGTTGATTAGAATACTAACTTTGACGTAAATGTCGAACTTCGAGATAAATGTTGAGACGGGCAGACAGACAAACAGATGAATGGAAAAGAGGATGCCAATGTCGCAAAGTCAGGAGGTCAGGGAGATGTTTCATGCAAGGTTTAATGGTTGTTTAGTCTTGTAGTTGATTAGAATACTAACTTTGACATAAATGTCGAACAGACGGACAAACAGACAGATGAACGGAAAAGCAGACGCCTATGTCGCAAAGTCAGGAGGTCAGGGAGATGTTTCATGCAAGGTTTGATGGTTGTTCAGTCTTGTAATTGATAAGTATATTAATTTTGACATAAATGTCGAACTTTGATATAAATGTTGACATACAGACAGACAGACAGACAGACAGACGGACAGACAGACGGACAGACAGACGGACCAACGGACAGACGAATGGAAAAGAAGACCCCTATGTCGCAGTCAGGAGGTCAGAGAGATGTTTCATGCAAGGTTTGATTGTTGTTTAGTCTTGTAGCTGATTTGAAAACAAACTTTGACACAAATGGCAAATGTCCACATAACAGAACTGTTAACAGACAGACGGAGGAGGGACGAACGGACAGATGAACGGAAAAGCGGGCACCTATGTCGCAAAGTCAGGAGGCAGGGAGATGTTTCATGCAAGTTTTGATGCTTGTTTAGTCTGGTAGTTGATTAGAATATTAACTTTGACATAAATGTCGAACTTCAACATAAATGTTGACAGACCGACGGACAAACGGACAGACGAACGGAAAAGCGGATGCCTATGTCCCAAAGTCAGGAGGTCAGGGAGATGTTTCATGCAAGGTTTGATGGTTGTTTTGTCTTGTAGTTGATTAGAATACTAACTTTGACATAAATGTCGAACGTCAACATAAATGTTGACAGATGGACGGAAAAGCGGATGCCTATATCGCACTCTGCTACAAGCAGGTGCAACAAAAATTAAATAATTTTGTATTTCAAGAATAAATAGTTTGTGTGCCATGACATAAATTCAGAAACCCAATGTATAATTTAGTGTTTAGATGAGAAAGTTATCCAGATAAATTTGTTTGATTCCTTCATAAGAATGCTGCAGCACTCACAGAGCAAATTCTTATGAGTTCAGACAGCATACATTTTCATGGAAAAATAATAACAAGAATTCCGCGGAAGGCGTCATCGCACCTGCTGGTGCAAAAGTCACAGGAGCCACAATCAGAATGTGGTTATTAAATAAGTTTATTTCATTCTTAGCTGTGCTTACTTGGAAAACTGGGTTGAAAAAAATGTAGACAAAGTGCCTAGTGGGGCACATATATTCCAGGCCAGTCCCATTCCCTCTGATGGCTATATCTTCAGCACTGACTTTTCGTATCATACAGCCCAATGATAATGGAACGTTGACGTAAAATGTGTAAAAGTCACTGGAGCATGAAATATAGGTCAAGGTCACGGGTCAAGGTACCTGCTAATTCAGTACATCAAGGAGAAGCACAATGCAAGGTATGGTGGTTGTAGGCCTCATAGTTGAGGAGTTATCAAACATCAACATAAAATGTGTCAAATATAGGTCAAGGTCACTGGGTCAAGGTACCTGCCAAGCCAGTGCAATGAGGTGAAGTACTATGCAAGGTTTAGTGGCTGTAGGTCTTATATTTGAGGAGATACCGAACATCAATATAAAATGTGTCAAAGTCACTGGAGTGCACAATATAGGTCAAGGTCACCAGGTCAAGGTACCTGTCGAGTCAGTACATCGAGAAGAAGTGCTATATAAGGTTTGGTGGTTGAAGGCCTTATAGTTGAGGACATATGGAAGGGTGACGTAAAAGGTGTAAAAGTCAATGGAGCGTGAAATATAGGTCAAGGTCACCCAGTCAAAGTACCTGCAGAGTCCCTACATTGAGGAGAAGCACTATGCAAGGTTTGATGGTTGTAGGCCTTATAGTTGAGGAGATATTGAACGTTGACGTAAAATGTGTAAAAAGGCACTGGAGCGCAAAATATAGGTCAAGGTCACCAGGTCAAGATACCTGCCAAGTCAGTACATATAGGAGAAGCACTATGCAAGGTTTGGTGGCTAGAGGTCTTACACTTGAGGAGATCTGGAACGTTGACGTAAATTATGTCAAAGTCAGTGCAGCCAAAATATAGGTCAAGGTCACCAGGTCAAGGTATCTGCTAAATCAGTACATTGAGGAGAAACACTTTGCAAGGTTTGATGGTTGTAGGCCTTATAGTTGAGGAGATATCGAACGTCGACGCAAAATATGTCAAAGTCACTGGAGTGCAAAATATAGGTCAAGGTCACCGGGTCAAGGTACCTGCCAAGTCTGTACCTCTAGGAGAAGCACTATGCAAGGTTTGGTAGTTGTACACCTTATAGTTGAGAAGATCTGGAACGTCAACGTAAATTGTGTCAAAGTCAATGGAGCGCAAAATATAGGTCAAGGTCACTGGGTCAACATATCTGCCAAGTCAGTAGGTCAGGGAGATGTGTCATGCAAGGTATGATGGTTGTTGTAGAATTGTAGTTGATTAGAATACTAACTTTGACGTAAATGTCGAACTTCGACATAACAGAACTGTTAAGAGACGGACGGACGGACGAACGGATGGACGAATGGAAAAGTGGGCACCTATGTCACAAAGTCAGGAGGTCAGCGAGATATTTCATACAAGGTTTGATGGTTGTTTAGTCTTGTAGTTGATTAGAATACTAACTTTGACATAAATGTCGAACTTCGACATAACAGAACTGTTAAGAGACGGACGGACAGACAGACAGACGAACAGACAGACGAATGGAAAAGTGGGCACCTATGTCGCAAAGTCGGGAGGTCAGGGAGATGTTTCATGCAAGGTCTGATGGTTGTTCAGTCTTGTAGTTGATTAAAACACTAACTTTGACATAAATGTAGAACTTCGACATAAATGTTGACAGACAGACGGACGAATGGACAGACATACGGAAAAGCGGATGCCTATGTTGCAAAGTCAGGAGGTCAGGGAGATGTTTCATGCAAGGTTTGATGGTTGTTTAGTCTTGTAGTTGATAAGAATACTAACTTTGACATAAATGTCGAACGTCGACATAAATGTTGACAGACGGACGGACGGACGGACTGACGGACGGACGGACGGACGGACGGACAGACGGAAAATCGGACGCCTATATCGCACCCTGCTACAAGCAGGTGCGATAAAAATATCAATACATGTACTTTTAGGATGAAAAAAAAAAGCATCTTTATCTAATGCTTCATGTACATTTATCACTGATTTTGACAGGGAATGGTTGCCATTCTATAAAGACAGAAACTTTCAGAATTACTTCAAAAACTTGTTTCAGGGTGATGGTATTACATGTATTTGTTCGTGGAAAACCAGTAAATCAGATGATGCCTGAATCTACTGTATTTTCCTTAGACAGATATACCTCAGAAAGCAGTATAGACCCAGATCAGCTGTTTAAAGATGAACCCTAAAAATGTTGTCATCATCATCATCACCGGATTTTTTATTAACATGCAAGTACAGGGGCAATAGCCACATCACTGGGCCCCCTTCCAGGTAGCTGGATTGCTGCACATAAGGCAGATCTCACACCAGATCTCCAGGTATGTCTATCATGAGGGTTGATAGCCGAGAGCTTCCACCCTCTGCAATCCCTCTCTGTCAGCTGCTTCCATGTCATCTTTGGCCTCCCAGGCCAATGCTTTTCATCACCTTTAGGCCAAAGGCTGTCTTCTGCACCATTGGAGCATTCCATGTCTATACCAGCGGAGCAAGAGTGAGGTCCAGATCCTCAATGCCAAGCTGCACAAGTAGCTCATTGGATATGGTGGTGACAATGTCTTGCGGCTTGACATTGCAGATCTGTCTGATCATTGCCCTATTATTTCGCTGCAGACATTGGAGGTTTGGTTTTTTCAATGGCTCAAGTCTCACTGGCATGGAGCATTGTGCTCCGCACACAAGAGCTGTACAAGTGGCTACGTGTCTTGAAAGAGAAGTGGCGAGGAGAGAGCTAGTAGCAGCTCCTTGAACTTCTTCCAGACAGTTTTCATGGTATATCCAAATAAAAATGCATAAAGTTTATAATTTTTTCCCCATGTGATCTACATACCTATTTTGTTTAGCTAATGCAAATTTTGCTTTAAGTCCAATAATTCTGTTATAAAGAGGTTGTGGTGTATTTGGGGTGTATTTTAAGGCTGAAAATGAATAGTGACTTGGCATTTAGTACCTGTCTGGTATACCAAGGCGTTTCACACTCCTATAAATAGACAAAACATTTGCCACATGTCTATAGTTAAACCAGAATCTGGATGTATCCACCAAGACTGCCCAGTTGTTTGTGTGGTCACTTGTGAAAAAATCTTCTACTTTTTGCTGAAATAAAAAAACAAAGTATCTCACAGTTCAATCTTTGAGTCACCATTCCTTTGTCATTGATGTAACCTGTATTTATAAGTACATGTATATAGTCCTTCTCATAGCCAGACTTTGGACCAACATTCCACCTGATATATGTAACAGCATACAACTTGAATCATTCCAAGAAGGAAGTGGCTAGAGGTCCGGTAGCAGGCCTTTAGCCTTCAAGGCTAGAGGTCCTGTATACTGGCCCTTTAGCCAGTGAGTCTAGAGGTCCAGTACAAGATCTCTATCCATTCCTACTAGGACAGGCTAGATGTCTGGTAACAGATTATTTTTTTTTTTGTCATTTCCTATCACAAATAAACTGTAAACCAGCTTTAAATTATGCATTGTGATTTTCTTCCATCAGTTAGCCTCCATCCTGAAAGGGGCATTTTTGGCAGGCCTTCCTGGATGCAAACTAGTAGTAAGTAATAAGCAATGTGGATAAAGTGTCTTGTTCAAGTACCGAACACCTGGTGCCCGCTGGGGTCAAACCTGGTGACTGGATCGTGAATCTGACACTTTACCACTGCTCTCCTTAGATATATAAATGTGCTTTCGACATGCCTCAGAAAGACGATTTTTGCTTGGTATTTTATTCTAAACAAAAGCATTGGTTTCTAATCAGCATTGTTTTATCAGAAACCATTTGTCTTTTCCATTTCTCTGCTTTGTTTTTAAAAAATTAACCGTAAAATTTATTTTATGGCCAAAAATGGGTTTGACCAATGCATTTTCTAAAGTCAACTAGATTTTTGGAAAATTTTTATTAGAAAATATTTTTTGCTTTTCTTTATGGCCTTTCTAAATTATTGCTGTACCTTAACAATACTGCGAAAATTACAGAAATTTTAAACACTGGGAACTTGTTGAAAACTTGCCTCAAGTTTACCTACCCTACCAATTTAGAACTGCATATTTTGCAGCCAATTTTACTATGGGAAAACATGAAAATATTGCATTTTTTAAAGGCAGTTGCTAGAAATACTGTCCCATATCTTTAGCCTTGGAGGCTAGAGATACTGGCACCGTACCTTTAGCTTCGAAGGCTAGAGAAACGGTCTTGTACCTTTAGCCATTCTTACTGCATTTGGCAAGCGATATATCTGTTGATTATTTTCATCCTATTTACAATACTTTTCATCCTATTTACAATACTTTATCTAGTAAGCAGACACACAATAATTTTAAAATCTCCATTTTCAACTTTACTCCCTAAACTTTGAGGCCATTTTGACAGGTACTGATTGAAACGGTAAAATACTGAAATGTAACAAATATGATAACGGGATGAAGAAAACGGTTTGTTATTATCATTATCAGAAGATGTAAACATGTATACATTATCATAACAACACTTTTAAGCTTATTTATTAATTTATTGATATTATAAAGGTTCCTTTTAGGAATGTTTGGTAGTCCTGTAAAGGACACAATATAATTTCCTATTTAATAGACTTAGAATATGCACATTGCTTGACTGATCACTTATTAGCCCAATTAGCACGCAAATACTTGAGTGACTTATACAAGTTAAAAAAAAAAAAATATAGTGACAAAATATTTATAATAATAATATTTACTTTAAATAATAATAATACTGTCCCGGTTGATTATAGTGAAATAAACATTTATAATAATGATAACAATAATTTTAATAATAACTAGACCATGAAGAGAGCATATGCTCACTAATACCCCCGGCCATGGCCATCAGTGATAACATGGTTTCAATGTTTTGGCATTTGGTGACGCCTTGTGGGGGGAAAAAAGGCTGAATCATTTGCTTGTTTGACACATAATAAATGTTATTTAGAAAAATACATACTTCAATAGCACGAATACAAAGGGAAATAACTCTAAGAGACCTGGCCCTATGGCCCCTACTTTCTTTCCACAGTACAATTAATCATACTTGTCACCCGCAGTATATAAATGTGCATGAGATAAATTCAAACAAAATCTGGAAACATATAGAAGTTATAAACAAAAATACATAATTAAATAGCCAGAATGACAAAGGGAAATAACTCTGAGGTACTTGGCCCCATGGCTCCTATTTCCTTTCCCACAATACAACTAGTCCTACTTGTCATGTGTACTTAATTTCAAGTTTCTAGGTGTAGTAGTTCTTGAGAAATCTTTGACACAAAATAAATGTTAACTCACAAATAGCCATAACAACAAAGGTAAATACCTCTAAGGGACCTGGTCCTCTGGCCCCTATTTTCTTTCCCACAATACAACTAGTCATACTTGTCATGTGTACTAAATTTCAAGTTTCTAGGTACAGTAGTTCTTGAGAAATCTTTGACACAAAATAAATGTTAACTCACACACAAATAGGCAGAACAACAAAGGGAAATAACTCTAAGGGCCTGGTCCCATGACCCCTATTTTCTTTTCCACAATACAACTAGTCATACTTGTCATGTGTACAAAATTTCAAGATTCTAGGTATAGTAGTTCTTGAGAAATCTTTGACACAAAACTAATGTTTACTCACACACAAATAGCCAGAACAACAAAGGAAAATAACTCTAAGTGACCTGACCCCACAGCCCCTATTTTCTTTCCCACAATACAACTAATCATACTTGTCATGTGTACTAAACTTCAAGATTCTAGGTGTAGTAGTTCTTGAGAAATCTTTGTCACAAAATAAATGTTAACTCACACACAAATAGCCAGAACAACAAAGGGAAATAACTCTAACTGACCTGACCCCACAGCCCCTATTTTCTTTCCCACAATACAACTAACCATACTTGTCATGTGTACTAAATTTCAAGATTCTAGGTATAGTAGCTCTTGAGAAATCTTTGACACAAAATAAATGTTAACTCACAGACAGACAGACAGACACACACACAAAAAAGACAAAAACTATATACCCCCTTAGCATACTTCGTATGCCGGGGGTATAATAATAATCCTGTCCTTGTTAATTGTTACATTTCCATGCATTATGTGGGCCCTGCAAAAAGTATTGTCACTGGGTTCAGATTACATGAGTGCTATGTTTTATCAAACATATTTTTATTACAAACCTTCAAAGTATTCCCCCTTTACTGAAACACGTTTTTGTAACCTTTTTATCCAGTCGCAAAAAGCAGATAAATAGTCTTCTTTTAGTATCTGTTGGAGACACTGATAAATAGTGCTGCCAAGAGAATTTCTAGATGTATACTTATTTCCAGAAAGCATTTTCTTAAGCCTTGGAAATAAAAAGAAGTCACAGGGACTCAGGTCAGGTGAGTAAGGTGGATGGTTTAAAACTTTCACCTTTTCAGAAGCCAAAAAGTCTTAACAACCTCACACTTATGAGAGGAGGTGTTGTCATGTAAAAGGTGGACTCCTGGCCATCCTTTTCTTGGTCGTTTCTCACTGTAAAACTCTTTCACTTTCTTCAGTACAGAATTCTTGTACAATCGGCCAGTGACTGTATGACCAGATGGACAAGGCACTTGAACGACTGGCCCACTTGAATTAAAGAAAACTGCATACGTCTTTTTCGAACTTATGGTTCTCTTAGCAATACATGGGCGTTTTTGATCTTTTCACTTCCACTGCTTATTATCAGCCCTTGTTTGTGACTCAAACATGTGCACCCAGGTTTCATCACTTGTTAGCAAGTTAGAAATAACCCGACTATTACAGCCTTTGTATGTTTTCAAAAGTTCCCAGGCACATTTAAGGCGTTCTGTCTTTTGTTCCTCAATGAGCAAATGAGGTACCCACCCAGCTCAAACCTTTCCGAGGTCCAAACGCTTTTTCAGAATTGTTTGCACACTGACTTCTGATACACATGCCAGTACAACTAGCTATATCTTTGACAGACAATTGCACATCCTTTTCGACCACAATCTTTACAGCAGCGATGTTAGCCTTGGTAACAGAGGTTTTAAGCCTTCCAGGATAGGTATCATCTTCAACAGAAAATTTCCCAGCTTTAAAAGCTTTGACCCATCTAAAAACTGTGCGCATTGAAATGGTCTGAGATCCATATATACCATACATTTCATTAAATATCTGCTTTGAATCTATATTAAGCCTAATGCAGCATTTAATATAGCTACGAATTTCAATCTTCTGGTCCATGTTCCAATGTAACAAGTAAATTGGTCAGTGTACATTGTATATGACTGCATCTATTTCAATTTGAAATAACTCGGTCTGTTGGAAAGCAATTTGCATGAAATAAAATGGTATCGTTAGTTATTCAACACACCATTCAAGTGCAGTGAAGCATTTTAAAATATACCTGGGATAAAACTAAGTAAGCCTATTAGTGACAGAACTTTTTGCACGACCCTCGTAGCGTTGCAAGTACAAATTAGTCTAACAACAACAACAATGGCGTTGAAGCTGATTTGAAAATTGAGATTTTAAAGTTATTTGGTGTCTACTAATGAAATAAAGTATTGGAAATAGGATGGAAATATGCCTAAATCATATCTCTAGCCAAATGTAGTTGGAATGGCTACAGGTATAGAATCGTATCTCTAGCCTCCAAGGCTAAAATTACGGGACAGTATCTCTAGCCTTCGAGGCTATAGATACTGGACCGCATCTCTAGCCACAGCCTGTTATAAAACCAATGAATAGAATAAAACTTTTTGTGTATACCTAGTTACAACAAACATTTAATTTTACCTTAAATCATAATAAAAGTGCAAATTTACTTCTGTGTAAAGCACAGGGCAAAAAAAATGTCTTTGCAAAAGATGTTGAAAGGACAGTTGAGTAGAAAAGGGTCCATCGAATTACCCCAAACCATCATTAATATAATAAAATATACAATATAGGTCTATTTATACATATATATACATAAATACATACAAAATACACAAAATGATGTATTTTGGTGCATATATATGTCTGTTTGCTCACTTATATTGATGTAGTTTGTTTCTAAATTTATGATGTTTTCTGGCATTTTACTGTATAATAATAGTATTTGTTCACCCTGTCAAGTTAACCAAAGAACAATATTTTATCCTTGGTTTCCAGCTGGCATCGCACAATTGAGAGGTTGCTGATAACGACACAGATCAAGAGTTATCTTTCTTGCTGGAGACACCCAGACATATTTTCGACAAAATTTTAATGTACTTTGAGCATCAATATCTTCCTTGTCTCTTGGAAAATTCTGATCGAACCATAGTTATATGATTCTTATATACCTCAAAACTAATCAGTGAAGTTTCCAGTCTCTTAGACTTTTCATCATCAAGGAATAATGACATTAAAATAGTTAAGATTGTGTACAGAAACTTGTCAGGTGTCTCCAACATGGCGGATAAAGAAGAGAGAGTAACCATTCAAAACTTTGGCCTGTGCAACCCATTAATTGCGGCTCATGGAGGTTCAAGTCAACGACTTGCTCCCATAACAGTCTTCGCGAAAACTGCAGGACTGTCTGACAAAACTGGCAAATTTTCAATCTGTCCTGCAGAAAATTTCAGTTTGTCTGACAAATGTCCTGTGATTTCTGGCAAAAAGAGATAGTAATTTGATAACAGACAAGCCTCCTGTCCTGCAGAAATTTATTTTGTCCTGCCAAAAATTTCAGTCTGTTTGACAGCTGTCCTGCATCTGTTGGAAAGATTTCGCGAAGACTGCCCTAAGATATCAGAATCAAGGGCATTTTCTCACGTACTCTAGCTGTGTTGAAATACATATCATAATATCTTATAGCAGCCATTCATCAGCCTCTTTTTTTTTTTTTTTTTTGATAAGGATTGCCATTTTGTCGTTTTTATCATAAAATCATTATTAGATATAGAAACGAATTTCTCACTTTGTGCCTTTTTTGTATTTTTATATATCATTAGTTGGCACAATTAATTTATGATCTCCTTTTAACCCTTAAAGCGCCAATCACAACTGCAGCAGACAATATTGTTTTTTTTTTTTTTGTTTTTTTTCTAAGAAAACAAGTTTTGATATTTCATTTGAATCTGCTGGGCACATTAGGTATCAAGACTTTTTTTTTTCAGTTAAAAAAAGTAATAAAATGTCGTCTGCTATAAATTTCGCCTAATTGCGCTTTAAGGGTTAACCATCGGAAGATGCTTTTCAGAATTTAAATGGCAGTTGCAACCCTTGCCTGTTTCCAGTGCATAAAAAGTGATAGATATGAAAGTGTAAAAGAATTTTTGTTCATCATGTTGATAAGCCCACGAGACTCTGAGTGAGATGGAATTGACGTCATTCGAACAGAGAACTTCCTCCTTTCTCCGGCAAAGTCCATGAAATCTGCAGTCTTGGGGTAAGGCACCTGCTACAGCTGCTAAGAGAAAGAAATCTGTCAAAGTTCGATATTTGTTTTGTCCAGATCAGCGAAAATGACATCATGTATCTCAGTAACCATCAGTTGATGTATGCATTGGTAGACATTGTCAGAGAGTTTCAATGACAGTGCAGCGACATATCATGTTTGGTACCATGTTTCATAGATTGTCAATACAACAAACGGGCTAGACGACTGAACAAGGTCCTGAGAAAACTGCAGAAACACTACCTCTGGGAGCATGGTCCAGGCCAAAAAATCAACAATGATGTCATTGATTTCAGATCTCAGGGTTCATCTCAGAAAATCTGCAGAGCATCCACAATGCTGGATGCAAAAAGTCGCTCTGCAGATTTTCTGAGATGAACCCTGAAATCCGAAATCAATGACGGAGTAGAAAGAGCATCTTTTTGCATCCAGCATTGCAGACGCACTTTCATATCTTGCCAAGAATTATTAGACAGATTGGCTTCCCCGCTGAATTCAAACAATCCTTTTTAGGGCATATTAGAAGCAAGAAAGGAACCTTGATGATTAGCATAAACTTCCAGTCCCTACTCCCTCAAAGACCAATTTCCAATTAAAATGTCTCAATCCTTCTCCCCTAAGAATGAGATTTAAATGGCTTTAATTGGATGTAAATCAATAATACAAGTGCAGCAGTCAATGAATACATTTTATGTATATTTAAAAGGTGGTTTGGGGTGTTTTGGGGTGGTTGGGGATAGTTTGGGGTAGTCGGGGGTGGTTTGGGGTAATTCGATGGACCGAATAGAAAGAATGGTTAGAGCTCCATAACTGGACCTCTAGACACGCTGGCTGTAGAGTAGAGGTCCATACAAGCCATAAGCTGTGGACTAAAATCTGTGAGATAAGGCAATTTTTTAGGGAGATCTAAAAAAATTCAGTGAGATTTTCTTAAACATAATATCACTTTGGAGATCCCTCAATATAATCTAAAGCCTTTCTTGTCATGTAAGAACCTTGTGGAAACCTCAACGGTGTGTGATTTAGGTCTATTTCTTCATAAAATCTGTTGTAAAATGGTCTAAAAAATCTGTGAGATTTTAATTTTTTATGGGAATTGCCTTCCTGATGGGCCAAATTCTGTGAGATTTTATCTCAATGTGAGATATGGCATGTATGGAGGTCTGCTACAGTACTTCTAGCCTTGCAGACTACAGATCTGGTGCCCTAAGTACTGGATGAGTGCAGATCCTGATCATACGGCAAAGAATGCTAATGTTTAAGGACATGCGGAAGCGCGTTGATAAACGTTTTGAAACGAACTGTTAAGAGTGCGAAATGGTCCTGAAACGAAATAACCCGTCACTTTTCCTCATGGATGTCACCAGCGAATAATTAGGAATTTCTAAATCATACTTACATTTGCGCCACAAAACAAAGGAAAAATCAACAGCAAACTGGCTTGAAAGACTCTCGCTGACCAAAAAGTGTAAGACGGATAATTTCTGGCAATGGGCGCAGACATCTTGAAAATAGTTCGTGTACATTTACGCTGCAATAATAATGTATTTTGAGAACAAAAAGACATTTATAAATATTGTATGATTTAACATCTACCATAATATACAATAAGTCAATTCTGATACATCAGTACTCAGGGAATATATGATCTACCGACGAATGAATCCTTATGTTAAAGAACTATTTTGTTTACAGCTACCGGAAGTTTCAAGCACCGATTTGTTGTCCTTAGCTACAGCGCAAATTTTGGAAAGAGCTGCTGATTTTATCTGGATTTTGTCAAAGCCACCAAAATTACTACCCAACAGGTTACCTACATCCGATGCCGTAGTGGCAAAATGACGACGGATGACGCCAAAACATACCTCTCCAAGAGGCAAATCCCTAATTTATTTGAGGTAAGTTTTCTTGCAACATGACAAGTGCTCGTTTTGAATTATTTTATCACTGTAGCAGGTCCTAAAGGCCGGAGTTCTGCTGAACCCCTCAAACCCGCTATAAAGCGGCCACTGCCAGAAAGCTTTCATACCTTCCTAACAATAATAATCTCATCACTTTCTCAATCAGAGAAAAAAAAAAAAAAAAAAACGTGATCATACCATTCCTCTGTCCATGCATTTGTTACTGATGCAACATGACAAGTGCTGGATTTTTAGTGCAACAAACTTGAAACTTTGACTATGGAGCCTGGTAGTGGTGGTAAGTGTGCTGTCCTCTGGTGCTGGGAGCAAGCAGGACCAGCTGGAATGGGAGCTCAGGGGTCACAACAAAATGTAATCTGCATTTGTGTTATATGTGCATATCTGAATTATAGGTCTGTAGCCCTAATGATCTAGGAGGTACCAATACCATCCATTGCAAGTGCATTGCTGATATAAATTTGGAAAAAAGTCACAAGTGCTGTATCTCATACTGTGAGATAAACTCTCACAGAATTTGACCCATCTTGAGGGCAATTCCCATAAAAAAATTCACAATATTTTATAAATCTCACACTGGTGGGTTTTTCACAAGCTTCTTAATGAACAAAATAAGACGACTGTTTTGGGGGAGCTCCAAAGAAATAAAGAAACTCTCACAAAAATTTGTCAAATCTCCCTTAAGATTTTGCCATTGGCATGTATGAAAAGTGTAATTCTGACAGGCAGGGCCAGATAAGGTTGGGGAGTCAAAATTATGCTACTTCCAAACTTGGTCATGTAGCATTTATATCAAACTGAATGGCATGAAGAGTACTAAGAATGAATATTTTTCAATGAAAGGATGGGGCTTGACTAGGGAGTGAGGCAGGGGTGGTATTCCCAACTTTTTCACAACACTGTATCATAAAATACATTTTAATATATAGATTATAGATTTTTTTAAGTATATTCTTCTTTTTATGTATTATTTGATAGCAAACTGGAGAATTGAAAATATTTTTAAAACATTTTAAAAGAGATTCAGAAAATCATGAAGGCTATCAATCTTATGGATGAGAATTATTCTCTTCCATATAAGAAAAATTACTTTACCTACTAACCAGCCCTCTTGTTGCAGACATGTCTGGTAAGGGGAAACAACAAAAGATTTTATAAAGTTGGCCTCACATGTGGAGCTTATTTTTATTTATATAATATTATTAAATCTATTCTGTTGTTTGCAGAGCTTGATGACAGGTTTGATGTACCATAGACCTGGGGATCATATCAAATATCTTATAGACTGCCTACAAAAAGTACATGAGAAAGGACAAGACAATATCACATGGAGTTCATTTGTGGATATTCGGCGAAGTAAAACACCCTTACCTCCTATAGATAAGAGACGGGGGTCAAAAGGATCAAGGCCTAACTCTCGAACACGCACGCCAGCTAAAGGTATGCTAGCTCCATTTGAGTGCATACTTAACCCTTGTCTTGCTGAACCCCGATATACCCTGCCTTTGCAAACAGTGTAGATCCAGATCAGTTGGCTTCTGAAGAAGCTAACTGATCTGGATCTGCACTGTGCCATTAAGTATATGAATTTATAGCAACAATCCGAATCAAGTAATCTGATTGGCTGAAAATTAGAAGTGGGCGTGGCATCTTCATTTATTCAGCAGGACAAGGGTTAATGAATGCCCGTATATTGCATGTACATCTTTGTTACATCCTGTGTTGATGTGCTACTATAGATAAGATTGGACACTCTATTAAGATGGGCATTGAGATAATTATTTTTTCTTCTTTCTTCAAGCAAACATATTTTGTTGGTAATCGTCAAAAGCACCTCAGTGAGGTACTTCAAATGAGTATCCACAAAATATATTTCATGTAGAAAGTAGAAAAATATCATTACAATGTACTTTTTGATTGAAAAAAAGTACCTAATCTGGAGCAATGGAGTAATCAAAACATTGTGAAATAAGACTGGGGTCTGAAGGCAATGATTCTAATGAGACTCCACTACATTGCGGGTCTGGAATGGATTTGTAAATTAATTATTTGTGTTCATACTTCATATTGATTAAATGATTAGCAAGAGTTTAATTTGCTACAAACAATGATTAGGGATTATTTTGTGCTAAAATAAAATTTAATCAGACCAAAATCTTGTAATTTAGTTGTTTTTTTTTTTTTTAAATATATATATGCGCCGTCCGACTGGAGACCAGGAGGTCGCGGGTTCAACCCCCCGCCGAGGTCGGCAACATTCTTTCGTGGAGATTGATCATGAAATATTTTCTACGGTCATTCTCTCCCTTCCGCTGATTCAAGAAGGGCAGTTGTCAGTTTCTGGCGAAAGAATGTGCACATTACTGGTTAACCACTTAGAGGACTAAGCCTGCCCAGTAAATGTGTGGTTAGGTAAACTGACAGCGCTCGACATGACCCCATTGGGTTGACTGGGCCGTAAAACCTCAACACAAACACAAATATATAATATTTTTATGATTGTAGATTAAATGGCCATTTTTTTTTTTTTTTTTTGAAAAGCAATTAACAGTGCCCACTCTCCCCTTCCTTCACCCTCTTCTAGACAGACCCTCTCAATAATAAGAAAATACCTTTTTTTATTTAATGTATGTTACATTTTTACATTGGAATTGACTGCATACTAATAAGACTTACCCCATAACCTGCTGAGTTTGAACATTAGCAGAAGTCATTTTAATACTTTTCTTATTTTTTAGTGAAAATAGAACTTGGCATTATGAGCAAATAATTTCACTAGGAGAGGATTTGCATGGAATGTCAAGTTATATTTTCCAAGAAATATAAGAAAAATGTTTGTTCTCTAGTGACTACTAAGGACAAAAAAAAAAAAAAAAAAAAAAAAAGTATGTATGTTTAGGATATCTCTGTCTCTATCTTGTCTAATTCTCCTAGTGAAACCTAGCATTTTTTTTTTTTTTCACATTTCATATCAAAGAGTAGTCAAACAGACTTGGTAAAGTTTTATGAGAATTATGGTGCCATGCCCAAATATATTTGCTAATAATGGAATAATTCTGTATAAAAATGTAAAAAACAAAAAAACCTCTCTACTCACCTTACCTATTTCTTTATAACATGTTACCGGAAACACACACATTTTTTATTTTGTCTAATTTCACCATCAGTGTACTAAGGTTGACAAGGGATCAAGGAAAATATTTTTCTTGTTTCTCCATGATATCATATGCTGTGGTGCTCATTAGAAGTGCATCATTGAGGCCTTTCTATTGATCATGAGTACCACAACATATGTTTTTGATGAGAAATTTAAGCAAATATCAATAATATTTTTTGGTTGAAACAAGTACCTTATCCGGAAGTATGGGTTAAGAATGTTGTGTGATTCTAAGTATTAATACGTATGTAGTTAAAGTTGTAAGCTTTACCCTTTAGTTTGCTTTAATATTTAAATCTGCTTGCCATTACATATTTACCCTAAATATTGGTACACCTTCACTCCTTCCTTTTCTTTATACAAAAAACTTGAACAGGTCCCTTTCACTATCTGTCCTTATGGCTAAAACCTGCAGAATGAGTGGAAAATAGTATAGACCCTGATCAGACATCTGATCATGGTCTACACTGTTTGCATAGGCCTGCCTGTACCAATATTTAGGGTTAGTATGGTGTTCTCACTGTTCTGTAATAAGAATTTAATTAGCATGGCATGTTATTTTGCTTCAAAAATTGTATGTACTTGGTTATCCTGTCAGTGTTTCAAGGCTGCAGATAAGTTAAAAGGCTGGTAGCTAAGAAAGAAATCCAGATTTTATTTTGCTTAAGGGGATTAGATACACTTTCAAGGGAGGTAACTGTCAAAATGTTGTTGTTTTTTTACCCTTTTGAAAAGGCGTCTCTGCTGTAAGGAAAGAATTTGCTCCTAAATTTTTATCCTTATTGCATTAGATCCCTTTTCAAAAGAGGGTTGGTATACAGGAAAGCAAACAGGGATTTACAGAAGTTGTCTCCCTTATGAAAAATGGCAGAGTATCTGTTAACCTAATTTAATTGCCCAATTTCTTCACAAAACTCATACAATTACATGTGTATGTTGCAGTATAATACATATTTGAATCACATTTGCAAAGTACATTGTAATTTGAATGATTTCCACAACATATGTTTTATAAAGAAATGACAAAATATTTATTTTTGGTGAAAAAAAAAGCATCTTATCTAGACCTGTCATAGATATATAAAATATATAATCATATTTTTTTATCTTTTTTTTACACAAAAAGGAAATCCATTTGAGTTAAGCCATAGGAAAATGTGCCTTCATGGCATACTTAGATAGCAAATTCTCAGATCAGTCTGCACATGCATGCAGACTGATCAGGATTTCAACTAGTCTGATTATAGGAGCACTGATTAAATACTGTGGAATATATTGATGTTTACATAGCTGCAGAAGACCTTTTTGTAAATAAGAAAAGTACTGATATTTTTTTCCTATTTGTCCACAAAAACATATGTTGTGGTTACTCATTGGAAGCACCTTGAGGCACTTCTTATGAGTACCCACGTCATATGTTCTCATAGGGAAATATGAAAATTATTATTCAGCTACCACCTCTTGTCTGGAGCTGTGTGTTAAACTCTAGTCCATATCAAAATGTGCAGCTTTCCTGGCTTATTTGCATCTTTCCTGTTGACATATACCCTGGAGATTCCTTAACTTACATTTTGGCTCATTTATTTTCTGGGATTTCAGTAGAATCGATGGAATTGATAAATAATTCCTAGGTGTGATAAGAAAAAAGACCTTGAAATGCTTTTTTATCTGCAGTTTGAATTTTGTTAATTACAAGACTAATCATGCAATCTTACAAGCCAGAAGGTGTTGGGAGATGTCGTCATGATCAAATGGGCATATGCAAACAGCAAAAGGCCAGATCAGACTGCACAGATGTGCAGTCTGATCAGGGCCTTTGCTGTCCGCTAACAGAATCATTTCACACTTAAGAATGTATCAATGGAGAGGAAATGCCAGGATGAGACTCTATGCATCAATGGTATGAGTCTGAATCTTTGAATTTTGTGCATGTTCAAGGTGCCTTTTTGCTTGATGTGCCCCAAATGATATTTCATATCTCCATGTAAAGCGCTTCTTTCAACCAAAAATACCGATATTCTTCTTATTTCTACTCAAAAACATATGTTGTGGATACATATTAGTAGTGCCTCACTGGGGTATTTCTAATGAGTACCTGCAACATATTTTTTCATGGAGAAATCAGAAAAAAATTATGTGGATACCCACCTCTTATCTGGAAGTATGGTATTTTGAGACTAGAGTTACTACTATTAGGTCAAAATTAAAAACAAAATATTTTTCTGCACTAAGTATAGACCTGTCTTAGAAATTGGCCCTGCCCAATGATAACCACCAAGTACAATAGGAATTGGGAATTTTGTTTTCCCACCAGATATTGTTATGTGGATATCTATCTGTTGGACATAAATATATTGGTATTTAGGTCCATGTTTCTTTATGGTAAGTCTTGGGTAGATCTGATTAGAGGCTGTTCATGGGCAAATTTTGATGATTTATTACAGAATCATGGCCCATTTGATGTCAAGAATATTATTGCATGATATTGATTGACACTTGACATATGAAAAAGGGTTTAGGGTAAATTTCAATGATGTTTTACTGAGTTAGGGTCCATTTTATATCAAAAAGTAATTTTGCTGAGCAAACCAGGTTCATTTGATCTTGTTTTTTGGTGTGCATGTTTTGGGGGTTTTTTTTGGTAAATTCTGTGTCTTTTTTTTTATTTTGTTTTTCTTAAAAAAATCTGTACCTTACTCTCTGTAATTCTAATGAATGCCAGCACTGACCCAGAATTTCAGAAATGGGGTTTGGGGTTGATTTTCAAATTGGAAATTGATTTGGGAATTTGAATGCAAAATTTGCTGATTTGTGCTGTTTTCTCTTATAAATCTCACAAAAACAAAAGCAAAAACAAATCAGAAGTTATTCAAAGAACTTCAAACAGATTCATCTGAATTTCCCATTGGTTGTGCCGCTTTTGATGTGCATGCTAATTTGGACCTTCCTTGTTATTGATCTTTTTCCTGTTTCTCTGTGAAAATATACATTTTGGGTACTTACTAGAAGTGCCTCACCAAGGCACTTCTAGTCTAATGAGTAACCACATAGAGAACAGTTCAATGATAATGCTTGGATAATTTTTATATTTTACCATGAAAACATAATTATGTTGTGGGTACTCATTAGAAACAGCTCAATGAGGTCCTTCTAAAGAGTAGTCAGAACAGATGTTTTATGGAGAAACTTATCCAAGTATGATCAAATACATTTCCTGATTAGGTTCTCAGCCAAAGTGTATGTTTTTTAGGAGAAATAAGAAAAATATTCATCTGGATATTCATGTTGCCTAAAGGTGTGAAAGCTATTCTGTAATCAGTCTCAAAATATCATTATGTACTTCTTGTAATGTTATAATAGTCTAAGCTGGATCATCATCTTTTGCCAGGCGATGGATCCTATGTTAGAATAGATACCTTTGTAAGAACCATTCAAGGTAGACAACCTTATCTTTAATCCCTGAGTTGACTTTCTAATTTCAGGCTTCAAGATAAGTAGTTAATTTGCAGTTAAAGTATTTATATTTTTTTATTTTGTTTCTCCACAAAAACAGGCATACAGGTACACACACACACACACACACACACACATACACACACACACACAGAGTGATTATTTTTACAGTTTTGTGATTACGAGACTAATACGAGTCTGTGGGACTCATGGAATTCTAATAAAATTGTGTCCTGAGCATTGTTTTCTACTGAAACTTCATAATTTTGATGAGCCCTTTGTCTCACTGCTCTGAAAATTGTGAGACATTTGAGCAAACATATGGGAACCCGCAGGTGACTGAAACACTGCATATACATATACACACACAGACACACAGTGAGAAAATGATCTGTATTTTCACCAGGATAATATTGCTATACATGATATGAGCCACAATATCAGGAAATGTATCTAAAGTCTATGACATGCTCCCAGTGAAGATCCAGATCAGTCTGTGCAATCAGAAACTTCACTGGACACATTTTGGATTGCCAAGGATGCAAAGTTTATTCATGCGGACAAAGAACACTTTAATCAGGGCCCAGTTGTCCAAAGCTTAATGATGTCGTTAGTTAACGATTCGTTGAAATTTAACATCAAGTGATACGCAAATATGCTGAAAATTTTTTACTGAAAAAATGTGAGTAGCTTTTGCAGTGCAAAAGCTACTCACATTTTAGCAGCAAAAAATATCAGAATATTGTATATTGAATCTGCTAAAATAGTTAACGAAATGACCCTTAACGAGCTCGTTAAGCTAATGACACTTTGAACAACTGGATCCAGACTGCCTGATGTGCAGGCTAATTTTAGTCTTTGGTGGCTGCACATATCAGGTGATACACTTTCTCAAGTTACGACTCATATATGGTTTTGTGGAGAAATAAGAAAAAGATTTGTATGAATCTCTGCTTATCTAGAACACCGATGTCACATGGTTGATGTTCATCCCTTTGTTTTTCACAATACTCAATCAAACTTGAAATATACTGGATTAAAATCACTATTGTCACAAATGAAAACAGCAAAACCATGAACCAGCCTATGCATTGGTGCTTGTAAGGTCAGGGTATGTTACTTTTTGCACCATAGCTCTGCCTAAAGCAACAGATAAGGTGCTTTTTTCATCCGGAAACTGCTGATATCATTCTTATTTTACACAAAAACATATGTTGTAGGTACTCATTAGAAGCACCTCAGTGAGGCAATTCTAATGAGTACTCACAATGTATGTTTTCATGGAGCAATAAGAAAAATATTATGTGGACCCCACCCCCCATCCCACCCCCACCCCCTCCTTATCTGGAGCTATGTCTGTCCTTATAGCCTTATAGTTCTCCAAAGAGATGTACATCATGGTTATTCAAAAGCTTGCCTAATCAAGGCTGTCTAGTGAATACTTACAACAACACTTTTTATGGAGAATAATAAAAATAAAAAAAATTATCTATATACTTGACTGGAAAATTTGTCTAATCCAGAGCGTTTGTTACATCATATCTGGCCCTTGTATATATGTGGTTTTGCTGTTCATTATGTTATATGGTATAGTTGATTTTTTTTTTTTTTTTTGATTTTTTTTATTTTGATCACCCCTCCATTGTTGCACTTAGAAGCCATTAAGGGGACATTATTTCCCAGGGGAGCAAAGTCTTTCCTTTCAGAGTAGACATTTTTCAGAAGGGAAGCAATAACAATTTGACAGCATCACTAGCCCTAAAAATGTGTAATGTATCTATTCCCCTTAAATGAAATGTGATAGTTTCCAGCTATGGATAAGGTATTTATGATTATTTTGACAAAAGGCTTGTCCAATATCTATCTCAGATGCAGCTGCATCCTCAAAAAATCTGGTTGACATATCTTTAAGTACATGTTTATATATTACTTGACACTCCTATGAACACCTCATGTGAGTTGCTAACTTCAACAACAAAGGAAAGTTTGAAACAAATAATTTGTAACAGTCTTAACCCATTTTAGTCTGGAGACCCGAAAAGGCTAATTGGCAAACAGTGCAGACCTGGGTCAGATAATGCAGAATGCAGCATTTTATCAGGGGCTACACTAATTGCATTATATACAGGAATTTCTATATAACATAATGCACCATTCATTTGAAACCCCTCCCTACAGGGCCACGAATAACACTTTAAAGTGCCAGAATTAAACTCAGATAAGTCTCGGCAGTGCTGAAGATGTGCCGGAATCTAATTTCCTGCTAAAATGTGTACTTGCATCAGATATGCAAAATTAATGCCAAAGGCTCCCTGATGAAAGTCTCTGTGTGTGTGTGTGTGTGTGTGTTTGTGTGTGTGTGTGTGTGTGTGTTCATTCTCTGAAAACACTTGGCCAATTGACGCCAAATTTCTTGGGGAACCTCCATAGGATAAGGAAGAAAGTTTATTCAAATGGTCCAGGTCATTTGTTCTTCTGCATTAATATTGTCAGCCTTCAGGGGGTAGGGGCTTTTAATAGAAATTTTACCATAAATTTGTCTCAGCAGTGCAGGGGGTTTAGCATGGCTTTAAAAATTAAAAAGTTAAAAGTCCCCTACCCCATAGGCACCAGGACTACAAATGATTGGTGCTTAATAATAAAAAAAGTAACCAGGCAGCCTGCTATTGGAAAAAGATCTGTCCAAAGAGTTGTGTTAGAAGAGCCCACTGGACATAAATTGGTTAAAAGTATAGCAGAGAATCTGCTCTTTGAACTATAATAATATGAAAAGATATATTATCACTGATTGTCCGGTCAGTATTATTTCCAGATTAATCGATTAGTTTAGTTAATTTGTGAAAATTACCATATTTATCCGTAATATTCACATATCATAAGTTAACTCCCTACCATACTTGTCCTAAATTTTTTTCAAATCTGTTTCGCTATGTTTTTACTTTGCTGGACGTTTGGCAAACACTACAGATCCTTATCTAACATCATGTTCTGCAGGATCTACTCTTGCTCAAGCTTGTCTATCCAAATACTTATGGTATAATTGGTACGTTTCATTGGTATTTTCTATACCAGATATACATTGTAGTCACTTTATTTCATGTTTGTTCACAGCCTCACCTTAAAGTAAATTCACATAATACATAGCCCTAGGTAAGCAGGGATAGCTACATATTATTTTTTTTTTATTTCTCCATAAAAGCATAGGTTGTGGATACTCATTAGAAATGCCTCTAATAAGTACCACAACATATGTTTTTTGGAGAGATAAGAAATACATGTATACCAATACTTTTTGGCTGAAATAGTGCTTTATCTGGAGCTATGTTTATTGTAATTTAACCCATTGTATACTGAATAGACTCTTCCTCACTATATATTGGAAGAGTCCAATTTCAATTTTAGGTACACACAGCTATGAGATTTACATACTCCTACAGAAAAATGGCTAAACTATTTGCAAACAGGGAGACCCTGATCAGATGCTGCATTATGTGGCATCTGATCGGGGTCTGCACTGTTTTCCAATTACCCTTTTATGGGTCTCCCAGCTACAATGGGTTAACCCATTGTAGACTGAATAAAATCCTACTCACTTTACAGTATACCGAAAGAGTCCAATTTCAATTTTAGGACTGTCAGGCTATGTTATTTAGATATTCCGAGAGAAAAATCTCTAAACTATTTGCAAACAGTGGAGACCCTGATCAGACGCCACATTCTGCGTCATCTGATCTGGGTCTGAAATGTCTGCCAGTTACCCATTTAGGGGTATCTAGACTGCAATGGATTAATGAAGTACATGTATAAGACACTTTATAATCATATTGTAACCTTGACAATTTGCAGGTACAGACTGTATGTTTAAATGTAATTTCACCCAGAAAGTTGGTCTACAGAATCAAATAGAAAACCATTTTATTTATGAACTGTTTATGAATGGCAATAACATGGACCGTCATCTGCAACCAGACACAAGATATGTTTGGATACTCAGATAGTATTGAAATTTTCTCTCTCTCTCTCTCTCTCTCTCTCTCTCTCTCTCTCTCTCTCTCTCTCTCTTATTTCTTCACTAAAGTCATAAGCAGCATGACAGTGAGGTGCTTGTGATGAGAAACCACAACATACCGGTATGATTTGCATATAAAATAGCAAAAAATATCAACACTTTTTTGTTTAGAGCCATATCTTAACATAAAACTCCGGTTTTACAAAGTCTACAGTGAAAATATTTTTCCTCCATAATTTCAGTAATTTTTCATAAGTTTAGTGACATTTGAGATGTCAGTTGGTAATTATTCATTGAAATTCATTGAAATTTTCTAAACATGATTGCTTTAGTGTCTAAACCAGCACATTCTGAGAACCATCCAAAATGCCACCTTGTTGAAAAGCAATTTGCCAGAAGACATACAACAAGAGCAAGAAAAAGAAAACCACTTCTCAATTGAATAATTCATGTCATTTTTCTTTTACTGACCACCCAGGGACGGATGAGGATTTTGTCTCAAAAGGCTTCAAAAATCTTGAAGCGAGAGAAGATACCAGTACACCTATTTCAGATGATAAAAATACAAGTTCTGATGAACCTTTGCCCACTGACAGTGAACTTAAATACAAAAGTAATCGAATAGGTATAATTGCTGTTGTAACAGTGTTGTAAGAAGTCAAGTTTACTGGGATTAGAACTCTTCTCATGTAGCGGTATGGTGGACTTCCATTAAGTTAACATGTCATACCTCCATCTTCACCATACTATATATGGTGAACCACAAAGACAGGAGTATGTAGGTGTCTACATTATTTAGAGAATTTTCAGGCAAATCTTCAGAAATTTATACTTTTTGAAACCTGTTTCAATTGGCTTGTTATTTCTATGAAATTTTCACACAGAATAAGTAGATCTTAATGAGCCTTACAATCCATTCTTCCTCAGTATTGTATTCTAAAAATGCTAAGGCTTATATAGTTCAAGATAATAGATGTCTCCAGATGATTTTATTTCTTATTTCTGTATAAGAACATATGTTAGTGGTACTTATTAGAAGTGCCTCACTGTTTTCATGGAGAAATAAGAAAAAAATCTGAACATCATTTTGAAAACAAAGTGTCTTATCTACAACTATGGCTAAGAGGTACATACATGTATTTCACATAGGTGAGTTAACATAATGTGTTCATTTGTAACCATGCTTTTGGTATATAATGCTTGAATCTGCATTTGTATGGAACTTTCCTCTATAGGATTGATGTCCCATGTTTCCACCTATAGTAAAAGTGTACTTTAAGGGTATACCTGCATAGATAAGTAGTCAAATCTCCATTGTATTTGAATACCGTATGTTGCAGTTAGATTTTAATCTTGTTTGCATGTTGATGAAAAGGAAATAAGTTTATCACATGACCGTCACGTTATTCAGTGAAATAACCCATGTCATAAAAATCATATAACCACACATGTTATAACACCTGCAAGGCTTCCCATTGGTTAGCCTAATTACCCTAATTAATATTCGTATTACACCGCTTATTGATAGCAACCAAGATGGTGTCTGCGTTCGCCGATACAACCTTTACTTTTGAAACAGATCCTACCTTCAGTTTTGTGATGATTTTGAGATGAACGATAAATGTCAGACCGATGGAGGGAGAAGACACAAAACAATCACAATGTGAATAACACGACTACCAGAAATATTCATGGTGGTAAAAATTCGATGTTTTCCCGCAACATATTTGGAGGCACTCGAGATCTCAACATCGATATCGTCAAACCGTCAATGAAAAAAAAAATCACCTCCTCCAAAAAACATTGGAGGATGACATGACTCAGATAGTCAATAAATGTGTCAAATTAAAATCCAAACTACAGTTAAATGTTTTATAGTTTTGAAATCTGTCGTTTACTTGAGTGTGTCAACCACGGCATAAAACTATATTGATCAAGGTCAGTGACCTTTAAATACGACAGCTGACTGTGGGGGATTTCCCTACTCATTCTCAGTGACGTATTGACTCGCTGAATGACGTTGTTCAAAGGAATATTTAGTTTTGAATTGATTTATTCAAATGAAATATTTATTAGCTCAAATAAAAATCATCATTATTTCCTTCAGTTTAACGAAGTAAAAAATGCCATATTTATCTTGTTTCTAGTTATTTTCGGTACTTATGCGAACTATTTTTGTTGCGTAGTACTATTGAATTCTTGGTAGTGAGTTGTTCCGCTTAGCTATGGAAAGCCGTTATCTTTAAAATATATTTTGTGCATTTTTTGTCATCGGAAGGGCCATGTGATAAACAGAATCTTACATTCGTGATCATTTAATATGAAATTTATGAAACTCGTTGGGTAATTTCGGTATTTTGCTCGCTAAAGCTCGCAAAATACAGAAATTACCCAAACTCGTTTCATAAATTTCATATTAAATGACCACTCATGTAAGATCCTCTATTTCTTGCTCTTTTGTTCTTATTGTCCCATCTTCTGAAGCAAGCAGGTGTGATATAGGCATCCAGGGCCCAGTTGTTCAAAGCGTCATTAGCTTAACGAGCTCGTTAAGGGTAATTTTGTTAACTGTTTTAGTGGATTCAATGTACAATATTCTGATATTTTTGCTGAAAAAAATATGAATTGCTTTTGCACTGCAAAAGCTACTCACATTTTTTTCAGCAAAAAATTTCAGCATATTTGCATATCACTTGATGTAAATTTTAACGAATCGTTAACTAACAACATCATTAGCTTTGAACAACTGGGCCCTGTTTTTCATCCATCTGTCAACATTTGTAACCACCTAGCCTTCAGCTCCATTTCTGAATAATTATTACACCAGCAATTATCATCTTAGCATCTTTGCCAGCTTACTTTTTCTCCCTAACTAGGATCTAAACAATGTGGCAACATTTAATGACAATGACCTATTTTTCTTGGTATAACAACTTTGTTATTTTTATGTCAACCCTAGTGTTTAGGTCCATTTCTGATTAACTGTAAAATGAAGGAGTCAAACACTACAGTCATTTTATGACCATGACCTATATTTCACAGTTGAATGACTGTCATTTGTAGGTCAGCTAGTTCCTAACTCCATTTCGGATTAGCCATATGGCTTACAAACATCAAACCTAGCATACACTGCTTCCTTAACAGGAACTCACACTGCAGTATCATTTTATGACCTTAACCTATATTTCACTGTCTAATGATTTTGTCATTTTTTGTATCAACACAGGGGCTGATCCAGGTGGATTTCTGAGGGGGTTGGATTTAATCATATAACTGTACTTACTGTACTTATTTGGACAGAGAGGCGTGAGCAAACCATGTAGACCCAGATTAGATGCTGCAGTATGCCATGTCTGATCAGGGTCTACACTGTTTGCCACTCACCCAGCAATTTTACACACATTCACAGGTAGCAAAATGGACTTGTTGAAAAGAAGTATAAGAAAAAGTGTCTCAAATTTATCAAATTAATCCAAAATTTCCCATGAAAATGAAATTTTGAGTCAAAGGGGAGTTCAACTGAACTTTGCAAATCCCCTCTGAATCTGCCCCCCACCCCCCTACCCCACAACACTAGCATTTAGCTTCATTTCTGATTAACCATGCTTCAGCCCCATGACTGTTATTCCAAACATGAATTTTTAACTCATTTATAATACTGACGGGCAACAGCAAGTGTTACACTGCCTTACATGGAATTAACCCTTGTCCTGCTCACTCAGAACCTGGATATACCCTGCCTCTGCAAACAGTGTAGAGCTGAGGTAGCCAAATGATCTGGATCTGCACTGTTTGCCATGAAGTAGGTGAATATTTATATAAACCATCTAGATCAAGTAATCTGATTGGCTGAAAATCAGAATTGGGCAGAGCATCTTAAGTTATTCTGAATGACAACTTCAAGGGTTAGTATTAGCTATAGCAGATATATGAAATTGTGTTCTGGGGTTTAATAGCCCTTTCAGTGTTTATCCAGTTATGTTGAACCTTCCTTGTTTGGGCTTGCATAGATTTGCTCTCTGGCAGCAAACACTGCATTGTCCACCTTATATTCAACCCATGGTATGTTGCATATAAGCTAGTATTATAAGATCAGGCTTATGATGGGCACTTGGCTACTCGAAACTGGGTTGAATATGCCTACTAATCAAGTAAAAACTTCAGACTTGAGACCATGAATTAACTCTTTCCCCTGAGGTGGTCGGGTGGTGCGAAGGTGTCATGTATCTTATGTCACTGGGGCGTCCAGCTGATATTGGCTTACAGTTGGGCAAGGCCTGCTATCCTTGTAGCAGGTAAGGGTAGGGAGGTGATGTTTTTATTTCTTCTGTTTCTTCACTTTCATTCCTGTTCCTCTTTCTTACCTGTCCCTCTCTTTCATCTCTTCTGCTATCTCTTCTGTCTCTTTTCTCCCTTTCTCTGGTTTAACGACACAAAATGACCCATAAGGGTTGACGTGTCGTTAAACCCCAACACAATCAATTAACTCTTTCCCCGCTAGTAATGACTTTTGTCATCTGCTGATAACCTTTGCAAACAGTTTGGACTCAGAAAACGTCGGGCCTGATCTGGATCCATACTGTTTGATACTCTGAAAGATATTTTTGAAAAAGTTAATTTAAAAAAAAAAATCTGCAGACAACAAAAAAGCATGCAAAATTACCCAGCATGCAAAGAATTTAGGGCCGCAACCCTCCATGGTTATGCTTGCTGTCTGCAGTCATTTGGAGTTGGAGTTGGGTAGACTAAATTTGTGCCCATAGCTCCAGATATCAATACTTAGTGGTTGAAATAGTGCCGTATATGGAGCTATGGTATTTTGTTTGCCATTTGCAGTTGTTTGGAGTTGGAAGTGGGGTAGACTAAATTGGGTGCTTGAGTAACCAATGATGGGCACTTTAATACCTTAACCTTTGCCATGCTGGATAAAATTAAGATGCCATGCCCACTTCTAATTTTCAGCCTTATTACTTGATTCAGGTTGTTGATACAAATCACATACTTAATGACAAACAGTGTAGATCCAGATCTATTGGCTTCTGAAGAAGCTAACTGATCTGGAGCTACTTTGTTTGCAAAGGCAGAGTATATCCAGGACCAGCAGAACCAGGTTTAATGGTAAATAATATACTTTTATAATTAGAAAATAAAAGTCAAGTTTTTGAATAGCTAGGGGTCAATAATCGTTTTATTTTGTGAACATAATACCCCTTTTATGATTTTGTATTGAGACTCAAATACTGCTTTCTGATCAATAACTATTGGATGTATGATTGAAATAGAATAAAATATATTCTTTTGCAGTGGTAAGATTTGAAAATAAGCAAAATACCAAGATAGTGCCATATTATATAAATATTTGGACACTTCTGACCATACTTATTCTAAATTTTGAACAAGGCTGTTTTACTACCTGTTGAAATGTCTAAAAACTGTTAGATAAGTGGCAAACAGTGCAGACCCTGATCAGACATCACATTCTGTTATGTTTTGCATTCTATGGTGACTGATCTGCATTCACACTGCTCAGTTATGGCTGTCTAAACACATAGTTATGGCGTGAGCATGAAATATTATTGTCTGTCTGTTTAACCCTTCTGCTGAATAAATTAAAATGCCTCTCCCGCTTCTAATTTTCAGCCATTCAGACTGCTTGATCCAGGTTTTTGGTTCAAATTCACATACTGAATGTCAAGCAGTGCATATCCAGATCAGTTGGTTTCTAATGGGTTAAGACCATGACTAAAACATGCCTATATAATTTTGACCCCCTTAAACCCCACCTTTATATAGTAAAACTGGGGTTTACAGGGGTATACATTATTTTTCTTATTTCTGCTCAAAAACATAGATTGTGGGTACTCATTAGAATTGCTTCACTGAGACAATTCTAAGGAGTACCCACAATCTATGTTTTCAGCAGAAATATGAAAAATATCAGAGCTTTTTAACTGAAAATTTTCAGCTTTGGGAGGTAAAATTTTCTATGTATTCAAATATAATGCTGATCTTTTACAGTTACAAAAGTGATCATGAAATGGACATTCAAATTTTAGGACAAGTAAGGTAGGGAGTTAAGGTGTCAAAATCCTTAGGATAAATACAGTAGATGGTCTATGTTGTCCTTCACCTATGTTTACCACACAGAAGTTTTCTGTATCTAGAGTGTCCAAAACTGTAATAATCATCATAAGTGGATCAAGTGACTATAATTTAAACTTTTCACCCTTTCATCCGTGAGTTTCTGAAGTGGACTCTTCCATCCTTGAGTTTGGAAGTCCACTGATGCAAATAGGGGTTTCAGTCTAAAACCAAAAACTGAATGGCAAACAGTGTAGATCCTGATGAGATGGCTTGTAATAAGCTGTTTCAACTGGCTCTACGCTGTTTGCACAGGTATCGGTTTTGGTCTGCCGGCCTGGAAGGGTTAAAGAGGAATATCAACTTCAACACAAATTCAACATTTTTATACAAAATCAGGGTTGTTAGAAGGATTTAACCCTTGTCCTGCTGAACAAATTAAGATACCACGCCCACTTCTAATTTTTTAGCCAATCAGATTACTTGATCCAGATTGTTGCTATAAATTCACATACTTAATGGCAAACAGTACAGATCCAGATCAGGTGGCTTCTTCAGAAGCCAACTGATCTGGATCTACACTGTTGGCAGATGCAGGGTATTATTATCTGGGTTCAGCAGGACAAGGGTTAAAAATGTCTTGGTTTTGTAGGCTCTAATCTACCATTTAAAAAGCATCATTGTGACAGTAAGTAAACTTTTTGATTGCATTAAAGTGAGTGGATACATCTTCATGGGAGAACACTCTGTCCTAAACATAATAACTCCCTTTGCAAAGAGGGCTATTCTTAAAGGAAAGAATTTGCTTCCCAAGTGAGTAAACACTTTCCTGTAAATGTACAGTAAATGTCTTAATCTTTTGAACACTTATTCCATACTTCTTTTGCCTAAATTTTGCTTTTAACCCTAGTCCTGCTAAACCCGGATATACCCTGCCTTTACAAACAGTGTAAATCCAGATCAGTTGGCTTCTAAAGAAGCCGACTGATCTGGATCTGCACTGTTTGTCATTCAGTACGTGAATTTGTATCATCTGGATTAAGTAATCTGATTGGCTGACAATTAGAAGTGGGCGTGGCATCTTAATTTATTCAGCAGGACAAGGGTTAATGTAGTTGTTTCTTAAAATACTTAGTGGAATGGTAAATTGTGTAGACCCTGATCAGACTGTTCCTTCAGGAGTAGTCTGATGTGAGTCTGTACTCTTTGTATATGCCATTTTGTCAGACACTTAAGTGTACACAAGTTTAGGATATTTACTGTAGTCCCTCTGAGAAGCAGTTAATATACCATGTAAGAGAGCAAAGTCTCTTCAGCTATAGTGGTCACCCTTTGAAGTGGGGAGCAGAAACCTTCCACCAAGAATGATCTTTCTTCCAGGAGTACTCATTCACTCTAAAGTACCTCAAGTTGGGTTTCATATTTGTTCCAGTTTCTCCACTGTTAATTGAGCCACCACATGACAAAGCCTACAAATTGGCATGTGCACCCAGCAAAGACTCAGATCAGGCATGCTGGTTTGTCATGCAGAGGCTCAATTTTAAGTTACTATACAGCATAGCTCCAGATTTTTTCAATCAAAAAGTACTTATATTTTTCTTATTTCTATGTGAAAACATATGTTGGTGGTACTCATTAGAAGTGCCTTGCTGAGATTGCTGAGAATGAGTACCCAAAACATTTTTTTTTTTTTTGAGAAATAAAAAAAAAACGACAAAAAAAAACATATATGTCAGTCCCCCCTCTTATCTGTTGGAGCTATGGTTTACACTGGACTTTCAATAACTTGAACAGCCAGGTAATTTGAAAAATAATTTCCAAATATCTGGTCTTTCCAAATATCAAAGGTTGATCTTATACATGTACCATTATAAAAAAAATGTATTATAAAAGATTATCTGCTGGTATTTGAAATCAGTAGGTAATGGTTAATTATTCTAGCTATTGAAATTCTATTTTTGCAATTTTAGTTATGATTTTATGTAGTTGATTTTTTTTGTGAGATTTGTTTTTGCATGGAAGTCATTTCATCACATCGATGTTTGTGATAGTATGTTATCATTATTTTGCAAGAGGTTTTAATTTACAAGTGAAGATTCAGATATCAGCAAAATTAAATCTGATATTTAAGTCCAGGGCCCAGTTGTTCAAAGCTAATGATGTCGTTAGTTAACGATTCGTTAAAATTTACATCGAGTGATACGCATATATGCTGAAATTTTTTGCTGAAAAAATGTGAGTAGCTTTTGCAGTGCAAAAGCTACTCACATTTTTTCAGCAAAAAATATCAGAATATTGTTTATTGAATCCGCTAAAACAGTTAACGAAATGACCCTTAACGAGCTCGTTAAGCTAACAACGCTTTGAACAACTGGGCCCAGATCAGGTGATCTTTAAGTGGAATTGATACACATTTGGGGGAGACAACTCTTTCAAAATTGTTTTGGCTCCCATTTGAAAAGGGGTCCCCTAAAAGGAAAGAAATTGCTCCTAGAGGGAGCCAATCAGATTACTTGATCCGTGTTTTTGATAGAAATTCACATATTTAATGACAAACAGTGCAGATCCTGATCAGTTGGCTTCTTCAGAAGCCAACTGATCTGGATCTACACTGTTTGCTAAGACAGGGAATGTCGTGTTCAGCAAGAGAAGGGTGAAAAGTAGTAGGCACCTAATTTCTGATATTTCTTGTTGTTTTTTTTTTTTTTTGCAGTTACATTCCAACCATATTTGATCATCTACAAAGATTGGTCTTCTCTAATTATGAGACAATCTAAGTAGAAAGTGAAGATGCATTTCAGCAAAAAATATTTTAAGACATAGCTCCAGATAAGGCGTTTTTCTTCTTTTTTTTTTTCTTTTTTTTTTCTTTTTTTTTTTTAACCAAAATGCATTGATGTGTTTTCTTAATTCTTCATAAAAAACATGGTATGAATACTCATTAGAAGTCCCTCACCCGCTCTTATCTGGGGCTATGATTTTAAAATGTCTGCTAATTGTTTTTGAATCAGGTTACTGTATAGATATTGTTCTAGCTACAGGTACATTTTCAGTTGTTAAATCTTCATTATGAAGTCCATTATTGATTTGATTTTCACAAGATTTTTCATTAACCCTTGAAGTGCTAATGACAACTGCCCCAGATGATACCGATTATTTTTATTTTTCAGAGAAAATAAGGTATGGTGTTTCATGTGAATCATCTGCTGGGCAGATGATTCACATGAAATGTAAAGTCCTATTTCAAACCATCTCATCTGGTTTGAATGAAATGTCAGTTTGTTTGTTTTTTTTTTAGGAAAGTGCTAAACGCTAATAGATGGGTTAGATCAGATGTGGCTAACTGATTGGAAGTAATTGGAACTAGTCATTAGAGCTTACATATTGGTCCACATCAAGCAAAAAAGTGCCTTCAAGCATGCGCAAAATACACAGATTCAGATCATCCTGCATATTCTCAAAGTATCCTCCGGACCTTTGCTGTCCATTTATACATTTTGTAGTATCTAATAATTCTGTCAGCAGACAGGGAAGACCTAGATCAGCAGGCTGATCTAGGTATTCCCTGTCTGCATATATGCCAGAAGAGACATTTTCACATGAAATGCCAAATACTAAAATTAACCTTTACCACTGTTAGCTAATTCGGCAGACGACAAATTGACAATATTTTTGTCATTTTTTTTTCACAGAAAATTGGATTTGGCATTTCATGTAAATTGTTTCCTTAGATGTCAAATACTATTTTCTGGGAAAATAAGAAAAAAGTGTGCTGAAATGTTGTCTGCTGAATTTTTTTACCCAGCATGCTAAGTGCTAACCAATCTTAATGAGGCCAACAAGGAAAAAATGTGTTACAGTATACAATATTTTTTAACTTAAAGTGCCAAGTAAATTGTGGCAGAAGATAATTCTATCCTTTTTTTATTTATTTTTTTTTTTCAGAGAAAAAAAGCTTAACATTACATGATTCCATGTGAATTGTCTGCTGGACAGACATGCAATTCTCATAGAATGTCAAGTCTTATTTTCTCTGAAAAATAGAGGAAAAAAATTATAATGTAGTCTGCTACAATTTTATTAACTCTTTCTCTGCCACAGGCTTTAATGATAGGCTTTTGCAAACAGCATAGATCCAGATGAGACGGCTCAATGAGCCATCTCATCTGGATCTACGCTGTTTGACATTCAGACGTTCAACTTTACATATAAACTTCTTTCCAAGATAGTTTGTTAAAATTAAGACCAGACGACAAATGTCGCCTGAAATTTGGCAGCGAAAGAGTTAACCCTTAAAGCGCCAAGCAAAATTTATAGCAAACAACATTCTAATTTTTTTTTTTTTTTTTTTTCAGATAAAACAAGTCTTGACATTTCATGTGAATCATCTGCCAAGCAGATGATTCACATGAACTGTCAAAACTTGTTTTCTTTGAAAAAAAAAAATAAAAAAAAAAAAAATTTCTTCTGCAGCAGTTGTGATTGGCACTTTAAGGGTTAATACTATAAGGGTTAACCTTGAATGGATACACTGCAAAGGGAGCACTTTAAGCTGAAAATATAAATTCCCTTTTCAAAGGGTATATGAAACCCCTTCCAAAATGATCAGATTCTTTCTTTCAAAAGTAGCCCCCTTTGAGAAGGGGGGCAAATACTTTCAGTCCAGAGTAGTCTTTCTTGGCAGTGTATCCATTCACTTGACTTGATACACTTGGTAAATTTTCCACCATTTGTAACAAGGGAGATAACTTTTGTTACTTCCTTTGCATCTAAACTCCTTCTGGAAAAAGGATCTGCTCTAAAAGGAAAGAATCTGCTCCCAAGGGAAGCTAATACTTTCCTTTTAACCCATTTATGCCTAGTGGACTCTTCTACTATAACACTTTAGAGGAGTCTGTTTCCTATAGCAGGGTGTCAAGTTTGTTTTTATTACGACTATGTGTTATGGAAATTCCTGAACTTAATGCAAACAGTGTAGAGCCTGATCAGATGCCGCAGAATGTCCCTTTTATGGGAGGCTAGGCTTAAGTGGGTTAAAGTAGACTCCTTTCCAGAAAGAGCTAAAAAAAGTTTGATAGAGTTACCTCCCCCTAAAAGTGTATTAGTATTTCCCTTAAATGTTTCAGTCTCAAGTTTCTTATGAAGTTTTCATGAATTTACTTTCTTACAGAGGAGAGTTCACCAAGGGAGGTAACAGCTAGCCAACCACTCCCATCAATCCCCACTGTAGAGAAAGTAGAGTTACCAGATGAAGTGCCTATTGTTATTTTGATGGGTAAGTCTGGACATCTCTCCTACAGTCTATTTCTATCTTCAATTTGACTAAAATGTGATTTGGCAATGACTTAGTATTCCTTAAATGTCTGTCTCAGGCTCTCTCTCAGACTTTCTGGACTCCAAATATCTGTTTCTGTCTAGGACTGCCTGTCAGTACTTGTTTCTAAGAGTTCAGGTTCTATTATATGTTTTGGCATTTTATGACCAGTTTTGACCATCATATTGGAGAGAAAACAGAGGCGATTTGTGATCTAATCTGGGTAATAGTACCTAGATATGATCATACCCTATCTTTTAACAACATAATTGTGAGTATACAAAGCGCCACTGAAAAATGATGAAAACTCAACACCCCGCTTTCCCAGTTGTAGTTGTCATACAAGGTAATGAGAGCAAATTTTTCCACTTCAAAGGGTAGTGGTACCTAGGTATCATTATTACACTCTCAAAAATGTTTATATACATGCTTTCGAGCTGTCACCTAAAAGATCTTAATTTCAGAAATTAAAAATAAAATATTTTTCTTTGAATCAAATGGCGAATAAGTTTTGTTCAAAAAACCTTTTAAATTCACCTCTTTGATCCAGTTGAATATCACAAAAGCAAAGACTGATTGTACACTCCGCTTATTCTGATGCAGTTAACCCATTGTAGTCGGGAAACCCGTAAAAGGGTAATTGGCAAACAGTGCAGACCCAGATCAGACGCTGCAGAATGTGGCGTCTGATCAGGGTCTCCGATGTTTGCAAATAGTTTAGCCATTTTTCTTTTGGAATTTGTTAATCTCATAGCCAGGTGTACCTAAAATTGAAATTGGACTCTTCCAATATATAGTGTGGGAGAATCTATTCAGTATACAATGGGTTAAGAACAGCTGTCAAATGTGCACTGGGCATTAGTGTGGAGAGCGTTTTACTTCCTTCTTGTGCCACTGCACTCAGGGCTGGTCTCTTTGTTTTTGATGAAACAAGCCTCAGCATGACAAAAACCAAGAAAATGACACACTTATGATGCAGTAGCATCATCCTGAACATTCTGATAATGGTCTTGGCTACATGGGCTCAGTAGGTAGCTTTGGGTACAAAGATGAAATGAGCCATGTGGTAAAAACCAACAAAATAACAGTGCGCCCAGCAATGATTCAGGTCAGCCTGGGAATTCGGCCAGTCTGATCAGAGTTTTTGCTTCATGTGCTCGATGGTTATCTTAGGATCCACTGTTTATCCACTCTGACAGTGAAGACTGGTCCAATTGGGAGGATGCCCAGGCTGATCTGAGTCGGCTTGGTACACAGTGATTTTGTTGGTTTTGTCATGTTTTGGCTAAAATGTTGATAGCTTTCTCCATCTGCCAATATGGACAGTTGAGCTTGTGAGGATTAAATCAAAGTGTTTTTGTTAAACCCTTATGTCAAGTGACAGAACCCAAAGGCAGGCTGCAGCTGGGGGTCACCGATAGGAGCCAGCTTGTGAATGATGGTTCTTATAACATATGTGACCAGCAAAGGCTTGGACTATCCTGCACACCCACACAGCCTCTTCTCGTCTGTAAATGCAGGACAGGGGCTCATGCATCTACATTCAATCACTGGGAGTAACAATAAAAATTCTGCAAATTGTAAGGCCAATTTATGGCTGGCAATTCAAAATTATGAACTAAAGGAATATGGTTTTTCTGTGAAGGATGAAATTGTTCAACCTAGGCTTTCTCTTGTTTAGTACCCTGGGTGTCTTGTATGTTGTTTTTAGGTGAAGAGCTGCACTTATCTACCCTGTGAAAACACTGCCAGGCACTTGTTAAAAAGTGCTTAAAATCTTGATTTCCATCAAAGATATCTCCTTCAAATGTGTAATCTTGTTTAAATATTTGCTTTATCCAGATATTATATTTGAAAAAATGCTGAAAACTTCATTGAAAAATCTGCAATAGTTTTTAAGATATAGCGATATAAAATTTCAACAAATGCATAGAATAAACATATATAGGGAATTACCTGTGTTTTCACCAAGTGCGTAAACCACCTGGATGATCAAAGTCAATATTGGACGGGAAGGGACATGACACTATTTAACCAAATCCACCAGATTCATGTTATCTTAGTAATGATATATTTAAGTCCTTTTACTTCTTAAATGAGCCACAGCATGACAAAAATCTGTGTTCCAAACGACTCAGATCAGCCTTTGCAATCCCATTCTTGATTTTGACATGTGAGTCTCTATTTGCTTGCGTGTCTAAAATCTTGAGAGCCAGAGATGGAATACTGGTTCCATAAATAATGTGCTACCATCTAGAAGTAATGTCTAAAGTACTGATTTTCTAAAGTGTTCATGTTTGGTTGTTAGTATATGTAAGAGGTGAAAAAATGCAAATCACAGTTTTACCTGACCGGGGATTAAACATGGTCCACAGGATTGGAAGTCCTGCTCTCTACTGCATCGCTATAAAAGCTGGCTTGTACTGCAAGGCAGTACAGGTGTGTTATATACCTTGGTGGCGTATATGGTATTTTATTATGTAACAGGGCTATGGTTATCTCCAGTACAGTTAGGGTATATTTCAAAACATTCTCAGCGAAAAAGAATTTGAACATGTGCACTGGCATGTTTTTTTGCTCAGGCCTGTCTGTCTGAATCCTCAATGTATGGTTTATTGAAGAAATAGAAAATTCATCTGCAATCAAATACAACCTATGTTAAAAGCCACCTGTATAAAGCAATCATCTGTCTTAAAAGATGACTATTTCAAATCCCATTAAAGGTTAAGAAATAGAAATTCACCTGCATTTAACAAGCATCTATCTTAAAATATCTGTATTTCAAATACCATTAAAGGAAAAGAAGTAGAAATTCACCTGTATTTAACAAGCACCTGTCTTAAAAGAAAGCACCTGTCTTAAAAGACCACTATTTCAAATAACATGAAAGTTAAAGAAGTATAAATTAGTAAGTAGAAGTAGTGTCTTAAGCAACTACATCTCTACTTTTCCATAGCTGCTTGCTTAATACAGGTTTGACTGCTTATATCTAGATCTTGGCAGCAGTTCTTACATGACCTATATTAAACAAGCACCTGTCTGAAGCAACTACATCTTGACTTTCCCATAGCTGCTTGTTGAATGCAGGTTTGACTTTGTATGTAGACCTGGGCAGCAGTTCTTACATTACCTGTTAAACACCTGTCTAAAGCAACTACATGTACTTCTTGAATTTTCCATAGCTACTTAACACAGGTTTGACTGCTTATATGTAGATCGAGGCAGCAGTTCTCACATTACCTGTATTGAACAAGCACTTGTCTTAAGCAGCTATATCTTCACTTTGTCTCATAGCTGCTTGCTTAACACAGGTTTGACTGCTTATACATGTATGTAGATCTAGGCAGCAGTTCATACATTACCTGTATTGAACAAGCACCTATCCTAAGACACAAGATCTTGACTTTCTCTCATAGCTGCTTGCTTAACACAGGTTTGACTGTCTTATATGTAGATCGAGGCAGCAGTTCTCATATTACCTGTATTGAACAAGCACCTGTCCTAAGCAGCTACATCTTGACTTTCTCTCAGAGCTGTTTGTTTAGCACAGGTTTGACTGCTTTCATCTATATCTAGGCAGCAGTTATCTCATTACCTGTATTGAACAAGCACCTGTCCTAAGCAGCTACATCTTGACTTTCTCTCATAGCTGTTTGTTTAGCACAGGTTGACTGCTTATATGTAGATCGAGGCAGCAGTTCTCACATTACCTGTATTGAATAAGCACCTGTCCTAAGCAGCTACATCTTGACTTTCTCTCATAGCTGTTTGTTTAGCACAGGTTGACTGCTTATATGTAGATCGAGGCAGCAGTTCTCACATTACCTGTATTGAACAAGCACTTGTCTTAAGCAGCTACATCTTGACTTTCTCTCATAGCTGTTTGTTTAGCACAGGTTGACTGCTTATATGTAGATTGAGGCAGCAGTTCTCACATTACCTGTAGTGAACAAGCACCTGTCCTCAGCAGCTACATCTTGACTTTCTCTCATAGCTGTTTGTTTAGCACAGGTTGACTGCTTATATGTAGATCGAGGCAGCAGTTCTCACATTACCTGTATTGAATAAGCACTTGTCTTAAGCAGCTACATCTTGACTTTCTCTCATAGCTGTTTGTTTAGCACAGGTTGACTGCTTATATGTAGATCGAGGCAGCAGTTCTCACATTACCTGTATTGAACAAGCACCTGTCCTAAGCAGCTACATCTTGACTTTCTCTCATAGCTGTTTGTTTAGCACAGGTTGACTGCTTATATGTAGATTGAGGCAGCAGTTCTCACATTACCTGTATTGAACAAGCACCTGTCCTCAGCAGCTACATCTTGACTTTCTCTCAGAGCTGTTTGTTTAGCACAGGTTTGACTGCTTTCATCTATATCTAGGCAGCAGTTATCTCATTACCTGTAGTGAACAAGCACCTGTCATAAGCAACTACATCATAATACCATAGCTCCATCCACATATTATTTTTGCACGAAAACATATGTTGTGGGTAAACAAGAAGCACCTTAGTGAGGCAGGGGTGAGAATTTTCAGGGGATTAGCTGAATTCAGCGGTTGATGATTTTTTTAGAAAAGATCATGACACAAGCTTTTGAAATATGGTATTTTTGGCGGGGGGAGGGTAGGGGTATGGACATTTTGTTGAATTATCATTCCCACCTCTGGTGTGGCATTCATAATGAGTACCCACAACATGTTTTCGTGCAGAACTAAGAAAAATATTAGTACTTTTCGGATGAAAAAAAAGTGCCTTTTCTGCAGCTAACTAAGACTATATTTTATAGCTGCCCCTGGAAGTGATAAAGATGTTCATGTGGAGAAATTGCTCAAGCGTTACCCTGGCTGGGCTCATGTCAATATGGGTAGTCTGATAAAGGAGGAGATTATACGACGAGGAGATGCACACAGCAAATGGAGAATGACAAAAGATTTGCTCAGTAAGGGAGAGGCTGCTCCAGAGGTCAGTATAGACTGTCTCAGCAAACATGGACAAAGACCCTTCCCCACAAAAAATGAAGCAGGATAGTAAACCCAAAAAATGCTACATACAAACAGTGAAGAAAAAGGTTGCATTTTACTGAATTACGCTGTTCCTTCATCATACAGTAAAACTTCAATGACACAAGCATCAATAGCTTTTTTACCATGGCTGATTATAGCCCCGCTTTGAGCTATACTGGATTTGCCTTGTCCTCCCGTCATTCCTACCGTCCATCATTCTGTCCAATCTCATCTGATAAATTTTCATCACACTTTTCTCAAGAACTGTAAGGGTTAGAAAGTTGAAATTTGGTACACACATACCCAGTGGGTTGACGTATTGTGTGTACCAAAATAAGGGGGTTGGAGTTACATCCCTTGATAGGTTTAACAATTTGCCATTAATGAAAATTTTTTGTCACACTTTTCTCAAGAACCATAAGGGTTACAAATGTGAAAGCTGCTACATGATGGGTTTTACAATTTGCTATAAATGAAAAATTGATACGTTTTTAGCTCACCTGTCACATAGTGACAAGGTGAGCTTTTGTGATCACATTTTGTCCATCATCCATACATAAACAATTTCTTCAAACGACATCTCCTCCTAAACCACTGATTGGATTTTGACTAAATTTCACAGGAATGAGCCTTGGTTGGTCCTCTTTCAAAATTGTTTCAATGGTTCCCATCCATTGCACATCTAGGTCACAGCAAGCTAAAAACAGATTTTTAACTGAAAACTTAAAAAGTCTTGTTTTCTGAAACCAGAAGGCCCAGATCTTTGATATTTGGTATGTAGCTTCATCTAGTGGACCTCTACCAAAATTATTCAAATTATAGCCCTGGGATCAAAAATGGCCCTGTGCCAGGGGTTACTTGTTTTACATAGACCCCTATATGGAAAAAACTTTAAAAATCTTCTTGTCTGAAAGCATAAGGCCCAGGCCTTTGATATTTGATGCATAGCTTCATCCTAGTGGATCTCTACCAAGATTGTTCAAGTTATTGCCCTGGGGCCAAAAATGGCCCCGCCCCAGGGCCGACATGTTTTACATAGACTTATATAGAGAAAACCTTCAAAAATCTTATTATCTGAAACAAGAAGGCTTGGGCCTTTGATATTTGATGCATAGCTTCACCCAGTAGACCTCTACCAAAATTGTTCAAGTTATTGCCATGGGGCCAAAAATGGCCCCACCTCGGGGCTGACATGTTTTACATAGACTTATATAGAGAAAACCTTCAAAAATCTTCCTATCTGAAACCAGAAGGCCTGGGCCTTTGATATTTGATACTTAGCTTCACCTAGTGAACCTCTGCCAAGATTGTTCAAATTATAGCCCTAGGGCCAAAAATGGCCCTGCCCCAGGGTGAACATGTTTTACATAGACTTGTATAGAAAAACAAACTAAAAATCTTCTTGTCTGTAAGTGCAAGGCCTAGGCCTTTGATATTTGGTATGTAGCATTGCCTAGAGGTCCTCTGACAAGAGTGTTCAAATTATGCCCTTTGGATGAAAAAAGGCCCTGCCCAGAGGGGGTATCACTTGTTTTACATAGAGCAAAGATTAGGCCTAGGACTATCAAACTAATAGGGAAGAGAGACCTGAAGAGTAGATGACCTTTAAGTTGAAGGTCAAGGTCACCATGACCTTTAGTACCAAAAAAGCATATAATTCTGCAATGCTTATGGTTAGGACCCTCAGACTTAATAGAGATGTTGGTCCTCACCAGTACATGACCCAGAGGGCAAAGGTCAAGGTCACCAGGACCTTTAGTACTAAACAGCTTGATAACTTGGCAATGCTTGGGGCTAGGACCCTCAGACTGATGACACTGACGGCAAAGGTCATGGTCAAGGTGACCATGACCTTTAGTACTAAAAAGCTTATAATTTGGCAGTGCTTGAGGCTAGAATCCTTGAACTTTGATGGGATGTTGGTCTTGACCAGTAGATGACCCTAATGGCAAAGGTTACAGTGACCCCTAGTACAAAGCAAGCTTATAACTTGGCAATGCTTGGGGCTAGGACCCTCAGATGTAGTTGGGATGTGTTTCTGACCAGAAGATGACCCTGAGGTCAAAGGTCATGGTCAGGGTCACCATGACCTTTAGAACCCCATCTGTGTCAGCAATGCTATGTATTACATGATTCAGGTGAGTGATATAGGGCCATGTTGGCCCTCTTGTTTCATCTTACCATCAATGAAAAATTTTCGTTATAGATTTCTCAGGAACTATGAAGCTGTTAAGTTGAAACTTAATACACACATGGACAGTGGGATGATGTATTGTGTATACCAGAGTCAGGGCCAAGGGTTTATAATTCTTAGAGTTAATCCCTTGATAGGTTTTACAATTTGCCTTCAGTGAATAAATTTCATCTCACTTTTCTCACGAACTGTAAGGGTTACAAAATTGAAACCTGGTACACACATCGACATGGGGCTGATGTATTGTGTATACAAAAATCAGGGCCCAGGACCCATAACTCTTGGAGTTAAATCCCTTGATACATTTTACAGTTTGCCATAATTGAAAAATTTTCATTACAGATTTCTCAGGAACTTTGAAAGCTATAAAGTTGAAACTTGGTTCACACATGGACAGTGGACTGTTGTATCATCTTTACCAGAATCAGGGCCAAGGACCTACTCTTGGAGCTACATCCCATGATAGGCTTTATAATATGCCATTAATGAAAACATTTTGTCGCACTTTTCTCAAGAATTGTAAGGGTAACAAGGTTGAAAC
The DNA here is from genome assembly GCA_964016985.1 of Anodontia alba. Taxonomy (NCBI): domain Eukaryota; kingdom Metazoa; phylum Mollusca; class Bivalvia; order Lucinida; family Lucinidae; genus Anodontia; species Anodontia alba. The sequence continues at coordinate 63,764,812 of OZ024821.1, read as the reverse complement.
CTGGTACACACATGGGGAGTGGGTTGATTGTATACCTGAAGCAAGGCCTGGGGCCCATAACTCGTGGAGTTAAATTCCTTGATAGGTTTTGCCATGTTATCTTGTCCTACAATGGTGTTACATGGTAAGCAAGTATTCAAAATATTTCAACATTATCGGTATTTCTCCTCTGATAATGCTCCAGCGGGGCTTTGGTCTGATCCTCTGACAGTTCTACTTTGAACTTGGGTTTTAGTCCCCCTGGAAATTCTTAAGTTAGCACAAGGGATATTTTTGGGGAAATTTTATTATTCTATCATGAAAATGTATGTTGTGTGTACTCATTAGAATTTCCTCATCAAGGGGATTCTAATGAGTGCACTCAATATACCATTATTTTATAGAAGATCGAAAAGAGATCACTAATTTATCCCCAATGTAAAAGACATTCCTACATTATTCCGATTTGCCTCCTGACCTGGTGCTATGATTAATTCTCCATGGCTTGAACTACCCTTGTCTAGAACAAATTTCCATGGTCCCAAAGATGTTAGAGTTATTGAGGTTTGACTGTAAATCAAGCAAGTGCATTCTCATTATTACCACAGTAATGTGATCTGATGCCCTGTATCACTTCAAGGGGATGTTTCCAGATCACAAGATCACACAAGAAGCTTGCATCAAGTGTGATTGGGAGATCTGGAAACATCAATGAGGCATGATACAGAGCATCAGATGACGTATGTTAGACTGGCTTCATTGTTTCTGACTTCCTTCCTTTCCTCTTTAATTCCAGCCCACTGTTTTGCTGCAGCTATGACCATCTTTTATTGAACTAAGGGACATAACCGATTTGAGTTTTTTTTTAGCTACACGAGATTGTATACCTTGAAAAAATAAACAGATATAAATGAAAAGATAGAGTCTGGAGACAGATTAGACATGTGTGTTTGTGTCTGTGTCTGTGTGTTAGAGATCTTTTTTGTTACTTTTGCACAAATTATTTAGATATCTCCTCAGAGAAAGCCAGTACATTTTATACATTATGCCTTATGTGTACATTTTGGAATTGCTGCACCTTCCAGCTAGTACCTACAAGATACCAATAAAAGATTGTCCTAAATTATCATGCCAGTTACAACCTTACAATAATAAAAAAGTAAAATTACATAGCTCTAGATAAGATGCCTTTTCAACCAAAAAATATTGCTGTTTATTTTTATTTCTCCAGAAAAAAATATTTTTGGTGCTAATTAAAAGAGCCTCAGCCAGGTACTTCTAATGGGTACCCAAAATATATGTTTTTTGGTAGATTAATCACAAAAAAATGTTTATCTTGATTCTCCTCTTATCTAGAGCTTAGGAAGTAAATCTTGTTATTTGCTTTCTGGCCAAAGAATGTGCACATATACTGGTTAACTGCTTGGAGGACTAAGCCTGCCCAGGAAAAATGCAGTTAGGTAAACTGGCTGGCTCAACATGACCCTGATAGATTGACTGGGCAGTAAAACTTCAATTCAATCAATCTTGTTATTTGCTATAGGATATAACAATAGAGGCACTGGCAGAAGGTCTGAAGAAATGTTCAGAGGCCAAGGGGATTGTTATAAATGGGTTCCCCAGAAGTATGGTTCAAGTTGGAGATTATGACAGAGTGGTAAGTATGTTTCCATAGACACATAGCTCCTGATGAGGCATTTTTTCAACAGAAAAGTATTGATATTTCTCTTATTTCTTCATGAAAACATATGTTTTGGTTCTCGTTAGAAGCACATAGGTGAAAACATACATTTTCATGGACATGTGTTGTGGGTAGTCCTTAGAAGTGTTCATTACGAAAACACCCCTATTCAAATATACTGAAAATTTCACCACCAAAAAATGAAAATTTTTTGATAAAAATTCTAATATTTTTCATATTTCTGCTCGAAACATAGATTGTGGGTGCTTGTTAGAACTGCCTCAGTGAGGCAGTTCTAATAAGTACCTACATTCTATGTTTTTTAGCAGAAATGAGAAAAATAATGTATACCCCTGTAAAACCAAGTTTTACTATATAAAAATGGGGTTTAAGGGGGTCAAAATCATATAGGTATTTTTTTTGATGTCACTGAAATGCTTCTAATGAGTACAACAGCATATTTTTTTGTGGAGAAATAAGAAAAATGTTATCTGGATAACTCATCTTATCTGGAGCTATGTGAAAGATCAAGCATGAAGAAGCTTTCTTCGTCTGATCCTGTTTCTTGATTCACCATTTATTCACCCTTGTCATGCTGAATATATAATGATGCCACGCCCACTTCTAATTTTCAGCCAATCAGATTAATTGATCAAGGTTGTTGATACAACTTCACATACCTAATGGCAAACAGTGCAGATCAAGATCAGTTGGCTTCTGCAGAAGCCAACTGATCTGGATCTACATTGTTTACAAAGACAGGGCCTATCCGGGTTCAGCAGGACAAAGATAGAGCTGAGTCAAGTATAAAAATGCATAGGTAAAGATAAAAGGTGTATCCAGATAAATATTTTTCTTATTTGTCCATAAAAATGCATGTTGGGGATAATCATTAGAATCATGTGATTCTGATTAGGAGTCATTGTTATGTGTACACAGCTCTTGATAAGATGGGCATCAAGGGCCCAGTTGTTCAAAAAATTGTTAGCTTTACAAGCTTGTTAATGACAAACTCATTAACTGTTGTAGCTAAGGTATTTTCAAATACATCAGTATTTTTGCTGCAAAAATGTGAATGCAAAAGCTACTCGCATTTTTTCAGCAAAAAAATATTACTGTATTTGCCATATTTCAAGATTGAAACTTTAAGGTCATGTTAGCAAACCACTTTGTTAAGTTTTGAACAACTGGGCCCAGATAGTTTTCTTGTTTCTTTACAAAAGCGCATGTTGTGTGCATGCACCTCAGTGAAACGCCTCATGGGCTTGTAATAAAAAATATCGATACTACTTTGGTTGATGATAAAGATTAAAGATTATAAAGAAATTTTATTTATGTCATAGGACCTATTTTATTCAAGCACTTCATACTGCTTCCTGCTGGTGAAAAGGGAATGTATTTAACATGTTGTACTACCATGTACTCAAGTTTAGGTAAATTTACCCACTTGAACTGCATTGCAGTATAAGCCAGTTTTGATAGTGATGTGTTAATTTTGACTTGTCAGTCAGGCAGCCCGGGTTTGATACCAGCCAGGGATATAATGATTGGCATTTTTTCACCCATTTCATCATGTTAATTTTGTGGCTGTTTATTTGCGTTAACAGTTTACTGTGACTTCATACAAATTATTTAGGTTGTCTCCTCAGTGAAAGTCAGTACTCATTTCACAGCTTGGTAGATTGAATCACCTTGTGGTTAAGTGACTTCCTCAAGGACACACCACAGTTGTCCAGAGGTATGTTCTGTCATCTCATGAAGAATGTGGCCTAACTCTAACATTATGTGAAAAATCCCAACCATTAGCCATGAAGAGTCAACCACCCATTGCCAGGTTTGCAAGCAAATGCCTTATTTACTAGATCATGCATACCATATTAGTAGCCATGCATTCCAAATTATCTAGATCTGTAATACTAGACAGCACATGTACATAGAGTGTTAGTTGCCCTTGCTGTTTCCATGAGACAGAATGAACCCATGTTGTTATATCTTTATTGCAGATTGGTCGAATTGACTGTGTATTCATGTTAGATTGTGATGAACAACAATCACTTGACAGATTACTACGCAGAGGTAAAGAGTCTGGGAGACCAGAAGATACATTGTCATCTATTGCTGCACGTCTCAATTACTTCAAGAGCCATACATTACCAGCAGCTAAACACTACGATGATCAGGGTAAACTTGTTGTGGTAAGTCATGCTCAATATAAAAAGATACTGTCATTTTTACATAAAAACAACATATTTTGTGGGTACAGTACTCTTATTATGCCCCCAATTTCAAATGAAATTGGTGGGGCATATTGCTTTGCCTTTGTTCATCTGTTCCTCTGACCATCCATTCATCACGCTTTTTTTGTGCATGCCATATCTTAAGAATCTTGCATGCTACTGTCCTTTCAACATCTTTTGGAAAGTTGTTTTTTGCCTGGCGCTTTACATAGAAGAAGTAAATTTGCAAACTTTTGTTATAATTTAATGTAAAACCATTTGTCGTAACTATATATACACGAAACGTTTGATTCTATTCATTGGTTTTAAAAAAATTGAATATTTTCATTTTTTCCCATAGTAAAAATGGCTAGAAAATATGCAAAAATTGGTAGGGTAGGTAAACATGTGGCAGGTTTTCAACAAGTTCTGCTTGTTAAAAATTCCTGAAATTTTCACAATATTGTTATGGAACATCAATAATTTAAAATCCATAAAAAAAAAAAAAAATGTTTTCTAATAAAAAAAAATCCAAAAAACGAGTTTACTATAGAAATTGCATGGGTCGAACCCATTTTTGGCCATAAAATTAATTTTACTGTAAATATTTGAAAACAAAGCAGAGAAACAGTAAAGACAAATGGTTCCTGATAAGATATTGTCAATCAGAAATCAATAGTTCCATTTAAAATAAAACGCCAAGCGAAAAACGTCTTTTCGCGAGATGTCAAAAGCATAGTAGGGTTTCAAAATTAAATATATGGTTTCCTCATGAAAAATTAGCTGATGCATATTTTTTTCTTGTCCGGCATGTTTGTATTTTCAGAAAAAATCAGAATTAATTCTTGTCAGCAAGATATTTCAAAAAGTATTTAAGTTAGGGTCTTGAAATTTAATATAGTGATTGGGAATGATGTGTAGATTACCTGATTAGAGTTTTAGGGAATTCCATGAAAAATTGACATAGTTATGGCCCTTTGTAGTCCTGGGCATTTTGATCATGTCAGCAAGATCTTTCAGAAAGTATTAATGTTAAGGTTTTGAAATTTTATATGGGCTGCTGGAGATGGTATAGATAGCCTGATTAGATTTCGAGGGAATTCCGTGAAAACGATGTAGTTATGGCCCTTTGTAGTTCTGAACATTTTGACCTTATCAGCAAGATTTCTCAAAAAGGATTTATGCTGAGGTCTTGAAATTTTATATGCTGATTGGAAATGGTGTGTAGCTTACCTGATTAGATTTTGAGGGAATTCCATGGTAAATTGACGTAGTTATGGCTCTTTGCAGTTCTGGGCAGTTTGACCTTGTCAGCAAGATGTCTCAAAAAGTATTTAAGCTAGAGTATTGAAATTTCAAATGCTGTTTGAGGATGATGTGTAGATTACCTGATTAGATTTTGAGATAACTCTCTGGAATATTGACAGAATTATTGCCCTTTGTAGTTCTGGGCATTTTGACATTGTCAGCAGGATATCTCTAACAGTATTTATGCTAGAGTCTTGGAATTTAATTTGCTGATTGGGGATGATATATGAATTAACTTATTAGATTTTGAGGGAATTCCCTGAAAAATTGATGTAGTTATGGCCCTTTGCGAATCTGGGCATTTAGACCTTTTCAGCAAGATATCTAAAAAAGCAGTTAAGCTAGGGTCTTGAAATTTTATATACTGATTGGGTATGATATGTAAATTACCTGATTAGATTTTGAGGGAATTCCGTGGAAAATTGACAGAATTATTGCCCTTTGTAGTTTTGGGCATTTTGATCTTGTCAACAGGATATCGCTAAGAGTATTTAAGCTAGTGTCTTGATTTTTTTAAAAATGCTTGGAGATGGTGTATAGATTACCTGATTAGTGTTTGCAGGAATTCCTTGAAGACTTGATGTAGTTATGGCCCTTTGCATTTCTGGGCATCTTGACCTTAGCCAGATATCACAAAAAAGTATTTCAGCTAGGATCTTGAATTTCAATATGCTGATTAGAGATGATGTGTATATTACCTAATTAAATTTTGAGGTAATTTCATATAGAATTGATAGAATAATGGCCCTTTGAAGTTCTGGGAATTTTGACCTTATCAGCAAGATATATCAAAAAGTGTTACAGCTATGCCCAGGAAAAGTATGGTTAGTTACACTGACTGGCTTGTGGGGTGGTCGGATGGTGCGAAGGTGTCTTGTATCTTACGTCACCAGGGCATCCAACTGATACTGGCTTACAGTTGGGCAAGGCCTGCTATCCTTGTAGCAGGTAAAAGTAGAGGGAAATGTTTTTATTTCTTCTCTTTCTTCACTTTCATTCCTGTTCCTTTTTCTTCCCTGTTCCTCTCTTTCATCTCTTCTACTATCTCTTTTTTTTCTTTTCTCCCTTTCTCTGGGTCAACACAAAATGACCCACAAGGGTTGATGTGTCATTAAACCCCAACACAATCACTCAAACTGACTAGCTTGACATGACCTTAATAGTATTGACTGGGCCATTAAACTCCAGCCAAACCAACCAACTACAGCTAGTATTAGCACTGTGTGACAGCTATAAAACATCGCCCCATACTTCACTATAGAGTAAGTTATATTATAGAGTAAGTTATATTTTCTGGTTCATTGTGAACATCAAGCCCATTCTGGGATACTTGGAAATTTTAATTCTGATTTAGGGTGCAGATGAGGCTTGATTGGCCGAAATTAACTAGTTGCCCAAAAGACCATGGACTCTTCAGGAATTTTCAGTTCTTTGGGTGTATTCATTGCTCCTGAGTGTCTTTCCTTCTAGAATCATTTAGTGCATGTGGTATTAACCTAATATTTTGTACACCAACTTTGCTGACAAAAAGGCATATGCAGGTACAGATCAGACCTCTCCTGATCACGGTCAACACTATTTGCCATTACAACAAGCCTTTTTTGGAAAAAGAATTCATAAAGAACAGACTTTCAGTAAAAAATGAATGGAATAAAGTCTTCAGAATTTTCAGACATTTACTGTATAAATGAGAGTTGAGTCACAAATGTTAACCCATTTTAGTCTGAAGACCCCCAAAAGGGTATTTGGCAAACAGTGCAGACCTAATTCAGATGCAGCAACATGCAGCTGCTGATCATGGTCTCTACTGTCTGCAAATAGTTTAGCCATTTTTCTCTAGGAATATCTAAATCACATAGCCTGACATACCTAAAATTGAAATTGGACACTTCCAATATATAGTGTGGGGGAGTTTATTCAGTCTAAAACGGGTCAAGGTGCAAATATTTATAGAGTTACAATGATTTTGTAGATTGATTGTGACCAGGGCATGGAAAGAGTAGAGTTCGATCTTGGAAAAGCTTTTGATAACCTATTCCTCAACAAATATGGTACACAAGCTATAGGTAAGTTGTTTATTGCCAAACACCTTAAATTATTTGTTTTATTTACATTTTTTTTTTTTTTGGTCAACATCATACATTTGAGTCGCAATGTCAGAAAATATACTTTCGGACATGAAAGCCCAGCAAAGATTCAGATCAGCCTGTGCATTCCCATTATCTGATCAGAATCTTCCCTTGGTGCTTTTTTGATAGCCAAGGATGCAAATTTTCTTTGTGCAGACAAAGAAGAAGACTGCACAAACGAGGGGAGTTCAATAAGTTCGTAGAACTCGGGGGTTTAACTCACAGATTGGAAGATGGTTTCAACATTATTTTTCAATATAATCCCCCTTTATTTCAATGCATTTGGCCCACTTTTCTTATAAGCAGTCTATGCCTTTGAAATAAAAGTTGTCTATTTGGTCCTCATACCAAGCCTCTGTAGCAGCCTTGAGCTCATCATCGTCCCGAAATCTCGTTCCACGCAAGTGGGACTTCAAATTTCGAAACACATAATAATCACTTGGGGCCAGGTCTGGACTGTATGGTGGGTGATTTAACTGCTCGAACTTGCACTCACGAAAAGCTGCTTGTGCAACTCTGGACTTGTGCACAGGGGCATTATCATGCAAAAGAAGGACACCAGCAGCTAGCTTTCCCCTTCGTTTTACTTTAATAGCAACCCTTAATTGTTTAATGACATTGGCATAGTATTCTCCTGTAATTGAAGTACCAGCAGGCTTGTAATCTATCAATATAATCCCTTTGGAGTCCCAAAACACCGTGGCCATTACCTTGCTGGCTGATGGTTGGGTACGAAATTTCTTAGGTGGGGGTGAGCCAGGGCGCTTCCATTGCATGGACTCTTTTTTTAGTATCTGGGTCCCAGTGGTGAAGCCAAGTTTCATCTCCTGTTACAAGACGAGTGTGAAAGTCTTCTGGATTGGCATTGTACACTTCCAGAAGTTCTTGACTTTACTCCACCCTTTGCTGACGATCTTGCATGTTCAGGTTTCTGGATACCCACTTGGCAGATACTTTTGACATGCCTAAATGTTCATGGATTTTAGTGTAAACACTTCCATTAGAAATACCACATTCTGAAGCAAGTTCGGCAACTTTAGTTCGGCGACTGTTTAGCACAAGTCTCTCAACACGGTCGATCATCTCCCGGCTGATGACATCAGCAGGGCGACCTGGCCTTGGGTCATCTTCTAAGGAGTCTGGCCCACGTTTAAATTCTGCTGACCACTTTGCCACTGTGGAATACTTTGGGCTACTTTCATCATATACATCAGCCATGTGCCAATGGATTTCTTTGGCCTTTGCACCCTCCTTAGTCAGGAACTTTATGACTGCTCTGAACTCAATATTCTGACTTTCCATTTTTGCCTATGGGTATAGGTTTTCAAACAAAAAGTAAGAGCAAAAAATGTACGTGTTGACTGAACAGCTGTTATCATTCAACTGACAAAGGTTTACACTGCACAAAACTGAAAAAAGAAATCTTGAATTGTATAGAAAAATACTGAGTTCTACGAACTTATTGAACTACCCTCATATGTACAGGCTGATTTGATTCTTCATTGGGTACACATTCCAGAAATTATGGTTTTGCATGTTGCACCTCATTTCATGAAATTCTGTGTATGTATGTGAGTCATGCATGTGTGCCTGTGTGTGTGCATGCGTGTGTGTTTTTTTTGTGTGTTTTTTTTCATAAATTTTAGGTCTTGGCATACAATAACACCAGTAACATTTAGTGCCTTGTTGGTGAAATGGGCAAATAATATAGGAGTGTCATTTTCACAGAAAATAAAGTTTGAAATTTCACTCAGATTGTCTCATATTAACCCTTGTCCTGCTGAAATCGGATATACCCTGCTTTTGCAAACAGTGTAGATCCAGATTAGTTGGCTTCTGAAGAAGCCAACTGATCTGGATCTGCACTGTTTGCCATTAAGTATGTGAATTTATTATTATAGCAACAATCCAGATCAAGGAATCTGATTGGCTGACAATTACAAGTGGGTGTGGCATCATAATTTATTCAGCAGGACAAGGGTTAATCAAGATGTAAATTTTAATGTTGAATATCATTAGTTATACAGTTAAGTCTGGGTTGTCGCTAACTGAAAAGCAATGAGCAGATGTGCAGACACATCAGGGTCATCACTACACACATATGGAATATGCTTTTTGTCACACCTGCTTGCTTAAGCAATATAGGAAACTGCTAATTGCATTTGTCAGTTCATTCATCAGTGTTTGTTGCAAATTGGCATCATTCCCGGTCCTATAGGTTTTTCCCAATATTTTAAAGACCAGTTAGTAGAATCTGTTCATTGGATAAGGGTTATCACCCCTGTATGACGAACAAAATTGGGACATGCATTGCTCAAAATACCTAATTTGGATTTAAATAGACATGTGTATATATATTCCTAAATGTTAGAGTATTGCAACGTATAGATACAAGCTGAACCGACTGTGACTCTTTAAATGGATACAGAATTATTCTCGAAGAATTTAGAAATTTACTTGACAATCTGACAAATTTTATGTCTTGGTGTTTTAACATGTTAACAGCCGAGCATCCATATTAAAGCCATTCTGGGACAATGATAAAAGGAAAACATAATAAAATGTAGTGAAAGAAACACCCTACAGTCATGAGAAGAAATCTCTGCAGAGCAGTATGCGAACTCAGACCGTAATAGCAGCAGGCGAGGGCTAAATGCACTGAGCTCCACAGTCCAAACTCTCTGACTCTAAAGCTTCATAAAGTTGCTTTTTGGCTCCCAAGTCTAAAACAACCTGACTAAATTTTAAGCTTTAAGAAAAGTTGTTCAAGTGAGATTTATACATGCATGAGTTAATCTTGCATAACAAAATGCTTCGCAAGATTATGTCATGGGCATTCAACCTTTCAAATAGTGGCATACTCCAGTCACGCATCACGCATCACAACAGTCTTTAAATTTTGAGAAATACATATAGCATTCAGAGCCAGGTCAGAATAAATACTGCACACATAATATTATTTGACCTGGTATAAGCTATCTGCCTAACATGAACTCAAACAGGGTGATATCATTTAATGACAATGACCTATTCTTCATAGCCTAATGACTTCACCATATTTTTTATGTCAGCCCTAATGTTTAGTTCCATTTCTGATCAATTGTTACATCTACAATCTTCTTACCTGTCATGTGCCTTCTCCCTAAGACTGCACTATCATTTTATGACCCTGACTTATATTTGGCCGTCTGGCCTTGGTGGCTTAGTTGGATTTGCATCTGACTGTGATCAGGAGGTGGCGGCTTCAATTCCCACTGGGTCCGGCAATATTTTTTCATGGAGATTGATCATGAAATATTTTCAGTAGTCATTTCCACCTTTCAACAGTTGTCAGTTTCTTGTGAAAGAATGTGCCCAAGTAGTGGTTAACCACTTAGAGGACTAAGCCTGCCCAGGAAAAGTGTGGTTAGATAAACTGACCAGCTTGACATGACCTTAATAGTGGTGCCTTGGCCATTAAACTCCAAACTAACCAACTGTATTTGGCAGTCTAATGACTTTGTAGTTTTTTATGCTCCCCGAAGAATTTCGGGGGAGCATATAGTCGCCGCTTCGTCCGTGCGTCCGTGCGTCCGTGTGTCCGTGCGTCCGTGCATCCGTGCGTCCGTCCCGCTCTTGTCCACGCAAATTCTCGGAAACTGCTTGTCGGATTTCAATGAAACTTCATGGGAATATTAAGTATCAAAGGTGGATGCGCATATCACCTGCGTGTTCTGGTTCGATGATTTTTCCAAGAGTTATTGCCCTTTGATGAGTTCTGCATGAATATATAGGGTACTGTTCGTGTCCACGCGAATTCTCGGAAACTACTAGTCGGATTTCATTGAAACTTCATGGGAATATTAAGTATGGAAGGTGGATGTGCATATCACCTGCGTGTTCTGGTTCGATGATTTTTCCAAGAGTTATTGCCCTTTGATGAGTTCTGCATGAATATATAGGGTACTGTTCGTGTCCACGCAAATTCTTAGCAAATACTGGCAGAAATTCAACGAAATTTTAATGGAATCTTAAGCAGCAATAGGGGATGCGCATATTGTTCAATCTTTCTGGTTAGATGATTTGTCACAGAGTCATGCTACTTTGTTTAAAGCTGCAGTGTAAGGTCACTGGCTATTTTTAGAAAAGAATTTGTCAACACTCTAGTGCCTACATTTATTGATGGATTTTGATATAACTTCAAACAAATGTTGGGTATGATAATATCTTGAGCATGTTTGACATTCAGGGTCCTGGGCTCAAGGTCAAGGTCACTGTGGCTATTTTTAGAAAAACTTTGTTTTTGCTCTAGTGCCTAGATTTATTGATGGATTTTAATATAATTTCACAAAAATGTTGAGTATGATAACATCTCAAGCAATTTCAATTTCCAGTGTCCTGGGCTCAAAGTCAAGGTCACTGCAGCTTTTAAATATCTTGAGCATGTTCGACATTCACCTGCGTGTTCTGGTTCGATGATGTTTGTATGACAGTGCCTTCAGGCAAGCTTATCTGTCCACCAACAGGTTTTGTGATACTCCATTTTGAAGTACAGTGAGTATACACAGTATACCGCTCTTTATCTAGGATAATGTTTCCTGTTCCGACTATTGCATGTTCGGGGAGCATCCATCGGTTTCACCGATATTCTTGTTTTTGCCAGCCCTAGCATTTAGCTTCATTTCAGCTTAACTGCGTTGCCATTAATGATTGTTAGGAAACACAAGACAAGATAAAGGGTATGGTAAATGTCTTAAAATTTCTTATACCAAAGTATTTGACAAAATGGCATAGGCAAACAGTGCAGAATCAAATCATACTGTTCCTGAAGGAGCAGTCTGATCTGGGTCTACATTGTTTGCCATTCCACCGAGTATTTTAAGAAATATTGCCAGAGAGAGCAAAATTTAGGCCAAAAATTATGGAATAAAATGTTCAAAATTTTACACCATTTACCATAATCTTGATAAATGATGTACATTTCAGAAGGTGAAGCTCCACCCAAATCAGCAGAACTTCCTCCCCCTCCCACATACAAAGGCAAATATGAGACGGAAGACAGTGACCTTGAAGAGAAACCTTTGTTCACAGGGCCAGTTCCTCAACCACCAGTTATAGAAGTACCTGATACAGGCAGAAAAGACGATCTTCCACAATGTCCAATTATCTTTGTAGCAGGTGAGTACATACCCTGGTCCTGCTGAACCTATTTTGCCCTGTTAAAACAGTAAAATCTTCATAAATTACTGCTCTCAGACAGTAACCTCACTCTTCATAAATTATTTAGCAATCTCACTCTACATAATGGGGCTGGAGAAACTGCCGCATTTTTGGTCTGAATTGAATTTTTTGTGAGCCGGACCGAATTCAACTTAAAAAGGACATCTAAAATTTGGTCCATAATTGCTATTTCTAATGAAAGAAATGGCCACTGTTACCTCCTTAGGGTATTTCATTGAAATACAATACCTTTTCAACTTTCTGATTACCTTTCACAATGAAGCGTCCATTAAATTTGACAAGCTCTGTGTATTGAAGGAATACCTGGGAATTATGGCATATGCACAGACCCATCAAATAAACATGCCAATTATCGAATTATTTTCAGTGAGAATGGACACATAGGATAAATATTAAACAAGCAATCATCTCTGTGTTTTACTTATCTAAAGCTATGACTTTAATGATTGACAAGTTGCAGTCTATTTGTGCATGCACAACTCTGTCTGTACAATTTAACATGATCTTAACATGATAATGATAATAAGATCATTTTTCTCATAAAATGGGTTACTGTTATGTTCACATGATTTCTTCATGCAGAAACAAGTGAAATAGAACAATATTAAATCTTAATCTTAAAATGAAACTTATTGCATATACAAACTGCCCAGATCTGTACCAGCATGTCTGTGCATACCAATGTGAAGCGACACACAGTCTGCTGGATTCTTTGGGACTTAGAAATTGTACCTGGCCAACAGGAACAATCATTTTGATGAGTAGGTCAATGTCTCACAATAGTGATAAGGTACCCTGTTGCTTGTTGCTTGTCATAAAAATATATATATATGTATAAATAAATGGAGCATACTTTCATGATCTTGGTGACAATAGTAACTCAGGGCTTAAAGAATACCAGATAATTACCTTTTTGCTCATCCAAATTATGCATGCCCAGATCAGCTGCTAATATGCATAGGCTGTTCAAAACTTTATTGAACTCACAAGTGTAAGGACTGATCAGGGTTTGTGACCATCGCATTTTAACGAGGTAACCTTGTTGAAATGTGTCTGCATGGAGTATGCGACGTTAAGCATGTGTGATTTAGTGGTCATCACCGAGAGATGTCTCCTGCATTTCGAAAATATAACGAGAGAGAAATAATGATTATAATAAAATGCTGTCTGGAAGCTATCATCAAACACAGAAATTACCGAAACAGGCAGCTTCGAAACTACCTTCAGTCAAGGAAATAACCAAAATCTAAGATTGGTAAACACATCTTGAAATGGAAAAACGTTGGATGGATTAGAGGTTGTCAGTTTCTCTAGCCCTGCTTTATAAATTAATGCCCTTAGATGTTAACCTCTCTTTATAAATTACTGCACTCTGACAGTAACCTCACTCTTCATAAATTACTCCCCTTAGACAATAATCTCACTCTTCATAAATTACTGCTCTCAGACAATTATCTCGTTCTCCATTCTTTTACTTTTGCAAACAGTGTAGATCCAAATCAGGTGGCTATTCAAGAAGCCAACTGATCTAGATCTACACTGTCATCAAGTATGTGAATTTGTATCAACAACCTGGATCAAGTAATCTGATTGGCTGAAAATGAGACGTTGGTGTGGCATCAGATGGCAAAGGTTAATCTTTAGTACTATCTTGGCAAAATTTGCAGAAAACAAAATGACGGTATGCTTCTTATTTGTCCCCAAAGAGAAGGACTTGACATTTTAAGCATAGTTTCTCATGTGATTCATTTTGCATGAATAGTCAAACTTTATTTTCTGGAAAAAATAAAATAATTTTAAATTCTGTTGGCTACAAAAAATGTTTAGTGTTGTGGTGTGGACTAAAATCATATACAGTGAAACTTCAATGGCTCATTTAGGGTGGCTGATTCAAAGTTGTTTTTGAGTCCCTTGGAAATTCTGCTGATATTTCAAGAAAATAAATATTTAGAGGTATTTTAAAAAATCTTTATATTTTTTCATGAAAATGTATGTTGTAAATATTCATTAGAATCACCTCATTTAGGCCATTCTAATGAGTAAAATTGACATACCATTATTTTATAGAAGATTTAACCCTTAAAGTGCCAAGAAAAACTGCATCTGAAAATGTTGTCTGTTTATGTCGTCTGCTGAATATTCTTGCAGACTTTTCAAACCTATTTTTTGCATACCAGCAAACAATGTGGACCCTGATCAGACTGCTCCTAAAGGAGCAGTCTGATCTGGGTCCACACTGTTTGCAGATATGACTTTTAAAGTAACTGGCAGAAGACAAAGCAGATGACAATAGTTGTGACTGGCACTTTAAGGGTTAAAAGACATCCCTTAATTATCCCAATTTGCCTTTTAACCTGGCACTGTGATCAGTCCTCAGTGACTCAAACTGCCCATGTTTAGAACAATTTCCATGTTCCCAAAGCTGTTCAAAGCATTGAAGTTTCTGTACTTGTTTTCTGATGTTTGTTAGATGCTTAGCTCATCAGGTATCAGATGCTCACTTCCAGTTGTTTTTGTTTTTCTCCATTCCAGGTGGCCCTGGCTCTGGGAAGGGGACACAGTGTGGAAAACTTGTACAGAGATACCCCGACTTTGTTCATTTATCCATGGGCGACATTTTAAGAAATGAAATCTCCACAAAAGGCACAGCAGATGAGAAATGGGGGATGATATCACAACTTGTTTCAAAGGGAGAGATGGCACCAGAGGTTGGCATACTTTTACTGCATTACATTAATACTTAGCATGCTGGGTAAAAATTTCAGCAGACAACAGTTTGAAATATTTTTCTTATTTTCCCAGAAGATAGAATTTGACATTTCATGCAAATTGTCTCCTTGGAAGACAATGGAAGACAATTTGCATGAAATGTCAAATCCTATTTTCTGGGAAAAAGTAAAAAAAAAATCTTATCAATTTGTTGTCGGCTGACTCTGCCCATAGCATGGAAAATGTTAAAATGTGAATTTAATGTAACCCCAATATTCCTTCATAATACAGTGTAACGTCAATGACTCAAACACCAATGACTCTTTTACCGTGGCTAATTCGAACTTGTTTTTTAGCCCCTAGGATATTCATTTGAATTCTCAAGGAAACAAAATATGTAGGGATATTTTTGGATTTTTTTCTTATTTGATCATGAAAATGTATGTTGTTTGTACTCCTTAGAATTGCTTCATCAAGGCAATTCTAATGAGTATACTCAACATATCCATTACGAAAACACGCCTATTCAAATATATAGAAAAATTCACCTCCAAAAACTGAAAATTTTCAGATAAAAAACTCTGATATTTTTCATATTTCTGCTCAAAACATAGATTGTGGGTACTCGTTAGAACTGCCTCGGCGAGGCGGTTCTAACGAGTACCCACAATCTATGTTTTGAGCAGAATTATGAAAAATAATGTATACCCCTGTAAACCCCAGTTTTACTATATAAAAGTGGGGTTTAAGGGGGTCAAAATTATATAGGCATGTTTTCGTGATGATTATTTTCTAGAAGATTGAAAAGACATCCATATATTATTTCCGTTTGTCTCCTAACCTGGCGCTATGATTAACCCTCAGTGGCTCAAACTATCCATATCTGGAACAATTTTCTATGGTTCCAAAGATGTTCAAAGCATTGAGGTTTGGCTGTATATAGCAAAAACAGTGGTATGCAGGATACAAATTCTTAGGCCAATTTTCAGAATTTGCGGTTTTTAAACCAGATTTTCATTTTCTTTATTATTTGTTATTTGATACTGCATAAATCTTAAGTCTTAAACTCAACCCTTTTAACCCTGCATTTCTAAAATAGACTCTTCCATATCTACATTTGATCACATCCATTGCTACCAAAAGGGTGACAGTTGTAAATCAAGAACAGAATGGCAAACAGTGTAGATCCTGATGAGATGGCTCATTATGAGCCATCTCATCTGGATCTACACTGTTTATAAAAAGTGTCTACAGGGCTGAAAGGGTTAATATACTTAACCAATGTTCCTCATTTCTCAATATTATATAGTGAACTATCATTTATTATATAGCTTTTGATAAGCTGGATATTACCATCTCACTCTGAATTTAAGATCACATCCATCATCATCGGAAACTGAGTCGTGATTACTCATTCACTTTCACGTTCTTGCAGAATTGTAGCAGAAGACATTTACTTTTCCAATTTAAAATATGTTTACTTGTGATTGTTGACTTTTAAAAATAACATGGCTGGACAATGACAGATATTTATGAAAAAAAAAAAACTATAATCTGACATTTAAAACCAGATGACAAAGTAATTAAAGTTAATAGACATTTGTACATGAAGTCATTTGTACTATAAGACAGAGCTGTTGAAACACCATGTCTGACTTGTCCAACATCCCATTTCCTTGAGGACAAGTAGGAAAATCCAATTTATTTACTTCATAGCATAAAGAAGAGTACTCAAATTAAGAGATATATTTCTTATTTCTCTAAGAAAACATACTTAATGGCACTGAGGTACCTCTAATAGTACCCACAACATATGTTTTCTTGAAGAAATAAGAAAAATACCATTTTTGGACAAGTAGATTGGACAAGTAATAAAATTTGATAATTCCACAGCCCTATAGAAGAAAAAGCAATAAAAACCATGACTGGAAAGTACTAACAAACTGAATGGTAAAGAGTGCCACCCAAATAGTTTTGGGGAGGTATTCCACCCATAAAAAGGAAACACAGTCAGTGAGAAATGCTGACAATGGATCCTGTACTTCTGATGTGATACGTAACAGTACATAGCTCTAGATAGGAGCAGGTATCCACATATTATTTTTTCTTATTTCTCCATGAAAACATATGTTGTGGGTACTCTCATTAGAAGTGCCTCAAGGTTTCATAGAGAAATAATAAAAATATCAGTGTGTTTTTTATTGAAAAAAATGCCTTATCTAGAGCTATGCAATACCTTTTATCTAGAGTTATATGAGTACCAACAATATACCAACACATTTACTTGAAGAAGTAAGAAGAAGACATTTTCTTCTTGGAAGAGAATCTTGTCCGGAACTGTGAACATTTATTAAAAACATTATGCACTGACCATACTGATTCTTTTCATCTGTATTCTATATACGAAAAATGTCTTAATTTGTATCTCTTTGTTTCAGGAAGATACAGTGGAATTATTAAAAGAAACTTTAAAGAAACACATGTCAGCCAAAGCATTTCTTATAGAAGGTTTTCCTCGGAACAAAGAACAAGTAGAGGCTTTTAATAAACATGTAAGTAAACAGGGTATAAGATGAGCAGAATATTGTGGACTTGGTTGTTCAAGGAACTGATTAACAGTTTAATTTAATCATTAAGCCAAGTTTGATGCTTAAATATTGTATATAAAGATAAAATATATTGCTCAAACTAAAAAGAGGATATTCCACATCTGGGTTGCCTCATGAGAAAACTTGTCTTCAAGCGTATATTATATCATAATCGGATTTTTGATTAACGTGCAGTTACAGGGGCAACATTCACATCAGTGGGCCCCCTTCTAGATAGCTGGCTTGCTGCACGCATGGCAGATCTCACACCAGATCTCCAGGTACGTCTATCATAAGGGTTGATAGCCGAAAGCTTCCACTCTCTGCAATCCCTCTTTGTCAGCTGCTTCCATGTCATTTTGGGCCTCCCAGGCCCACGCTTTCCATCAACCAAATCAAAGTACTGCGAGTGCTGATGGGGGTGGTTGCCTGAAATTCTATAGCCCTCGAGAACTGATAATTTTCTGATTTTTATCAGATTTTGATTAAATTTGCATCCACATGTGTTGTTTTTCCAAGATCTTTTATTTCAGATACATTCAACACTGGCCTTGCTTTTTCGTTTAAATTCAGTTATGTTACGGTTTATCTTGGTTCCAGTGAGCTGCCATGAAATTCTATAGCCCTCGAGAACTGATTGAAATTTAAGCTGAAATAAAAATAAAAAATGCAGCACATAAATATCTTTTTTGGTAACCAATAGCCAATTATCAGTCATTTCCTGGGAACTATTTGTTAGGTAGTTATTAGGTAAGCAGAAGCAGGAAAATGGATTGTCAAAATAAGTATGTTAGATCTGATGGTGGTTTAAAGCTGCCTCACAAAAAGCAGGTTTTAACTTGAGATAATCTGTTGATCTTGCATTGTGTGCATTGTTAGAGCCATGCTTAGATGCATAATGTGAAATAGGTGATGGACCAATCATTTCCAAGAGATTAAAGACAAAATAGCCCTCATCTGGGCTCCTCTCTCAGACTTATTTGTGCTTCCAGGTTTTAGAACAACATTAGACTAAGCAGCCTAGAACTATGCGCATTTACACGAAAAATATAAATACCCAGAAAACATGCATGATGACTCAAAACTCAGAAAGGAAATATGTTCTTTCAGTGATGTTGAACCTGTTAACAGTATTAACCCATTTTTATGCCTAGTGTTCCATAAATTGGACATGGACAAACAGTGTAGACCCTGATCAGATGCTGCAGAATGCGGCATCTGATCAGAGTCTACACTGTTTGGATTAAATACAGGAATTTCTATAAAACATGGTAATAAATAAATAGGAACCAGACACTCCTTATATAGGAAATGGAGCTGTACAAAGACGTCAAGTAGAAGAGCCGTCCGGCATAAATGGGTAGGATATTACCCTACCCTATAATGGTGGCAATGGGAGAGACTGTGCATGCACAGCAGGGGGTAATGTGACCCCATGCCTCTTGTCAAGAATCTCACCCATTTTAATTGTGGAAAACCTGAAAAGGGTAATTAGCAAACAGTGCAGACCCAGATCAGATGCTAAACCAGATACATGTACCCTGCTATTGGAAATAGACCTGTCCAAAGAGTTGTGGTAAAAGAGTCCACTCGACTTAAGTGGGTTAAGGGAAGTGGATGCTCTTGAGGGGAAGCAATTGGCAAAATATTTTGCCTCTTTTCTGGAAAAGGATCTACTGTAAAAGGAAAGAGTTTGCTTCCATTGGGAGCAATTTTTTTCCCTATAGAGTAGACCCCTTTTCAGAAGGGGATTAGTGTGCAGGAAAGGAGACATAAATGTGTCTCCCTGGTACAAATGGCAGAAAAACTACCAGGTGTATCCATTCCAAGAATGCATTCAGATGAAAAATCTCAAAAAAAAAAAAAAAATCCTATAGAAGATGTCTTGGAAGAGCCACATTTAATACAGAACATAGCCTACCAGGGACACCAAGAGGAAGAGTAAATTGACTAAGACACACTTTACAAACCAACAAAAAGGAAAGCAACCACGTCCCCCTCAAATAGGTGATCACAATGCCAGACAGAACCCACCAAATACAAGACATCAAACAGAACAAAAAGAGAAAAAAGCCCTGCAGCAAGAAGCCACAAGGCCCCCAAAAAATGTGCTACACTAGAACCACTGCATTAGAATGGTCAGTAATAAAATTACCAGGGCTTTGAATTTATTTTACTTATGCCAAATCTTCACATTAGTCTGCCTAGAATCATGTGTTGTAAAAAATACAAAATAATTGTTTGACTCGCATAGAGACTCCCTGACTCGTTCAGTGAAACATCACAAAAATATACACATCAAAACCCACAAATTTGGTGTAAATATAACCAACATTGGGTAAAATTTTAAAAGTTAATAATGTTTAAAGATTTCAAAAGTTTTCTCAAGGGTGCTGCCATTTTAAATATTTTAATGAGGTTCTGAACATTACAAACTATTAAATGAAATCTTATGACAGATTAAGGTGCAATTTTCAAGCAAAATCAATCTATGTCCAAAGAAAAAGCTGTATACACAAGTACAGAGGTAGAATATTGTTATAAATGTTATTTATTTAAGTTTTGCATATTTAACCTTTACCAGTCTATTGGTTAATTTGGCAGACGGCAAATTGGTGAATTTTTTCTTATTTTTCCGAAAAAAAAACAGGATTTGACATTTCATGTCTTTCCAATGGAGACAATTTGCATGAAATGTCAAATCCTGTTTTCTCGGAAAAATAAGAAAAATATTTCAAAATGTCGTCTGCTGGAACTTTTACCCAGAGTGCTAAGCGTAAATAAGGCTTACTGATGTCTAAAAGCCTCATTAAATATTCTAATGGCAATGTCCATAAGAGCTATTTTCAATTCTTCAAACCTTGATAATTTTCTGATTTTTATCACATTTTGATTAAATTTGCATCCAAATGTGTTGTTTTTCCAAGATCTTTCATTTCAGATACATTCTACACTGGCCTTGCTTTTTCGTTTAAATTCAGTTATGTTACAGTTTATCTTGTTTCCAGTGAGCTGCCATGAATTTCTGACCATGTATTTATGTCTTTTTTTTTTTCTTCCAGATTGGTGGTTTAAATTTTGTGTTGTTAGTTGACTGTGAAGAATACTACATGCAGAACAGATTAATAAAACGAGGAAAGGAGAGCGGGAGAATAGATGACAACATAAGTGCCATCGCAAAACAGTTACACTATTATAAAAATCATACGCTGCCAGTAATGAAATGTTTTGATGACATGGGCAAACTTGTTGTGGTGAGTAGAGAAATTATTTGCCTTATTCTCTGTTATGCAGGTTTGAATACGGTAAATGTCCTAAAATTTTGTACATCTAATTTTCTGACAAAATGGCATATGCAAACATTGTGGACCCAGATCATACTGTTCCTGAAGGTGCAGTCTGATCAGTGTCCAGACTGTTTGCCATCCACTAAGTATTTTAAAGGCTCATATTCCACAAAAATAGACATTTTGTATCCAAGAATGATTTAGTAAATTGATATATAGTATTAATACGATCATAAAATGTGGCATCTGACAGCCTGTAAAATTTCAGTGAGTCTCTCATTTTTGACTGGATTAAAATCTCTGAATTAATGTTGCCAACATTAATTCAGAGATACAATAAAAAATCATTTCATTTCAAGAACGAGAGAGTAACTTAAATTTTACAGGCTGTCAGGTGCCACATTTTTTGATTGTATTAATACCATATATCAATTTATTAAACCTTTCTTGGATAAGAAAATATCTATTTTTAACCCTTGTCCTGCTGAACCCGGATATCCCTTCCCTTGCAAACAGTGTAGATCCAGATCAATTGGCTTCTGAAGAAGCCAACTGATCTGGATCTGCACTGTTTGCCATTAAGTATGTGAACTTATATCAACAATCTGGATCAAGTAATCTGATTGGCTGAAAATTAGAAATGGGTGTGGCATTTAACTTATTCAGCAGGACAAGGGTTAAGGAATATGGAGCCTTTAAGAAACAGCTGCATTAAAAGCAAAATGTAGGCCAAAAAAGTATGGAATAAAATGTTCAAAATTTTAGGACATCTGTTGTAATATAAAATAACGTCAGATCAGCAGACTTTATATCACAGCAAACAAAGTTTGAGAAATGGACAGTTTTATCCCAAATACTTGGATATCAGAACTCCATAACATACTAGTACCAGTTCATTTTTCTACTTATTGCTGCGTCTAAAATGTGCCATATGAGTGGCAAATAGTGTAGACTTTTCCAAGAAGATTATTCAAATGAAAAGTCAATAAACATCTAAAAAGTCACCTTTAGAACACAGACCACACATAAGAACTAAAATTAGAGATGGTTTTATTACGTTTCTTCCTATGCCTTATTGTCTCATAAAAATGAAATGAAATATTTCAGCCTGTTGTCTGATTAGGATTGACTGGTGTTTTAAGAGTTAAGTAATATTTTATTTTGGAGAAAAGACTTTTATGTTTCTCCATAAGAACATATACTGTGGCCTCTGTCAAAAACTTCCATAGTTACCCTAAATATTGGGACAACATAATTTCATATATACTTATCCCAAAATTTGAACATCCATTTTACTATGTACTGCTGTGTCTAAAAACTGCTGAATTGCCAGGCAAATAATGAAGACCCTGATCAGGCTGCATTCTGTAGTGTCTGATCTAGGTCTACACTGTCTCTCAGACCTGTCAATCCCAATACTTCAGGCTTTTCTGGCATTTTACTTAATTTTGTAGTTACAAAAGCTGTTAAAGTTGTTTAAATTCTAACCAGAACTATCTACTCTTCTAAGCTGAATCTGAAAAGAGGCTGTTGTTTGTTTCATTTTATCTTATTTTATTTATTTATTTATTTATTTATTTATTTATTTATTTATTTATTTTATTTTTTTTTTTTTTTTTTTTTTGTTTCTCAAATCTGTGATCTGTATATATTGTTAACTTTCTTTTATAGAAAACTAGTATTTCCAGGCACAAGGTTCTTCATTTTGTTTTATTTGCTATTATGTATTGACATTTAAGTAAAATGGATGCTTTTGCAGGGGAAATAACTCTCTTCAAGTTCTGATTTTGCCTCCCTCCTGAAAAGATATCTACTCTAAAATGGATTTGCTCCACTTTTGTGCTATTTTTTTTTCTTTTAAAATAGACCCCTTTTTGGAAGGGCTTTGGTGTAGAAGAAAGCAGGAACTTTAGGTTTAACTCCTGTTGCTATGCCACTTTGTGCTAATTTAAAATTTACCACTCTCTGTGCTCATTCAGCAGTCGACAAATTGATATTTTTTTCTTATTTTCCTAGAAACAGGATTTGACATGTCATGCAAATTGACTCCATTGGAGACAGTTGCATGAAATGTCAAAACCTGTTTTCTGGGGGAAAAAGAAGAAAAACATTACAGTATGTCGGATGCTGAAAATTTCACCCAGAGTGCTAAGCGTTGAAAATTTAACCCAGAGTGCTAAGGGTTAACCATTTTATGCTTGTTTAAAGGAAAATGTATGTCAAATGATAAACATAAATGGAGATAAAGAGCCTTTTAAACTGAGCAGTTTGGTGAAAAACGTGAAAGTCATTTGAGAACTAGGAAAAGTTTTGGGCTTTGAAAATCTAGAAAATGCTTTCAGTTTTGTGATTAAGTGACATCATAACCACATTTTAAATTAAATATGCAGAAAATAAATGAATCACAACTTCATGCTCAAATCAATAGAAATGTTAAACTATGATATCTTTCTTAGTTCTTAACCAATATTGATCAAATCTGATTTTGATCAAATCTGCGCCTGAATATTTGTTTTCTAAAACTGACCATCTCTAGGCAATATTGCATTTAGTGAGCCTTACCCTGTAAGTGGTTTTATCCATAATTGTGGGCCTTTTTCAGTGCCATAATGTTCAGCCTGCACAGACATCATATCATTCAGTTTGAAAAACCTGGATTCTGTGGTAATTCATAAAAAAATCTAAAACTAGCTGCATGAAACTTGGCATGTTTTGTTATTTCATTTCATTGGGTGGACATACATCAAGAGTCAGATAAAAAGGTATCCACATTAATATTTTCTCTATTTCTCCATGAAAACATATGTTGTGGGTACTCTCAGCAAGGCACTCATAATGAGTACCACAACATATGTTTTCATGGAGAAATGAGAAAAATATTCATACCTTTAGATTGTAAAAAGTGTCTTATTTGGAGCTATAAAACATGTATATTTTGGTTGGTATGGCAGCACAAGGTTTGTGGACATTGTATTGCTTTTCAATATTTGAGCATCTTGTTTCTATTATATTATCCTAAATTAAGTTCAGTTTCTTTTGGAGACCATTTGAATTAATGTCAAACAGTAGTTACAAGAAAAAAAAACACCAAAAAAAACAAGAGAATATTTATGTCCCACCACCTAAGGGGAGGGAGTCATATTGTTTTTAGTGCAGATTTCGTTGGTGTAGATGTTGGCATTGGCGTCTGTGTCACACTTTCTTTTCTGCCCAATATCTTGTGAACCAATGGTTTGGTTCTTACCAAATTTTCATCGATACATAATTGGGACATAACATACCTGCTAGGATGTTTTTATTCTCGTCATTTCCAGGGTTTTACTATATATATATTATATGTAATGTGGGTTATATTTACATGGAAAAGTTCCCACAGTGTCCATGATAAAGTTATCCTTTTTTTCCTGAACACATTTACTTATCTCCTACCAATTCCCATACAGGAACAATTCTGATAATTTCTGCTGTAACTCTTTAGCTTTTCCTGAACCTTGAATCTACCTATTACCAGCCTTTTCATGAAATTTGGAAGTAAAGGGCATGTTCTACAGAGTTACAAATGATCATTTCGATGCTTAGTATGCTGGGTAAAATTTTCAGCAGACAACATTTTAAAATAGTTTTTCTTATCTTCCCCAGAAAATAGGCAGTGAGGACAATTTACATGAAATGTGAAAGCCTGTTTTCTGCTAAAAAGAAGAAAAATATCAATTTTGTTCTGCTGAATTTTCCCAGAGATTTGGGATATAGGTTAAAAAAGCTTTCAGTAGAAGGCCATGTTGGAAGAATAGAACGCAATTTAGCCTCCTGCCTCCTATTTATGAAAAGGCTGTGTTACAGTAGCCATCACACTTACAATATTCAATGATCTTGGTCAGGCAAGATTTGCCTCCCTTTTATTGTGAGGCATTTTAACTGTTTGCACATACATCTTTTGTGCCTGTTGAAAATTTTTCTATATATTAGAAATGTAATACTTCCAATTTTCTATCCCATTATCACAAGCAATAGTGTCCTGCATCAATGTAAATTTTAATAGTGACATATTTACTTATTGTATTATTCAGTTTTACATTAAGCACAAAGTTATTCTTGTGTGGTCACTATGTTAATTAATCCCTTGCATCAGATAAAGTAAGTCTTTGGACTGATTCAGTATCTGAAGATTTTGATATATTCTGCATTTGTCTACATATAACCCTGGCTGTCATGTCCTATTAAAGTGAAATACTTTAATCTAAATAAGAAGAAGCTAAAGGTCCATTAACAAAGATATTTGGAAAGCGATGTTTTACCTCCAAATTAATGTCCTAAACTTTTGAACACTTTAGTCCATAATTGTTTAGGGGGGAAAATTGTGTTTTATGCAGTTGTATCTTAAACATCTTAGTGGAATGACAAACAGGGCAGACCCTGATCAGACTGCTCCATCTGCACTGTCTGCATATGCCATTTTGTCAGTACCTTAAGTGTATGAAATTTTTACCGTAAATGATGTCACATCATACTGATATAAAACCTATCAAAAAAGTGCTGCAAAAGATTAACCCTTATGCTGTGGGTTGCATATATATACGCTTTTAGGGAGTAGGTCTATTTGAGAGCACCTCAGCATCTCCAGAAACAAGGCCAGACCTTTAGTTCTAGGTTGTCTGACAGGGGAGGGAATGTACTTTATCACAAACCTTCATTTGTCTGTATTCAAGGTCAATCCGTGAAATAATTCTCCAAAATCACAGTCAAATTTCATTACTTTCATTTTTTCTGTTTTTTCAGTCTACCCCTATCTAATCAAAGAGGCTCCTGTGCCAACCATGCAAATACTTAAACAACTTCTGGTGATAAATGTACACAAATAGTAGACGTATCATTGCAAGTTGTCAGATTTTTCCTGCAATGGCCACATATGGCGCTAGACTCTTGGAAATTTCTTTTTTTATATAAGTATGTGAAGCAAACACTGGTTTGTAACATGATTTGCTATTATGTGATAGTCACATGATCAGGACTATTGTGCTAATAGTAAGCTAGTCCATGGATACATGACATATGCAAGTGTGAAGTAAACCGATGGAAAACAAGGGAAATAATGTGTGCTTAGGTAGGAGTACCCCTTCCAAAGACCCAGATGTAAACTTTCGTAGCACTGCAGGATAGGGGTTAAAATACTTACACTTTAGATGAAAGACTACCTGGTTAGAAATTAATGAAAATAATTTAATAGGTATTAAATTTTTCTATGGGAATTGGTCGGTGACCAGTACACACAAATAGGAAAATACCTGGAATCTGCAGATGTGTTATGTAGGTGGTAGGCTCATCCAAAAACATCATACTTTGTAAAGAAAAAGGACAAAAAAAATGAACATTAAATGTATTGTACCTTATTATTTATGTCAGAAATTGATCCCTTTTATATCTGATGTCAAGCAAAATCAAGGAAAAGCAAAACAAGAAGTTCTTATGATGTTAGGAGTTTAAGAATCACAACAGCAGCACTGAGAATTTTGAAACAGAGAAAATAAGGCTTGACATTTCATATGAATTGTCTGCTATGAAATAAGGCTTGGCATTTCATGTGAATTGTCTGCTAGGCTGACAGTTCACATGAAATGTCAAGCCTTATTTTCTCTGAAAATTTTATATAAAAATATCAAAATATCATCTGTTACAGTTGTGATTAACGTTTTAGGCATTAATGCTAAAATTCAATAACATGGTTGATATTCTCTCTGCATGTCTTTACAGCTGAACTTGGCTGATGTAGGTATTTTTGTTGTTAGCTCCCTTGGCATGGTGTTGTTGTTATAACCCTGTATTGCATGCTAGCATCCAGACTGCAGATAAGACTTTTTTGAAGCAAATATATCAGTATTTTTTTTTCCTCTGCAAGCACATGTTGTACCATGTCCAGAAAAAGAGCATATTAAATTATTAACCCTTAACCCATTATAGTCGGGAGACCCGTAAAAGGGTAATTGGTAAACAGTGCAGACCCAGATCAGACGCCGCAGAATGCAGCGTCTGATCAGGGTCTCTGCTGTTTGCAAATAGTTTAGCCATTTTTCTCTAGGAATATGTAAATCTGATAGCCGGATGTACCTTAAATTGAAATTGGACTCTTCCAATATATAGTGTGGGCGAGTCTCTTCAGTATACAGTGGGTTAAAGTGCTATGCAAAACTGCAGCAGACTACAGAGGAGTTGTTAAGGAGGAGTATTTGGTGATAGTTCTGGGATGATCTTTCTTATTCCTCCTTAAAAATGTATGTTGTTGGTACTCATTAGAAGCACCTTGTTGAGGCACTTCTAATGAGTACCCACAACAGCCTGTTTTATTGAGAAATAAGAAAAATAATCTCGGAGTTATCACCAAATACTCCTCCTTAACAACTTCTCTGACTGACTACATTTTGAATTTGATTTTTTTTTTTCTTTTTTTTTTTTTTTTTTTTGTTCAGTTATTAAGGCTTGGTATTTCATGTAAATCATCTGCCTAACAATGTTTCATGAAATATGAAGCCTTATTTCTTCTGAAAAGTAAAAACAATTTTAGAATGTCATCTGCTACAATTTTGCTACGGTTTTGAGGGTTTAGATTTTCTTTGTTATATTTACAACAGAAAATATTTAGTGGATACTCATTGGAATTGCTCTGCGAGGCAGTACCAATGAGTATCCACAAGATGTGTTTTGGTGCAAAAATAACAAAGATTATTTTAAGTTATGGCCGCAATTCTTACCTTATCTGGGGCTGTTGGCCATATCATATTAGATTCTTCTTGCTGTCAGATGAAAAAATAAATAAACAAAAATTTGAATGATTTCACAATGGGAATGGTTACACTGTCAAGGTAGACAACTTTGTCAGAAATGTTTTTGCCTTCCTTTTAAATTTGCACTATCCTGAATAAATGTTTGCTCCCAGGGAGCAAACTTTCTTTTTGGCCTTTACCACAATTGGGGCTAATTCAGCAGATGACAAATTGATGATATTTTTCTTAGTTTTACCAGAAAATAGGCTTTGACATTTCAAGCAAACTGTCTCCAAAGGAAGGAGACAGTTTGCATGAAATGCCAAAGCCTATTTTCTGGCAAAAAAAAGAAAAATATCTTAAAATGTCATCTGTTGAAATTTTTATACGGCATACTAAGGGTTAGAGTAGATACTGTTCCAGAATGGGCTTGATGTTTAGTTAAAATATTGGCTTTTACCCTTGTCAAGCTGAATAAATTAAGATGCCATGCCCACCTCCTAATTTACAGCCAATCGGTGGACTTGATCCAGGTTGTTGATAGAAATTCAAATACTGAATGGCAAACAGTGCAGATCTAGATCAGTTGGCTTCTTCAAAAGGCAACTGGATCTGCTCTGTTTGCAAAGGCAGGGTATATCCAAGTTCAGCAGGACAAGGATTAAGAACCATTCTATTGAGATGCTACAACATATGTTTTCAAGAAGAAATCAGAAACAAACAAAAACTATTTGCCTGGATACCTCTCTTATCTGTAGCTCTAGAAAGTTGATGTTTTGTGATGCTACCTACCCTTAAGCAGTGTTTAGAATAGCTCCTGATGAGATGCTTTTCTTTTCTATCAGAAAAGTATTCAGTTTTTTTCATTTCTCCATGAAAAGATTGCTAAAAGTTCCTCGCAGACTACCAACAACAAAAGTTTTCATGGAGAAATAATGAAAACATTCCTCTAGATACCCCACCTTTTCTAGAGGGTTTTTTTTTTTGTTTGTTTGTTTGTTTATTCCACTTCTTATGCTGTTTTAAAGGAACATGATACAGATTTTCTGCAGTTATGCAAGGGAGACAAATTTTATGATGCAGTTTGCACAAAAATACCCTTCTGAAAGGGGTCCACTCTAAAAGGAAAGAATTTGAAAGAATTTGCTCCCAAGGGGGAGCAAATTCTTTCCTTTTAGAGTAGACCCCTTTTCAGAAGGGAACAAAACAAATCTGACAGTTGCCTCCCCTGAAAGTGCATCAGTTCACCTTGAAAAGTTTACTGCTTTATATGAGAAGTGTCTGTGCTTAGGTTTTGTTTGGTCTGTATGGATGAGTCTAAGTGTCTGTGTTACTCAGTGTAGGAGTCGGCCTCGGTGGCTCAGTTGGATGCACTGTCCGACTGGAAACCAGGAGGTCGCGGGTTCAACCCCAGCCGAGGTTGGCAACATTCTTTCATGGAGATTGATCATGAAATATTTTCTACTCTCATTCTCTCCCTTCCGCTGATTCAAGAAGGGTAGTTGTCAGTTTCTGGCGAAAGAATGTGCACAATACTGGTTAACAGCTTAGAGGACTAAGCCTGCCCAGTAAACGTGTGGTTAGGTAAACTGACCACGCTCGACATGATCCCATTGGGTTGACTGGGCCGTAAAACCTCAACACAAACAAATACTCAGTGTAGGCAAGACATATTTCAAAGCTTTTTGTATGAAACCATTTATATTAATCCACAATTTCAGAGCTTTCTGTATGAAATCAGTGTTACCATAATAACTCTAAATTATGGGACAGACAGGCCTGAGCAAACTAGAGACCCAGATCAGATACCAAAGAACACAGAGTCTGGCCAGGGTCTTCATTGTTTATCACTCATCAAGCAGTAATTAGGCACATAGTAAAAATGAACTTGTTCAAATTTTAATACAATATGGTAAGGAGTTAAAGTGTTCCAATATTTAGTGTTAACCCTGGTCCTGCTGAACCCGGCTATGCCCTGCCTTTGCATACAATGCAGATCCAGATCATTTGGCTTCTAAGATACCAGCTGATCTGAATCTGCACTGTTTGTCATTCAGAATGTGAATTTGTATCAACAACCTGGATCAAGCAATCTGATTGGCTGACAATTAGAAGTGGGCATGGCATCTTAATTTATTCAGCATGACAAGTGTTACTATGGTATCCACAAATGAGCAAAGTGTGTCAGAAGTGAGGCTAATGAGGACATAAAAGTTCCAGATCAGCCTGCACATCCTTGAGGATTTGGTATTTTCCTGCTGGCTTTCATTGAATACTGCAGAATGTATTAACACAGGGTGATGGTCCTGATTGGACTCTGCAGATGAGTAGGATGCTCTAATTCTGAATATTTCATATATGTTTGAAGACACATTTTTGCTTGACTTGGTCTTGCTGATCAAGCCTCTTCTGAAAAGGGGGATCATAACTATTTTCTGCAGTCATTCTCACCCTTCTGCTGATTCAAGAAGGGCAGTTGTCAGTTCCTGGGGAAAGAATGTGCACAAGTACTAGTTCAGTGCTTAGAGCACTAAGCCTGTCCAGTGTGGCTTGGTATACTGACCGGCTCATTATGACCTTGATAATGTTGACAAGGCCAGTAAACTCCAAACCAGACCAAAACAATCTGAAAAGGGTCTACCCTAAAAGGAAAGACTAACACTACCCTAACCATGTTATACATGGGAGACAACTTTTGTGACTTCCTGCACAAACTGACCCTTGTGAAAACGGGTCTACTCTAAAAGGAAAGACTTTGCTCCCAAAGGGAGCAAATTCTTCCTTTTAGAGAAGACTCCATGGGAGTAAATTCTTTTCTTTTCTTTGTAAGTAGATCTCTTTTTCAAAATCAGTTCTGACAGTTGTCTCACCTCTAAGTATCAGCTCTCCATTAGGAAAAAAGAGTGTGTGTGTGTGGGTGTGTGTGTGGGGGGGGGGGGGGGGGGCCTCCTGGCATATGTAGACAGGAAGAGCCCAGATCAGCCTGCATGTCATGCAGTTTTATCAGGGCCTTCACTGTCCATTTACATGATTATTGGATACTGTAGAATGCAAATACACTAATGAAACTGTGCATAAATCAGAGCCTATGATTGCTTCAAAGTGAGTTAAGGTTATGATGTGCTTAGATTATATTGTTTCATAGCTGAAACATTTTTTCCCCTGCCTTTCCAAAGAAATATGAGGCGATATGATATTCGGTTTTCTGAGGTTCGTTGCGCGTGATATGTAGTTCCACACCCTCTTACAGTATGTACCTCCTACAGTTTATGCTGATTGATTTGAAACTGTATAGATATTTTTGCCATGGTCTGAACATGTGCATGTGATTTGGATAATTTCCTCAGATGAATTTTGATCACTTTTTCCACATTTTGAACTTAGTCATTTTATACCCGCCACACAATAGTGGCGGGGTATTATGGTTACATGTTGGACGTCCGTGTGTCTGTCCATCCATCCGTCATACGTCCGTCAGTCCGTCCATTTTTTGTTTCCGGATGATAACTTGAGTAAACATCAATGGATTTTCACCAAACTTGGTATGTGCATTGATATTGTGGAGATCTGGTTTGGGATTGCTAATGGGCAAATTTTGTCAAATTTTTATCTGCCCAAGACACGCCCATATTTTCGTTTCTGGACGATAACTTGAATAAATAACAAGGGATTTTAACCAAACTTGCTATATGCATTGACATTAAGGAGATCTGGTTTTGGATTGCTAATGGGCAAATTTCGTCAAATTTTTACGGAGTTATCTGCCCAGACATGCCCATATTTTCGTTTCCGGACTATAACTTGAGTAAATAACAAGGCCTTTTAACCAAACTTGCTATATGTATTGATATTATCAAGATCTGGTTTAAGATTGTTATCTGTCCATTGATATTATCAAGATCTGGTTTAGGATTGTTGTCTGTCCCTCCGTCATTTTCTTTCCAGACATTTTCGCAACAATAACTTTAATACATCAACAAATAATTGCTGTGGCGGGGTATTATGCTTGTGGTGCTTTTAGTTCAGGCTCAGATACTATTTAAATGTATAGGTAGTGTGTTTTTGCAGGCTCAGGTACATTAAAAGTGTATAGGTAGTGGGTACCTAATATAACACCTTTTCAATTTTATGCAGATATTTTTTAAACTGTAGTTGGTTTTTTTTTGTTTTTTTTTTAGCTCGCCTGTACGAAGTACAAGGAGAGCTATTGTAGTCACCCCGGTCATCCACGTTTGCGTTTGCGTTTGCGTTTGCGTTCCCGTTCCCGTCACACTGCGTTAAAGTTTTTCAAATGCTTATATCTCAACAGTCACTCCTCACAGAGGCATCAAATTTGGAACTTAGGTACCTTGGAGGGTCTTCTGAGATTCCAAGAGAATAAACCCCTGGGTTCATGCCCCTGGGTGGGGCTAGGGGTCAGAATCTAGGACACCTTTGTAATTCTGTGTTAAAGTTTTTCAAATTCTTATATCTTGACTTTCACTCCTGATAGAGCATTCATATTTAGAATTTGGGTACCTGGACGAGTCTTCTGAGATTCCAAAAGAACATACCCTTGGGTTCATACCTCAGGGTGGGCCTTGGGGTGGGGCTAGGGGTCAAAATCTAGGACACATTTGTAAAATCTTATATGCCTACAGGTTATAGACACAACTGGTTATACATCAGCTAACTATGTGACATCGGTTTAAGTGTAAGAGAGTGAAGGTCATGGTGACCTACATTTTACGGTCCAGGTCACCTAGATTTCACGGTCTAGTGATTTTGCCTTATATCTTGAATACTATTTGTTGGATAAATGTCACACCTGGGATATTACTTCCATGTGACCCAATGAATGACCACTTACTATATCTAGGTCATTGTGACCTATATTTCATGGTTCAGTGATTTTGCCTTATATCTTGAATACTATTTGTTGGTTAAATGTCACACCTGGGATATTACTTCCATGTGACCCAATGAATGACCACTTACTATATCTAGGTCATTGTGACCTATATTTCATGGTTCAGTGATTTTGCCTTATATCTTGAATACTATTTGTTGCATAAATGTCACACCTGGGATATTACTTCCATGTGACCCAATGAATGACCACTTACTATATCTAGGTCATTGTGACCTATATTTCATGGTTCAGTGATTTTGCCTTATATCTTGAATACTATTTGTTGGATAAATGTCACACCTGGGATATTACTTCCATGTGGCCCAATGAATGACCACTTACTATATCTAGGTCATTGTGACCTATATTTCATGGTTCAGTGATTTCGCCTTATATCTTGAATACTATTTGTTGGATAAATGTCACACCTGGGATATTAGTTCCATGTGACCCAATGAATGACCACTTACTATATCTAGGTCATTATGACCTATATTTCATGCTTCAGTGATTTTGCCTTTTATTTTTATTACTATTTCATGGAGAATTGTCATACCTGGATTATTATATCTATGTGACAGAATGATTTACATACAAATACATCTAGGTCAGTGTGACCTATATTATATGGTTGAATGATTTCGCCATATATCTTGAAAATTATTTCATAGATTATTTCATTTTGATTTTCCTAATGATAAAAATGTTACAATATAAAATGTACCCAGCAGGCGAGCTACGCTGTCCTACGACAGCTCTTGTTTTGTCTTGTTCTGATGATGTGCATGTGATTTTCATATAATCTTCAAATTAATTTTTATCACTTTTTCCGGATTTTGACATTAATCTTTTTTTCACTATTTCACATGTTTACTCAGTCATATTTTTAGCTTCAATGCTATCAAACTGTCTACAAACACAATGTAGTAGATGCCTTTAACGAATTTTTATTTTAGCTTACCTGATCCAAAGGCTCACAATGTGAGCTTTTAGTTTACCAATGGTTTGTTGTCCATCGTTGGTCATCATCTGTCTTTGTTCATTCACTCATTATGAACCTGCTAGAAAGAGGTATTATATAAGTATACTTACTCTAAGTATTTTAGACAGATAGGCCTCAGGAATAATGCTATTCCTTAACATATTTGTTCTAAAATGCTTTATATTTCTATGAAGTTTCATGAAAATATCTTGAACGGTTTTCACACAAAATAACAATTGTTGAATTTCAAAAGGGAATAACTCCAAAAATGTATAGACAAGAGTTACCGTTCTTGTGTTGTGCACATCATCTGATGATGCTTTATATTTCTATAAGTTTCATGAAAATATCTTGAAGGGTTTTCAAGTTAATCACTGTCAAATATAACAAAGGGAGATAACAGCAGAAGAAAGAAAGGCAGAGTTGTCATTCTTGTACATGACACATTGTCTTGTCCTGTTCTACATTTCTACTAAGTACCATCAAAATATTCTGAAGGGTATATTCAAGTTATAGAGTGGACACGAAATGACCATTGTCAAATTTCAAAGGGGAATAACTGTAGTAAGCAAACAGCTGTCCTAAAAGCCTATATTTCAGATACCATTAAAGGTAAAGAAGTGGAAATTTACCTGTTTTAATTAAGCAAGCATCTGTCTTAAGCAACACATTTTGGCTTTCCCACAGGTGCATGCTCAACACAGGTTTGATTGTAACTAATTTTGAAAAAAGAGAAGGAATTAGATGATTATGCACTGAGGTCGAGTCCTCAACCAGGTGGGAGATAAAAATTCAGAGCTGACCTATTAGCCCTTAATGCCCTAATCACAGCTGTAGCAGGTGGCATTTTAATTTATTATTTTAGTTTGTATCTTTCAGAGAAAATAAGATTTGGCATTTCATGTCAAACTGATTTATCTGCTAGACAGAGGATTCACATGACATGCCATGTCTTATTTTCTCTGAAAAGGTATGAAAAATATTTTGAATGTTGTCTGCTGCAATCTTGCTTAACACTTTAAGGGTCAGGGTAGTTGTTGGACAACTATGGCCAGCATTGACTGATTTTATGTAAAGCTGAAGCCAATCATAAATAAACCTTGTGTTTATTTTTCAGCTGGAAGGAGACAGAGACATAGCCGAGACATTCTTTGATATCAGTAAACTGTTTGATTTTGCATTCTTCGGAGAGGAGCCAGGAGAAAAAGTAAGTCATTCTGAGAGACTAACCCTTTGAGCGTGAACTTCCCAAATAAACATGTCTAGCAGAATATGTATATCTGATGCTCTACTCAGTTTAAAAATCATTTTCACATTCTATAACACAACAATTGTTACCCATCACGAAAACATACCTATGTAAGTTTGACCCCCTCTCAAACCCCACTTTTATATAGTAAAACTGGGGTTTACAAGGGTATATATTATTTTTCTCATTTCTGCTCAAAACCATAGATTGTGGGTACATGTTATAACCGCCTCAGCGAGGGGGTTCTAACGAGTACCCACAATCTATGTTTTGAGCAGAAATATGAAAAATATCAGAATTTTATCTGAAAACTTCCAGTTTTTGGTGGTGAAATTTTCAATATATTTGAAAAGGCGTGTTTTCGTAATGAAAGCTTCTGCTAAAGGACCTTTTTCAAGCGTTGTCATCTATATGATGCACAATGTGGGAAAAGGCCCTTATGGCATAAGCAAACAGGGAAGGTCCAGATGTATGTGCTGATTCATGTAGTCTGATCTGGACATTCTTTGTCAACATATACTGTAGTATCCATTGATTATGTTAGCAAGCAGTGAAGGTCCTGATTAGCCTGCACAAATGCACAGGCTGATCATAGCCTGCATTGTCCACAATTTGCATAAGGGCCCTTTTCATGTGTTGAAAATTTACAAAATTGATTGACTGTGCACTTATAGGGGTATGTGCAGTAATTAGGTCAAATATAGTATATGTGATAGAGTTGGCTGATGAAGGTTTTTAGTGGCGTAAGATAGATTTTTACTTGTTTTAACTCTGCTTACATAATGTTAGTTTTTCCTTCTTTACTTAAAGTGCCATTCAAAATTGCAGCATATGACATTCTATTATTATTTTTATTATTATCCAGATAAAACAGGACTTAACATTGCATGTACATTGTCTGTGAGAAAATAAGACTTCATACTTCATGTGAATCATCTGTGATGCAAATGATTCACCTGAAGTGTCAAACCTCAGTTTCTCAGAAAAATATATTTAGAAAAAGATAATTTAGAAATGTACCCTGCTGCTGATGTGACAGGTTCTTTCAGGGTTATATTTTTGTTGTGAAATAGTTACATTTGTTTAGTTTGAGTTTTTATTCTTTCTCATTTTTATGCCCCCGCATTGGAAGATGCCAGGGGGCATATAGTTTTTAGGTTTTCCGTACGTACATACGTACGTACATACGTGATCCTGTTAGACTCAGGTTAAGGCATTTGTACCAGGTAGAATTTTGCAGTTTTATAGTCAGGTACCCCACAGCGGGGGCATCCGTGTACTGTGGACACATTTCTAGTTTTCTATGGTTAACTTATTTAATATAAAGTGGTTTCAGAAAGTTGAAGCACAATGTAGCATTTCACTTACCCCAGGTAATCATTAATTCTTGCCATGCTGAATGAACTAAGTTGTCACACCCACTTCTAATTGGCAGCCAATCAGATAACTTGATCCAGGTTGTTGATACAAATTCTCACACTAAATGACAACAACAACAATAAATGACAAACAGTGCAAATCCAGATCAGTTGGCTTCTAGCAGGACCAGGATTAATTTCAAAAAGTCAATAATCAAACAGGGATTTGCAGGCACATGTATTTGTTTACCGCTATCTGGTGGAAGCTGTACTGTGGAAAGGACAGTACTGCAAACAGCACATCTGTAAAGAAGTTGACAGACCATGCTGTTCATTAGTATAGTCTGATCACTGTTTTACAACCTACATATGGAAACTACTGTATGTGGTATTATTATAAAGTTAGAAGATGGTTCATTATAAGACAGTTTCAGATGTAAGACAGTTTAAAGATGGACCTCAAATGTGTTATATCCGAACAAAAATGTATAGATTACGTAGAAAAATGAACATTTATGGTCATTTTTCTATATAATCTATACATATTTGTTTGGATACAACAAGGTTATTTAGCTAACACAGTTTTTGCTTTGGATTCAAGCAATAGTGTTAAAAAGAGGTTGTGGTGTTTTTAATGTGTCTTGATATGCTTGGTAGATATTCTGCCATTGTTTACAAGAGACACAACTTTTGTGACTTCCTGTTTGCTTACCGTCTACAGCAGACCCATTTTTCAGAAGGGTATTGGTGTGCGCCTTGTGAAAAATCAAAGAAAATCTACCAAGTTTTTCAATATTCATTGACTCAGTTAGTGGACAGCAAAAGCACTGATCAGATTATGTTGATGCACAGCCATCACTGTCCACATTTGCCTGAAGGACATATTTTTGTATAGCCTGAAGGACATATTTTTTTATAGCCTGAAGGACATATTTTTGTATAGCCTGAAGTACTTATTTTTGTGTAGCCTGAAGGACATATTTTTGTATAGCCTGAAGTACATATTTTTGTATAGCCTGAAGGACCTATTTTTATATAGCCTGAAGTACATATTTTTGTATAGCCTGAAGGACATATTTTTGTATAACATGCCTCTTATAAACCAGCCTCCAGAACTTCCTGAAGATGAGAAATTGGCTGCTGATGCTGTTAGAATTCAAGCGGCAGTAAAAATTCAAGCTAATTATCGTGGCTACATGGTGCGCAGTGGTAAATGGGACACACTTCGTTACAAACATAAAGAAGCTATCACAGATGATGATAAGGTGCCTCTGCACAATGTGTGTCTTTGGGGGTGGTGGTCTTATACCATTTTTACCCTAAATATTGGGACACCTTCACTTCCTTATAGCTCCAGATAAGAAGGGTATCCACATAATGTTTTTAGCTCACCTGAGCTCTGCTCAGGATGAGCTATTGTGATCACTTTTCGTCCGTCGTCCGTCCGTCCGTCCGTGCGTCCGTCCGTCCGTCCGTTAACATTTTCAAACGACTTCTCCTCTGAAGCCGCTGAGCCAATTTTGCTCAAATTTCATATGGAGCCTCCTTAGGGTGGGGGAACGAAAGATTGCTAAAATGGTCGCGGTCCGTCGACTAAGATGGCCGCCATGCCCATATATGGTAAAAACCTTTAAAAATCTTCTTCTCCATAACCGAGGATGCCTTGGGGCTGAGTCTTTGCATGAATCATCGGGGACGGGAGGTCAACCAAAGTTGCTAAAAGAATTGTCGTACGTTGACGTTTGACCTTTTTACGGCAAGGTCAAGTTCGCTTCCCTATGCATTTATATGAGCTCTATACATTTGAATGGGAAAATTGTTAAGAGTTTCAAACGACTTCTCCTCAGAAGCCTCTGAGCTAATTTTGTTCAAATTTCATATGGAGCCACCTTAGGGTGGGGAAACAAAAGATTGCTAAAATTGTCGCGGTCCGTTGACCAAGATGTCCGCCATGCCCATATATGGTAAAAACCTTTAAAAATCTTCTTCTCCATAACCGAGGATGCCTTGGGGCTGAATCTTTGCACGAATCATCGGGGACAAGAGGTCAACCGAAGTTGCTAAAAGAATTGTCGTACGTTGACGTTTGACCTTTTTACGGCAAGGTCAAGTTCGCTTCCCTATGCATTTGTATGAGCTCTATACATTTGAATGGGAAAATTGTTAAGAGTTTCAAACGACTTCTCCTCTGAAGCCGCTGAGCCAATTTTGTTCAAATTTCATATGGAGCCACCTTAGGGTGGGGGAACGAAAGATTGCTAAAATTGTCATGGTCCGTTGACCAAGATGGCCGCCATGTCCATATATGGTAAAAACCTTTAAAAATCTTCTTCTCCATAACCGAGGATGCCTTGGGGCTGAATCTTTGCATGAATCATCGGGGACGAGAGGTCAACCAAAGGTGCTAAAAGAATTGTTGTACGTTGACGTTTGACCTTTTTACGGCAAGGTCAAGTTCGCTTCCCTATGCATTTGTATGAGCTCTATACATTTGAATGGGAAAATTGTTAAGAGTTTCAAACGACTTATCCTCTGAAGCCTCTGAGCTAATTTTGTTCAAATTTCATATGGAGCCACCTTAGTGTGGGGAAACAAAAGATTGCTAAAATTGTCGCGGTCCGTTGACCAAGATGGCCGCCATGCCCATATATGGTAAAAACCTTTAAAAATCTTCTTCTCCAGAACCGAGAATGCCTTGGGGCTGAATCTTTGCACAAATCATTGGGAAGGAGAGGTCTACCAAAGTTGCCAAAAGAATTGTCGTACTTTGACATTTGACCTTTTTACGGCAGGATCAAGTTTGCTTCCCTATGCATTTGTATGAGCCCCATACATTTGAATAGGAAAATTGTTGAGAATTTTAAATTTCTTCTTCTCTGAAGCCACTGAGCCAAATTTGCTCACATTTCATATTGTGCCTTCTTAAGTCAGGGGAACGAAAGATTGCTAAAATGGTCGCGGTAGGTCGACCAAGATGGCCACCATGCCCATATATGGTAAGACCCTTTAAAAATCTTCTTCTTCAGAACTGAGGATGCCTTGGGGCTAAATCTGTGCACAAATCATCAGGGACAGGAGATCTACCAAAAATTGCTGAAAAGATTATCGTACGTTGACATTTGACCTTTTTACGGCAAGGTCAAGTTTGCTTCCCCATGCATTTGTATGAGCCCCATAACATTTATATGGGAAAATTGTTGAGAATTTGACGACTTCTCTGAAGCCACTGAGCCAAATTTGCTCAGATTTTTAGCTCACCTGAGCATGAAGTGCGCATGGTGAGCTATTGTGGTCAGTCAATGTCCGTCGTCCATCATGGGTCATGCGGCGTGAACAATTGCTTTAAAGGCCTACTCTTCCTACACCCCAGGGCCAATTGACTCGATACTTGGTAGGAAGCATCAGGGTGAAATGTAGATAAAAAAAATAGCTAAAATCGTTCCGATTGGAAATCCAAGATGACCGCCATGGCCGCCATCTTGAAAATCTTTTTCGCTTCTTCTCCTGAACCGAAAGGCCAATTGACTCCAAACTTGCTAGGAAGCATCAGGGTGACTTGTAGATCAAATATAGCTAAAATCGTGTCGGTCCAAATTCCAAGATGGCCACCATGGCAGCCATCTTGAAAATCTATTTTTCGCTTCTACTCCGAAACCCAAAAGCCAGTTGACTCCAAACTGGTTAGGAAGCATTGGGGTGACTTATAAATCAAAAATAGCTAAAATTGTGCTGATTAGAAATCCAAGATGGCCACCATGGCAGCCATCTTGAAAAGCTATTTTTCGCTTCTTCTCCTGAACCAAAAGGCCAATTGACTCCAAACTTGCTAGGAAGCATCAGGGTGACTTGTAGATCAAATATAGCTAAAATCGTGTCGGTCCAAATTCCAAGATGGCCACCATGGCAGCCATCTTGAAAATCTATTTTTCGCTTCTACTCCGAAACCCAAAAGCCAGTTGACTCCAAACTGGTTAGGAAGCATTGGGGTGAC
The DNA here is from genome assembly GCA_964016985.1 of Anodontia alba. Taxonomy (NCBI): domain Eukaryota; kingdom Metazoa; phylum Mollusca; class Bivalvia; order Lucinida; family Lucinidae; genus Anodontia; species Anodontia alba. Next base: position 63,724,469 of record OZ024821.1, on the reverse strand, counting down.
TTATAAATCAAAAATAGCTAAAATTGTGCTGATTAGAAATCCAAGATGGCCACCATGGCAGCCATCTTGAAAAGCTATTTTTCGCTTCTTCTCCTGAACCGAAAGGCCAATTGACTCCAAACTTGCTAGGAAGCATCGGGATGACTTGTACATAAAAAATAGCTCAAATCGTGCCAATTAGAAATCCAAGATGGCCTCTATGACAGCCATCTTGAAAATCTATTTTTCGCTTCTTCTCTTAAAACTAAAAGTCAATTGACTTGAAACTTAGTAGGAAACATCAGGGTGACTTGTAGATCAGAAAATAGCTATAATCATTCCGATCGGAAATCCAAGATGGCAGCCATCTTGAAAATCTATTTTTTGCTTCTTCTACTGCACCGAAATGCCAGTTGACTCAAAAGTTGGTAGGAGGCATTGGGGATGACTTATTTTACTTGTGACGTTTTGAAAATTTCAGCATTTTAACCTTGTAAGCAAGATATTTCAAAAACTGTTTAAGCCATTGCCTTGTCATAAGAGTATTGGAAAAATGTTGCATGCCATCTGCATATCTGCAGTGGCGGTTTCACTCAGGTGAGCGAGTTGTGGCCCGTGGGCCTCTTGTTTCTTATTTCTTGACAAAAACATTTATCATATGACTGCCAGCAAAGCCCTTCTTTGATTGGCTGAAACTAGCTATAACAGGTTTTTACAAATCCTGATGTTTGCTAAAATGAGCTGTTGTTTGTTAAAAATAGCCTGGCTAAGGTCAAGGACCTGTCAACATCACTTTTGTCACTGCTGCCGGACAGCTAAAATAGTCATATAACAAATCACCTGGCTAAGGTCAAGGTCAGTCAACATCCTTCTGTCCCTGCTGCCAGACAAATAACAAAACGATGCCTTCTGCTGAGGTTAACATCAGGATTTGTCAACCCTTTAGAGTGATGTTTACCTCGGCTTCACCTTAGGGAACATCACTTTCTTGGGTTAACAAATCCTTCTGTTTATCTCTATAGAAAGCATCAGTTGTATAATGTTGTGGGTACTCATTAGATATGCTTTGGCAAGGCACTACTAATTAGCTCTCACAACATTATGTTTTCATGGAGAAATAAGTAAAATATCAGGGCCCAGTTGTTCAAAGCTAACTATGTCATTAGTTAACAATTCGTTAAAATTTACATCAAGTGTTATGCAAATATGATGAAATTTTTTGTTGAAAAAATGTGAGTAGCTTTTGCTGTGCAAAAGCTACTCACATTTTTTCAGCAAAAAATATCAGAATATTGTATATTGAATCCACTAAAACAGTTAAAGAAATGACCCTTAACGAGCTTGTTAAGCGAACGACGCTTTGAACAACTGGGCCTTGTACTTTTCGGTTGAAAAATGTGCCTGATCTAGAGTTATGTCCCTGCATACTTGGCCAGAAATTTGAACAAGCCCGATTTACTACCGATTGATGTGTCTAAAACTGCTGGATGAGTGGCAGAGTAGACTCTGATCAAATGATGCACTGTTTGGCATCTGATTTGGGTCTGCACTCTGTTTGTTCAGGCCTAATGTCCCAGTATTTAGGGTTAATTTCCAACTTTTACATTATCCTTGATAAGAGGGTTATCCAGATCAATACATCACAAAAACATATCTATATAATTTTGATCCCCTTAAACCCCACTTTTATATAGTAAAACTGGGGTATAGAGGGATATACATTTTCTTATTTTTGCTCAAAAACATAGATTGTGGGTACTCGTTAGAACTGCCTCAGCAAGGCAGTTCTAATGAGTACCTACAATCTATGTTTAGAGTAGAAATATGAAAGTGTTCAGAATTTTTATCTGAAAACTTTCAGTTTTTAGTGGTGAAATTTTCAGTACATGTATATTTGAATAGGCATGTTTTCATAATGATTATTTTATTTCCCTTTAAATGTGTTGTGGCTGCTCATTAGAAGGACCTCACTGGAGAATTTCTTTGAGTACTGTAACATGTGTTTCACGAAAACATGCATATATAATTTTGACCCCCTTAAACCCCACTTTTATATAGTAAAACTGGGGTTTTGCAGGGGTAGACATTATTTTTCTTATTTATGCTCAAAAAATAGATTGTGGGTACTTGTTAGAACTGCCTCATTTTTTATGCTCAAAAAATAGATTGTGGGTACTCATTAGAACTGCCTCATTTGTGGGTACTCATTAGAACTGCCTCAATGAGCAGTTCTAACGAGTACCCACAATCTATTTTTTGAGCAGAAATATAAAAAATATCAGTTTTTTTTATCTGAAATTTTTCAGTTTTTGGAGGTGAATTTTTCTATATATTTGAATAGGCGTGTTTTCGTAATGTGTTTCATGGAGACATATTAAGCAAAGTGTAATGAGTGCTAACAAAATATATTTTTGTGAAAGAATAAGAGCAATGAGTCTTTGATATCTTTTCAGTCAGGTTTAGATGCCCTTGCAATTTTTTTTCTTTTCATTTACACACCAGCACCTTTATTATGACTTACTGTGAATAACTGCAACCAAGTTTTGTGGAGATGGCTACTTAACTGAGGAATCATCCACAGAGGGGGTAGTATATATGCAAAAAAAACAACTCTGCAAGGAATTCAAAATCACCTAGGTTGTAGAGGGGGCCTTGTGCATAAACACATATGATTATCTGAATAAACGACAACATTTTCTTGCTGCAATGCCATTCCCTCAAGGGCTGCATTTGGATCGGCACATGGTATTGATGCCTTTACAGATTTTATTTTTCTAACAGGATATTTAAAGCATTTGTGGCATTTTATGGTGTAACCTTTAGCATGCTGGATAAAAGTTCCAGCAGACAACATTTTGATATATATTTTTTTAGTAATTTTCCAGAAAATAGGCTTTGATATTTCATGCAAATTGTCTCTTAAGGAGACAGTTTGCATGAAATATCTAAGTCTATTTTCTGGGAAAAATAAAAAAAAATATCATCAATTTGTTGTCTGCATTTTTGGTTTACATGTAGTAATGGCAGAAAACACACAAAAATTGATTTTTAAATGGCAGTAAAACAGAGAATGATAGGGGAGTGGCTTGCAAGATAGGAAAGTGTTTTGTACAGACTGGCATTACCATCTAGGCTTATGTTTGAAATTTGTCTTCATATACATGTGCTTGTTCCATAACCCTTGTCATGCTGAATAAATTAAGATGCCACGCCCACTTCCAATTTTCAGCCAGTCAGATTACTTGGTCCAGGTTGTTGATATAAATTCACATACTGAATGACAAACAGTGCAGATCTAGATCAGTTGGCTTCTTCAGAAGCCAACTGATCTAAATCTACACTGCTTGCAAAGGCAGAGTATATCTGGGTTCAGCAGGACAAGGGTTAAGTAAATTATATACAGTGATCATGAAGTTGTGAGAATGTCTTAAGTCAGTTGTTAAGATGTTTGACATTTAACATTGGTCATCACATCTAAAATAGAGTTAAGAATTATTTGATGTAAATTTGTGCTTTATAATACCAGTAGATTTATATTTTCTGTTTTGTAATATTTAAATTTATTTGAATAAGATTCAAATATGATAATATATGGACCACACGAAGTGAAAATGTGCCTTCAGTCATGCACAAAATGTGCAGATTTAGATCATCCTGCACATGTCATTTGCTTTCCATTCATACATTCTGTAGTATCCAATGGTTCTGTGAGCAGAAAGTGAAGGCCCTGATCAGACTACATTAATGCCAGGCTGATCTGGGCCTTCACAGTCTGCATATACCTGAAGACATGTTTTTGCAAGTTGTGACCCATATAATGTCTATAGTTGAAAGACATCAAAAGAGAACCTTCCTAATGTCATAAAGCAAACAACAAAGTTACCCCTAACCTGGTTAGGGCCTTTTTTTCATACTTGAAGGGTTTGAAGTTTGAGACCCTGACTAGTGAAATTGTTGACCATGACCAGTTTGCAATGAGTAGGTTAGTCTTAATCTCCACTGTTTGGTATCAGGTAGATAATCTCATAATCTTGTTTGGATATTTTCTAGACATATATAACTGTGTAGGTGGGATCTGTAAATTTTCATACCAGATTATAGATTCAGCAACTTTATGTTAGCATTATTTATTGTGCTTGCAGCCATCTAATGTATGATGTATTTATTTGTAATAAAGCTGAAATTGAAGGAGAGACAAACACAGAAAATGCCTGAGGTTTCACTGCCAGTAATACAACATGGATATCAGTCTAGTCCTATCCCCACCCTGGAAACACCAAGAGTAACCCATAGTCAGGAAGATCAGGAAGCAGCTGCCACTAAGACACTTGCAGAAATCCAGGGTGACAAGATCAAGAAGGAGGCTGAGACAGCTGGCCAGAAAGATCAGACAGAGTCAACAGATCAAACAGACATGGATAAAGATCACAAAGAGGTTGTGATACACATGTGGGCAGATTTCTTGCCTTTAGGGAAGTGGTACTTTGCACTGAGTCAGTTTGTTTTAGGTTTGTCCTGACTGTTATTTGGAGGTGATGGATGTTATTGAAACCTTCACTGAAATGGCTTTGGTAGACAATGGACACTTTGGAATGGTTGCACCTTCTGACAGAAAGGAGACAAAACAATTTTAGCAGAGTTGCCTCCCTGAAAGTTATTCATTACCCTTAAATGTCAGGATTAGTTGTGTGTATTGCATGTGCTTGTTATGTAGATATTTGGATAGGGTTTGTGCCAACCCATTATTGAGAACATCCTATGTTGATCTTCATTTCTGTACTTTAGAAGGTGAATGGAACATTGTCAAGGGAGGTCAGTCTGACCTGAAAATATTTGCCTGCTTCGCAAAAGGGGCTACTCTTAAAGAAAAGAATTTGCTCCCAATGGTAGCAAATTCTTTCTTTTAAGAGTAGCCCTCTTTGAGATGGGGAGCAAATTCTTTCCTTTAAGAATAGCCCTTTTTGAGAAGGGATTCATTTATCAGAAGAGTAAAGTCTTTCCTGCTGGAGTGATCTCCCTTCAAAAAAGGAGGCAAAAAAACAAAACTTCCTACTTAATTGAAAAAAAAAAAGTAGTACAATAAAAACTGTTAATGGTGAAAGGTGATGATTACAGATAACCATAGATGCAAATGCAGATCTGGAAGCTGCCGCCCCTATCTGTTCAGGTTACTGTGGCTACAAGGTCAAAGTTCATGGCTGAGAAAGGAAATGCTTAGGTCACATTTACAAACATTATGCTAACATATCAAGGTTTATGTTTTTGTAGCCTGTCATTTTCAGATTGGATTTTTATCCAGTTTTATGAAAAGATAGGTAGATTGTTTTATATATTTCATGTGTAAATAGATACTTTAAATGTTAGCTTTGAACTTGCAGACTGACCAGGAATCTGAGGAAGCTGCTTCTCGTATCCAGGCAGGTTTCCGTGGTTTCAAGGCTAGATTAGAGGCCAAGGACAGAGAGACCGAGGACAAGGTCATTTAAATAGTAGACTTAGTGACACATGATAGTTAAAGTGTGCTCCCATGTATTCAAATCATTTTTTCTAGCTATGATACTAACAACAGACAGATTCAGGGCATCCTATTATGCAGGTTGCTTAGTTCCAGATAAGGTGCTTTGTTTTTGTTTTCACCGAAAAAAAAAAAAGAAAAATGATATTTTTCTTATTTCTCCAAGAAAACATATGTTGTGTGTACTCAATAGAAGCTCCTTGCTGAGGCGCTTCTAATGAGTACCAACATTGTACATTTTCATGGAGAAATAAGAAAAATACTTGATACCTTTCTTATCTGGAGCTATGCAGGTTGGTCTGCATCTAGGCCCCTTATTCTTTAAATTTGATATGAGTGGTGTCCCACTTGATCTTCAAATAATGTCCCTTTCTTTTCTTTCAGAATTTTTGTTTAAACTGAAAATGTTTTGTAAGCCTTTTCACTAAAAATGTATATACTAAGAAGAAAGGCCAAGATAATTAAAGCCTTGGTTTTCTTCACTATGCACCTGAAAAAGCCAAAATATCTGGGATTTTGCTGTTTACATATTGACTGTGCCTTGTGAAAATGTGTCTTCTGGCATATCGCTATCAGCCTGTTCATCTTTGCAGTCTGATCAGGTTCTTCACTATGCACTAACAGAATCATTGGTTACTGCAGAATGTATGGATGGAGAGCAAAGGCCCAAATAATACTTTGCGCATGTGCATGATGATGACAATCTACACATTTTGCATATGTTCGAAGGTACTTTTTCATTTGACACAGTCTGTTTAACATGTATAGAGGTAAATAGATAAATCTCCAAGGGAGATTACTGACCTGAAAGTGTTTACATATATATATATATATATAGTATTTACTGCTGGATAAAAATTTCAGCAGATGACAGTTTGAAATATTTTTCTTATTTTTCCCAGAAAATGAAATAATCTTTGACATTCCTTGCACATTGTGGGCGTGGCGAAGGTGTTGTGTATCTTACATCACCAGGGCGTCCAACTGATATTGGTTTACAGTTGGGCAGGGCCTGCTATCCTTGTAGCAGGTAAGGGTAGAAGGGAATGGTTTTATTTCTTCTGTTTCTTCCCTTTCATTCCTGTTCCTCTTTCTTCCCTGCCCCTCTCTTCCATCTTCTCTACTATCTCTTCTATCTCTTTTCTCCCACTCTCTGGGAGACAACACAAAATGACCCACAAGGGTTGATGTGTCATTAAACCCAAACACAATCAATCAATCCTTGCAAATTGTCTCCTGAGGAGACAGTTTTGCAAGAAATGTCAAAGCCTATTTTCAGGGAAAAATAAGAAAACTATACACAATATGTCATCTGCTGAATTTGCCCAGGCAGTGGTAATTGTTAACAGTTAAGCATAAATAAAGCTTGAATAACACTATAAAGGCTTTACTCCAATCAAAGATGTAAAAAAAAATACTTAGGTTAACATAAAATTATAAAAAAGAGTAATTTTTTGCTTTTGAATAATGATAATTTATTAGCTTTATATTATTAGATTTAGGTTTTTTAGTTAATATAAACTATTTTTTTTTTTTTTTTTTTTTTTTTGTTAAACTATTAGTTAACCCTAGCACTAAGGAAAATTGTAGCAGACAACACATTAATTTTTTTAATAATTGTTTTTCAGAGAAAATATTGGCATTCCATGTGAATAGTCTGCTATGCTAGTCTATACAGGACCTGGTGTGGTCTGGGTCTTCATTTTTTTTAATTCATTTATTTATCTTATTTTATTTATTTATATATTTATTTGCAGTGAGCAAATGTTTTGTCTCCCTCAAAACAATTTGTATCCTAGTATTTATAGGCTTCCCTCATTTATCTCCCTTAGATAACACTAGAAAATAATTGTACTGAGTTTGTACTAAAATCAGTTTTCCAGTTTTATTCTAGTTTATTTTCAAACTAGTTCTTAAATCTGCACTTTGAAAAACAAACATATTTTATTTACATGACTTTACATGTGATGGGGTTTGAAAATTTAAGTAAATATATTATTTGGATGCAGATTGAAAAATCACTTAAGTCAGATTCAGATTAAATAATCAGGGCTTAATTTGGATGTGACATTAACCTTCAGCACTCCCTGGGTGAATTCAACAAATGACAAAATCATGATATTGCTCTTATTTGCAAGAAAAAAGGCCTTGATATGTCAAACCCAATTTTCTGCAAAAGATAAGAAAAATGTTTCATAATGTCTTCAGCTGAATTTTGTACTCAGTATAATAAACATTGAAAGCATGATGATTTAACTGTATAATCAGTGGTTAATACTTAACACTTAGCATGCTAGGTTAAAAGTTTCAGCAGATGACATTTTGAAATATTTTTTCGTATTTTTCCCAGAAAATAGGCTTTGACATTTTATGCAGATTGTCTCATCAGGAGCCAATTTGCATAAAATGCCAAAGCCTATTTTCTGGAAAAATATCACCTGTTGGCTATCTGCTGAATTTGCTGAGAGAGTCGCAAAAAAGCTTAAGAATGCCCCTTTAATGCATTTACAAGTAAAATAGTTCTTCCAGTCTTAGGAAAAAGGCTACCCTTAAATACAGGTTGTTTCCATGGTAACATAATTCAGTGGGCCCCTGCAGAGGCAGCTTCTGGACATGACTGAAATATTGATGTTTCTTACACAACATTAAGTTAACAAATTTATTTCTCATAGACACAACTTATCCTTTCCAGTGTTTCAGCTTTTACACTACAACCTCTTTATAACACAGTTCACTATAACACAGTTTTGGATATAACACAGTTTAAAGATGGATCCCAAAAATGTATAGATTATATTGAAAAATGACCATAAATGGTCATTTTTCAATATAATCTATACATTTTTGTTTGGATATAACACTGTTGTTTAACTAACAGGGTTTATGCTATGGACCCCAACAATAGTGTTATAAAGAGGTTGTGGTGTATGTCTTTTTCAAGGAATTTTACTCAGCATAGTCATTATTATTGCATTTGTATAATTGTAAGCAGTATTGGGTGTGCTAACCCATTTCAGTCTAGAGACCTTAAAAGGGTAATTGGCAAACAGTGTAGACCCAGATCATCAGATGCCGAATTCTGCAGCATCTGATCAGGATCTCCACTGTTTACAAATAGTTTAGCCATTTTTCTCTATGACTATCTAAATCACATAGTCTGACATACCTAAGACTGAAATTGGACTCTTCCAATATATAGTGTGAGGGAATTTATTCAGCTTAAAATGGGTTAATACCAGAAATGAACAAATGCAGTGGTGATGACTATTTAGAGTAGAAGTTGAAATTCCTTGAAAAATGCCTAATGGCTGAAATGGAAATGATAGTTTATGTCTATATGAAATAAATTTGAAACATGATAACTAGGACAGTTAAATCTCAGCTCAACTCAGCATAATTCAGTTCTGTGAGTCTGTTCTAACAGGATAGATAATTTCTGTTTCTTTCTTTCTTTGTTTTTTATGCCAGCATAAACAATTTTAGTGAACTTAAAAGCATTCCATATAAAACTTTTCAGAAGGATCAGGAACCTGTAGACAAAGATTTAGAAGATGCTGTCACTCGTATCCAGGCTGGTTACCAAGGCTACAGGGCAAGATTAGAAGCCCAAGCTCGAGAAAACAAGGTTATAACTAGAAACAAAACAAAGATAGAATATCACTGGGATATTTTCAATCACACCTAATTTGCATAAATATATATATATATAACCTTTAGCCCTTTCTGGGAAAATTGGGTAGTGGGGTGGTTGTAAGGGCCTGGCATACTTGCATGAAATGCTAGTATTCTATTTTTTGGGGGAATACTGCATGTTGGTACTTCTGTTTCTGCACTGTCATTTACTTTTTTCCCTGCATCCTTCACTATTTTTCTGCTAATCAGCTGTCCCTTTTCTCCCTTTTTCTGGGAGACAACAGAAAGGGTTGACATTTTGTTAACCCATTGTAGTCGGGAGACCCATAAAAGGGTAATTGGCAATAAGTGCAGACCCACATCAGATGCCGTAGAATGCGGCGTCTGATCAGGGTCTCTACTGTTTGCAAATAGTTTAGCCATTTCTCTCTAGAAATATATAAATTCCCTAGCCAGGCATATACCTAATAATGAAATTGCACTTTTCCAATATATAGTTTGAGAGAGTCTATTCAGTATACAATGGGTTAAACTAGAACTCAAACTCTGGGCAAATTCAGCATAATTATGACAATCATATTATATTTGTTTCCCAGAAAAAATTTTTATGCAAATTTGCATGAAAATTCAAACACTGTTTTCTATAAGAAATAAGAAAATATTTCACTATCGTGTAGTCTGCTGAAATTTCTACCCAGCATGCTAAGTGCTAACCCTTGTCCTGCTAAATAAATTAAGATGCCATGCCCACTTTTAATTTTCAGCCAATCAGATTACGTGATCCGGATTGTTGCTATAAATTCACATACTTAATGGTAAACAGTGCAGATCCAGATCAGTTGGCTTCTTCAACTGATCTGGATCTACACGGTTTACAAAAGCAGGGTATATCCGGGTTCAGCAGGACAAGTGTTAAAAAACATCATATCAAAGCTGTATAATCATTGGTTAGTTTTAACACTTAGCATTCTGGGTAAAAATTTCAGCAAGCAACATTTTGAAATATATTTCTTATTTTCCCAGAAAATAGGTTTATACATTTCATGCAGCTTTTCTCCAGAGACAATCTGTATAAAATGTCAAAGCCTATTTTCTGAGAAAAAATAAGAAACTATCACCAATTTGTCATATGCTGAATTTGCCCATGGAGTGGTAAAGGTTCAGGGATGCACCTTGAATGCAATTACATTTGAATTGGTTTCTCTAACCTGTATTTGAAGGCAACATTGATTCAGAGATTCGATAAAAAATCATTTATTTCAGATCCAGTTCAAGAACAAGAGACTAACTGAAATTTTACAGGCTGTCAGATGCCTCATTTTATGATTGTATTAATATTTTTATAAACCTTTCTTGGATAGAAAATGTCTATTTTTTTAGGAATATGGAGCCTTTAATTTTTTAATGCCTAAAGAAAAGTGGATACCATATAATCATATAAAATAGACTGTTTCCATGTTAACAACCTCAGTTTCTGGGAATTTGATCTAACAGCATGTCTCATCACATAAATGTACTTGAGTTTATTATTACAGAGATTCCTGAACTTATTTTCTTCTACTACTTTATTTTTGTCAGCATAAACACTTTAGTAAATTTATAAGCATTTCATTTGAAACTTTTCAGAAAGAACAAGAACCAGTAGACAAGGATTTAGAAGAAGCTGCCACTCGTATCCAGGCTGCTTATCGTGGCTACAGGGCAAGATTAGAGGCCCAGGCCAGAAAAAACAAGGTTATAACTAGAAACGAAATAAAAGATACTATGGGGATATTTTTATATGTATATATTGTATAAATAAATTCTAAGAGGAATGACCCTTGAGAGCAATGTACACACTCAAATATCTGAAAACAGGTGAAGTGTCATGTTTTCTGGGCAAGGTTAGCTAGTTTTTCCCAATTAGGCCTCATCAGTGACCCTCATATAAATTGTAAAAAATCCCAGAGTGGACTCAGTGATCACAAAGAACCAGAAAATATAAACTATGCCATTTTTAATATAGACCTGTATCTAGTAATCATTCTTTATAACTCTATAGCGAGCCGTTATCGGCCCATCAGGGTAGCTGACAGGCCGATAACGGCCCACTATAGATTTATAAAGAATGCTAGCTGGGATATATATAAACCTATTAAGCCTATTATAAATAATATGGAGATACCCAGGAAAGGTTACAGTCATGGAACACAGCCCTCCCAAGGTACCAGATAAAGGTTTGATTAAATGACAACACAATATATAATACTTCACTGAAAACAGAACAAGTGATAAAACAAACTTAGTGGAGCTGCAACAGAGAGAATGCCTTGATACAGTCAACATTAAAACTATTGGGGGCTTAACACTTTCAGTGCTATGAGCAAATTCAGCAGATGAAAAATTGATGATATTTTTCTTACTTAATCCAGATTTGACATTTCATGCAAATTGTAGACAATTTGCATGAAATGTCAAAACTTGTTTTCTGGAAACATAAAAAAAAAAATATGTCATTTGCTGAAAAAAAACTTACCCAGAGTGTTAGGCATTAAAACCATTGGTTGGTGGCTTAACTAGGTTTAACATTCATCTTTAATCCTGATACAGTTACAGCTAATAGTTTGGTTCACCTAGGGGTAGTCTTAAGTTGAAGTCTTAATTGAATGGCATGTCCAATGTAAAAATAATCAAATTCAAGGCTGAAATAAAGAAACTAATCATTTCTGCTGTCCAGACTGTGGAAAATTTTGGGTGTCCTTGTAACAGTGAGGGGATTAACATTATTCATTTCAAAGAGGTTTGGTGTCAGGTGCAGAAAATAATATATAAACTCATATTTCAATCCAGCAAAATATTATAGCACCCAATATGCACTGTTTTTGCAATAAAAAACTGTTGATGTTTTTATTTCTCCACAAAAGCATATGTTCATTGGGATTTTTTTTTCTTCATTTTTGAGTTTCTGGAAGGTGTGTTATTGGAGTCTGAGGGAGGCTTCATTTCAACTTACTAAAAATACATAATACAGTATAAACTCAATGGCTCAAACACATATGGCTTGTTTACCCTGGCTGATTCGAACTCTTTTTTCAGTCTCTACAAAATTCTTCCAATAGCTCAAGAAAACAAATATTTAGGGATTTTTTCTTATTTTATTATGGAATTGTATGTTGTGTATACTCATTAGAATTGCCTCATTGAGGAAATTCTAATGAGTACACTCAACATACAATCATTGTGTAGAAAATCGAAAAGATTTCCCTAAATTATCGCGATTTGCTTCCTGAACTGGTGCCATGATTAACCCTCAGTGGCTCGACCTACCCATGTCTCGAACGAATTTCTGTGGTCCCAAAGATGTTCAAGCCATTGAGGTTCGACTGTACTGACCAAAATTGATGTATTTCACAGGAAAAATGTTTTGTCTCTTTATATTATACAAAATATGTTTTCATGAACACTTTCCAGAAGGAACAGTCATCTGAAGACATAGAAGGTGCAGCTAGTCGCATCCAGGCAGGTTACCATGGCTACAAAACCAGAACACAGTTCCTGCCTCAGGGAGAGAGAACTAAGGTCTACTCACTTTGCTGTATTTTACTTCATGCTTTTAGGTTGAAGACAGTTAGCTTAGAGAGAATAGTTTTTGTCAAAATGAACTGTGACAAATGAAGAGGTGCACTAAAATGCTAAATCAGTGTGTTCATATCCTGTCTGTGGTGCGAAGGTGTCGTGTATCTCACGTCACTGGGGCGTCCAACTGATATCGGCTTATAGTTGGGCAAGGCCTGCTATCCTTGTAGCAGGTAAGGGTAGAGGGGGAATGTTTTTATTTCTTCTGTTTCTTCACTTTCACTCCTGTTCCTCTTTCTTCCCTTCCCTCTTTTTTTCATCTCTTCTACTGTCTCTTCTATCTCTATTCTCCCTTTCTCTGGGAGACGACACAAAATGACCCACAAGGGTTGACGTGTCGTTAAACCCTAACACAATCAAACTGTCTGTTTAGAGTCATTGGTCTGCATAAGATGATATTATACCAAAATATTTGGGTGCTTATTATCACCTCAGTTAACCTAGCCCAAGACTATGAGTTAAGTTTTTGACTCACCTGAGCCTTGGCTCACAAGCTGAGCTTATAGTATAGCAAGGTTCTGTCAGTCCGTGTGTCTGTCCACTCTTTCCAACAAGAATATCTCCAAGGCCAGTTGGCCAATCTTGATCAAATTTCCTGGTACCATCATTAGGGTGGGGGATTGGCTGTATTAGATTTTAGGGCAGATCTGGTCAGAACTTTGGTTTCCATGGCAACCAAAAGGTCCAATAGACATATAATGGGGAAAATGTTGTCCGGAGGATAGCAACTTCATTTTTGATCAAAGCTATATCAAACTTGCAGATAACGAGGACAGGCATAAAATCTGGCTGGGACAAGTTCAATTTTTACTCAGTTTTGACTATTGGCATGAGAGTTAATCACCCTTGAGGGCCCCACAGACTTCCGAAAATGTTGTCGGGGCAAAAGCTATTTCATATTTGATAGAATCTTCATCAGACTTGCAGGTAATGAGATCAGCTATTGACTTTTGGATGAGTTTGATTTTGGGGCAAATTGGATTATTCACATGAGAGTTACTTGCCCTTTAGTCTCCCATAGACATATTATGGGGAAAATGTTGTCCAGAGAATAGCGACTTCATTTTTTCATCAAATCTTTATCAAAGTTGCAGATAACAAGAACAGGCATAAAATCTCAGATAAGTTTGATTTTGGCTGACTTTCGACTGTTAGCATGAGAGTTACCTGCCCTTGAGGGCCTCATAGACTTAGGAAAATGTGGTCTGGATGACAGCGATTAGATTTTTGATCAAATCTTCATCAGACTTGCAGGTAATGAGATCAGCCATTGACTTTTGGACGAGTTTGACTTTGGGGCAGATTGGATTATTCATATGTGAATTACTTGCCTTTTAGTCTCCCATAGACATATTATTGGGAAAACGTTGTCCAGACGATAACGACTTCATTTTTCATCAAATCTTCATCAAAGTTACAGATAACAAGGACATGCATAAAGTCTCAGACAAGTTTGATTTTGGCTGACTTTCGACTATTACCCACCCTTGAGGCCCTGTAAAGTTTGGAAAATGTTGTCTGCTCAATAGCAGTTTTATTTTTGATTGAATCTCCATCAGAATTGCTTGTAATGAGGACAGCCATAAAATCTTGGAGGAGTTTGATTTTGGGGCAGATCCAACTATGCAAATAAGAGTTACTTGCCCTTCAGTCTACCATAGATATAGGGAAAAATGTTGTCCGGATGATAGCGACCGTCTTTGATCAGATCTTCATTAAACTTGCAAATAACAAGGACAGGCATTAACTCTTGGACAAGTTTGATTTTAGCCCACTTTCCACTATTGGCATTAGAGTTACCTGCCCTTGATGCCTCATAGACTTAGGAATATGTTGTTTGGATGATAGCAATTTCATTGTTGATGGAATCTTCCTCAGACTTGCAGCTAATGAGGACAGCCGTAAAATCTTGGAAGAGTTTGATTTTGGGTCAGACATGATAGTTGCTTGCCATTTAGTCCCTATTAGACATATAATGGTGAAAATGTTGTCTCAATGAAAGCGACGTCATTTTTTATTGGATCTTCATCAAACTTGCAGATAACAGGGACAGACATAAGATCTTGGGCAAGTTTGATTTTTGCATCATGTTTGGACTGTTGGCATGATAGTTACCAGCCCTTGCATGTCCTGTAGACTAGGAAACTGTGCTAATGATAGCTACTTCATTTTAATGGGAAAATAGTGTCTCCATTCTAGCATGATCATTTTTGATCGAATCATCATCAAAGTTGCTGGTAATACGGACAGTCATAAAAGCTTGGGCAAGTTTGATTTTGGGCTTCCAATTTCCATTCCCAAACTTACTCTCAACAGGTATCTTAGATGACATTTATTTCCAATCAATTAGGGACATTTGAAAAAAAACTTTAAACAAAGGGTGTTAACTGTGTATGCATAAGATGAAACCTGACAAAACATAAGTGATGGTCACTTGGAGTATAGAATTATATTCATACCTTCAACTAACTGTTCCTCAGCTGAATGATCATTGCCCTCTTGGGTTACTTGTTATTTTTCCAACAAAAGTAAAATACTCCTTTTAATGTGTATCTGCACATATCATCTCCTTTACCTGGCAGAAACTCATAACTGATCAGCCAAATTAGAGAGAAAGACTATGCTAAAGATAGGACTTTTGTGAAAAAAAAAGTTAACATTTTATGTTGATTAAAATGTCAGTTAAATGGGAGTCAGTCATGTACACCCCAGTTCATTATTTGTTGTTCTTGTATCAAAATTTGAGTCCACATTAAGAATATCTTGGCAGACAACATATATCCCAAGACATACATTATGGGCATATATCTCTTAACCCTTAAAATGCCAAGAAAACCTGCATCTGAAAATGTTGTCTGTGTATGTCATCTGCTGAATATTCTTGCAAACTTTTCAAACCTGTTATTGCATACAGGCAAACAGTGTGGACCCTGCTCCTATCTGGGTCCACTCTGTTTGCAAAAATGACTTTTAAAATCACAAGCAGATGACAAAGCAAATGACAATCATTGTGAATGGCAGTTTAAGGGTTAAAACACCAATCACAACTGCAGCAGATAATATGTGAAATGTTTTTGTTGTTACTATTTTTCAGAGAAAATAATGCAGGCACTTGTGCTTAGCAGGCCTTTTTGACTTAGAATTTCCATTTGCAAAAGCTAGTGGCTGGAACTGTGGCTACATCTTTTGTAGGATTCTTTTGAAATTTGCAGGCTCCCTTACTATCATATGAACATGGGCATTTGGATTTTCAATTCAGCCTTTTTTGACAGAATTACTGCTCTTCTTGACTTAAAACTTCAATTCACAAAGCTTGTGTAATTCAACTGAACTTTTATGTATTTTCTTCTTATGACCTGAAGATCTGCATATGGTCTTAGATTTGTGATTTCAGCTATTTTTGACAGCATTGTATCCCTTTGAAAATCCTTTTGTCATACATTATTTGTAAATTTTAAATGAAGGGTTATCATATTTCTGACATGCTCCATTATGTTGGGTCCGACATTCTTTCGTGGAGATTAATCTGAAATCTTTTCTATGGTCATTCTCTGCCTTCTACTGATTCAAGAAGGTTGTCAGTTTCTGGTGAAAGAATGTGCACAAGTACTGGTTAACTACTTAGAGGACTAAACCTACCAAGTAGAAATGTGGTTAGGTAAACTGACTGGCTTGACATGACCTTTATTGTTGACTGGACCATAAAACTCCAATTCAAACAAATCCATTGTGGTAGGTGAAGTTTCGCCCTTGGCCTTTTATTTATTTTATGCTTTAACTTTTTAGACAATTATTAGATCATTAATTAAACATTCTGTATCCCTATTTTAATAAATAGTGTGGCATGAACCTTACTTCTTTGACATACCATTTGCCCATTCCTGGAATACACTCTTGGAGCACACCATTTTGGAATAAGGTCTGCCGGGGGTGGTGGGGAGTGGCAATGGTGTCGTGTATCTTACGTCACCGGGGCGTCAAACTGAAATTGGCTTACAGTTGGGCAAGGCCTGCTATCCTTGTA
Source organism: Anodontia alba (assembly GCA_964016985.1). Lineage (NCBI taxonomy): Eukaryota > Metazoa > Mollusca > Bivalvia > Lucinida > Lucinidae > Anodontia > Anodontia alba. The sequence goes on along the minus strand of OZ024821.1, from coordinate 63,707,703 downwards.
GCAGGTAAGGGTAGAGGGGGAATGTTTTTATTTCTTCTGTTTCTTCACTTTCATTCCTGTTCCTATTTCTTCCCTAATCGTCTCTTTCATCTCCTCTACTATCTCTTCTATCTCTTTTCTCCCTTTCTCTGGGAGACGACACAAAATGACCCACAAGGGTTGACGTGTCGTTAAACCCCAACACAATCAATAAGGTCTGCCTAGGTCCTATTTTACTTACAAAGCCCATATTTAGCCTGATGGACAGGCCCATTTGTTTTCCTTATAAGAATGCATCATGAATTCAGTAGATTGCAAGTAATTGGGAATGTCTCCCCTTCTATTCAGACTTTGGCATGCTGGTTAAGTAAACAGTAATAAAACATCTTTTTAGTCATGTTTTAAGTGACAGAATAATGTTTAACTTAACTTTAACCAAGTTAAAGGGACTTGATACAATTTGGTAGGTTTTTGACAATGTGTCACAAGGGAGACAACTTTTGTGACTTCCTAGTTGCTTTCCTGAACTCTTTTCTCATAAAAAAGGTCTACTCTAAAAAGAAAGAATTTGCTCCCATGGGGAGCAAATGTTGAAAGTGTATCCATTCCCCTTGAACCTTAAACTTATGATTTGATTACAAGCTTCCTTGACTGAATTATTTTTTTCTTTTTTTTTTTTTTTTTTTTTTTTTTTTTTTTTTTTGTTGTTGTTGTTGTTGCTATTTTTTTTGGAAAGTGTGTAATTGGAGTCTGAGGGAGGCTTCATTTACACCAGCTTAATGCACCATAATGAATTAAATTGATCCACTTCATAGGAGAAATATATTGTGCCTCTTTATATTACACAGTTCAAGTCAGTAATGTTTTCCTGAACACTTTGCAGAAAGAACAAGAACCATCCCAAGAAACTGAAGCTGCAGCTACTCGTATCCAGGCAGGTTACCATGGCTACAAAACCAGGAGACAGCACTATACCCAGGTCTACTCAAATTTCTGTATTTTACTTTTTCTATGTGCTTTTAGGTTCAGACAGTTTGCTTACATAGACCATTGACAGAATACTTTTTGTCACTTTTACTTTATGCTTTTAGTTTGAGACTGTCTATTTACATAGGCCATCAAAGAAATTTTTGATATGTGTCTACATGCATTTAGGTTGAGACAGTATGCTTACATAGGCCATTGACAGAACATTTTTGTCAGTTTACAGCATGCTTTTAGGTTGAGACTGTTTATTTACATACGCCATCAAAGAACATTTTGTCATGTTTCTACAAGAATTTAGGTTGAGACGGTATACTTACATAGGCCATTGACAAAACTTTTTTATGCTTTTAGGTTGAGACTGTTTATTTACATAGGCCTTCAAAGAACATTTTTTATATGTTTCTACATGCATTTAGGTTGAGACAGTTTGCTTACATAGGCTATTGACAGAACATTTGTTTTGTCACTTTACTTCATGCTTTTAGGTTTAGACGGTTTGCTTATATAGGCTATTAACAGAATAGATTTTTGTAAAAATGAGCTGTGACAAATAGTATAGTGCAATTTATGCCTCTTGTTAGATCAGTATTTTCATATCCAATCTGTTACATAGACAGCTAGTATGCAATAAACCACACTTGTGCAGTTGTGCTTGTCACAGATCAAATTTTTTACTGATTTTTATTATTTTAGTTCATTATAATAAACAGATATGATACGTTCTGGAGTATCTTGTATATACTTAGCTGTTGCATATCACTGGACTGTAAACAGCACTTATTATTATTATTTTACTACATTAATTTCATGTTGATTTCTGGTTACTCAACTTTTTGATGAGCCATCAAAATAAAAACGTTATAAAATTTGCCTATATGACACTAAATTTTTATCAGATAAATTGAGAACTCAGTGAGGCTTTCAGCCCAATGATTTATGTAACATGATAAATATACGGTATGCATATGCCATGCTACAGAATTTTAGCAGCTACAACTCATTTATTATAGTTGGTAGAAATACAGCTTAACATATTATAGCTCAGAAGAGGCCATTAGTCATACATGTAGTTTGCGTATATTGTTATTCATTCAACACTTTTATCTATATATATTGTTTTTACAGCTTGCACTTCCATCATTGGACAAGATAGTAGTTAACTGTCATTTTAGTCTTTATATCAAGTTTCTTTCTTAGCATGTTGTCCATTATTATGTTATGAAAACACATGTAGTTCCATAATTGTTACAAAGCCCCAGATAAGCGAGACATCTTGAAATATTTCCTATTTCTCTGTGGGTACTACCCTATTTACCCTAAGTATTCGGACACCTCACCTCCTTGCCATATATGTTCTAAAATTTGAACCAGTACAATTCACTACCCAATGTTGTGTCTAAAAAGTGCTGGATGAGTGGCAAACAGTGTAGACCCAGATGAGACGCGTTCTGCGGCGTCTCATCTGGGTCTGTACTGTTTGCTCAGGCCTGTCTGTCCGAATACATATGGTAAATACGGGTAATTAGAATTTTCCTTAGTGAGGCAATCCTATTGAGGAACATGTTTTATGGAGAAATAGGAAAAATATAATAATAATTATTAAAGATAATTTAAGTGATAATTCCAGATAATTTTTGCAATTTTTGCATCCAAATCAATGAGGCAATTCCAATGTCAGTACCTACAATATATACAGATACTGAATTTGTTTTTAAATGCGGAAAAACTTTCATGGTGAAAACATCATTGTCATGGCGCTGTAAATAATCTCATTCATTTTATTAAGTGCTGCGGGTGTTGGGAAGAATACATTGGCCAAACAGAGGTTACCCTATGCCACAGGATCACTGTTCATAGACAGTAAATTCAAGAATTCTACTACAGTCAAACCTGTCCTATAGGCCACCTTTATTAAGCAATCCCCTGCCTTTAAAGGCCACTACTGCAAATCCCACTAAAGGCAAAGAAGTGGAAATCTACCTGCACTAAGCAAGCACCTGTCTTATACAACCAGTTTTTGGCTTTCCCATAGGTGCTTGCTTAACACAGGTTTGACTGTAGAATGCTTTATGTCAGCGGCCATATTAATAGCTGTGCAAAAAAAACAACAAGTAAAATTTAAAATATTACCATTATACAAAATGCAAATTGAAAATATAACTTCAAGATAAATGAAAGAAAATTATTTCATAAGCCTTTTCAAGCTAATGTTAAATATTTTAGCCGTACCGTTTTATAACAATAAGGACATAACGTCATTTCCTTGATTAAATAACATTGTTGCTATTGACGCCAGCATCAATAGGATGTCTCCTGAGGATCTACATATTTTAGTAGTGAAATGTGTTAAGAAAAAAATATTTTGTGGTTAATTCCAAGAAAAAACTAAATTGTGACATATAGAAGCAATCATGTTCATTTTCTTTACGGCAGCCCCTAGCTCTTCAGAGTCAGGAGACATAACAGCTGTACCACTAAGCTTGTTAAAAAACAAGTTTCATGGAACAGTATTATACTTGAATTCTCATCAGATATCGTATAGTTTTGGTGCGCTAGAGCACTCATTTCATACAATGAGCTCTCTGGAGCCACAGGATACTGAAGCTTAGAAATATAATTATAATTTAAAATTTAAACAAACTTCAACAAAGAATTCCGGCCCAGGATCATTGCTGATGCAAATACTTCAGAAAATAGTGTATAGGTAGAAATATGAAATATCACTGGACTGAGTGAAGTTCCAACCCACACCGGCTTTGATGGCAACGCCTAGCCCTTCAGAGTCAGGAGACATAACCACTGCACAACTACGCTTCTTAATAAAAAAAGTTTCATGAAAGAGTATTATGCTTGGTTTCTCTGAATGACCTGTCGGATAGGGTATATTTTTGGTGCGCAGCAATAATATATACAATGTATTGGTAAAAAAAAAAAAAGCAAAATTATCTTCTGAATGTTGTTTTTTTTTTTTTATTTGGAGCTATGGATTACACATTTTCATCAAAAAAATGACTTATTTGGAGCTTTGAGAACAGCAAGGCAAAACGATTTTGACAGTTGCCTCCCTTGAAAGTGTATCCATTCCCCTTGAACCTTAAATTGTTATGATTTGATTACAAGCTTCCTTGACGGCATATTTTCTCTTTTTTTTGTTGTTGTTGTTACGTTTTTGGAAGTGTGTAGTTGGAGTCTGAGGGAGGCTTCATTTACACAAGTGTAAAGTCTGAGGGAAGCTTCATTTACTCTAGCTTAAAATCTGAGGGAGGCTTCATTTACACAAGTGTAAAGTCTGAGGGAAGCTTCATTTACACTAGCTTAAAGTCTGAGGGAGGCTTCATTTACACTAGTGTAAAGTCTGAGGGAGGCTTCATTTACACTAGCTTAAAGTCTGAGGGAGGCTTCATTTACACTAGCTTAAAGTCAGGGGGATGTTTCATTTACATTAGCTTAAAGTCTGATGGAGGCTTCATTTACACTCTTAAAGACAGAGTAGACTAGCTAAACTAATGCGCCATAATGAATTAAATTGATCAAGTTCACAGGAGAAATATATTGTGCCTCTTTCTAGTATAATAATGTTTTCATGAACACTTTGCAGAAAGAACAAGAACCATCCCAAGAAACTGAAGCTGCAGCTACTCGTATCCAGGCAGGTTACCATGGCTACAAAACCAGGAGACAGTACCATGCCCAGGTCTACTCAAATTTCTATATTTTACTTTTTCTACATGCTTTTAGGTTCAGACAGTTTGCTTACATAGGCCATTGACAGAACATTTTTGTCACTTTTACTTTATGCTTTTAGGTTGAAACTGTTTATTTACATAGACCATCAAAGAAATTTTTGATATGTTTCTACATGCATTTAGGTTGAGACAGTATGCTTACATAGGCCATTGACAGACCAATTTTTGTTACTTTACTTCATGCTTTTAGGTTTGGGCAGTGATAATTGAAGTGATGATTCCAGATAATTTTTGCAATTTTTGCACCAAAATCAGTATATATTAGTACAAAAATAGCAAAATTATCTTCTTAATATTTTCTTATTTGGAGCTATGGATTACACTTTTTTGTCAAAAAAAAATGCCTTATTTTGAAAACTGTTTTATAACATTCTGTAACAACCTGTAATGCTCTTTGCACCCTTTATAAAATTATCATTAGAAAATGTTTTGAAATATCTTGCTGTTTTCTCAAACAACTGGAGCTTGAACTTTCATGCAAATTGTCTTCTAAGGAAGTGATACATAAAATATGTCAAGCCTTGTTTTCTGGGGAAAATGAAATAAATATCATTTGGGTTTATCTTTGCTAGTTTAATTCATCTTCAGTGCTTGTCCAATTCATCTTCATTGCTCAAAAAGATATAAAGTAAACAGGTATTTCATATATTTAACCTGTAGTACTCGCTGAATAAATTCAGCAGATGACAAATTATGTCCCCCCCCCACCCCCCCCCACACACACACACACAAACACACACTGAAGGATGTGGGGACGTATTGTTTTTGGGACATATCCCATTGATGTCGGCGTCAGTGTCAGTATAAAACTTTTTGTTCACTCTGTAACTTGAATAGCCTTGGGAATATTTTGATGATACTTGGTAGAAATGTAGAACAGGACAAGACGACATGTCTTGTACAAGAATGACAACTCTGGCTTTCTTACATTTGGAATTATTTCCCTTTGTTTTGTTTGAAATAGATTTCATGTCCGCTCTGTAACTCAAATACCCTTTGGAATATTTTGATGGTACTTTGTAGAAATGTAGAACAGGATGAGACAATGTGTTGCGTACAAGAATGACAACTCTGCCTTTCTTACTTTTGGCATTATCTTCCTTTGTTATATTTGACAGTGCTTATGCATTGATTTTGTGTCCATTCTGTAAGTCTAATACGCTTTGGAATATTTTTATTATACTTGTTAGAAATGTAGAACAGGATGAGACGATGTGTTGCATACAAGATGACAACTCTGGCTTTCTTACTTTTGGAATTATCTCCCTTTGTTTTGTTTGAAATAGATTTTGTGTCTGCTCTGTAATTTAAAAACCCTTTGGAAAATTTGATGCTACTTGGTAAGTACAGGACTACACAACTTGTTGCATACAAGAATGACAACTCTACCTTTCTTACTGTTGGGGTTATCTCCCTTTGTTATATTTGACAGTGATTATGCATTGATTTCGTGTCCGCTCTGTAAGTTGAGTATCCTTTGGAATATTTTTATAATACTTGGTAGAAATGTAGGACAGGATGAGACAATGTGTCTCGTACAAGAATAACAACTCTGGCTTTCTTACTTTTAGAGTTATCTCCCTTTGTTTTGTTTTTTGAAATTTATTTTGTGTCTACTCTGTTACTTGAATACATTTTGGAATTATTTGATGGTATTTGGTAGAAATGTAGAATAGGATGAGATGATGTATTGTGTACAAGAATGATAACTCTGCCTTTCTTACTTTTGGCATTATCTTCCTTTGTTATATTTGACAGTGATTATGCATTGATTTTTTGCCCGCTCTGTAAGTCTCATACGCTTTGAAATATTTTTATGATACTTACTAGAAATGTAGAACAGGATTAGAAGACATGTCAAGTACAAGAATGACAACTTTGGATTTCTTACTTTTGTAATGCCCTCCCCTTCTTATTTGAATTTGATTTTGTGTCCGCTCTGTAATTTGTTGTGTTTTTTTTTTCTAAAAAACCTTTTCTAGTTGATGTTTTTTTCTTGAAAAACAGCATTTGACAGTCCATGCAAATTATCCCCATAGGAGAACATTTGCATGAAATGTCAGATGCTGTTTTCTGAGAAAAATACAAAAAAAAATGTGCTGAAATTTTTACCCAGTGTGCAAAGTATTAGCCTTAGGTAGTTGTTATAGGCAAAATCAGCAAAAGCTAGGTTAACTGTATAAAGTTCTTAACCCACTTACTCACGCAGGGTACCAAATTTACCCGAAGTATTCAGGCAGACAACAAACAGTGTAGCCCAAGCTTATCAATGTAGAGTCAGATCAAAAGCCACAGAATATGCTACTTATCAGAGCCTACACTGTTTGTCACTCATCTGGCTGTTTTAGATACATTAATGGTAACCAAATGGACATGTTTATATGTTAGGTTAAGTATGGTAAATAGTTAAGTTGCCTGAATATTTTGCATAAATATGGTAAATCGTTAACCTTTGTAAACAGTGTAGCTCCAGATGAGACAGCTTATAATGAGCCGTCTCTTCTGACTACACTACTTGCCTTCCTGTTTATTTTTATTTTTGAGCAAACATCCCTTCTGTAAATAATGAACTTGTCCAAATTCAGAGTTGTAAGGGTCCATTTATGAGTTTATTATGTGGGAAAGAGAGCTTATTGGAATAAATTTATATAATCTTTTGATAGCTCCAGAAAAGAGAGTAATTGAGTTAAAACTTGTTTTTAGTTTTCCATGAACACATATGTTGTGGGTACTCATTAGAAGTGCCTCAGTGAGGCACTTCTAATGAGTCCCCACAGCATATATTTTCTTGGAAAAATGGAAAAAAAATCAATACTTTTTGATTGAAAAAGAGTTTTATCAGGTGCTATGCCATGTTGTCAAGTTATTCAGCTTCTGTTTTTTGCTTTATGATGATTAGATTTTTGCTGGTTTTGACATGATGCCAAATGGCATTGCCATTTTCCTTACAAAATGAGGTGGGAGAAAACCTGTATAAATAAGTCTTCAGACACATAATTCCCACCTTTGCCTCACAGTCTGTGCAATCTTGTAAAAGTCTTTGCTGTTCATCTACATGGTAGAATCTTCTACTACATAAACAGCCAGTGCAAAAATGCTGACTTGAGAGCACAAGTCTACAACTGGTCTGGGTTTTTATGTTTGTATATGCGTTATGGGTAATTTTCCCTGGTAGACTGGTTCAGTAATAACAACTTTACATTGTTAGCATATATTGTGTAAATCAAAGCTTATATTTGTTACTGTAATAATACTTACTTTTTATGATATTTACTGACTGTGAACAGTTCTTTTTTATGTTGCTATAGTTACCAGAATGTTGTTCAAATTCTACAGTAAATGCTCGGGAGCAAGTTTCTGCCTGAAGTTGTCCTGTCTGAAAAGTTCTTATGTATATCTTATCTTTTAACAAGCGCTCTGGGCAAAATTTTCAGCAGATGACAATGTGAAATATTTTTCTAATTTTCCAGGAAACAGGCTTTGACATTTCGTACATATTGTCTCCATTGGAGACAATTTGCATGAAATGTCAAATCTTACAACACAAAATGACTCACAAGGGTTGCTGTGTCGTTAAACCCCAACTAAATCAATTGTTTTCTGGGGAAAATAAGAAAAATGTCATGAATTTGGCGTCTGCTAAGTGAAAGTAGAAGCAGATAATGAGACAACCATTATGAAATAACAAGTGCTATTGTTTGGAAGTATAAGAAAATATATAATTCATTTGTTGTATGCTAAATTTATTTTTAATGTGTAGAAATTAGAAACATGTATTTAAAAGTGCATGCTGTAAACCAAATTATGTTAACTGCTGCCTAGCAGCAATTCACATGAAATATCATGTCTTATTTTCATGGAAAAAATAAAAGAAGTATTTTAGAATGTCACCTGCATCAGTTTTGAGTGATGCTTCAAAGGTTAATCAGTGACAAAGAATCTATTAGGCTACAATAAAGTAATTGCATGTTCCAGGTCACTGACCTTGATTCCTGCCTGTTTGCATATGAAAACTTAACCATTACCTTTCTCTGGACTTATTCAGCAGATGACAATTTGATAATACTTGTCTTATTTTTATATAAAACAGGATTTGACATGTCAAATCCTGTTTTCTGGGAAAAATAAGAAAAAATATTCAAATATGTCTGCTGAAAATTTACCCAGAGTGCTAAGTGTTGATACTATTTTTTAAGGGATTGGACCAAACAGTTTTCTACTTTACTTTATTTTCCCAGTATGGTCATGGTTATGGTCATTTGGAGACAGTGTGAATGTAACATCAAAGGCTATTTTTGATAAGATAAGAAAGATATTTCAGAATGTCTGCTGAAGTTTTTTCTCAACATACTAAGCATTCAAATAGTTACATTAGTTATAGTAGAAAGACCTTTGGGATTTCCAGAATTTGTTGGCCAATAGAATAAACATGATTTTTTGATCTGAAACTGTTATCTGTCTTGTTCAAGAAGAACATTATTGTATTAGTCTTAAATATTGGACACCTTAATCTCAACCACTCTCTTGGCTAATTCAGCAGATAACAAATTGATGACAAATTTTTTTCCCCAGAAAACAGGTTTTGACACAAAAGACAATTTGCCGGCCTCGGTGGCTCAGTTGGATGCGCCCTCCGACTGAAGACCAGGAGGTCGCGGGTTCAACCCCCGCCAAGGTCGGCAACATTCTTTTGTGGAGATTGATCATGAAATATTTTCTACGGTCATTCTCTCCCTTCCCCTGATTCAAGAAAGGCAGTTGTCAGTTTCTGGCGAAAGAATGTGCACAATACTGGTTAATCGCTTAGAGGACTAAGCCTGCCCAGTAAACATGTGGTTAGGTAAACGCACTCGACATGACCCCACTGGGTTGACTGGGCAATTAAATTTCAACACAAACAAACAAAACAATTTGCATGAAGTGTCGAAACCTATTTTCTGGGAAAAATAAGAAAAATATTTCAGAATGTTGCCTGCTGAAATTTTTAGCCAGAATGCTAAGCCTTAATGCTTTACTACATGTATATTTCTGAAATTTGAACAAGCCAATGTTACTCCCTGTTGATATGTCTAAAAACTGCTGTATAAGTGGTTGCCTGGCACCATGCTCTGAGGTTTACATTTCTAATCTAACAAAGGAAAATTACTCCTCCTTGACTATTTTTCTACATATATCATTTCCCTTACCAGTCAGAAACTCATAACTGATCAGCCAAATCAGAGAGATTCATATATCAATTATACAGGAGCTAGTCTATACAAGTGGCAAAGAGTGGAGACCCTGAACAGATGCCACATTCAGCAGCATCTGATCTGGGTCTACACTGTTTGCTCAGGCCTGTCTGTCCCAATACTTACGGTAAATATGGTAATTATCCAAGTGGCAACTGGATCTATGCCAGCTAATTTATACCAAAGCTCAGTCTTCGAGTATGTTTTTCACATATTGTGAATGTTTGCATGAAAGCATCAAGTGATATACAGCAGTAATGCATAACAAACATGTTTGTTTGCAGAAATGACTTCAAGAAGTTTTATGAACCAAGGCATTTATGAGTTTATTATTACAAGTTAATCATTGTCAGTAAATTCTACCAAAACTAGGCAATTCAGTACTTAAACATATTTTGCAGTGAACCCTCATTACAACGACAGCATTGGTTGGTTCCCAAAGACATTGCCATTGAATTTGCTTTTGTACAGAATACCTAATGAGCAGATTGATATGTAAGAAAGGTCTTGTTTTGTTCTTATTTCCCCATAGAACGTATGTTTTGGATATTTGTTAGAATTGCCTCAGTGAGGCAATTCTAACAAATATCCAAAACATATGTTTCTTTAAAGTATTAAATACAAATCTCTTGCATAATTTGTGACTAATTGTTATCTCTTAAGTGAAGGTTTCTTGGCAGTCAAATTGTCATAAAAACAAATTTTGTCGTTGTATCGAGTATGGGTATAAAGAGGGTTGTCTGTATTTCAACACTTGGTCATATACACAAATATAACAAATAACATATTAAATTGGATAAAAATAAAAGCAGTCTGCTTGTTTGGTTCCTTGTGCTAAAAATTGGTTATAATAAACATAAACATTACAACTACCAAAATTTGAACAGTGTCATTTGGCAACTTAAAACTTGACTAAAAAGATGGAATGGCAAAAAGAGCATTCTGATCTGGGTCTGCACAGTTTGTTCGGGCCTAGCTGGTATTTTATAGATGAAATACGATAGTTTATGAAATGGAAAAAAGGACTATCTTTTTTGGATTTTGATTTGGTTATTCTGAAATATTTTCAAGATCAACCATTTTATTAGCTCGCCAGGACTATGTCCCTGGAGAGCTTATGTTGTCACCCAGGCGTTGGCATCGGCGTCTGTCAGCGTCCACGTCGGCGTCCGCGTCCGCGTTAGCACAATGTTTAAGTTTTCCAATGTGTGCATAGTTTTTTAACTGTTTAAGGTACTGCCTTCATATTTGGCCTAAACCTACTTTAGGGTAAGCCCTTTCAGTAGCATACACCCCCATCCCCAAAATAGACTCTTTATGTAGGTCAAGGTCAGTTCTTACTTTGTCTTTTACACCCATGTTTAAGTTTTGTGTTTAAGTTTTGAGAAGTGTACATAACTGCTGAAGTGTTCAAGATAGAGCTCTAATATTTGGCCCACACCAGCCTTAGGGTAAGACCTTTCAGTAGCACACACCTCTTCCTCAGTTTGACTCTCTGCGTAGGTCAAAGTCAGGTCAGACTTTGACATTTGAACCCATGTTCGAGTTCTGCGTTTAAGTTTTGAAAAGTGTTTGTAACTGCTGAAGTATTCAAGATACTGCTTTAATATTTGACCCACACCAATAGAAGGGTAAGACCTTGCAATAGCGCAGACCTTTTCCTCAGTTTGACCTTCTGCCTAGGTCAAGGTCAGGTTATATTTAGTCATTTAAACCCATGTTTAAGTTTTGCGTTTAAGTTTTGAAAAGTGTTCGTAACTGCTAAAGTATTCAAGATGCTGCTTTAATATTTGGCCCACACCTACCTTAGGGTAAGACCTTTCAATAGTACACACCTCTTCCTCAGTTTGACCTTCTGCCTAGGTCAAGATCAGGTCATACTTTGTCTTTTATAGCTGTGTTTAAGTTTTGAAAAGTGTACATGCTGCTGAAGTATGTAAGATATAGCTTTCATATTTCATCCACACCAGCCTAAGGGAAGATGTTTCAATTGCATATACCCCATCCCTCAGTTTGGCATTATTCCAACATTAAAGCCAGGTCCTACTCTGTCATTTCTGCTATGTTTAAGTTCTGCATTTAAACTTTAATATTTAAAAGATTGTTTTCTTATCCGATCAGCCCTTTCTGGCGAGCTGCGTTGTCTTCTGACAACTCTTGTTTCATTAGAAAATACTTTACTACAACATATTATATAGACAGACCTAATTAACTTGTACTTGAATGTCTTGTAAAAAATAATCTATCAGTTTTGATGGAGAAAGTGAAGCAAATGTGACATTTCAAGCAGGAGATACTTATATTTCATTTGCACCTGGTCTTACCTTCTATTCATTCAATTCATTCACTCTTACTTAAAGCACATTTTAAAATTGCAGCAGACATTTTTTTTTTTTTTTTTTTTCAGAGACATTGAGACTTTTCATGTGAATCGTCTACGACTTGTCTTATTGATGCTTGAATCTGTCTGATTTTTGTCGTGGCTGCTTTAGCATGCAGGAGGAACATAGGGATCACTTTCCCCCACCAGCATTGCTGTTAGTGTTGTCGTCATTGATGGTGTCAACAATGTTAAGTCTATGTTTAAGCCCATTCCTCAAACACCAAGGCTTGTAGGTTAATGAAACTTCATACATGCATCCACCATGATGCACCCTGCCCACTGCCATCAACAGTTACTGACCTTGATTACTTTTCATGCTTGGCTAAATAATGTTTAGTCTTTGCATTTTAGCCATTCGGCAAACTTTTTGATTGATTTTATTTATTTTTTTTTATTTTTAGTGAATTTACCTACTGAATTCCAATTCACTGATGTTTGTATTTTACCCATAATGCTTAACCTGTACCACATTCTGGGCATTACCACTCTCTGGGCAAATTCAGCAGATGTTAAGGATAATTTTTTTCTTATTTTTCTCCAGAAAGTAGACTTTGACATTTCATGCAAATTGTCTCCTAATCTGCATGAAATGTCAAAGCCTATTTTCTTGGAAAAATATTTGGCTGCAATTTAGTGTGCTAAGCGTTAAGTAATGTCAGGAAATAACCTCAAAGGGAAGCCGCCTCTTACCTGTCACTAGTGAGTAACCTTTACCTGTGTGTGAAGGAGAAATAGATGTACTTTGCAATGTCAGCAGAACAGAGCATTAGGAACCAACTTGTTCACTTTCCTCCGATAATTGGACTGTGTCATGAAAAAAGATACCTTATACCTTGCAAACCTGTAAAATCCCTGATCAGTCTGCACAGTCCGTTAGTCTGATCACAGCCTTTGCTGTTCTTGAGATTAAAGAATCAAATGCTATGAAAATATATTGAAGGCTGGACTGTGGCTGCACAGATGCATTTGCTGATCTTTACCTTCACTAGATACATTTGTTCTATGGTCCCTTTTCTAATGCACAGGCTTATATTTACTATCTCCTTGCTATTATAATGTGGCTGATTTGCTGATCAATTTGTTCTCACACACTTAGCTTCTGTGTCCTTCTTTCATTCTTTCTGCGGGATTTACTTTCTCTTAAAAAATGCCTGTAAGTAAGACTACTGTAAATATTCTAATTTGAAGTATGAATGCTGTAGCTACTCTATTTTCAAGTAAGACTACTGTAGGCAGTAAAATTTGACACAAATTATGGTATTATCAGCGTGCAGGGAAGAATGGCAATTAGCAATGCAATTGCCACCCATCAGAGTGCCCCCAGTATCAGTTGGTCACTTTCCTTCATTACACTGGCAGAATTAAGTGATTAAATCTTTTAGTTATTGCTACTAATATTTGAAATTTTAAGGTTTACATTATGGTTTTTACTACAAATGCTTTAGTATTTCCAGTGTTAATTTTATGCACCAATAAATTCTTGAAGTGTTCTTTTATTTTCTATGTAAAATGTTTCTCATAGTTCTGTTATGTACAGTGCTGGAGTGCAATGTAAAATAATTTTGAAGTTTTCGAGTGTAGTCAAGTAAAATATTTTTGAAGATTTTATGTAAGTTTGTTTGTTGTTTTTCTTTCCTTTTTTTTCTTTTGTTTTTTGTTTTTTTGTTGTTGTTTTTTTGTTGTTGTTTTTTTTTTTTGTTTTTTTTTGTTTGCAAACCATAGTTAATGTGATACCATTTATAAACACTAATCTAGTATCTTTATGATTCTAGCAGGTTTTGTAATCTGTAGTTTTATATCCACACGATAATTGTAGGGTAATGGATTCACATTGATCTTCCAGGTCTGTCTGCCTACTGGTCCATACACACAAGGTAGATAGGTGGCTAAAAATTTGATATGTGGCAAGCCACGTAAGAGATTTTGCCACTTACATATTTTTAATGCTGATGTTTAGCCACATAAATGTCCCTCTGTTAGAATGTCCATCCATGCATCCGTCTGTCCGTATTTTCATTTTCAGATGATAACTTGAGTAAATTTCAGTGGATTTTCACCAAACTTGGTATGTGCATTGATATTTTGGAGATCTGGTTTGAGATTACTAATGGGCAAATTTTATCAGTTGTTAAGTTATCTGCCAGCCACACGATAGTGGCAGGGTATTAACTTTTCATGTTTTTTATTGAAGAATAGGGTGTCTGACCAGACTATTCAGGCTTGTTGATGTCTTTCCATTATGTACATTACATTTTGTGAAAAGTTGATTTTCACGTAGAAGGCCACAGATATTAACAATATTTCAACAAACAAAACATGGTTACTTTATAATCAATAAATAAAACAAAAAAATCTTTGTATTATTTTCAGCAGAACATCATCAGAACATTCCTTGTGAATAAGAGATGATAACATGTGATACTAATATACCACTTAATGTATCATCAATTTCATCAATATGTAATGCTGATTAATGCCAGTAATATTGAACAGCTGGCCAAAAAAAAACAAACAAAAAACATTTAGATGCTCTGCCGCATTCCCATAATTCCAAAAAAGGAAGGTATCCAGATATTTTTTTCTGTCATGCTGAATAAATTAAAGATGCCACACCCACTTCTAATTTTTAGCCAATCAGCTTACTTGATCGAGGTTGTTGATACAAATTTAAATACTGAATGACAAACAGTGTAGATCCAGATCAGTTGGCTTCTTCAGAAGCCAACTGATCTGGATCTACACTGTTTGCAAAGACAGGGTATATCCAGGTTCAGCAGGACTAGGGTTATACTGTCAACAAAAGAATTATTGAGGAAGTTCAGGATGTGCCACATTTGCAGTTCATGGTCTACCTCAGAGACTGAGAGGAAGAGCAAACAAATAGGAATATCTACCTACCATATTTACCCTGAATATTTGGAAACCATAACCCAGAGCTGTGGAAATACCATGCTCAACTTGTCCTACTTGTCACATTTCCTTGACAGGTAAGGACAAGTAAGAAACTTCAATGTACATGTACTTGTCCTGGAATAAGGATTTCATAGCTCTAGCTAAGAAGAATATCCTGATTATGAGATATATAGTTTTCTTATTTCTCAAAGAATGCATGTGGGTACTCATTAGAAGCACTTCTAAGGAGTACCCACAACATATGTTAATTTTCCTCTAGAAAAAATAAAAATACAAATTTTCGGACAGGTAAATCTTGTTTTGATAAGTGGATTTTGACCATTTACTTGTCCGTGGACAAGTGATAAATTTGATAATTCCACAACTCTGCATAACCCCTAATCATACTTCTAGAATTGATACAAGTCTTTTTTACTACCTGTTAATGTGTCCAAAATATTGCTGGATAAGCAAAAACAGTGAAGGCCCTGATCAGACACTGCATTCTGATCTGGGTCTTGACTGTTTACCCAGGCCTGCCTGTCCCAATACTTAGGGTAAATATGGTAAGTGACTGGCCAAGCCACAAGCAGGTTCCAACAAATGCATCATCAGAGGCACTTTGGCAGTGTGATTCTGATGAGTGCAGACAACCATAAGTTCAGATGGGGAGCTTTTTTTCTCAACCAAAACATATTGATTTTTTTTTTTTCTTATTTCCCACAAAACCTAATGTTGTGGATACTTTTTAACACTTAGCACTCTGGGTAAAAATTTCAGCAGACAACATTTTGTAATGGAGACAATTTGCATGAAATATCAAATCCTGTTTTCTGGGAAAAGTAAGAAAAATATCACCAACTTGTCATCTGCTGAATTAACACAGAGAGTGGTAAAGGTTAAAAGTGCCTCACCAGTGTGCTTCTATTAGATACCCACAACATGGATACCTACACAAATGTGTGAAGAAATAATAAATTATTTATATGATAACCCTCTTATCTAGAGCTATGTGACAGCATATGTTTCAATAATGCTGGTAAAAAAAACAATTATGTTCTGTACTTACCCTAGATATTGAGACACTTTAGATCCTTACCATAGTGGTCCTAGATTTTGAGCAAGTCTGTTGCCGGCCTCGGTGGCTCAGTTGGATGCGCCGTCCGACAGGAGACCAGGAGGTCGTGGGTTCAACCCCCTCCGAGGTCGGCAGCATTCTTTCATGGAGATTGATCACGAGATATTTTCTACGGTCATTCCCTCCCTTCCGCTGATTCAAGAAGGGCAATTGTCAGTTTCTGGCGAAAGAATGTGTACAATACTGGTTAACCGCTTGGAGGACTAAGCCTGCCTAGTAAACGTGTGGTTAGGTAAACTGACTGCGCTCGACATGACCCCATTGGGTTGACTGGGCCATAAAACCTCAACACAAACAAACAAACAATTCTGTTTGACTATTTGTTCATCTATCTAAAATCTACTGGATGAGTGGTTAACAGTGTAGACCCAGATCAGAAGCAGCTGAATGCTGCATCTGGTCTAGGGCTACACTGTTTTCTCAGGCGTGTTTGTCTGAATATTTAGGGTAAATACGGTAGCTGTTTTCTTCCCACATCAGAGGAATTGTTAAGGAGGTGTATTTGGTTATAATTATGGGATAATTTTCTCCCATGCTCCATAAAAACGTGTTGTTGGTACTCATTAGAAGCGCCTTGGCATTATGGGATAATTCTCTCCAATTTTCCTTAAAAACATATGTTGTGGGTACTCATTAGAAGTGCCTCAGTGAGGAACTTCTAATCAGTACCCACAACATATGTCTTTATGGAGAAATAAGAAAAATTATCCCATTATTATCACCAAATATTCCTCCTTAACAATTCCTCTGAAACATACATCAGTTATATTACTTTGATTTGATTATGATTCAAACATGTCCAAACATTTAATGGAATTTCGTGGAATGCCAGTGTTGACATAGTTGCCTTTTTATTCAGTCAGGTAAGCTTATAATGCTTAATGATGCTTATTTAGTCTGTAATAATTCCTCATATTATCATAAGTGCTCAAAATTATATTAGTTAGAAAGTTATTATTATTATTATTATATAAAAAAAACAGCTGAAATGTTTCTTGTTTGTCTCTTTAAACTAAATCATTTGTGATTTAAATTGTCTCTACAGGTTTTTAATTACAGGAAACATAGTTCAGGATAGTTTAAATGAAATTCATGTAAAGCTTATTCAAAATATTTATTTAGCGAGCAATGCACAAAAAAGGCCCTCAAGACTTGTCTTAACAATGAAATCAGTACAGTCAGTGCAAGGCATTCTCTGTTGGTCAATATATTTTATAGTCTATAGATATTGAGCCAATAAAGACCCTGGTCAAACTTTGCACATGTGCAGGTTGATCTGGGCCTTGATTGCCTGCATATGCCATAGGGGCCCTTCACAAATCACTCATTTCATTTTTTTTGTACATAACCCTTGTCATGCTGAATAAATTAAGATGCCATGCCCAATTCCAATTTTTCAGCTAGTCAGATTACTTGATCCAGATTGTTGATACAAATTCACATACTTAATGCAAACAGTGCAGATCCAGATCAGTTAGTTTCTTCAGAATCTACACTGTTGTAAAGACAGGGTTCATCCGGGTTCAGCAGGACTAGGGTTAAAACAGACAGGCTAAAGATACAATGCTTGCATTAAGGGAAGAGGGGAATCAGAGACACCAAAAAAAACGCTGTGGAATTTACAAATATTGATGCTTCGAATTCAGGAACTCCAACTTCAAATCTTAAAGTGCCAAGCAAAATTTGTAGCAGATGACATTCAAATTATTTGCTTTATTTTTCATAGAAAATAAGTCTTGACATTTGATGTGAACCATCTGCATTTGATGTGAACAATAGACATGAATTGTCAAGACTTGTTAGCTCACCTGAGCTCTGCTCAGGATGAGCTATTGTGATCACTTTTCGTCCGTCGTCCGTCCGTCCGTCCGTCCGTCCGTCCGTCCGTCCGTGCGTCCGTCCGTCCGTCCGTCCGTCCGTCCGTTAACATTTTCAAACGACTTCTCCTCTGAAGCCGCTGAGCCAATTTTGCTCAAATTTCATATGGAGCCTCCTTAGGGTGGGGGAACGAAAGATTGCTAAAATGGTCGCGGTCCGTCGACTAAGATGGCCGCCATGCCCATATATGGTAAAAACCTTTAAAAATCTTCTTCTCCATAACCAAGGATGCCCTGGGGCTGAATCTTTGCATGAATCATCGGGGACGGGAGGTCAACCAAAGTTGCTAAAAGAATTGTCGTACGTTGTCGTTTGACCTTTTTACGGCAAGGTCAAGTTCGCTTCCCTATGCATTTATATGAGCTCTATACATTTGAATGGGAAAATTGTTAAGAGTTTCAAACGACTTCTCCTCAGAAGCCTCTGAGCTAATTTTGTTCAAATTTCATATGGAGCCACCTTAGGGTGGGGAAACAAAAGATTGCTAAAATTGTCACGGTCCGTTGACCAAGATGGCCGCCATGCCCATATATGGTAAAAACCTTTAAAAATCTTCTTCTCCATAACCGAGGATGCCTTGGGGCTGAATCTTTGCACGAATCATCGGGGACAAGAGGTCAACCAAAGTTGCTAAAAGAATTGTCGTACGTTGACGTTTGACCTTTTTACGGCAAGGTCAAGTTCGCTTCCCTATGCATTTGTATGAGCTCTATACATTTGAATGGGAAAATTGTTAAGAGTTTCAAACGACTTCTCCTCTGAAGCCTCTGAGCTAATTTTGTTCAAATTTCATATGGAGCCACCTTAGGGTGGGGAAACAAAAGATTGCTAAAATTGTCATGGTCCGTTGACCAAGATGGCCGCCATGTCCATATATGGTAAAAACCTTTAAAAATCTTCTTCTCCATAACCGAGGACGCCTTGGGGCTGAATCTTTGCATGAATCATTGGGGACGAGAGGTCAACCAAAGGTGCTAAAAGAATTGTCGTACGTTGACGTTTGACCTTTTTACGGCAAGGTCAAGTTCGCTTCCCTATGCATTTGTATGAGCTCTATACATTTGAATGGGAAAATTGTTAAGAGTTTCAAACGACTTATCCTCTGAAGCCTCTGAGCTGATTTTGTTCAAATTTCATATGGAGCCACCTTAGTGTGGGGAAACAAAAGATTGCTAAAATTGTCGCGGTCCGTTGACCAAGATGGCCGCCATGCCCATATATGGTAAAAACCTTTAAAAATCTTCTTCTCCAGAACCGAGAATGCCTTGGGGCTGAATCTTTGCACAAATCATCGGGAAGGAGAGGTCTACCAAAGTTGCCAAAAGAATTGTCGTACGTTGACATTTGACTTTTTTACAGCAGGATCAAGTTTGCCTCCCTATGCATTTGTATGAGCCCCATACATTTGAATAGGAAATTGTTGAGAATTTTAAATTTCTTCTTCTCTGAAGCCACTGAGCCAAATTTGCTCACATTTCATATTGTGCCTTCTTAAGTCAGGGGAACGAAAGATTGCTAAAATGGTCGCGGTAGGTCGACCAAGATGGCCACCATGCCCATATATGGTAAGACCCTTTAAAAATCTTCTTCTTCAGAACTGAGGATGCCTTGGGGCTAAATCTGTGCACAAATCATCAGGGACAGGAGATCTACCAAAATTGCTGAAAAGATTATCGTACGTTGACATTTGACCTTTTTACGGCAAGGTCAAGTTTGCTTCCCTATGCATTTGTATGAGCCCCAAAGCATTTATATGGGAAAATTGTTGAGAATTTGACGACTTCTCTGAAGCCACTGAGCCAGATTTGCTCAGACTTTTAGCTCACCTGAGCATGAAGTGCGCATGGTGAGCTATTGTGGTCAGTCAATGTCAGTCGTCCATCATGGGTCATGCGGCGTGAACAATTGCTTTAAAGGCCTACTCTTCCTACACCCCAGGGCCAATTGACTCGATACTTGGTAGGAAGCATCAGGGTGAAATGTAGATAAAAAAAATAGCTAAAATCGTTCCGATTGGAAATCCAAGATGGCCGCCATGGCCGCCATATTGAAAATCTTTTTCGCTTCTTCTCCTGAACCGAAAGGCCAATTGACTCCAAACTTGCTAGGAAGCATCAGGGTGACTTGTAGATCAAATATAGCTAAAATCGTGTCGGTCCAAATTCCAAGATGGCCACCATGGCAGCCATCTTGAAAATCTATTTTTCGCTTCTACTCCGAAACCCAAAAGCCAGTTGACTCCAAACTGGTTAGGAAGCATTGGGGTGACTTATAAATCAAAAATAGCTAAAATTGTGCTGATTAGAAATCCAAGATGGCCACCATGGCAGCCATCTTGAAAAGCTATTTTTCGCTTCTTCTCCTGAACCGAAAGGCCAATTGACTCCAAACTTGCTAGGAAGCATCGGGATGACTTGTACATAAAAAATAGCTCAAATCGTGCCAATTAGAAATCCAAGATGGCCTCCATGACAGCCATCTTGAAAATCTATTTTTCGCTTCTTCTCTTAAAACTAAAAGTCAATTGACTTAAAACTTAGTAGGAAGCATCAGGGTGACTTGTAGATCAGAAAATAGCTATAATAATTCCGATCGGAAATCCAAGATGGCAGCCATCTTGAAAATCTATTTTTTGCTTCTTCTACTGCACCGAAATGCCAGTTGACTCAAAAGTTGGTAGGAGGCATTGGGGGTGACTTATTTTACTTGTAACGTTTTGAAAATTTCAGCATTTTAACCTTGTAAGCAAGATATTTCAAAAACTGTTTAAGCCATTGCCTTGTCATAAGAGTATTGGAAAAATGTTGCATGCCATCTGCATATCTGCAGTGGCGGTTTCACTCAGGTGAGCGAGTTGTGGCCCGTGGGCCTCTTGTTTTCTATGGAAAATAAAGAAAATATCTAAAAATGTTGTCTGCTGCAATTGTGATTGATGCTTTAAAGGTTAAAGCAGAGACTGCCATTTATAAACCAGATTTAGCCTGAACTCTATTTTTTTTAGCATTTTTAGCTCACCTGAGCTGAAAGCTCAAGGTGAGCTTTTGTGATCACTCACCGTCCGTCGTCGTCGTCATCGTCGTCCGTATGTCCGTCCGTCCGTCCGTCCGTCCGTCCGTCCACAATCTTTAAACAACATCTCCTCCTAAACCACTGATTGGATTTTGACCAAACTTCACAGGAATGATCCTTGGTTGGTCCTCTTTCAAAGTTGTTCAAATGGTTCCGGTCTGTTGCATATCTAGGTCACAGGAGCTAAAAATAGATTTTTTAACTAAAAACTTAAAAAATCTTCTTGTCAGAAACCACTGGACCGATTTCAATATAATTTTGCAGAAATGTTCCTTTGGTGATCCTCTACCAAGATTGTTCAAGCCATTCGGATTCGTCAAAAAACATGGCCGCCAGGGGGCGGGGCTTATTTTCCCTATGTATCTATATAGAAAACTTTAAAAATCTTCTTGTCAGAAACCACTGGACCGATTTCAATGTAATTTTGCAGAAATGTTCCTTTGGTGATCCTCTACCAAGATTGTTCAAGCCATTTGGATTCGTCAAAAAACATGGCCGCCAGGGGGCGGGGCTTATTTTCCCTATGTATCTATATAGAAAACTTTAAAAATCTTCTTGTCAGAAACCACTGGACCGATTTCAATGTAATTTTGCAGAAATGTTCCTTTGGTGTTCCTCTACCAAGATTGTTCAAGCCATTTGGATTCGTCAAAAAACATGGCCGCTAGGGGGCAGGGCTTATTTCCCTATATATCTATATAGAAAACTTTAAAAATCTTCTTGTCAGAAACTGCAGGACTGATTTCCATATAATTTTGCAGAAATGTTCCTTTAGTGATCCTCTACCAAGATTGTTGGAGTCATTTGGATTTGTCAAAAAACATGGCCGCCAGGGGGCGGGGCTTATTTTCCCTCTATATAGAAAAATGTAAAAATCATCTTGTCCCAAACCACTGGACCGATTTCCGTATAATTTTGCAGAAATGTTCTTTTGGTGATCCTCTACCAAGATTGTTCAAGCCGTTTTGATTTGTCAAAAAACATGGCCGCCAGGGGGCAGGGCTTATTTTCCCTATATATGTATCTATATAGAAAACTTTAAAAATCTTCTTGGCAGAAACCAATGGACCGATTTCAATATAACTTGGAAGGAATGTGTCTTTGGTCACCCTCTTCCAAGGTTGTTCAAGCCATCATGATTCGTCAAAAAATATGGCTGCAAGGGGGTGGGGCTTATTTTCCCTATATATCTATATAGAAAACTTGAAGAAAAATCTTCTTGTTTTCCCTATATATCTAAATAGAAAACTTTAAAAATCTTCTTGTCAGAAACCACTGAACAGATTTCAATATAACTTGGCAGGAATGTTCCTTTGGTGACCCTCTACCAAGTTTGTTCAAGCTGTCATGATTCGTCAAAAAACATGGCTGTTAGGACGTAGGGCTTTATAGCTATATAAAACTTTTTAAACCACTGGACCAATTTCAATATAACTTGGCAGAAATGTTCCTTTGGTGACCCTCTTTTAAGATTCAGTTCAAGTTGTCAAGATTTATAAAAAAAACATGGCCGGGGGTGTGGTGGAGGGGGGTGGGGGTAGTTAGTGCTGTAAAGTTTATACAAAAATCCTAGAGCAGTGAACTTGGCTGAAACTTCAACAGTAAGTATGCAAATCTGTTTGGTCAGGTGAGCGATATAGGACCATCATGGTCCTCTTGTAATGTTATTCTTAGAACCTAAAAGAAGAAGAAAATCATTTATTGATAAAAGAATATGGCAAAATATGAAATTTTACCTTCAGCTGTACTTCCAAAATAAAATGCCAGGAAGTCTTCCTTTTTTTTGAATGTTAATGCAAGCACTGCAGATAGCATTGTTGTAGGCAGTAAAAGTGGCCAAAGTGGCCAGCTGACAATAAAATAATGAGTGAAACTTCAAAATGAAATTTTTGTTTTCATATATCTTTTATTTTCATTTTACAGGAGACAAAGAAACCAGGATCACCTAGTAAGTGAAAAGTGTTTGTTTTTCTGTTTGTCTGTTTTCTAGTCTATATTAGCTGGTGTTCATGAAGGCCTAGACAATACTAAATGCAGATAGGCTAGGTGTGGAAAAAACTACATCTCTGTGCAGGACTAGTTAGGCTCTTTATTGTTTGCACAAATGGTAAAGGTCCTAAAGTTTTGAACTTTTTATTCCATACTGTTTTGGCCTAAATTTTGCTTTTTATGCAGTTGTTTCTTAAAATACTTAGTGGAATGGCAAACATCATAGACCTTGATCAGAGCAGTCTGATTTCGGTCTGCACTGTTTGCTAATGGCATTGTGTCTTAAACTTTGGTGTACAAAAATTTATAGCATCTACCACACATTGTTTGACCTATATTAGCTGCAATGTGAGATAGACAAAAAACAAATTTGACAGAGCTGCCCCAACCCCGGACCCCATCTGAAAGTGTATTCATTCCCCTTAACCCTTGTCATGTTGAATAAATTAAGATCTCACGCCCACTTCTAACTTTCAGCCAATCAGATTGCTTGATCCGAATTGTTGCTATAAATTTGCATAGTTAATGGCAGACAATGCAGATCCAGATCAGTTGGCTTCTTCAGAAGCCAGCTGATCTGGATCTACACTGTTTGCAAAGGCAGGGTTTATCGGGGTTCAGCATGACAAGGGTTAAACTTTGTTATGGAAATGGTTGAATATAGTTATGATTGTTAGACACTGTGAAAGGTTATCCAAACAGACTCTTAAGTTCAGAAAGTGATTGTTCAAACAAATGTACCCAAAAGTACAATCTGCTGGTTGTACAAACAGGATTTTTTCTTAAAGAGAGTTTTTTTAGCAAAACTGGAGAACTATGAAAGTGTATATAATAATTCGGAAGCTTGTGACCTGTTTGCTTGTGATGAAGTCTATATTTATATAGAGTAAACACTGGTTATAAGAACAAAGTGGATAAATGTACAAAAATGTAGCAGACAGCATTCTATTTTTTTACGCCCCAGACTTCAAAGAAGTTGGTATGGCATATTGCTTTGGGCATGTCTGTTCATCCTTTTGTTCATCCCTTCATTTGTTCATCTGTTAGTCACGCTTTTTTGTGGATAGCATAAATTTTGAACCGTTCGTACTAGGTTTTTGAAATTCCATATATGGATTCCAGTTGAAAAAATAGTTGACCTGTATTTTTTTTCTTACCAGGTTATGCCCCTTTTTTTTTGAGTTATGCCCTTTGATAAATATTGCAATGAACTCTTTTAAGCAAGATGTCTAAAAACTATTTGGAACTTAATAATCTGATAGGTGATGATGAGTAGATGACCTGATTAACTTTTGAATAAATTCAAAAAAATTTTCCTAAGTTATGGCCTTTAACCTTTTAAGCAAGATAGCTCGAAAACTGTTTAAGCTATTGCCTTGAAACTTGACAGGCTGACAGGGAATGATGAGAAGATGACCTGATAAACTTCACAAAACAATTTCAATTTTCTTGAGTTATGGCCCTTTGTAAACTTTGGTACATGTATTTTAATATTGTAAGCAAGATATCTAAAAACTATTTAAACTATTGTCTTGAACCTTGATAGGCTGATAGGAGATGATTAGCAGATGACCTGATTAACTTTTGAAAAAATTCTGAATTTGTTTTCTTGAGCTATGGCCCTTTGAAAATTTCAGCATTTTAATCTTGTAAGCAAGATATCTCAAAAATGTGCAGAGCATAACTTTTGAATGTACATGCTTGGTTTTTGAAATATCATGTATGGACTCCTCATGAAAAAATAGTTGACCTTTATTTTTTTCTTATCATTGTTATGCCCCTTTCTTGAGTTATGCCACTTTGAAAAAAATTGCAATGAAATCTTGTAAGCAAGATGTTTCAAAAACTATTTGAGCTATTTTATTGAAACTTAATATGCTGATAGGGGATGATGAGTAGGTGACCTGATTAACTTTTGAAAAATTCTGAAATTGTTTTCTCGAGTTATGGCTGGACATTTTAACCTTGTAAGCAAGATATTTCGAAAACTGTTTAAACTATTGCCTTGACAGGCTGATAGAAAATGATGAGTAGATGACCTGATACTTCTCAAAAAAATTTTCTCTTGAGTTACAGCCCTTTGAAAATTTCAGTTTTTTTAACTTTGTAAGCAAGATATCTCAAAAACTATTCAAGCTGTTGCCTGGAAACTTGATAGGCTGATAGGGGATGATGAGTAGATGACCTGATTAACTTAATACTGAAAATTTCTTTAGTTATGGCCTTTGAAAATTTCAGCATTTTGTAAGCAAGATATCTCGCAAACTGCTTAAGCTGTTGTCTTGAAACTTGATAGGCTGATACAGGATTATGAGTAGAGGACCAGATTAACATAAAAAAAAAACAAAAAAAAAAAACAGATTGTTTCTTTGAAAAATTTGGCTTTTGAACCTTTTAACCCATTGTAGTCGGGAGACCTCTAAAAGGGTATTGGGCAAACAGTGCAGGTCCAGATCAGACGCTGCAGAATGCAGTGTCTGATCAGGGTCTCCACTGTTTGCAAATAGTTAAGCCATTTTTCTCTATATCTAAATCTGACTGATCTACCTGAACTTGAAATTGGACTCTTCCAATATATAGTGTGGGTGAGTTCATTCAGTCTACAATGGGTTAAGCAAGATATCTCAACAATTATTTAGACTTTTGCCTTGAAACTTGATAGGCTGATAGGGCATAATGAGTAGATACTCTGATTGACTGTTTAAAAAATTCTGAAATTTCATCTTGAGTTATGGCCCTTTGAAAATTTCAGCATTTTAATCTTGTAAGCAAGATATCTCAAAACCTATTATGTGTAAGCAGTGTTAGGGTCATGAAACTGGGGATATAGTGTTTCATAAACACCAGCATAAACACCACCTCTAGTTTTATTTATTTTCAGAGAAATAAGACTTGGCGTTTCATGTGAATTGTCTGCTAGTCAGACAATTCACATGCAATGTCTGGCCTTATTTCCTCAGAAAAAAATATAAAAAAGAAAATAAAATGTTGTCTGCTGCAGTTGTGATTAGTACTTTAAGGGTTAAGAAACCCACAGTAGAATAAACTAATGAATAACCATTTACCTGCCCTTGTCGTTAGCCATTGCACTTGCTAGACATACTAATGACCTTGAAGTTTGACTTAACACCATGTTGTGGGTAAATTCAGCAGATGACAAACTGATGTATTTTTCTTATTCTTCCTAGAAAATAGGATATGCCACTTCAATTTGCATGAAGTGTTGTATCCTATTTTCTAGGAAAAGTAAGAAAAATATTTCAAGATGTCATCTGCTGAAATGTTTACCCAGCATGCAAAGTGTTAAAAATGACACAGATCTTCCTGATGTGAAGGCAACAAAGTGGAGAAGTTACGAATTTCTTTTAAGCTTCCTGAGCCGAAGGTTGATGATTAGTTATTGTGATCACCTTTCTGTCCACATTTTCAAACAACTCCTCTAAAGGCCCTGGACCATCTTTTATCATATTTCATCTGAAGCCTCCTTGGGCCAGAGGAATGAAAGATTGCAAAAATCCATCAACCAAGATGGCCACCATGCACATATATGGTAAAAACCTTTCAAACTTTAGTTTTTCCCGAACTAAGAATGCTTTAGTGCTGAACCCTTGCATACAGTATCTGGGGTGTGAGGTCTATCAAATTTGCCAAAATCCTGGTCCTAGGTTGCATTTGACCTTTTAATGCAAAGACTTGGATCTGGATATTAAGCCTTGAATGATACTACAATTGTATCATACCAAACATTTTTTAAGTTTAAAAGAAAAAGACATTACGTCATCTTCATGAGTTCTGATATAAACCTAAAGATCTTACCCTTTTCAGCCTGTTTTCCCTTTCTGTTTCTATCACTCAGAACTTTCCTTTTCATGTATTCTCTTACTCTTTTCAGCCTGTTTTCCCTTTCTGTTTCTATCACTCAGAACTTTCCTTTTCATGTATTCTCTTACTCTTTTCAGCCTGTTTTCCCTTTCTGTTTCTATCACTCAGAACTTTCCTTTTCATGTATTCTCTTACTCTTTTCAGCCTGTTTTCCCTTTCTGTTTCTATCACTCAGAACTTTCCTTTTCATGTATTCTCTGCACTCTTACTGCTCACAATATGGATGATTGTATCTATGTATATGATATGAAAAAAAAAACTTGTTGAAATAAAAGTTGAAAAAAAAAGACTTTTAAACCCATTTATGCCAAGTGACTCTTCCATCTTAACTGTTTAGACTGGTCCATTTCCAACAGAAGAACTGCCTGGTTAGTTTTTATTGTTACCATGTTTTATAGAAATTTCCTATATTTAATGCAAACAGTGTAGACACTGGTCAGATGATTCTTTGGTGTCTGATCTGGATCTACACAATTTTCCAATGTCCCTTTTATGGGACACTAGGCATAAATGGACTAAAGACTTTGACTTGGGGCTCAACATAAAAAAGGTAGACCCAGGACTGGTATGTCTAGGTAATGTAACTAGGTGGAATGTCATGCACATGTCTTAAACAGATATCTTAGTGTGATTGTTGCAATACAATTGAAAGATTGTTAGGCTTTCAAACCTAAACAAACAATACACATACACCTTTTTAGCTCACTTGTGTCAAAGGCTGTTGTGATCTAGCTTTGTCCATTGTTCAATGCTCCTCTGAAACCACTGGGCCATTCTTTGCAAATTTCATGTGGAGCCTACTTGAATGAGAGAAACAAACTTTTATTCAAAAGGATGCTGTCCATCTGCCATAATGACTTCTACTTATGAATAAATTAAAGACTGGTGATTGAAATTTACAACAAAAAAATCCTAGTAACAAACCCCTTCAGCTGCAATCCAAATTTTGTTCCTTTCCTCCCTCCACACAGGTGTTCCATGTCCCTGCTCCTAAGCTAAACACATGCAACACATTAAATCATTAAACAGCTCCTTTGAAACTATGCTTGGCCAATTTTCATTAGAGTTCACATGGAGTCTTCAGTCAGAGAGAGAGTGAGAGTTTGTTCCTGATGTTCATGATCCATAGACCAAGGTGGCTGCCATGCCAATACACAGTAAAAAAACATTTAGAAGTCTTTTCCAGAACTATGAAAGCTTTGATGGATGGGAGGTCTGCTATATTCAGTTCATGAGCCTAGGACTCATAGCTCCAGATAAGGCATGTTTTTCAACAGAAAAGAATTGATATATTTCTCGGTGAGGCACTTATTCTAATGAGTACCCACAAAATATTTTTTTTTTGTGGAGAAATAGGAAAAATATAATGTGGATACTCTCTTATTTGGAGCTATGCCAGGTTATATTTTTCATAGCAAAGTCAGATTTGCTTATCTATACATTTTTTATGTAGAAAATGTTGAAAAATCATTTTCTTAGAATGAAGTAAAGACTTCAAGTAGAAACTTATAAAATGTGATATAAGAAGCAAAGCCTTTCCCTTTTTAATCAATATTTTATCCCCTAGGGTTTGTGCTATGTACATGTGCAAAATGGTGAAAGTTTTTCAAACAACTTGCCTTTGAAACAGCCGGGCCTTTTATAACCAAAATTTCATGTAGAACCTTCTGTGGAAGGAGCATTGAAAGTGTTCAAATGGTTATGGTCATGTTGATCTAGATGGCTTCCACTTCCTTTTAGGCTGAAACATCTGTATAAACTAACACTTCAAAATGATTTTTATGAAATTTTAAACAAATAATGGAATGACAAAAGCATTCTTTTTTTTTTTTTAAATTTTGCTATGATGCTTTCTGTCACTGTTATCTGAGGTTCTTGGGCAAGTGATATAGAACCATCATAGTCCTCTTCTTATAAAAAGAATTATGAACATACTTTTGATTTGCAGGAAGCAGCCAGTTGTCCTAGTGAGTAAATGTTGTCAGTCTAATAAAGTTTATTGCTGTTTGTTTAATGTAATCAAGAATGATAGGGTTTACTTAACATTTACAGTGTAAACCTGATACATATCTGATCATAGCTTCAGAAAAAGTCAAAATCAAGATAAGTACAGACACTTCTCCATGTAAATGTTTCTCATGCTCCTTAAACTTTATGTATTAAATATGTTTAATACCCAGCTAGCATTCTTTATAAATCTATAGTGGGCCATTATCAGCCCGTCAGCTACCCTGATGGGCCGATAATGGCCCACTATAGCTTTATAACGAATGCTTACTGGGTAGGAATGACATTGATGAATACACTCACAAAACTGTCTGAAAACAGCTGAAGTGAAAAGTTTTTCTGGGTCAGACTAGCTAGTTTTGGTCAATTTGGCCTCATTAGTGACCCTCATGTAAACTTTAAAAAATCCAAGAATGGGCTAAATGATCATAATGGACCAGAAAATATAACTGCAGTAAAGTGAAGAACATGGAGATGTTACAACCTCCATTTGGCACTTACACCAGCAGTGTAAATAAATAGATTCTATAAGGAGTGACTTGAGAGTAATAAACACACTCATACAACTAATAACACCTGAGGAATTGTCATGTTTTCTGGGCCAGACAAGTTCCAGCCAATTTGGCCTCATCAGTGATCCTGCAAAGGACCAGAAAATATAAGTACTCTATAGTGAAGTGCAGGATGATGTTTTACAACCACCATATGGCACTAACACCAGCTGTAATGAAAATAATTAGATTCTAAAAGGATTGAAATCACTCACACAGCTGAAAACAGTTAAAGTGCCATGTTTTCTGAGTCAGTAGCTGTTTCAGCCATTTAGACTTTATCAGTGAACCTCATATAAACTTTCAGGAATTCTGGAATCAGCTAAATGATCACAAAGACAAGAAAATATAAACTGCACTATAGTGAAGTATGTGGAGAGATGTTTAGTGGCTGCCATATGGCATTAACACCAGTTGTAGTGAAAATAAAGATTCTAAAAGGAATGACCTTGAGAGCAATGAACACACTCACAAAACTTAACCCTTGTCCTGCTGAACCTGGATATACCCTGCCTTTGCAAACAGTGTAGATCCAGATCAGTTGGCTTCTGAAGAAGCCAACTGATCTGGATCTGCACTGTTTGCCATTTAGTATGTGAATTTACAGCAAAATTCCAGATCAAGTAATCCGATCGGCTGAAAATTAGAAGTGGGCATGGCTCTTAATTTATTCAGCAGGACAAGGGTTAAATTATATTCAGAATCAGCCTTTGGCTAAAGTGCATTTAATGGCAGCTTTAAGTGAAAACACTTAATTTGTTATGGGGAAGTCTATCAGCTAGATCTGATTACTATCTATCAGTATGCCAAAAGGTATCAAAATATTCCCAATGGTTTAATAGCCATGGCCATTTTCGCTAACTGACCACATATTATCACTACCTGACTATGGACGGACAGAAAAACAAGGTAATTGTAAGTTGCTCAATTATCCATTTGCTAAACTGCCCATCAGATCATTTCTCTTCATTGGTGTTTACTGTAGCAAACTCACAGTCCTCAAAATGACAAGATTTCTATATTATTTTAGTAATTTGGGTTATACTGTATAAAAATATACATGCTTTAATGATTTTAATCCATTTGCTAGCATGGTCATCAAATGTTGTGTACTGAAGCAAACTCACATGCATTAACTTTGTCTAAATGACTAAATATTTACCAGCTCAGTTGTTCAAAACTAACGATATCATTAGTTAACGTATTGTTAAAATTTTGATCATGAAATATGGCATATAAGATAAAACTTTTGCTGAGAAAATGTGAGCTTTTGCATGTGCAAAAGCTGCTCACATTTTTTTCAGCAAAAATACTTGTGATTTAGATATTGTACTTAAAAGAACAGTTAACATTTTGACCACTAACCAGCTTGTTAAGCTTACGATGCTTTGAACAACTGGGCCCAGTAATTCTAGTAATTGGGTATATACTATACTAAAATCCATATGTTCGTATAGCTTTTGTTACTGGGGCACCCATCTGATATTGGCTTACAGTTGGGCAAGGCCTGCTGTCCTTGCAGCAGGTAAGGGTAGAGGGGGAATGTTGTTATTATACCCCCGGCATACGAAGTATGCAATGGGGGTATATAGTTTTTGTCTTTTCTGTGTGTCTGTCTGTCTGTCAGTCTGTCAGTCTGTTAACATTTATTTTGTGTCAAAGATATCTCAGGAACTACTTTACCTAGAAACTTGAAATTTTGTACACATGACAAGTATGACTAGTTGTAATGTGGGAAAGAAAATAAGGGCCATGGGGCCAGGTCCCTTAGAGTTATTTCCCTTTGTTGTTCTGGCTATACTGATGGCCATGGCATTTATTTGTGTCAAAGATATCTCAGGAACTACTTTACCTAGACACTTGAAATTTTGTACACATGACAAGTATGACTAGTTGTATTGTGGGAAAGAAAATAAGGGCCATGGGTCCAGGTCCCTTAGAGTTATTTCCCTTTGTTGTTCTGGCTATACTGATGGCCATGGCCGGGGGTGTTAGTGAGCATATGCTCACTTCATGGTCTGGTTTATTCTGTTCTTTCACTTTCTTTCATTTTTCTCTTTCTTCCTTATCCCTCTCTTTCATCTCTACTACTATCTCTCTTCTCCCTTTTCCTGGGAGATGACACAAAATGACCCACAAGGGTTGACGTGTCGTTAACCTCCAACACAATCAATCAATCAATCAATGTTCTAATGATGCTGAAAGAACAGTTATAGTCTGTCTCAAGCATATGACCTTTCGTTGTTTGCCTTTTCCATACCATAATTTTGATCATATTTATACTGGATTAATTTGTCTAATAAGTATATAGCTGCAAGATGTTGGATGGACAAAAGTAATTATATTGATGTTCTCTGAACACGGGATGTCAGTGGTTTGAAATTAGTTGCCCTGCTGGTGTTTAATATGTTTGTTTCATTCTTCATCAAAGTAATTTGTACAGCTTTTGTGATCAATAGTAAAACCTCCGTAAAGTTTCATTTTCACTGCCTAGATACAACAGTATTTTGCATTTACCATATTTACCCTAAAATTTGGACACACATACCTGAGAAAGCAGTGTAGACACAGATCAGTCTGCTCCTAAAGTAGCAGTTTGATCAGGCTATGCATTGTTGGCCATTCCTCTTTAACCCTAAATGTCCTGCTGAACCCGGATATATCATGCTGTTGCAAGCAGTGTAGGATCCAGATTAGTTGGCTTCTGATCTGGCTTCTGAAGAAGCCATCTGATCTGGATCTGCACTGTTTGCAATTGAGTATGTAAATTTATACCAAGAATCTGGATCAAATAATATGATTGGCTGAAAATTAGAAGTGGGCATGGCATCTTAATTTATTCAGCAGGACAAGGGTTAACATTTTAAACAAATCATTATGTATTGAAATGGATTTGTCCAAATTTTTGTTTAAGTATGGGAAGGAGTTATGGTGTCCAAATAAAGTAATTACAGTATATATAACAAACTCTTGAAGTAGATACATTATACATGTACTTAGAACTACATTAGTCCATAGTTGATGAGATGAAAATACCTTTGCAACACCAGGTATTTCAATTACCAGAAGGTGATATCCATACGAAATCTGGAAAAAAAGATGTTTTAAGATACTTTAATATTAGTGAATATATATATTATATAATTTCAAGTTAAGAAAAATTAAGTAAATATGTATCAGATTTAATTTCATTAAGATTTCTAACCACAAAGCGGATACTTTATCAAGAATTCTGTAGAATTGATTTCAGTAGTTGATAATGTTTTGCATACTTATCAAAATAATATTGCAACAAAATATGACTGGAATTTTAAAAATGTACCTACAAATTATACATAGCTGATCTTTCAGCCCTAAATCTGCTGCTCCTGTGATGTACTATTACATGCTATACATGGCTGCTATTCACTGAAAATTGGTACATTGGTCAGCCAAGTAGGCAAGCCATAATTTTTCACTGAAAATCATGGACTCAGTGATCAGTGTAGTAGGCAAGCCATGATTTTCAGTCACTATATCTTTACACAAATAAACTTTTTTTGATAATATGGATGTGGTACTGGCTTAACATACTGAAAGTGTTTGGTTATTAGATAGTTAATAAAGTGAAACTAATATTGTATAATATCAGGTATTGTATAGCTTTTGATAGAGTATATATTCAAGAGCATGTCACTTGTGGTGATTGTTGTTGCTTCCACTACCTTCCCTGTCTAGAGAGTTCCAGTATAGCTTCAAATGATCTAATTAGATTTTCTGTTAATCTTAGTACTGTATTTTCTATTAATCTTAGTACTGTAAAAACTCTTGAAATTAGGATCTGATATGATAAGATAGTTGAAAGTTCTTGCTGTTCTTACTTAAAATTTTGAATCAAAATCAATTTAAATATTCATATGAATTACATACAGTAATGGGTACAAAGGTCATCCAACAGAATAGTCACAATGAGCATATATCTCCAGAATTGCAACATGTTTTCATCAATTTTGGTCAGTAAATCAAGAACTTTAGTGAATGTCTCAGTGATGTCAGAATGAATGGCTTCATCTGTAATCTTGAATAATGTCACTGAAATCATGAACAATGATGATTTGCACTTTGATTAAAAACAGACATTTTTCTGGAAGACAAGAATGTAGAAAAGTATGTGAAGTTACTCCAGAAATGCTACATATAGAATTAAAGTTACCCAGAACACACAGTGCTTATGGAAATACATGTAGTTATTTCCCATTTGGAGTAGTCAGCCAGTTATTTTCAAACAAAAGGCAATAAATTACTAATGTTGGTGATAACTGTTGATAGAAAAGACACTAATAGCTTGTAATGTATATGTTGATCTATAAAAGTTTGCTTTAGCATATGTATAGTCCATTGATAATCTGACACATCTTCTTAAAATGGCTGCATACTTAGTTAATGTGGTGATGTTGCCTTGACAGACTTAATTTGTCTTCAATCCCAAAAGAGACTTATAAAAGGATATTTTACATCTGATGATTCTGAGTATAAAATATAGGCTCACTGTTTCTATGAATTTAATGACCCTCATACAATACTGTTTAGAAAAGACAGCTTTAAGACACATTTCTTAACCCTTGTCATGCTGAATAAATTAAGATGCCATACCCACTTTAAAATCTGTTGGCTTCTTCAGAAGCCAACTGATCTGGATCTACACTGTTTGCAAAGGCAGGGTATATCCGGGTTCAGCAGGACAAGGGTTAACATTGTAAGTAATCTTATAATGCAATATTTGTTGTTTGGTTTGGTTTTATTTCAGAAAAGTAAGAGAAATTTTAGTACATCGTTATGCAGTTATTTTCAAGAACACTATGTCCTAAAGAGTTTTTACAATAACTTATTAAACCTTATCCTGCTGAATCCAGATATGCACTGCCTTTGCAAACAGTGCAGATCCAGATCATTTGGTGTTTGAAGAAACCAACTGATCTGGATTGGTACTGTTTATCATTCAGTATATCAGCAATCTGGATCAAGTAATCTGACTGGCTGACAATTAGAAGTGGGTGTGGCATCTTTCTTTATTCAGCATGGCAAGGATAAAAACATTAAGAAACTTTCATAAATCTAAACTACTATTTATGGGACTTACTTTTCTATTGCTGCTCATTCATAATTGATAAGAATAACTTTTGGTATTAGAATATAGTTTTAACTTCTGCGTGCTGGGTAATTTTGCATGCTTTTTTTGTCCACTGTGGATTTTTTTTTTTAAATTAAAATTTTCAAAACAATCTGTTAGGAATACCAACAGAGTGTAAAACAGTTTGGATCTAGATCAGGCTTGTTCTAGATCTAGATCTAGGTCTGATCTGGGTCCAAACTGTTTGCAAAGGTTATCAGCAGACAACAAAAGTCGCCACTAGTGGGGGGAAAGAGTTAAGACCAAAACTGTAACAGCAAGCATCCAAGGCTTTTAAATCACCGTAAGATTTAAATCATGAAAGTTTCTTTTTGCAAATATTACTCATACCTTCTCTAATAACTCCTGCACTGATATTACATTTTTTCCTTATTTTCTTTTTACATTTTCATTTTCATCTTAGACTACACAATCATTTACGAGGGGATTGAGAGGACCATGGTTTTTTAACATAGGGTTTTACGTATGATTTCTGATCTAGCTATGGCAAATGTGTTCCTGAAGCCAATTTTTCAATCCTGATGCCATTACCCTTTTTCTTTCTAGGCATTTTGTATTTATCTTCTCAATCACCACCTGTCCCTTTACTCGCCACCGCTCTCCTTAAGCACCATCTGTCAATAAAATGCCTAGTTTCTGAGCAATGGCAAAAGAAAGCAATATACATGTATTTTCTTCTGAACTACACAGTAACAGCATTGTTAAACCTTCACTGAAACAGTGTTGTATTTAAACAGAGATTTGTCATCTCTCCAAGAACTGGAGTTTTGCATGCCTCTGTCACCAAACAGCATAATCTGACCACCCTTGCATCGGGAGAAAAATGATTTTTGTTCCATATTTGCTTAAAGGACTACAATTCCAGTCTGATTGTATGGGAGACAAAATAAAAGGTTGAATTACATTGCCAGATTTTGGATATCAATGCCAAAATGTCAGCCATATTCCAGCTGACACCCACCTTCATCACCACCTAAACTGACTCTCCGCAACCACCTCTGGAAGATCTCCTTAGGATTTTCTTTTCACAACACGGTGTTGCACAAGTATAGATAAACAGCTGTGTTCTGGGATTTTAAAATAATCTAAGTACCACCAAAATCACTTAATGCTTAGCATGCTGGGTAAAAAGGTCAGCAGATGGCACATAAGAATATTTTTCTTTTTTTTCTGAGAAAACAGGATTTGACATTTCATGCAAATTTTCTCATTAGGAGATAATTTTCATGAAATGTCAAAGCCAGTTTTCTGGGAAAAGATAAGAAAACATCATCAGTTTGTCCGCTGCTGAAATTGTCCAGAGAGTGGTAAAGGTACTCACAATTTGGGGAAGTGAAACAACTTTTTTGACTTCCTGTTTCCTGTACATCAAGCCCCTTCTGAAAAGGGGATGAGTCTAAAAGTTAAGAATTTGCTATTCCAGACACTGCATTCCATAGCTTCTGACCTGTGTCTACATTTTTTGCTCAAGCCTGTCTGTCCAGACATTTAGTATAAATATGGTAGTTCCCATATACTGTATGCATGATGTACCTCAAAAACTCTAGAATGCTCTGTGAAACCCCTATTGCACAAACAAACATCAATGAAGCTCCTAATGATTTAACCCTTGTCATGCTGAATAAATTAAGATGCCATGCCCACTTCTAATTTTCAGCCAATCAGATTACTTGATCAATGTTGTTGCAACTAATTTACATACTTAATGGCATACAATGCAGATCCAGATCAGTTGGCTTCTAAGAAGCCAACTGATCTGGATCTACACTGTTTGCAAAAGCAGGGCATATCCTGGTTTAACAGGACCTCGGTTAATATACTGTATGTTTTATTATGGCATAAAAATAATATAAATTGTAAACTTTGTTACGACCGAGCACTCCTACCTTCGATTATCTGCCTTGGCAGATTACGCATAGCTTCTAAGTATATATTCAATCTCTGACAACTGCGTCAGGGAGTCGACTCTTTGGCTCAGTGGTTAGAGCATTGGATTTTTAACCGGGAGGACCGGGTTCGATTCCCAGAAAAGACGGAATATTTTTTCAGCTATGCTTCATTCCTTTGTTGCGACTTTCGTGTCGTAAGATGGGGGCTCGTCCGGGATTGGACTTTATACGCCAAAAATGGCTTCACGTCATCATAAATGATGACTTCCTTGAAGAGGGGGAGTGTTACGACCGAGCACTCCTACCTTCGATTATCTGCCTTGGCAGATTACGCATAGCTTCTAAGTATATATTCAATCTCTGACAACTGCGTCAGGGAGTCGACTCTTTGGCTCAGTGGTTAGAGCATTGGATTTTTAACCTGGAGGACCGGGTTCGATTCCCAGGAAAGACGGAATAATTTTTCAGCTATGCTTCATTCCTTTGTTACGACTTGCATGTCGTAAGAACTTAAATCTGCTTTTTGTGTCAGATTACCTCTACAGAGAAAATGCCTCTTTAGTTTTGTTTAATAGACCCTCTGCATCTTTACATTTTGATAGGAATGCACCTCTTTGCACACAAAGATTAATTGTGGTCTTTGATGTGATGCCAAGAAACTGGTAACTGTTCACATTTTTTACATAAGCCTTGTCCTGCCATGTCATAAGAAAAGGTTTCTTATGATATATGAATGCCCAAAATAACCCATGCGTCCATGCAGTCTGGTCAGAGGCTTCTGTGTTTAACAGGTTATAATCTTCTGCACCCAAAAATTTTACAACAAGAAATAATTTTACAAGTAAACATTGTAACGATCTGATTGCATTGCACAGACTGATTTTTATGCAGAACATAAGGCAGATTTTCTCATTACACAGTTTATAATGTTCAACATTTTGGTGTTCTAAAGTCACATCAACACTATTTTATTCATTTCATATAAGATGATAATTCAATAAAGGTTCTCTGGGTGGGATAACTTTAGCCTTAAGTAGCATTCCATCTTAAGGTTTCAAGTTGAAACATACCATAATGATTCTAATAATTGGGACTTTTTGCGCATGTGCTGTAATTATTCTAAAATTCAGTGCAGAGCATGCTTGGTAAAATTTTCAGCAGATGACATTTAAACAGCTTTTTCTTTTTTTTTTTCCCAGAAAATAGGCTTTGAACTTTCATGCAAATTATCTCCTTAAGATCTCCAAATATTTAGGATAAATAAATAGGGTATGCATGCAGTTTGAAGTTGGCATGCATAATTTGCACAGAAAATATATTGGGACCAAGTACAGATCGATGGATTTGCAGGCTAATCTGTGTCTTTGATGGCACACATGGCATAAGGTACATTTTCCTGACATTTCAGCAGCTGTCTTCTACCATATTTACCCAAAATATTGGGACACCCACCATAACCCCTTACCATACTTCTCCTAAAATTTATATAAGTATTTTTACTACCCGTTTGTGTGTCTGCAACTGCTGGACATAATAAGTGGCAAACAGTGCATTGTGCAGCATCTGATCAGGGTCTACACTGTTTGCTCTAGTCTGTCTGTCTCAGTACTTAGGGTTATTATGGTATCAGTGTAATAGCACCAGATAACGTATGATTTTGCAACCAAAAAGTATTATATTTTTCTTACTTTTTCATGAAAACATACATTGTGGTTACACTGTAGAACCGCATGTTCACAGAGGTGCTTCCAGTGAAAACCCACAATATATGTTTTTTATGGAGAAATAAGAAGAATAATATTTATCTTTTGATACCCTCTTATGTAGAGCTATTAAAGCCCTGGTGCTTTTGCCATGTAATATTGGAAGTGAGGAGGATTTGGATAATTAAGACATTAAAAAACTGTTGTTGTTTTTTTTGTGTATGTGTGTTGTTTTTTTTGTTGTTTTTTTTTTGTTTTATGCACAGAAAAACAATAAACACAGTCCACCGGAGATAAATATGAAAATGAACAACTCATGTTTTACTATCAAACCCAGTAATTATAAATATTCCAAACAACACAGGAAAAATGACAA
This sequence comes from Anodontia alba, assembly GCA_964016985.1. NCBI lineage: Eukaryota > Metazoa > Mollusca > Bivalvia > Lucinida > Lucinidae > Anodontia > Anodontia alba. The sequence goes on along the minus strand of OZ024821.1, from coordinate 63,668,833 downwards.
GATTTTTTTAAAAGCTTATGCTTGTAATTATTTAGTCTTGACAAAGCTTCATAGGCTGACAGTCTTTCTTTCTGTTATGGTTTGGTATCCAGCTTTACATTGCTTTTTCCCTGCATGATATGGTATGTTTGTTCTGGTTCCAGAACCGGTACAGGAAGAGGTAGTGGAAGCAACAATAACACCACAGGCAGGGACTACGACAGGGGATGATATCGCAAATCCAAGTCACACAGAAAAACTTGACGAGATTGCAAAACAGGAAGAAACCAGTAGCTAGTTGTTGTTTATACTGCATAAAGACATATAAATGACTTTTTCTATAGTGAATGGATGCCGAGTGAAAGAAACTATGTTACCCGAAAGTAAATTAAAGCGATCTTTAAAGACTTACCACTCACGCATTCTTGTTTAAAAGGAAAGGCGAGGTTTGCAAGAACTGTCTGAAAAGAAAGATCTTGTCAACCATGCATGTTGATGCACAACACAAAAACATACATATATAATCTTCCCATTAAACCCCACTTTTGTATAGTAAAACTGGAGATTACAGGGGTATGCATTATTTTCTTATTTCTGCTAGAAAATATAGATTGTGGGTACTCATTAGAACTGCCTTGCTCTATGTTTTGAGCAAAAATATGAAAAAATATCAGAGTTTTTTATCTGAAAATTTTCAGTTTTTGGAGGTGAAATTTTCTATATATTTGAATAGGCGTGTTTTCGTAATGAAATTTGATCAAAATTGGATGAAAAATAAGAAAGTAATTGAGATTTAAGGATTTCAAAATTGCAATTATGGATGCTGCCATTTTGAATATTTTTTTTTAGAATTTATGACATTATAAGGCCTTAATTAAATATGCAAAACCTAAATAAATAATAGTTGCAACAATACTATATATCTATATTTGTTCACATAGATCTAATTTATTGATTTTGCTTGAAACCTATACTGTTGTCTGTAGAAAGAGGATTTAAATTAATTGAAGTGTTTAGAATCTCATTAAATATTCAAAATGGCAGCATCTTGACAAGAGTTTTAATCCTTGTCCTGCTGAATAAAGATGCCACACCCATTTCGAATTTTCAGCCAATCACATTACTTGATCCATCGTGTTGATATAAATTTACATAAGTAATGGCAAACACTACAGATCCAGATCAGAAGCTAACTGATCTGGATCTACACTGCTTGCAAAAGCACGGTATATCCAGGTTCAGCAGGACAAGGGTTAATTTTTATCCAGTTTTGATCAAAAAATGCATAAAAAAACATGGTTTATCAAAGTCTTTCATCTCAGATATATTCTTCATCAACCTTGCTTTTCCCTTTAAAAAGTTTAGTTCTTAAACCAGCAGGGACAACACTGTAATGACCCTAAGTATTAGGACAGACCAGCCTGAGCAAACAGTGTAGACACAGAATGCAGGATCTGATCAGGGTCTACATTGATTTCCACTCAACAGTCATTTCTAGACACAAGAACAAGTAGTCATCTGATTTGTTCATATTTTAGTATAAGTTTGGCTAGGAGCTTCAGTATCCCAATATTTAGAGTTATTATGTTGTATTGCAGTATTTTCCAAAAAAAAAAACTTGGACACCTTTATTCCTTACTATCTGTGACTGTTCACATTAGCTCAAAAACACTGTTTTTTTTTTTTTTGTGTGTGTCACAGCTCACATATGTTAACCCTTGTTCTGCTGAACCCGGATATACCCTGCCTTTGCAAACAGTGTAGATCCAGATCAGTTGGCTTCTGAAGAAGCCAACTGATCTGGATCTGCACTGTTTGCCATTAAGTATGTGAATTTATAGCAACAATCTGGATCAAGTATTCTGATTGGCTGAAAATTAGAACTGGGAGTGGCATCTTAATTTATTCAGCAGGACAATTAGGGTTTAAAATGCCTTGTTGCTTGCAACAGCTTACATATACATATTGCAGAGCTCTAGATGAAATGGTTAGCCAGGTAAAAACTTTCTTATTTCTCCATGAAAACATGTAATGTGGGTTCTCATTTAAAGTGCCTGGGGGAGGCACTTCTAATGAGTACCCACAACATATGTTTTTATAGAAAAGTAAACTTATAGTTTGAAAAAAAATCTTATCTGGAGCTTTGCATATTGCTTAATGCAGCTTGCATTACATATCACAGAGCTCTAGAGAAGAGGCTTATTTATACATGGAAACATAATATGTTGTGGGTACCCATTAGAAGCACCTCAGCAAGACACTTCTATTGAGTATCATGACAATGTTTTCAGTGAAAAACAAGAAAATTTTTTTTTTTTTTTTTTTTTTTGTGAAAATAAATACTTATCTGCAGCTATGCAACATTGCTTACTGAAGCTTACATACATATCACAGAGCTTCAAATAAAATAGGTAACCAGGCAAATATTTTTCGTATTTCTCCATGAAAAACATATGTTGTGGGTATTCATTAAAAGTGCCTCAGCAAGGCACTTCTAATGAACACTCACAAGATATATTTTCATAGAAAAATAAGAAAAATATGAATACTTTTTTTTGTTGAAAAAGGGTACCTTATTAGGATCTTTGCATATTGCTCACTGCAGCTTACATGTCACAGAGCAGAGCTTCAATGGGGATCTTGTGGGTACTCATTAGAAGTGCCTTGGCAAGGGGCTTCTGATGAATACCCACATGTTTTCATGGAAAAATATGAAAAAATCTGAATACCTTTTAGTTGAAAAAGTAGCTTATTGGGAGCTTAGTAATGCATATCATAATTATTATCATATAATGAGATTAGATGCAGAGGATTGCTCATAAATAAACAGTCTAAATCTTGCTTCCTGATAGAAAATACAACAGTGCTAAAAATATGCATTTGCTGCTCATATGAAAATTCTTTGAAAGAACACAAAACATAATTGAGCAATAACGTGAAAAAAGTTGAAGGTTTTACAATAAGAAAACATTAGCTATAAATAGCTGTTTGCACAGACATCTCATTTGTCCACCATTCTGGACCATTCCAGAGAATCTTCTGACATACTGTTCAGTGTTTCCCTCTGTATGAACTTTTCATTTCCACATAATATCTGTTGAACCAGTGGATACATTCTTACCAAAGCTTGCATGGATATGTCATTGGGGCATGCTAACCAAAAACATGCATGGATATATATGATTGGGACATACTTAAGCAATGGTTAGGTTTTTGGACACCATGACCTCATTTTCAAGTTCGGCATTAGCATTTGCATGGTAATATCTTGTCTGCACAATGTCTGAAGAACCAGTGCGTAGATTCTGACTCTGAATTGCTATATCACTGGGACATGACAATTGTCTGAGGGGTGACGTTGAATTCATTTTCAAGGTTAGCATGCACCTGTGTTGGCATGACAATTTCTTGTGTGCATATCTCCTACCAAATCTCCATGGATATATTATTGGAACATACCTAACATTAGTTTTTGATGAATTTAATCTTATTTTTGATGGTCAGCATGACTGTGGAGTGTGGGGATATCTTCTGTTTTTAATCACTTGGGTTAACTGGTTGCAATGAATACCAACAACTAAAGTAGAATATGCTTTCATGGAACTTTTTACTACTGCCACAGGCTGCTGTTCAGATATTGGCTTTTACTTTAAAAACACTTTCAAGAAAAAGAAATCTGGTAAAGTTCCAGCAGATGACATTTTGAAATATTTTTCTTATTTTTATTTCCAGAAAATAGCATTTGACATTTCATGCAAATTGTCCCTGGACAATTTGCATGAAATGTCAAATGCTTTTTTCTGGGGAAAAATATCAGTGTGTCGTTGTCTGCTTAATTAGCCCATAGAGTATTATATTTTTTATTATATTAAGTTATTATAAAGAGTTAATGTATAGATACAGTTTATATATATTGAACAAGATCGAAATTGTGATGTAGATATGGTTTTAATGAATTATTTTCTTATTCCTGTACATATCCTTAGAAGTTGGACAGTAAAATAAGTTAACCCTTTAATAAAGCACAAGCCAAAAATGTAGCAGCTGATGACATTTTATTTTTTTATTTTTTTTTTTCATTATTTCAGAGAAAATAAGACTTGATTTTCCATGTGAATCATCTGCTAGGCAGACAGTTCACAGCCTTATTTTCTTTGAAAAATACAGGAAAAAATCAGAATGTCGTCAACTGCAGTTGTGATTGGCTCTTTTAGGGTTTATATTGGCAATTTATTTCTCAGCGCAGCTATTCATGTAAATACTTCTTCCATACTGATCTTTGGACCTCTAGTTATCATCAGAAGTTCAATCACTGTTATCAGTATGGGTACCGTATTTAACCTAAGTACTATACTGTGTACTTTTTCTGATTCTCTTTATGGAAGTATATGTTGTAGGTGCTCATTTGAATCTCCTCTACATATACTTTAATAGAGAAGTACAAGGGTGGGTATTTAAAGACTCAGAATTTTTGCTTGACAGTGCGCTTATAGGGATATATGTGGTAAATACATTAAATATGATATGTAAAAATAATGTTTTATGGAATACAATTGGGATTACATGGTTACTTACTAACTGCACCATAGATTTAACTGCAAAGTCGCCAAGCAACCAGTTAATGCTAATTGTATATATCCTACAAAAACATGCTTATAAACCTGTAACACAGGTTGATCTTTTCCACTATAGAAGAATTTAAAAAAAAATGTTTATTTGGCAAATGCTATGCCTTATTTACTGTAATAACCCAATGTATTGGGACAAACAGGCATGAGTAAAAAGTGTTAACACAGATCAGATGCCGGTCAGAATATGGCATCTGATGAGCAGAATTTATATTTAAATTTAACCCTTGTCCTGCTGAACCCGAATATACCCTGCCTTTGCAAACAGTGTAGATCCAGATCAGTTGGCTTCTGAAGAAGCCAACTGATCTGGATCTGCACTGTTTGCCATTAAGTATGTGAATTTACAGCAACAATCCGGATCAAGTAATCTGATTGGCTGAAAATTAGAAGTGGGCGTGGCATTTTAATTTATTCAGCAGGACAAGGGTTAACATGTATGATAAGGAGTAAGGTTGTCCCAATATTTAGGATAAATACAGTTAATTTGCTTTTCTAAACATTTAAAAGTGTCAAGCAAACTGAAAAGTCTTATTGTAGTATATGTAAGAATTTTGAGGTAACCTGGTTCAAGTTTGTGGGTGAATCACTGCCAATAAATTCAGACACTCAAAAAATGAGTTCATCTTCATCATCCTGGAGAGGTGGTGAAATAGAATAGGCTATTAAAAATTTCCTGTTTGGCCCCACAGTTTTTCACTTTTCTCCAAATATTTTCATCACAGAACAGAGGTTGGAACAAAATAAGATGTTAGAGCCAACAGCGAGTTTCAGCTAATTTGAAATTTATAGAGCTCTAAGGGACACAGTATTTACCCTAAATATTGGGGCATATTTTAACTCCTTACCATACACATCCTAAAAAATTAATACCGTATTCGACCTAATTACTGCACACATCCCTATAAGCACACAGTCAAGCAATTTCATAGTCTTCAGGTTACAGTCCATGTATTTGTGTCTACTTTTTTATGAAAGCATATGTTGTGGGTACTTATTTGAATTGCCTCAACAAGAGGAGGCAATTCAAATGAGTACTCACAGCATATGCTTTTATAAAGACAATCAGAAACAAATATTATGTAAGCATCATTAATAATCCTCTCACGAAGTGCTCTGCTAATCTTTCTTTAAGCGTGCCCTTATTAGATGCATATTTTACTACATGTAAAAGGTTTTCGCAGTAATTTTGAAAACCCTAAGCACACAGTGCAATAATTAGATTGAATACGGTAAATCCATTTTAATACAAGTTGATGTGTCTGGAAGCTGCTAGATGAATGGCAAACAGTGTTTTAGACCCTGATCTGGGTCTATGCTGTTTGCTGAGGCCTGTCTGTCCCAATACTTAATTTTAATATAGCAAATACAGTTATTTGTTGTTGAAGTTAAAACAAATATATTTATTTAATTGTATTTTGTTTTCTCATTTTATTTTCAAAGGTCTGTGATATTTCTTTATAAATGTTACTTCTTTTTTGTGCCAAAGCTATGATTTGAAATACATACATGCTGTTGTTTGTCACAAACAAAAACCCGAGTCTGTCATTGCATATCCCAAACTGCAAATATTTTATCTGTAAGATTTTTATTTTTGACACTTGTTTAAAATCATTACAGAAAGTAAAGTAAATAAAAAAAAAACAGTTTAGAATTAAAGGCAACCAATCAAGTGAGTTGTGTATGTTTTAATTTAGATGGATAAGCAGTTTGAAATGGATAAAAATAAAAAAAAGAGCATGTCTTGTCTGGACTATATTTCTGTGACTTATAAAGCATATTTGGAGAGATTGTTAATTCTTCTTCTTCTTCCATGTTCAGTGTAAGAAGGCCCAAAACAGCATACTCACACTATTGTGGGCTGTGTTTATGTGAGGGAGGGTCATGTATAATCGGGTTAAAAAGAAAATCCCATCTTGGTATCTCAGAATATGGTGATCACTCTACCTGCCTTGAAAATATCCAAGGAGGCATTCTGACAAGGCTCTCCGGGAGTTGGTTCCACAGCCGTATACTGGAAGGGAAAAATGTGTCTCTCATAACACTTGAACTGCAATGTGAAAATATATACCTTCAGATATGTGCACCTAGTGATTACTCAAATCAACCTCACAAAAACATATCTATATAATTTTGACCCTCTTCACTCTTGTCCTGCTGAATAAATTGAGATGCCTGACCCATTTCTAATTTTCAGCCGGTCAGATTACTTGATCCAGATTGTTGATATAAATTCACATACTAAATGGCAAACAGTGCAGATCCAGGTCAGTTGGCTTCCGCCAACTGATCTGGATCTACATTGTTTGCAAAGGCAGGACATATCTGGGTTCAGCAGAACTAGGGTTAAATCCCATTTTTATATAGTAAAACTGGGGTTTACAGGGGTATACATTATTTTTCTTATTTCTGCTCAAAAGCATAGATTGTGGGTACTCACTAGAACGGCCTCAGTGAGGCAGTTTTAACCAGTTTCCACAATTTATGTTTCGAGCAGAAATATGAAAAATATCAGAATTTTTTATCTGAAAGTTTTCATTTTTTGGTGGTGAAATTTTCCATATATTTGAATAGGTGTGTTTTTGTAATGGCCTGCACATCTGCACAGATTGATCAATCTTTGTTGTCCACATGAAGAAATGCATCCTTGCTATAAGACGGGAGGTCAACTTCTCATGTACATTGGACCATATCAGAATGAGATCATCTATGTAACTGTATATTTTGATTTGCAGTTTGCTGAAGAAACATTGCACAGCAGAATGTTCATCTTTCTCTGGCGGTATAAAAGGCTTTGAGACCTCTGTTCTAGCAGTCATGTTTTCGACAGAATTTCCTTTTCCTATGTCCCAGAAAACATTGAATTGTTCTTTGTTTGAATTTTTTATAAATTCTAAGTTTGCTATGTTTTTGTCTCCAACAAAATATGTTGTGACTGAATTGAATTTGTGTTTCTCTCTGTTGCCATTAACTATTAAGAGTAGCAGCCGGTGCACTGGCAATCCATGGCCAGTGATTTTACCATAAAAGCTTTAGGTATTTCTTATTGTGTATCATATACAAAGCAGCAAAATAAGAAACACTTATTCCTGTTTCACCTCACTTTCTTTTATTGTGTCTTTTAAAAGGCAAAACGCACATGTCAAAAGACGTAACACAGAACACAAAAGTGAAACTCGAAACAAAACTGAAAAGTCACAGAAGTCACAAGTTGCAAACATGGAACACAAAACATCCTTACACAAAACACAATGTCATATATAGGCTTCCGTAGATAAAAGTCTTTGCTGTCCACCTGAAGAAGCCAGGGACCCTTGGCTACATAACCACAGGGGCTTGAAATTTGGTCAGAAATGCATGTAAAAATGGTCTAAATCGACTATCTTATCAGGTGAACTGAAGGCCTTTGGCCTTCACCTTATAGGATAATCGATTTAGGGCCTTTGGCTCGCCTTATAGGATAGTCGATTTGGGCCATTTTAACCCTTAAAACGCCAAGAAAACCTGCATCTGAATATGTCATCTGTTTATGTTGTCTGCTGAATATTCTTGCAAACTTTTCAAACCTATTTTTGCATACAGGCAAACTGTGTGGACCCAGATCAGACTGTCTGATCTGGGTCCACACTGTTTGCAAAAATGACTTTTAAAGTAACCAGCAGAAGACAAAGCAGACGACAATAGTTGTGACTGGCGCTTTAAGGGTTAACATGCATTTTTTGACTGAATTTCAAGCTTCTGTGATATAACAGAGCAGACAGCAAAGACTAATCAGTCTTGCATGGATGCGCAGGTTGATCGGAATCTTGGTGGGCACATGTCATAAGGTATATTTTCTCCCATCATGGCTGATACAGCTTGACTCATTTAATTATTCCTTTATTTACCCTAAATATTGGGACACCTTTACCATAGGCCTACTTGTCATAAAATTTGAAAAAAGTCTACTTCCTGTTGAAAAACTACCTGTTGATGTGTCTGTAAAACTGCTGGATGAGTGGCAAACAGTGTAGACCCAGATCAGATGTCACATTCTGTGGCATCTGATCTAGGTCTACACTATTTACCTGTCTTCCCCAGTACTTAGGATTATTGGGGATATTATGGTATACATTTGTTAAGCGTTTCATCTGTATATATCCTGTCCCCGACAGGTGTCTTTTACAGCTTCATCCTTGTCATTTTCATTAACCCTTGTCCTGCTGAGCCTGGATATACCCTGTCTTTACAAACAGTGTAGATCCAGATCAGTTGGCTTCTGAAGAAGCCAACTGATCTGGAACTGCACTGTTTGCCATTAAATAGTGAATTTGTATCAACAAACTGGATCAAGTAATCTGATTGGCTGAAAATTGGAAGTAGGCGTGGCATCTTAATTTATTCAGCATGACAAGGGTTAAGTGTTATTTCTATGTTGGTATTTATGTAATTTCTTACCCTCTTTTGTCTATCTTTTTTTATGTTTATATGAAAGTTAATGCTTGGAAAGATTGTCTTTATAATATTTAAAGAGACCATTCTATGCATCAGCCTTTTTTTTAATCATCTTTATACTTTATTCAGGTTCTTTGTTTATTCTGTAAATTTCACCAGGTTCTGATATTTAAGGTGAATAGCTACCTGTTGAAGGGAGGGTACTCTAAGCTTCATTCTGTACTGAATCAGAAATACTAGAATATTTACACATTATCAGGAAAATCAGAGATATCTTCTAGAAGAAAAACATGCTGATCCTTTAAATATTAAATGTATATTGGTTCATGTTATTTGACTAATATTATGCTCTGCAGAGAGAGACAGAGAAAGAGAGCTTCTTTAAGCTCAGGAGAGAGAGACACACACAGACAGACAGAAAGAGAGTTTGTGTTCCTTCCTCATATTTCCAGCTTGGGGCTCAATTTTTTTTGTACATAAAAATATAGCAGTACAATATTATATCTGGTGTTTTTATTCACAGGTATGATTCTGAAGGACCATGAAGTTACTGTTGTTGTAGTTATTTAGTAGTTTTTACATGTTTACTTCCTTCGTGTCTTCTGCATATGCATTCCACTGTTGAAGGGAGCTATTTAGCAACACTAACCCTTAAAGCACCAAGCCAGATTTGTAGCAGATGACATTCTAATTTTTATTTTTATTTTGTGTAAAAAAAAAAAAATAAGTCCTGACATTTCATGTGAATCATCTGCTTGAAAAATAATAGAAAAATGTTTAAAAGTGCCATGGCATGCAGTTGTGATTGGTGATTTAAGGGATAAATCTTTGAATGCTGAATGAAATATTAGCAAATGACATTTTAAAATATTTGCTCCAAAATCAGGCTGAAATATTAATTGAGCCTTATTTTCTGGATAATGATAAAAAAGGTTTTGCTCTTTGTCTCCAGACTTCTTGATAAAAAGTACTTAAGTACATACCTTTAGTGGTCTTTGGGCAAACTCAGAAGTCTTGATATTTTTCTTATTTTTTCAGAAAATAGGGTGTAATAGTTCATGTGAATTGTTGCAAAATGAAAAACATTAAGTCTTGTATTCTTGGAAAAATAAGGAAACTATATTAAAATGTTATCTGCCGCTATTTTATGGTTAAAGGTTAAACTGCTGCTAAATTGAAATTTGGCAAGTCGTGAAACCAATAGTGGGGCTTAAAGAATATATGAACAGCACAGACAGAAACCAGTTGTATTGGTCTGATCAGATTGTTCAGTGGTAGCCAACAGAAACAAAATTATGGATGATACCCACTGGCAAAAATTGAAAGGCTATGCTTAGATAGCATAGAGTGAAGGCTGATCAGTCTGCTGTTTGTATTTAAGTCCACTTTTTTGGGGTGTGAAGCTCAATAATTATCCGTACTTGTTTACATGACTAGGTACATCTAGATTTTTGAGGATGTATTTACTAATTAATAGCTCTTTATCTCTTTTAGAGCATTAAAAGATAAATCTATGTCAGAGTTCTTTGTTATTTCTCATTTATTAGCTCACCTGGGTAGAAGGTCCAGGGGAGTTTATAGGATGGTAGGCCATCCCTCATCCTTTGTCTGTCATTCGTCAGTCAAGCCATTGTCCATCCACGACTTTGATCAGTTATATCTCCACAGTCTGCAGGCTGATCTGTATCATTTCTCATCTATAGCATGCCTCTGGTGGGGCATCAATGACATAAGCTTTTCATGGAAATCAATGAAAATTTTGGCAACCACAAGGCCCCATAGACTTACAATAGGAAAATGCTTGTCATCACCTTAATACCTTCAGTTTTGATCAAATGTTCCTGAAACTAGCAGATCTTGATTTCTGAAAAAGCCTCCGTTTGACTTCGTCATCATTGGGTTTTGATCAGACCTTCCTGAAATTTGCAGATAAGGTGGATAATGGATAGATGCTCAGACAAGTTAAAAAACTGGCCGTATCAGCTCATTAGACTTAGAGTTAAGTCCTTTTGTTTGCTGAAAAAGCGTCTGTTTGACTTTGCCATTAGCATAACTTTTTCAGTTTTCATCAAATCTTCCTGAAACTTGCAGATAAGGTGGACATAGATGAAATCATCGATGAGTTTGAAAACTGGCTAAATTGGATTTTTAAATATAGAGATATGTCCCCTTGATTGCTGAAAAAGCCTCTGTTTGACTTTACCATTAGCATAACTTGTTCAGTTTTGATCAGATCTTCCTGAAACTTGCAGATAATGTGGACATGGATAAACTCTCGGATAAGTTCGAAATCTGGCTAGATCAGATCATTAATCTTAGAGTAACATCCTTTAGTTTGCTGAAAAAGCCTCTGTTTGACTTTGTCATCAGCATATAACTCATCAAGTTTTGATCAAATCTGATGAGTTCTGAAACCTGGCCAGATCAGATCATTAATCTTAGAGTTACATCTCTTTGTTTGCTGCAAAAGCCTCTGTTTGACTTTGTCATCATCAAAACTCCTTAAGTTTTGATCCAGTCTGAAACTTGCAGATAAGGTGGACATGGATGAAGTTTCAAGTGGGTGAAGTTTCAGGTGGGTTCAAAAACTGGCCAGATTGGGTCATGAATCTTAGAGTTTCATCCTCTTGATTGCTGAAAAAGCCTCTATTTGATTCAGTCATCAGCATAACTCATTCGGTTTTGATCAATTTGAAATTTGCAGATAAGTGGACATGAATGAAATCTTGGATGAGTTTGAAACTTCACCAGAGCAGATCATTTGTCTGAGCTACATCCCCTTGATTGTTGGAAAAGCCTATATTTGACTTTATCATCAGCATAACTCATTCAGTTTTGATGGGATCATCCTTAAACTTGCAGATAACATGGACATAGATGAAGTCTTGGATAAATTTGAAAAACTTTGGAAACTTTCACAACATGATTGATAGACTTACATCCCTTGATTGCAAAAGACACATTAATTAACCCTGTTTGCTGCATAGCTCAATTAGGTTTTAATTAGATCTACCTTAAACTTGCAGATATGGAGGACATGCATATTTTGGAATTATGTCCTCCATATTAATGAATGTAGTAGATATTGAGTGACCTTGACCTACTTTTCAGCACAGGTGAGCATTAAGAACCATCATGGTCCTCTTGTTTTAATATTTATGATATAGAAGATCAGCTGAAAAGTTTTGTCTATCTCTTTTTATACCCCCATCTTCGAAGAAGTTGATGAGGCATATTGGTTTGGGCCTGTTTGTTCATGCATCTGTCTGTCCCTTTGTTACACTTCCACTTGGTCAGGGATGGTTTGAGCTAGGATCCTGAAATTTTATGTAAAGCAGCATGAAAATAATCCACTGTATTTTTTTTTTTTTTTTTTTTTTTTCGTCTTTCCTATAGGGTTCACCTTGTGGAGTTATTCCCCTTTTTTGACAGCATTTGACTACAGATGGTGGGTACCTTGTGTGGGCAACTTCTCATACAGTTATATACTGATCAATTTGAAACTTTGCAGGACCTTTTATAATGGTTTGTAGATGTGCAAGTAGTTTTGGCATTATCCTCAATTTAATTTTTGTCACTTTTTACCACTTTTGAACTTAGCCATTTCTGACCATCTATCCATTACACTTTACATACAATCAGGAATGGTTAGAGCTAGGATTCTGAAATTTTATATATAGCATCAGCATGAAAAGTAAGTACACCCATATGTTTAGCTCACCTGAGCTATGCTAAGGATGGGCTATAGTCATCACTTTTTGTTTGTCGTCCGTCTGTCTGTTAACATTTTCAAACAACTTCTCTTCTGAATCTGCTGAGCCAGTTTTGCTCAAAATTCATATTGAACCTCTTTAGGTTGGGGAAACAAGATTGCTAAAGTGTTGCGGTCCATTGACTAAAATGGCCGCCATGCCCATATATGGTAAAAACCTTTCAAAATCTTCTTCTCCAGAACCAAGGATGCCTTGGAGCTGAATCTTTGCACAAATCATTGGGGACGGGAGGTCTACCAAAGTTGCTAAAATGATGATCGTACATTGACGTTTGACCTTTTTTAAGGCGAGGTCAAATTTGTTTCCCTGTGCATTTGTATGGGCCCATACATTTGTATGGGAAAAATGCTGAGAATTTCAAACGACTTCTCCTCTAAGGCCTCTGGGCCAATGTTGCTCAAATTTCAAATGGTTCAGGGGAACGAAAGATTGTTAAAATAGTCGCAGTCCATTTACCAAGATGGCTGCCATGCCCATGTGTGATAAGAACCTTTAAAAATCTTCTTCTCCAGAACTAAATAAGCCCTGGGGCCTAATCTTTGCATAAATCATTGGGGATAGGAGGTCTACCAAAATTGCTAAAATGATGGTCCTACGTTGACATTTGACCTTTTTACGGCAAGGTCAAATTTGCTTTCCCATGCATTTGTATGGGCCCTATACATTTGTATGAGAAAAATGTTGAGAATTCATATTTTGGACATCTCCTCTAAAGACTATGATCCAATTGAGTTGAGGAGGAACATCAGGGCACCTAGTAGACACAAAACAGCTAAAATTGATGAGCGGATCAAAAATCCAAGATGGGCACCACAGCCGCCATCTTGAAATTCAATTTTCGACATCTCTTCCAAAACCTTTGGTCCATTTGAGCCAAAACTTGCTCTGTAGCAACAGGACAACTTCTGGATCAAAATGAACTAAAATCATGTCAATCGGAAATCAAAGATGGCCACCACAGCTGCCGTATTGAAAATCTGTTTTGGACATCTTGCAAACCACAAGGTGAATTAAGTTGAAACTTACAATGTAGCAACAAGTTGATGTGTAGATGAAAAATAGCTAAAATCATGCTGATTGGAAATCCAAATCGCCGCCATCTTGAAAACCAATTTTTGACTTCTCCACCCAAACTGTTGGACGATTTGAGTTGAAACACACTGTAGCAACAGGATAACCTGTAGATTGAAAATAGCTATACGTATTATAAAAAGAATGACCCTTGAGAGCAATAAACACAAGCACAAAGACAAAAATAGCTGGAGTGTCTAAAACTTAAAATATATGATTGAAGTAGCAAAAGCTTTAAGATCAAATCAACATTTTATTCTGTGAGGTTTAGCTTCCCAAAAAAATTGCAGCTGTGCTGTATACATGTGTAAAATCATGATATTGTTAAACAATTTCTCTTCAGAAATCAGTTAATTTCCACCAAGTTTCATGTGGATTCTACTGTTAAAACAGGATTGAGAGTTTGTTCAAATGGTTACACTCCATTATACTGTTGTGCCCATGCATATATGGTGAAGTAATGATAATAAAAAAAACCAACACATTCTTCTTCTTCAAAACCAAGACCTTCTCAAATGATGATCCTTTCATTAGTTGTAATGACAGGATTGGAAAAATGTTGCATAACAACTGCATATCTGCTATTTCACTCAGGTGAGCGAGCCGTAGCCTCTGGGCCTCTTGTTTTAATGTTAAGATTCTCCTTGCGGCGTTTTTTCCCTTTTTTGAAAGGCATTTGATGACAGATGGTGGGTACCTTGTGTGGGCAACTTCTCATATAGTTTAATACCAATCTATTTGAAACTTTGCAGGCTCTTCTGTCATGGTCTGTAGATATGTATGTGATTTTGGCATTATCAACAATTTAATTTTTGTCACTTTGTTTTTTTTTACTTTTGAACTTAGCCATTTTTGAGGCTTAAATACTATTAGAGTGAATTACAGGGGTATGTTGTGTGCGCAACTCCTTCTGCAGTTTTGTACAGATCTATTTGAAACTTTGCAGGCCCTTTTATCATGGTCTGTAGATGTGCATGTCATTTTGGCATTATCATCAGTTTAATTTTTGTTACTTTTTTTTACTTTTGAGCTCAGCCATTTCTGTCTGTCTATCCAATACACTTTGCATACAGTCAGGAATGGTTATAGCTAGGAACCTGAAATTTTATATATAGCATTAGCATGAAAAATAAGTCAACCTATATTTTGTTTTTTTCGTTGGGATTCGCTTTGTGGAGTTATTCCCTGTTTTCGACAGATGGTAGATACCTTGTGTGGGTAACTCCTCATACAGTTTTATACCAATCACTTTGAAACCTTGCAGGCTCATTTGTCATGGTCTGTAGATGTGCATGTTGTTTTGGCATTATCGTCAATTCAATATTTTTCTTTTCTTTTTTTTTTCTTTTTTTTTTTTTTTTTTTTTATTTTTTTTTGATTTTTGAGCTTAGCCATTTTTGGGGCTTAAATACTATTTAAGTGCATTACAATGGGTACCTTGTGTGCCCAGCTTCACCTACAGTTTTATCAGATTTATACTGATCAATTTGAAACTGCTATTTAATTTTTGTCACTTTTTTTCACTTTTGAACTTAGCTATTTTTGGTGCTTAAGTATTATGGTCAATGCATGTGTAAAGGAAAGCATATAATTGGGGGCATGGTGTTTTACAAACACATAGTCGAGTTGTTTTTTCACACCATCTTCAAAAGTAGTTTACAATGAAGATGTCTAAAATTTAATTTGCATGTAGCTGGTATGATTATCAGTTATTTTAAAAATAGTGATTCCCATTGTCTGCCATTTTTTAGCTTGCCTGGACAAAGTCCATGAAGAGCTATTGTACTACCCCTAGTAGTCGGTCTTCAGCCTCTGTCTTTTCTTTTAAAATATTCTAATCTGTTGTATCCCTTAGTTTAAAAAGATAGAGTCATTTCTGCAGTAAAAAATGAAATGGGAATAAGGAGAAAAATAAGGCTACATGAAGTGATTGAAAGAATGAAAATAAGACAAGTGCAGAAACAAATGGTCCCAGTCTATACCTCTGGCGTCAGTGCCTGAGTCATCTTCGACACAATGTTAAAGTTTTACATTGAAATTTTAAAAGACCTCATGTTTTCCAAACCACACAATTGATTTAATTTTTATTTGGTATTATGATACATACAGGTCCAAAGTTTTATTCAACAATATACCCGACCACTCCTCACCTTGAGGTCAAAGTCAAGCACATATAACTTTTATGTTAAAGTTTTCTGTTCAAGTTTTTAACAACTCATATTTTCCGGACTATATCATGATTTATATTTTGTATGGTGATAGATATAGGTCCTAAGCTTTATCCACCTATGCCTTTGGACTTACAGTCAAGGTCATAGACTTGGGTTTTACGGTAAAGTTTCCAACAGCTCATATCTTCCAGATTATTTATAATGGATTTGGTTTATAATTGGTATGATGATAGATATCAATCTGAAGTTTTGTTTAACAATACCCTCACCCACACCTATGAGCTTAAGGTTAAGGTCATGGACTTAGAGAACTTTTTTGTCAGTTTTGTGTGAAAAATTTTAACAGGGCTTATTTTCCCGTCCATACAATGGATTGGTTTGATATTTGGTATAATAATAGTCCATACAGGTCCAATGTTTAATGCAGCAATGCTCCCATCCTTACCAACAACCTTATGATCAAGGTTATAGATTTATTTTCCAGATCATACAATGGATTTGGTTTATATTTGATATGATGATAGATGTAGATCCAAACTTTTATTCAGCACTATACGCCTCCCAACATCTAATCCCTCCCTCTATGCTTATGGCTTTAAGGCACCTGTCCAGGTGAGCTCTGCTGTCTAATGACAGCGCTTGTTAAAAAAATTTAACTTGAGCAATTGTTTAAATTTTTATCAAATTTTCACCCTGATTTAGTGTCACTTATTTTTTCTATTAAAGTTCAATTAAGTTTCTGAATGACAATAGAATGTCACAATTTGTAATGCTTTGCCACATGGAACTGCACTTGGCTTCTTTCTGAACACGAATTGCCCTGTCTTAGCAAACAGTGTAGATCCAGATCAGAAGAAGCCAACTGATCTGGATCTGCACTGTTTGTCATTAAATATGTGAATTTCTATCAAAACCCGGATCCAGTAAACTGATTTACTGGAAATTAGAAGTGGGCATGGCATCTTAATTTATTAAGCAAGGCAAGGGTCAAAAAATGTTTTCATGCCACCCTTTGTTTTGGGGTCATTTCAGTTTGACCAGTAGCCCCCTAAAGATTCATTCTGAGCATTCATTCTGCTTTTCCCCCCACAAGAATGTGCCATATTTACCCTAAATATTGGGAGCTGTTAGCCTCTTACCATACTAGTCCTAAAAGTTAACCCTTAAAGCGCTAGTCGCAACTGCAGCAGACGACAATTTTTTTTTTTTTTTCAGAGAAAATAAGTTGACAGTTCATGTGAATCATCTTGTTTTCTCTGAAAATAAAAAAAAAAATTTGAATGTCTTCTGCTACAAATTTTGCTTGGCGCTTTAAGGGTTAAAAAAGTCCACATACTGTCTGTTAAAATGTCTAAAGGCTGCTATATAAGTGGAAACTATCTAAATCCTGATTAGATGCTACATTCTGTGGCATCTGATCTGGGTCTTCACTGTTTGCTTGGGCCTGTCTGTCCCAATACTTATGATTAGTACGATATGCCAGAACCCAAACAGATATAATTCATACTAGACACAAAAAAGCAAACTAATTTTTTAATCTGTATATGCTATTTTAAAGGATTTACCCAAACATTGTGATGTCAATCCTAGTCTGTCTTCAGACTCTATATTTTCTTTCAAGGTGTACAATCTGGTGATGCCTAAAACATCCTAATCAGTTATGTCCCTTAGCTCAGTTTCTGCAGTAAAACAATGAACAAATAAGACTACAGGAAGTGTAAGAAAAAATGACCAAAGACAAATGCAGAAATGAATGGACCCAGTCTGATGGTATCCTAGTGCTTCTGTTGATAAGAAAACTGATAGACACAGACATGCCATATTTACCTTGAATAATGGGAGAGACAGGCCTTAGTAAACAGTTCAGACTCAGATCAGATGTTGCAGAATGGGGCATCTGATGAGGGTCTACACTGCTTGCCATTCACTTAGTAGTTTTTATGCCCCCGCCATTTTCAATGGGGGGGGGGCATACAGTATCTCCGCTGTCCGTACGTACGTCCGTCTGTCCCGTCTGTCCCGTACGTAACACTTGGTTTCCGTACGATATCTTTTCAAAGGATTGGTATATTGGATTGAAATTTTATACACAGGTATATAATCATAAAATGTAGGTTAAGTTCGATTTAGGGTAAAATCTGCCAATTATTTTGGGAGTTATGGCCCTTTTCAACTTTGAAAAATGACCATGCAATATCTTTTGAAAGGGTAGGTGTATTGGATTGAAATTTTGTACACAGGTATATAATCATAAAATGTAGGTCAAGTTCAATTTAGAGTAAAATCCATCTATTATTTTGGGAGTTATGGCCCTTTTTCGACTTTGAAAAATGGTTTCTGTTCTATAACTTTTGAAAAGATTGGTGTATTGGATTCATATTTTATACACAAACATATAATTATGAAATATAGGTCATATTCGATTTAGGGTAAAATCCACCAATTATTTTTGGAGTTACGGCCCTTTATTAATGTTGAAAAATAGTTGAAAAATGGTTTCCGTTCAATATCTTTTGAAAAGATTAGTGTATTGGATTCAAATTTTATACACAGGTATATAATCATAAAATGTACGTCAGGTATAATTTAGGGTAAAATCCACCAATTACTTTTGGAGTTATGGCTCTTTTTCAACTTAGAAAAATGGTTTCCGTTCCATAACATTTTAAAAGATTAGTGTATTGGATTCATATTTTATAAACAAGCATATAATTATAAAATATAGGTCAAGTTTGATTTAGGGTAAAATCCACCAATTAATTTTGGATTTATGGCCCTTTATCAATGTTGAAAAATAGTTTAAAAAAATGGTTTCAGTTTGATATCTTTTGAAAAGATTAGTGTATTGGATTCAAATTTTATACACAGGTATATAATCATAAAATGTATGTCGAGTTGGATTTAGGGTAAAATCCACCAATTATTTTTGGAGTTATGGCCCTTTTTCAACTTTGAAAAATGGTTTCCGTTCCATAACTTTTGAAAAGATTAGTGTATTGGATTTATATTTTATACACAAGCATATAATTATAAAATATAGGTCAAGTTTGATTTAGGGTAAAATCCACCAATTATATTTGGAGTTACAGCCCTTTTTCAACTTTGAAAAATAGTTTCAGTTTGATATCTTTCGAAAACATTAGCGTATTGAATTCATATTTAACACACAGGTATATAATCATAAAATAGAGGTCAAGTTCCAATACGGGTAAAATCAACCCATTATTATGGGAGTTATGGCCCTTTTTCACCTTCAAAAGATGTTTTCCTTCTGTTATTTTTTTAAAAAAGATTGATATATGTATTGGATTCATATTTTATACCCAGGTAATATAATCATAAAATATGGTCAAGTTCGATTTATTGTAAAATCTGCCAATTATTATGAGAGTTATGGCCCTTTTTTCAACTTCATTTTTTGCAAAATACCTGCGTGGGGGTGAGGATGGCCCTGGGCGGGGGCATCTGTGTCATACTGACACATTTCTAGTTTGGTACAAGGGCAGTTAGTAACCGAAAGCTTGACTTGTTCAGATTTTAGGACAAGTGTGGTAAGGTCATAGCTCCAGATAAGAGTGGGGTATCCACATACTATTTTTCTTATTTATCTACAAAAACATAAGCTGTTGGTACTCATTAGAAGTTTTTGTAGAGAAATAAGAAAAATATCAGGGCCCAGTTGTTCAAAACAAACGATGTTGTTAGTTAAGGTATTGTTAAAACTTTGATCATTAAATATGGCTATATGCTAATATTTTTGCTGAAAAAATATGAGTAGCTTTTCACATTTTTTCAGCAAAAGTACCTGTGAATTGGATACATGTATTGTACTTATTATTACAGTTAACATTTTGACCACTAAACAAGCTTGTTAAGCTAATGATGCTTTGAACAACTGAGCCCAGTATTTTTCAGTTGAAAAAAAAAAAAACACACCTTATCTGGAGCTATAGTAAGGTCTTCAAGTACACTGCAGCGCCGTTATAACGCGGTCGCTTATAACGCGGAAACCGTTATAACGCGGTTGGGCCTTGGCTCCCGTTTTTTTTTTCCACCAGTTTGAAAGTGTTGCCCTTTTTCTGCGGAATGCGGCAGTCTAAAAATCGCCAGCCGTGACCATATACTTGCTGATTTACTCATTCTTTTTTACCAAACTTTTCATCAGTTTTTGTCTTTAGTGTACTTAGGAAAAATATGGTATTACCAGGCATAAATTTTGGCAGAAATATCAATACAGAACAAGATGTTAGGACATTAGTGTGGTAAGGTCATAGCTCCAAATGAATAGGCGTATCCACATAATATTTTTCTTACTTATCTACAAAAACATATGTTATTGGTACTCATTAGAAGCACCTCACTGAGGTGCTTCAAATGTGTACAATACTCAGTATTTTTCGATTGAAATAAGCACCTTATCTTGAGCTATGCCTCAGATACTTATGGATAATATGGTAGTACCAGTCAAAATTTGGCAGAAATATCAAAACAGAATATAAATGCTATGTACTGTATTTACTGTATGTATTCAGACAGACAGGCCTGAGCAAACAGTGTAGACCCAGATGAGACACCCCAGAATGTGGCATCTCATGGTCTACACTGTTTGCCACTCATCCAGCAATTTTTAGACACATCATCTGGTAGTAAACCGTACTTGTTCAAATTTTAGAAGCAGTATGGTAAGGAGTTGAGTAGTCCAAATACTTAAGTTAAATACGGTAAGCCACACCATATGAAAGGATCATTTTAGCATATGCAGACAGAAAAGCCGAGATCAGCTTGTGCATCCTTGAGTGGTTGGGTGGTGTTAAGGGCCTGATGTACTTGCCACAGGAGCTGGAAGGGGCATGTTAGTATTTCTTCTGTTTCTTTCTTCCTTCAGCCTCATGTATTCCTCTCTTTCCTCTCCTCTGCTAGCTCTTCTGTCTCTTTTCGACTTTTCTCTGGGAGATGACACAAAATGACCCCACAAGGGTTGACGTGTCGTTAAACAAGAACTTGAACAAAACAGCCAGTGCACAATGCAGTTAGAGTTGTTTGGTTTTTTTGGGTTTTTTTTCTTGTATCAGACTCTGCCACCAGATTCAAAGGATTTTCTGAATTGGTGCATTTGACATATCCTCCCAGCAGGCACACAGCATTGAAACAATTTTGATTCAGCATTGATTCAACGTCTTGACATTGTTTCAACATTGTGTGCCCACTGGGCTATTTATGCTATGTATTCAGACAACTTGCCTCTTTAGTCCTTATTATACTTATCCTAATATTTTAACATCCATTTTACAACTTGCTGATTTGTCTAAATTACTACAGGATGAATTACAAACTGTGTGGACCCAGATCAGATGCCGCATTCTAGGCATCTGATCTGGGTCTACACTGTTTGCCCAGGCAAGTCTGTCCAAATACATAGGGTAAATATGAGATTCGGAAGACATGTTTTTGCTTGATATGTTTTATATGGATGACAGTAAAACCTAAATTTGTGTTGTGATGATTATGTGAACCATCTATCACAAAAACATGCCTATATAATTTTGACCCCCTTAAACCCCACTTTTATATAGTAAAACTGGGGTTTACAGGGGTATACATTATTTTTCTTATTTCTGCTCAAAAACATAGATTGTGGGTACTTGTTAGAACTGCCTCAACAAGGCAGTTCTAACGAGTACCGACAATCTATGTATTGAGCAGAAATATGAAAAAATATAAGATTTTTTATCTGAAAATTTTCATGTTTTGGTGGTAAAATGTTCAATGTATTTAAATAGGCGTGTTTTCGTAATGACAAGAACTTACTTGTGTCTATAGTTTAATAACTGTATATTTTGTGCCTAAAATACCACAAGATGAGTTGCAAACAGTGTAGACCCTGATCAGATGCTGCAGAATGCTGTCAATAATAAGAGTCTGATAACTGAATACTTTGTGCACATAATTGTTTTTAAATCATCCAAAATAGTTGTCTGTGAATCATCCAAGACAGTACCAGAATCTCTCAGAGTCCTATTATTGTAGTTAACTTCTATCTTCCTTGCCAGGATCAGTTTCATTTCCGATGATTTCCTCCTACAGTCATCAGATTCAGTTGAAACTTGGTGGACAGATAGACAATGTCAGGTGGTACAGCGTGCATTATTTAGAGTTACAGTACACCAAAATTTGATAGTTATCACTTTTTTTTTTAAAGATTTTTCAGACATAACTTGGTTTCCGGATAACTCTTTCTACAGGTTTGAATGAGGTTGAGGAAACCTGGCAGACAATTGAGACTATGAGGTGGTACAGAGCATATTGTTTTGAGGTTACAGTACACCAAAGTTTGGTGGAGTCATTACTCTTTAAAAATTGTTCAGATATGACTTTATTTCCGGCTAATAACTTCTCCTACAGCTTTCATCAGACTGTTTTGAGGTTACAGTACACCAAAATTTGATAAACTCATTACTCTTTAACCCTGGTCCTTCTGAACTCAGATAATTATGCCCTGCATTTGCAAACAGTAGAGATCCAGATCAGTTGGCTTCAGAAGCCATCTGATCTGGATCTGCACTATTTGTCATTAAAAATGTAAATTTGTATCAGCAGCCTTGATCATGTTAACTGATTGGCTGACAATTAGAAGTGGGTGTGGTATCTTTATTCAGCATGACTAAGTTAAGATAGCTCACACACAACTTCTGCATAGCTCCATCTGTTTTAATTGGATCTTCCTTAAACCTGCAGATGAGGTGGACATGGATATGTTAAGAGTTATGTCCTCCAAATTAATGAATGTTGTAGACACTGAGTAACCCTGAGCTGCTTTTCAGCACCGGTGAGTTTTAAGAACCACATGGTCCTCTTGTTTTTTTCCTTTGTTTATAAGCGGTAAATTTGTTATTGAGAACCATATACTTTTTGCACAAGAAGCTGAAATGCATGTCCACAAAAATGCTGAATTAGACTATAGACTGATCTGAGCAGTGAATTAGATTATAGACTGATCTGAGTGATGAATTAGACTATAGACTGATCTGAGCAGTGACTTAAACTATAGACTGGTCTGCGCAGTGAATTAGATTATAGACTGATCCGAGCAGTGAATTAGACTGTAGACTGATCTGAGCAGTGAATTAGACTACTGACTGATCTGAACAGTGAATAAGTTTATAAGCGGTAAATTTGTTATTGAGAACCATATACTTTATATACATGTATATATCCATAGACTGATCTGAGCAGTGAATTAGATTATAGACTGATCTGAGCGATGAATTAGACTATAGACTGATCTGAGCAGTGACTTAAACTATAGACTGGATCTGAGCAGTGAATTAGATATGCTCAATTATCAATTATCAGCCCTTACAACTTCCACTCCATTTCAGTTATGTCTGTCTACCAAAGATCTCTGTGCAAGAGAGTATGGATTAGACTACAGACTGATCTGAGTAGTCTGCACATATTTCTGCATTTAAAAGATTATATTTCTCAAGAAATTGGCATTCTTTGCAGCTCCAGATAAATTAATGCTTAGCATTCTGGGTAAAAATTTCAACAGACAACATATTGAAATATTTTTCTTATTTTTCCCAGTCAACAGGTTTTGACATTTCATGCAAATTGTCTCAATCATTGCATGAAATGTTAAATCCTGCTTTCTGGCAAAAATAAGAAAAGGGTTATCAATTTGTCATCTGCTGAATTAGCCATGAGAGGTAAAGTTTAACCCTTAAAACGTCAAGAAAACATGCATCTGAAACTGTCGTCTGTATGTCGTCTGCTCAATATTCTTGCAAACTTTTCAAACCTATTTTTGTATACATGCAAACAGTGTGGACCAAGATCAGACTTAAAGGAGCAGTCTGATCTGGGTCCACACTATTTGCAAAAATGACTTGTAAAATCACAAGCAGATGACAAAGCAGACGACAATTGTTGTGATTGGCGCTTTAAGAGTTAAGTGATAACTGATGATGATTAAGCTTTTTTTTTAACCAAACATGTTTTGATACTCTATAGAATTGGCTCAGTGAGGCAATTCTAATGAGTATCCACAATATATTCAGGTATAGTAGATAACAAAATATATTTTCTGTATAGTAAATACAGCACTTTTTATTCGAAGCCTTGCCAGTTTCTGCTGGAACAGTGTACTTTAACCATTACCACTCACTGGGCAAATTCAGCAGACAACAACTTGACAATATTTTTCTTATTTTTCCCAGGAAATAGGCTTTGAAATATCAAGCAGATTGTCTCCAATTTGTCTGAAATGTCAAAGTCCATTTTCTGGGAAAAATAAAAAAGCAATATTTCAAAATGATATCTGGTTAACTGTTTAACCAGCATGCTAAGCAATAATTCTTTTCATGCTGAATAAAATCAGCAGGAGGTATTAAAAGATATTTCCTTATTAAATTCATCAGAAGATACCCTTGATATTTCATACAGATTGGTCATTAAAATAGGAGACAATTTGTTTGAAATGTCAAGCCCTGTTTTCATGGAAACATAAGAAATTCAAAATATTAGATGAGTATGTACACCATCAGCATGCAAGAGCAGGGGAAAAACAACAACAAAAACTCAAGGACTGTACTAGTCAGCCAGCCTGAAGGCTGGGCTGATAAGATGTTATTAATAGGTATGTGATTGTGTGTTCATATTATAATTCCCAAAATGTATTAATTTTTGCAACAACAGTTGAACTTCAATGGCTTGAACAGCTTTGGGATCATGGAAATTTGTTCTAGACATGTGCAGTTCAAGTCACTGAGGGTTAACCCTGATCCTGCTGAACCCAGATATACTTTGCAAACAGTGTTGTTCTAGATCTGTAAATTGGCTTGTGGAAGTCACTGATCTGGATCTACACTATTTGTCATTAAGTATATGAATTTGTATATACAACCTGGATCAAGTAGTCCCATTGGCTGAATATTAAAAGTGGGTGTGGCATCTTAATTAATTCAGCATAACAGGGGTTAATCATAGGCCAGGTCAGGAGGCAAATGGGAATAATTTAGGGATGTCTTTTTGATCCTCTGTAGAATAAAGATATGTTGAGTGTACTCATTAGAATCAGCTTGATAGGGTGATTTTAATGAGGAAACACAACACAAATTTTTATACTTATATGAAGGTGACAACAGGTAAATCTATTTGCACTGTCTGTACAATTAAACGTTGTCAACAATAAAAATTAACATGATAATAAGATCATTTTCTGATAAAGCGGTTCCCACCACTATGTCACTCGAAGTTCATTAGGGTTACAAGAATTTTTCTTGTGGGAATGAGAGAAAATATAACTTACTGAGTATGCTAACAGCCCAGAACTGTAGCAGCGCAGTTAGACATTCCGGTGATATTAGCTACACATGGTGTGCTGGATATATTCTTTTTGGGCTTAGAAATTGTATTTTGCCAACAGAAACAATCATATTCAAGTGCAGGTAGATGTCTCACGTAAGTGATAAGGTGCCATGTTTCTTGTCACCCTTTGTCGTATCTAAGGCGGTGTAGCTATTTACCAAGAGGGATACAAGATACAGAAAGATTAATAAACAAACATCAAGTGAAGGTGCCCTCCCCTCGGGGGATGGGGCAGCACATATTATCAAAAAGGGTAGGGGTGTGCTGCCAGTAGCCCGGGACCCCTATTCCTTTCCAGGCAAGATTGAGACCCCTTTTCAGACAAAAATAAGACGAACATATACCCCATTGTAGACAAACAATATATGCTCATTCGCTCAGTCAGTTAACTTAATAAGGATTTACTTGCATATTATCAATATTAAATACAAAAAGAATCACATGATATCAAGTATAACTAAGGTGCAGACAATATTTTAATTTTAACCAAGCGGGAGTGGTTGGGTGAGGCAAAGGTGTCATGAATCTTGCGTCACCAGGGCGTCCAACTGATATTGGCTTACAGGTGGGCAAGGCCTGCTATCTTTGCAGCCAGTAAGGGTAGAGGGGGAATGTTTTTACTTCTTCTGTTCCTTCACTTTCATTCATTTTCCTCCTTCTCCCTTGTCCCTCTTTCATCTCTTCTACTAGCTCTCTTCTTTCTTTCTCTGGGAGAAGACACAAAATGACCAACAAGGATTGATGTGTCGTTAAACCCCAACACAATAAATAACAATTTTAACCAAATACAATTATTATAATATTGTTGATTTAAACAATATGTGCCAGAGCACAGCAAATCCATTTATGATATCCCTGTTCCAGGCTTACCTGTTTACTACCCCCTTTGTAGACAGACCTCAATGCCCCTCCCCCCCCCACCTGCACCCCCCCCCCACCCTTTCCAGACAGGTATATTTTAATCCCTCCGCAGATTTTTTACATTAAACACCCCAATTCCTGGCAGACTCTGAAACAAGCCCCTCTTGTCCACAAATCCCTTCCTATGCCTATATAGTGAGTGCTCCTGCCCCTTCCCCCCCCCCCACCTCCATCCCCCCCCCCACCCCCCGCCAATGTCCTCCAAAGGAACAGTCCAAAAGGAAAAGAAGAACAGTCCAGGGCAACCCCATCTCAGCAGTGCAGGCCCGAGAGCTGTAGGTAGTTTTGGGACTTTAGCAAACAGTGTAGACCCTGATCAGTTTATTTATCAATAGTGCAGGATTTTTTTTTTTGCAAACTTACATCAAACAAAACAAAACTGGCACCCCTTAAGATGGCTGATGAAGCTAATATCGATATAACCTTATTTTTTGTTGTCTAAAAATACAATTTCCAAACGAAATTAAACTAACCCTAGTTTGTTATAGAATGCTTCTAAGGACTTTGCAATAAAGAATTATAGGAGAAAATATCGCCTCAATATGTACTTTCTAACTAAGCTATGTAGCCAAGTTAGGTCAAGGGAGGTAATAATTTTATAAATTAAATAGTGATTATACTCTTGTTACTTTAAAAGTTTTCAGGAATATGTGTATTTTTATGTGTTATATGATAAAGTATATTTCTTTCACAATGAGTGTGCAGATTCTACAAAACCTCACTGAGAGCTTAAATTATTTTTGTGAAACTAAGTGTATCAGAACACTTATTTTATTTAATTTTACGAACATTATAAATATCGAAACAACAGTCCAGAAAACTCAGTTATAAACAAAAGTGGGGCTTCTGTGATTTTTTTTCATATCAAAATTAGCTCAGTCAGCAATCTTTAAATATAAAATAGTTCTGTCCAAAGGCATTTTGCGGACATTTGCAAATGGTGTAAACACAGATCAGATGCTGCAGAGAGCCGAGTCTGATCAGGGTTACCAGTGTTTGCTCAATGTACAGGACTTTGTGTAACTGTACGGAAAAGTCTAACACCACTTAAATGCAAAATAGATATGTCCAAATAAGGCATTTTTTGACATTAGCAAAGAGTGTAAACCCAGATCAGACACCACAGAATGAATGCAACATCTGATTAGGGTTGTCACTGTGTGCTTTATCTACAGGAATATTTGTAAAGCTTACAACAAATAAAACAAGTCTGACACGCCTTATATTTAAAATGGATCTGTGACCGTTTATTATCCAACATTGCCAAAGTGTGGTACATTCTTGATTGGAAAGCTATCTTTCGCAAAACCACTTTTTTTTTTTTTTATTTGGGTTTTACGACCCTTTCAAGAATATTTCACTTATATTGAGCCAATCGTTCATCAAAGGTGGGTGAAAACTGGAGAACCTGGAGAAAACCATCTGACCATCCGTAAGCAGAACTTGGCTTTTCCATATGTGACCCGAGCGAGGCTTGAACCACAGCGGTGAGAAACCTAATGGATTAAGAGTCAGTTCTCTTATTCACCAGGCTGCAGGGGCCCGGCTTTTGTAAAACTAATGAGACAATGCTATCCAAAATGAAGATTTCATGATGTTCTGTCTGCGGTGGATGATTGAAAACATCAAAGGAAATGAATTCATTTACAGGGAGGTAAAAGCAAAATTAATTTGTCTCTCTCTTTCCCAGCTAAAAATACAAAAGGGAGACTACTTCTTTGTGGCAAAGTCCCTATATCCTCCATGTGGTTTAGTTCCCTCAGTAAAACTAGACACTTTGCAGGAAAAAAAAAGAACCCCATCTTAATAAATC
Organism: Anodontia alba; assembly: GCA_964016985.1. NCBI lineage: Eukaryota > Metazoa > Mollusca > Bivalvia > Lucinida > Lucinidae > Anodontia > Anodontia alba. The sequence continues at coordinate 63,640,674 of OZ024821.1, read as the reverse complement.
AAGCATCAAAGGTTGGCTCCTTTGCAAAAGCACTGCTACGAGAAAAGAATTGTGAGCTACTTGCCCACCTCTCAGGACTTTCAGTACTTTGATTCTTCTTTTTTTTTTCTTCTTTTTTTTTTTTTTTTCAGGAAAAATAGGAGCTGACATTTCATGCAAATTGAAGTAGACAATTTGCATGAATTGTCAAATCCCATGTCTACCAAAAAAATGAAACATTCCAAAATGTTGGGTGCTGAAATTTTTACCCAGAATGCTAAGCATTAGCATACACTGATTTTCACCTCTAACGATAAAATAAATCCAAATTCATTTGAATACTCAACATTTGGAAAGCTACTGTAACATTGACTGGTAACCAGTGGTGACTGACAGCATCAATCATTTTGATCTGTTTTTCCAATACACAATGAATACAGGCAGGGATCCAGCTCTGACTCAGCTTCTGTAATCATTTACAGCAAGTTACATTTTCTTCCCTGGTGTCGTTACTAAACCTATACCTTCCTGATTCATATTTGTGGATAGTTTAACACACTGTGGGATATGAACTTTCGGAAGTGCTAATTAATTTGGATATCTGACCAAAAAACAAAATGGGAAATTGTTTGAAAAAATCAAAACAGAAGGAGACTGTTCAGACCGGAGAAAAGGGTGGGTACATGTATGATGCGATATGTTCAACACCCTCTGGCTAATTCAGCAGACGACAAATTGATGATATTTTTCTTATTTTCCCCAGAAAACAGGATGTGACATTTCATGAAAATTGTCCCCATTGCATGAAATGAAAAATTGTCCACATTGCATGAAATGTCAGCTCCTGTATCATGCGGGAAAACAAAATATTTCAGTGATGTCGTGTACTGAAATTTTTACACAGAGAGTGCTAAGCGTATTTTTTATTTTATTTTCCTACAGAAAAAGATTGCAAGGAAAGAAATTCACTGGCTATGATGAATATAATATCCCATTTATATACAGACAGTTTGCATACAAAGAGTTATTTTCACGGTGTACATATTATGATATATCTGCAGGGTATAAAACAAACTTTTACCAACTCTAACCTTTACCACACTCTTGGTAAATTCAGCAGACAGCAAATTTATGTAATTTTTGTTCCTTTTCCCAGAAGAAATAGACTGACATTTCAGGCAAATTGTTTTCTGAGGTCAGTGAGGAGACAATTTGTATGAATCTTCTGGGAAAATCATTTCAAATTGTAGTCTTTTCTAAGGAGACAATTTGTATGAATATTCTGAGGAAAAACATTTCAAATTGTAGTCTTTTCTGAGAAAAAAGACTTGGCATTTCATGTGAATCATCTGCAAGGCAGACAATTCACATTTGTCTAGCCTCATTTGAAAAATGACATCAAAATTAAAATGTTGTCTGCTGCATTTAGCACTTTAAGAAGTAATTAATGGCAGGTCCAGGTGTGTCACTCTTTAGAGGGTAAACATAATTGGTGCAGTATACAAGCAGACCCTTGGTTTAAACAATATTTTATTCATTGAAGTGCAATTATATACATCACATAACCTTATATAGTACAGTACTTATTTGATGAAAAGCTAAAAGCTTATATTTAAGACAACTACCACATCTACATCACAGCAACAGTATTGCAACACAATTACTGCATTACAGCATGCATCATTGCAGTGCAGTATTGCAACACAACTACCAGATTCCATGCACCAGTGTTGAGCACATCTACCACATCAGTGCAGCAGTATTGCAAACCAACTACATGTACATGTACCATTGCAGCAATATTGCAACACAACTACCACATCAGTGCGGTAGTATTACAACAGAGCTGCCTCAGCATGGCAGTAGTATTGCAACACAGCTACCACATCACTGCAGCAGTACTGCGACACATCTACTACATCACTGCAGTGCCTGTTCAGCATTGCAACACAACTACAGCTTCATTGTAGCAATATTGCAACACAACTACCACTTTCAGGCGCCAGTATTGCAGCCTAACTACAACATAAATGCAGCCATTCTGCAGCCCAACTACCACATTATTGCAGCAGTAGTGCAACACAACTACCATTTCATTGCCACAGTATTGCAACACAACTACCATATCATTGCAGCAGTGTTGCAATACAACTTGAACTACCACATCACTGCAGCAGTATTGCAACACATCTAGCAGTATTGCAACACAAATATCATACATTGCAAAAATATTGAAATACAACTACCACATCCATGCACCGGTATTGCAGCAATCTACCAACATCTGGCAGCAGTATCGCAACACAACTACTATGTCATTGCAGCAATATTGTAACACAACTTCTACATCAGTGCAGTAGTGTAGCGACACAGCTGCCTCATCATTGCAGTAATATTGCTACACCTTCATCAGTGCAGCAGTATTGCAACATAACTATTAATTATATATATAACTACCACATCACTGCAACAGTATTGCAACACAACTACCATGTCATTGCAGCATAACTAACATAACTAACTCATCACAGCAGCAATATTGCAACACAGCTACCACAGCATTTCAGCAGTATTGCAACACAACTACCATATCATTGCAGCAGTTTTGCAACACAACTACCACATCATTGCAGCAGTATCTCAACAAACTACCACAAACATGTAATTGCAGCAGTATTGCAACACAACTACCACATATCTGTTGAAGTATTGCAACACAACTACCGCATCACTGCAATAATGTTGCAGTACAACTACCATATTATTGCAGCAGTATTGCAACACAGCTACCACATATCTGTTGAAGTATTGCAACACAACTACCGCATCACTGCAATAATGTTGCAGTACAACTACCATATTATTGCAGCAGTATTGCAACACAGCTACTACATACAAGTAATTGCAGCAGTATTGCAACACAACCACAACATACCTGCTGTCGTATATGAACACAACTAAGAAATCATTGCAACACAGCCACCCACATACATTTAATTGTAGCAGTATCACAACACATGACAATATCTGTTGTAGTATTGCAACACAACTACCACATCATTGCAGCATTACTGCAACACAGCTACTACATACATGTAATTGCAGCAGTATTGCAACACAACTACCACACATCTGCTGTGGTATTGCAACACAACTAGGAACCACCATGTTACTGCAGTAGTATTGCAGTATAACTACTACTTCATTGCAGCAGTACTTGTATTACAACACAGCTACTACATACATTTAACTGCAGCAGTATTGCAAAACAGCTACCACATATCTGCTGTAGAATTGCAACACAATTTGGACATCATTGTAGCAGTATTGCAACACAGCTACAACCATATCATTATTGTAGCAGTATTGCAACACAGCTGCCACATCACTGCAGCATTATTGCAACACAGCTACCTCATCAGTTCAAAGGTATTACAACACAAATACCACTTCACTGCAGCAGTATTGGAACACAACTACCACATTACTGCATTACTACAGTATTGCAACACAGCTACCACATCATTGCAGTGGTATTGCAACACATCTACCAAGTCACTGCAACCATATTGCTACACAACTACCTCATCAGTGCCACTGTATTGCAACACAGCTAACACATCAGTACAGTGGTATTGCAACACAACTACCACAACACTGCAGCAGTGTTACAACACAGCTACCACATCATTGCAACAGTATTGCAACACAACTGCCACATCACTGCAGCTGTATTGCAACACAACTACCATGTCATTGCAGCAGTATTGCAATACATCTACCTTATCACTGCAGCAGTAGCAACACAACTCCACATCATTGCAGCAGTATTGCAACACAACTGTCACATCATTGCTGAGATTTTGGGATGGATTGAAAATCAGTAGAGAAGAACAAGACAGATATTTGTTTAGAACTTTCCTAAAAAAAGGTTTTATTACAGAAATAGCACACTGGTCAGACCTGTGTTCTCTACTTTTAATGTTAAGGTGAAAATTTGAAACCAATACACAGATACAGAAATGACAAAACATGATTTCTGACCAGATTTTGCCAACAGCAACAGAACTTTTGCAGTCATAATAAAATCATAAGATGCCAAAAACATATTTATTATCTTCCAAAAGATGCTGAAAGTAGTTTGTGTAAGTCTTACCATGACTATGATGAGCAAACACTGAAGCATTCTAAATGTTGCATATACACTGTCAGTGCACATTTTCGATATGAGTGTAAAAATTCTCTAAAAATTACACTCTATAACGAAAAAACACAATGCTTTAAATTTTGGGACAGTTTAACTCTTTTTTTTATTATTTGGCTGTAAATAAAAAGCTGAAATGCTTCTCTTTTAAGAAAGGTCAGAGTCATTTTGAATCATTGAAAAAAAAATACATTGCTAAGCTTAAGGCAAATAGTTGCTTCTAACCATTTATCGATGATAATTCTGTCTAATTTGCATATGTAAATTCTTTCAAAACCTTTTATTGAAAAGATTGGGTTTTAAATGTATGTCCTTTTAAGTTATCTCCTGATTGTGTATTCCGTTCAGCACACATATAAAATGGACTTATGGAGGGTTTAGCCTTTACCACTGTATGGGCTAATTTAGCAGATTGATATTTCTTTTATTTTCCTAGAAAATAGTCTTTGACATTTCATGCAAATTGTCTCCTAATTTGCATGAAATGTCAAAACCTCTTTTCTGAGAAAAATAAGAAAAATATTTCATAATGTTGTCTGCTGTAATTTTTACCCAGCATAATTAATTTTAATATATGTTCTGCATGTACGGTACTCGGAGTTGTTGAAAACTATTAGAATTAGATTGTGGCGATAAGTTTGATTTGGATTTATAGATGGCAAGAGAAGGTATAATTATTCAGTTTTTGTTGAAACAACACTTTCCATGTGTTTGTCTTATACATGTACTTATATCAATTACATACTTCTACAAAAACACATTAAAAAAAAGTACTTGAACAAATAACTATTCTATAATTATCTTTTAAGGATCAGAAAAGCTGGTCTTTTAATACAAATGTACTACTCAAAACAAAAAAATTGCATTACTTTCTGTTTGGGCATCACGAAAACCTACCTACAGTACAGCTCGAGTGGTTTTTCAAAATCCCCCACGAGCCAGTGGGGAGTGGATTTGAGTGGGAAGGATTAAATTTTAGTAGCCCACGGTGGTTTCACCCAGGCCGGTGGATCCGCTGAGTTCCCACGGTAAAAATCGCCTGATAAAATTACTTTCAAACAGGTAAAATTTGATGCAATTATGATAGGCAATTGAAACAGCCGCGGGGGCCACGTGGTGTTTCCGCGATGAAGTGTGAAAGCTGTTTCCAAAGAGGCGTGGCTAAAGCCAGTCGTACTTTTCGATATATTTCGGTTGAATAGGACCAAACTGCCGACCTGATCAAAATCAGTCCTTTCAACTCAATGTGTGACAGCAATTAACAAATTTTGATTGTCAGCATTCCCATTCACCATGAGCGTACAGAATTGTTGGTATCTATGTACACAAAACGTACCGCAAATTCGGTGCATAAATTGCAATATTCATACTTCCTGCTTGAGTCAGTTTTCGCTCATTAGCATCCTTTTGAATATTAATAAAGCATCGAAACACTGCAATTGCCGACAGACAATAATGAATGCCTATGGCCAGTGCATAGAAACAGATCGAGGAGTTTTCCAAATTTCCACATTCCGATTCCCCAAAACTAGGTTTCTTCCCTTGTTCTCTTAAAATATTAACCAATGCTGCCTTGTTCCTTGAAATATATTTGGGTGTTCCCTTGGTCCACAGAAAACCTCAGTAGCCCCAGTCACTGTTCAAGCACGTAACATGGGCCGAACAAAGCTCCAAATGAAAAAGTACCGGATTCTGTGGCTTAGTCTGGTCCGGCCAACAAGTGGGTCCGACATGGTCATTTTTACTTAATGTGCCATAGAAAACAAAACAAACACTCAAACATCACAAAGAGAATCAAACATCTACCCCCAGTCCACGAACTACGTATTTATGTTTGGTATTCCTGTAACTGCCTTTTCCTATGCAACAACCACACACGCTCAATATAAATGACGTACTATGGTAAAAGACCTGGAAATTCTCCCTCCTGTGCAGCAACCGCATGTGTCAATATAAATATACATGTACTTTAAGGGGTGCTTCTGCTATCAAAGAGGCATTGAATCAGTAAGACAGCCCATGTGAAAATGGTGTCTGTCACACAAAAACACACTTTACGAACACAAGGGGCCACAGAAGCTAATGACAATTCAAATGAGTGAGTAACTGTCAAAAATTGACTAAATTTGCCCATTAGTAATTCCAAACCAGATCTCCACAACATCAAGAAGTAGAGAAAAAGTACACTGGCTGTAATCTGAAGACTATGGAATTGCCTGATTGAGTACTAATAGGAGCATGTGCAGTAATTAGGTTGATATGGTAAACAATCAGAATAACAATAAAGTCAGCTGCACATATGTTTTGAAGAACATAAAAGACTATGCTACATGTAATTAAAAGTTGTTCCATGCTATGCCTGTTTAAACTCTGGGTAGCTCTTAAAGTTGGCATTAGACAAAAAAATTCTTTAGATTCTCAAACACCTTTTTTAAAATCAGAGAGCCAAAGGCACTGAAATGACAAATTTCGATACCTTGCAAGATTTTTGGCAGAAGCCTGCGAGAGGTATGCCTTCATTGGCAGAAATTTCACTGGTAGCCACAATGATAGTGTATTGATATATTATATGTTAATTAGTTATGTTTGTCTGCATTTTCCTCCTGCATATGCATTCATCAGGACTAAGCCTGCCCAGTAAAAGTGTGGTCAGGTGAACTGACCGTGCTGGACATGACCCATTGGGTTGACGGGGCCATAAAACCTCAACACAAACACAAAACTTAATTAAACGGGGCATTTTCCGTTCCTCGTTTTTTGTTGTTTTTTTTGTTCATATTTGTCAAACACTATATTTTAATTTGAGAGATTATGTTCTTAAACATCAAATAAACATGATTTTGACATCCATTTTGAACTGCTTTTTATACACCCATTTGAAAAAACAGGACATATTATGTGACAGCGTCTGGCATCTGTCTGTCCGTCAATCCGTCTGTCTGTCCATAAACTTCTTTCGTTTGCAGCTAACTCCTCCTACAGTTTACATCCGATCAAACTAAAACTTGGTATATAGTTAGACCATGATGTGGAGCAGGGCATATTGTTTCGGGCTTACAGTCCACCAAATATTAGCAGAGTTATGCCCCTTTGAAAATTTCTGTAAACTTTTTGTTTCTGGCTAACTCCTCCTACAGTTTACATCCGATCAAGCTGAACCTTGATTTAGTTAGATCATGATGTGGAGTAGCGCATATAATTTCTAGGTTACAGTCCACCAAATATTAGCATAGTTATGTCCCTTCAAAAATTTTGGTAAACTTTTCGTTTCCAGCTAACTCCTTCTACAGTTTACATTCGATCAAGCTGAAACTTGATTTTTAGTTAGACTATCATATGATGTGGAGCAGTGCATATTACAGTCCACCAAATTTTAGCAGAGTTATGTTTCTTTGAAAATTTCGGTAACTTTACATTTCCAGCTAAATTTCCCAACAGTTTACATTCGATCAAGCTGAAACTTGATTTATAGTTAGACCATGATGTGAAGCAGCGCATATTTGTTTGAGGTTATAGTCCACCAAATATTAGCAGAGTTATGCCCCTTTGAAAATTCTGTAAAACTTTTTGTTTCCGGCTAACTCCTCCTACAGTTTACATCCGATCAAGCTGAAACTTTGTTAATACTTACACTGTGATGTGGAGCAGTACATATTATTTTGAGGTTACAGTACACCAAATATTACCAGAGTTATGCCCCATTAAAAATTTCCTTAAACTTTTCATTTCCAGCTAACTCCTATAGTTTACATCCAATCAAGCTGAAAATTGATTTATTGTTAGATCATGGTGTAGAGCAGAGCACATTATTTCAAGTTACAGTACACTAAATATTAACAGAGTTATGCCCTTTGAAAATTTCTGTTAACTTTTTGTTTCTGGCTAACTCCTCCTATAGAAAACAATGTACATCCAATCAAGCTGAAACTTTGTAAATAGTTAGACCATGATGTGGAGCAGTGCTATCTTTTCAAGGTTACAGTCCACCAAATATTTGCAGCATTATGCCCCTTTGAAAATTTTGATAGTTTTTTGGTTTCCAATTAGCGCCACTTACAGTTTTCATCTGTAGCACTGAATTGTACAGGAGTCAGTATATGTGCTACATCTTATTACTTGTCACAGTGTATGATGCCTCCGCTTGCGCAACTCTTGTTATACCCCTGCACACGATAGTGATGGGGTATTATGGTATCAAGTTGGTTGTCATGTGTCTGTCGGTCTGTCCATCTGTAGTATGTCTGTCCATATTTTCCTTTCAGGACAATAACTTGAGTAAATGTCAGTGGATTTTCACCAAACTTGGTGTGTGCATTGATATTGTAGAGATCTGGTTTGGGATTGCTAATGGGCATATTTTGTCAGTTTTTGACAGAGTTAACTTATCTGCCCATGACACATCCATATTTTTGTTTCAGGGTAATATTTTGTGTAAATCTCAATGGGTTTTCACCAAACTTGATATGTGCATTGATATTGTGGAGATCTGATTGCATTTGGATATATTTCCTCAATTTTTGACAGAGTTATCCCCCTATGACACAGTCATGGTGGGGTATTATCGTTTTGGGTTTTTATTAAGTTAAAGGGCCTGTGTGGTAATTAGATCAAGTACATTAGGTTATTTACTTGGGGGTTGGTGAAGTAAAAGGAATGTGTTGTAAATAGGTCAAACATGGAAGGTTTGTTAAGTTAAAGAGCATGTGTGGTAATTAGGTCAAGTACAGTTACATACTGTGAGGTTTGTTGAGTTAAAGGGCATGTGTGGTAATGAGGTAGATTACATTTGATATTAAAACACTGTAGGGTTTGTGAAATTAAAGGGCATGTGTGGTACATGTAATTAGGTCAAATATGTTGTAGGTTACATGCTGTGGTTTATTAACCTAATTGTTGATTGTCAAGCAAAATTGCACCAGACAAATTTCTTTTTAGAAAACAAGGCTTGGCATCCCATATGCATCATCTGCTAGACAGTTCTCATGAAATGTCAAGCCTTATTTTCTCTAAAAAATAACCGAAAGAAAACTTTTAAAAAAGATGTCTGCTACTGTTGTGATTGGCACTTTGAAGATTAAAGTTGGTATCAGACTGAGCTAACAGGTGAACTATTAAATGGCAGTTTATGAGCCTAAATTCCTTACAATGCTGAGTAAGATTTTGGCAGGTATGAAAAATATTCTGTCTGCTTTGAACCTAGGATAAAATAAATAGCTTGATTGCCTGTAGGGAGGTGAATTATGACCTTAATCTGTACAGTAGGAGTTAAAATTTCAGGCAGTCTGTTCCTTGGAATTTCTAACAATTCATTAGAAAGAGAGAAGAAATGATCCATATCTCCATCTACTATAAGACACTTTTTCTCTAAAAAGCACATGCTGTATTTGATCTAATAAATTACTGCACTATGTGCTTAGGTTTTTCCAAAATTACAGGAAAAAAAAGATAGAAAAATAGCCACCTTAATGTAATAATGGCACACATAATACAAAGATTAGCAGAGGTATGCTCTGTGAGAGGACTATTTAATGAGATGTATATTTCTTCATATGTTGTGGGTACTCAGTTGAATAGCCTCAACAAGTTTAATTGACTTGCCTAAATAACATAGGGATGGTAATCTGAAGTCTCTTGAAAGTGTGCTTATCGGAGTTTGTGGGGTAACTGTTATAATGAATTTAGCTTTTAATATTATTGAAAACTCACAGTTTGGATTGTATGGTGATTCCAATGATTAGCAACTACCAAAAATGTATGTTTTCATGGAGAAAGAAGCTAAATTTTTACGGTCAGATTTGTCCAAAATGTTGTCTTTTAAGACAGAAGATCTATTTAGCTCTGCTTCAAAGAAGTTGGAGGGCATATTGCTTTGGGCTTGTCCATCTGTCAGTCGTCTGTTATGCTTATAATTTTTTAACTCTGCATGCTAGGTTTTTGAAATTTCATATATGAATTCCTCATGATAATAGTTGACCTGTTTTTTTTTTCTGATCAAGGTTATGCCACTTCTTTTGACTAATGCCCCTTTGCAAAAAAATTGTCAGGCTTTTATGTGCATAGCATAATTTGTTTTGAAGCGTGCATGCTATATTCATCATATCATAATCAGATTTTTGATTAACATGCAGATACAGGGGCAACATCCACATCAGTGGGCCCCCTTCCAGATAGCTGGCTTGCTGCATGCATGGCAGATCTCACACCAGATCTCCAGGTACATCTATCATGAGGATTGATAGCCAAGAGCTTCCACTCTCTGCAATCTCTCTCTGTCAGCTGCTTCCATGTCATTTTGGGCCTCCCAGGCCCACGCTTTCCATCAATCTGTATGTCAAAGGCTGTCTTGACTGCACCATTGGAGCGTTCCACATGTCCATACCATCGGAGTCTTCTCTCCTTCAGAATGAGGTCCAGATCCTCAATGCCAAGCCGCAAAGTAGCTCATTGGACCTGGTTGTGACAATGTCTTGCAGCCTGACATTGCAGATCTGCCTGATCATTGCCCTGTCATTTCGCTGCAGACACTAGAGGTTCGGCTTTGTCAATGGCCAAGTCTCGCTGGCATGGAGCAGTGCGCTCCGCACACAAGAGCTGTACACAAGGCCACGTGTTTTGAAAAAGAGGTGGTGTGAAGCAAGAACTGGTAGGAGATCCTTGAACTTCTTCCAGGCTGTTTTCACACGTGTTGTGGTTGAGAGTTCACAGCCACCTGCTGCTGAGAGTATGTCTCCTAGGTAGCAAAAGGAAGCTACCACCTCAAGCTTGTCAGGTCCGACCTGGACTTCCTTCTGTGGTCTGCCATCCAAGGGGCGTGCAGTTCCCTGGCACCGTGTACATCTGTAGTCAGGGTCATTTTTCAAGTGCTTGAGCCCACTGCATTTCTTGTGCACCCAGTGCTTGCAGCCATTGCAGAGGATGCTGTTGCTGCCCACTCCAGTGCGACAGACGGTGCATGGAAACTCGCCTGCTCTGCAGGAGGTCCAGTCCCGTACCGCAGATCATGATCTTTGTCTTTCCTGCATTTACTCTCAGTCCTTTCTTTTCCATTGCTTCTTTCCAAGTCAAGAGCCTCCTGACACATTCCTCAAGCGATTCAGTGATGATAACAAGGTCATCGGCATAGAGGTCCTCCCAGGGGATCCCAGAGCGGAATTCTCGTGATAAGGCTTCAAGCACAATGATGAAGAGCAGCAGGCTGAGTACTGATCCTTGGTGAACACCAACCTTCACTTCAAACTCTTCACTGTACCCCTCACCAACACGGACACGGCTCCGCGCATTTGCATACATCCCCTGCACCAGTCGCACAATCCACTCCTCCACACCAAGTTTTCTCAGAGCCCACCAGATAAACTTCCGAGGTACTCGATCAAACACCTTGTCCAGGTCTACGAAAGCCATGTAGAGTCTCTTATTGGCAGCTAGATACTTCTCTTGCAGCTGCCTGACAACAAAGATTGCGTCTGTAGTGCGAAGCCAAACTGGGAATTGTCGATTGACACCAACTGTCTGATGAGGCTGTCCACAATCCTCTCCAGGATTTTCATAACCTGCTCTGTCAGCTTGAGACCGCGGTAGTTGCCTCTTTCCAATGCGTTCCCTTTTCCCTTGTAGAGGCAGACAATGAAACTCTGCTCCCAGTCAGAGGGTACCTTGCCATCACGAATGATTGCAACTGCGAGGTCACGGATCATGGATGCGCCCATGTCACCGGCGGCTCGTATCATCTCCACCACTATGCCTGATGGGCCCGGTGCTTTGCCAGCCTACATCTGTGAGATAGCCTTCTTAACCATATCAGTGGTGATTGGGATGGTCGGGCCTTCCACTGGTGGTTGATATGACAGGTGATCTGGGTCCCAGTCAAACTCAACGTTGAGAAGCCTTTGGTAGTGCTCTAGCCAGGCCTTCTGCTTTGAGTCTTCGCTCATTGACATCTCTCCTGCATCATTCTTCACAGGTTTGTCACCAATAACATCAGTGTTCTCTCTTCTAAACTGGTTAGCAAGGCGGTAGACTTCTGAAGACTTGGGGTCAATATTCTCGTGGACCTTCTTGTCGGCTTCTTGACAAGCGTGGTGCACTGCATGTCTTGCATTTCGTTTGGCTGCATCGTATGATGCCCTAGTGCCTTTACCAGCCTTCCAGGCCTTTAAAGCTGTCAGCTTGGCAGCAATGGCCTTTTCCACGTGTTCATTCCACCACCAGGTTTCACGACACCAACGGTGTGGCCGAGTTGTGCCACATACCTCCTCATGCTAGATTTTTGAAATTTCATACATGGATATCCCATGAAAAAACAGTTGACCTGTATTTTTTTTTCTCATCAGGATTTTGCCCCTATCTTGAGTTATAACGCTCCTTTGCAAAAAATTGCAATGAAATCTTGTAAGCAAGATATCTCAAAAACTATTTGAGCTGTCTATTGTACTGAAACTTAATATGCTGATAGAGGATGATTAAATGTTGAAAAAATTAAAAAAAAATTCTTGAGTTATGGCCCTTTGAAAATTTGGGAATTTAAACCTTGTAAGCAAGAGATCTCGAAAACTGTTTTAGCTATTCATTGCCTTGAAACTTTACAGGCGGAGAAGGAATGATAAGTAGATGATGACCTGATCAACTTTTGGAAAAAAATGGAGTTTGTTTTCTTGAATTTATAATGGCCCTTTAAAAATTTTGGCACTTCAAGCTTGTAAGCAAGATATCTCAAAAACTGTTTGAGCTATTGTCTTGCAACTTGACAGGCTGATAGGGGATGATGAGTAGAAAAAAAAAAGATCTGAAAATGTTTTCTTGAGTTATTGCTCTTTGAAAATTTGGGCATATTAACCTTGTAGTCAAGACCTCTGGAAAACTATTTGAGCTATTGCCGTGCAACTTGACAGGCTGATAGGGAATGATGAGTAGATGATCAGCTTTTTAAAATTTCAGAAATTTTTATCGTGAGTTATGGGCCTTTGACAATTTGGGCATTTTAACCTTGTAAGCAAGATTTCTCAAAAACTGCTAAAGCTATTCCCTTGAAACTTGACACACTGATAGGGGATGATGAGTATATGACCTGATTTACTTTTGAAAAACTTTCACTTTTTTTTTTTTTATAGTTATGTCCCTTTGAAAATTTTTTGCATTTTAAACTTATAAGCGAGGTAGGGGATGATGAGTAGATATTTGATAGTCATTATGCATTATCTCACTTTGTTATATTTGACAGTCATCATGCATTGATTTGGTGTCTGCTCTGTAAGTCGAATACCCTTTGGAATAATTTTATGATGCTTGGTAGAAATGTAGAACATGACAAGACGACGTGTCTTGTACAAGAATGACAACTCTGGCTTTCTTACTTTTGGAGTTAATTTCCTTCATTTTGTTTGAAATAGATTTTGTGTCTGCTATATAACTTGAATAACCTTTGGATTATTTTGATGGTACTTACTAGAAATGTAGAACAGGACTAGATGACATGTCATGTACAAGAATGACAACTCTGCCTTTTTTACTTTTGGCATTATCTCCCTTTGTTATATTTGACAATGTTTATGCATTGATTTTCTGTCTGCTCTGCAAGTCAAATACCCTTTGGAATAATTTATGATACTTGGTAGAAATGTAGAATAGGACAAGACGACGTGTCACATATAAGAATGACAACTCTGGCTCTCTCACTTTTGGAGTTCTCTCTCCTTGTTTTGTTTTTGAAATTGATTTGGTGTCCGGTTCTGTAACTTGAATACCCTTCGGGATATTTTGATGGTATTTGGTTGAACTGTAGAACAGGACTAGAAGACGTGTTGCATACAAGAATGACAACTCTGCCTTTTTTTACTTTCAGCGTTATTTCCCTTTGTTATGTTTGACATTGCTTATGCATTGATTTTGTTCGCTCTAAGTAGAAGACCCTTTGGAAAATTTTTATGATACTTGGTAGAAATGTAAAACAGGACTAGATGACATGTCACATACAAGATGTATAACTTTGGCTTTCATACTTTGGAGTGATCTTCCTTTCTTGTGTTTGAATTTGATTTCGTATCTGCTCTGTAACACGAATACCCTTCAGAATAGTTGGATGATATTTGGTAGAAATGTAGAACAGAAAGAGATGAAGTGTTGTGTACAAGAAAGACAACTCTGGCTTTCTTACTTTTGGAGTTATCACCACTTCTTGTGTTTGAATTTGGTTTCTTGTCCATTCTCTTACTCCAAAACATTTCGCATTAATTTAAGTTTTCTTTGTAGAAATGTAGAATGGGATGAGACAACGTGTTGCATACAAAAATGATATTTCCGGCTGTCTTACTTTTGGAGTTATCTCCCCTTCTTCTGTTTGAATTTGATTTTATGTCTGCTCTGTAAATCAAATACCCTTCACAATATTTCGATGATACTTGGTAGAAAAAAAGAACAGGACAAGATAACATTTTTTTTTAGTTTTGTCCCTTTGAAAATTTTAGCATTTTAACCTTGTAGGCAAGATTTCTTGAAAACTGTTTACCTTGAAAAAGCCGTCCATAGTGCCATTAGGCAATTTTCTTGTCATAGTATCTTTAGAGGTGAGCATTTGGCTGGGGGTATAGTGTTTTACAAATACAATTTCTAGTTACACTTTTGGAAGGGAATGGGGTTGGAGGAAAGATGATGGGGGTAGGCCTACTTGAATCATGCCAGGAGCTATTGAAATGGGGCCTATCACTTTGTTCTGGGTTCTTCAAAAGAACAAGGAATGTGCTTAACCCTTTCACCCTGAATTTCTGAAACTGATTCTTCTATCCCTTATTTTGGATAACTCCATTGGTGACAGTAGGTTTTTAGTCTAAAATCAAAATTAAAATGGCAAACAGTGTAGATCCTGATGAGATGGCTCATTATGAGCCATCTCATCAGGATCTTCAGTGACTGCCAGTTACCCTCCCTTATATAGACCTATGTTCACTGTTTGCACAGGTATCTGTTTTGGTCTGCTGGGCAAAAAGGGTTAAACACAAACCTACCTTTATCTGCATTCATTTTGAATCTGTGAAAGTTTTTTTTCCAAAAGTACAGTCTGATTTTACTATTTTTTGATTTCTGTATTTTGTTTTGGTCTTGCACTATAGAGAAGATTGGAAAGGATGCTGTATTGTCACATAAAAAGACCCAAAGTTTTGATTTTTGATCTGTACAAGTGCTCCCTCCATACCTCAGTGACTTTGAGGTCAAGATAACTGGCTTGGTAATTTTCTTACTCAAAATGTTGATACTTTACATTCAAGTTTTTTTAAAATTTATGTGCCCTGAATGAAAAGAAAAAGTTAGTTCACATTTGGACCAATATTGGTAATACTATTACAGAATTTTGTTTAATACAAGTCCCAACCCTTTGGCTACTGAGCAGTCACAAAATGTTTAAAGGTTTACATAAGTATTTAAATAACTTATATCTCTTGAATGCCTGAATGACTGATGATAGATAGTGTTATAAAGTTTTGTACAGTCCAAACTTCACACCCACTCAGTACCCTTCAGGTCAAGGTCCGCCCTCGCCATGGACTTATAAGTTTTTCATATGTTCCGCAAGTGAGAATTAGGCCAGCTATCCTGCCCTCTGACAACTTCAGTCTTGTTTCCTATAACATTACAAGAAGCTATTAACCAGTAAATGTACTAAAATTTCAAACACCCATTTTCCCTAAATTTTGTTGTTTATTTGTTTGTTTCACAAAATCCTTGGTGAAATGGCAAAGTGTAGACCCTGATCAGACTGTTCCTTCCAGTCTGGGTCTGCACTGTTTGCATATGTTAGGAGGGTTATGTCAGAAAAGTCAGTGTTTGAAATTTTAGGACAATTACCATAAATATGGTGATCCTGACCTCAAGATTCTTGGAATTTTTGTAAATAAGTTTAGTCTGAGGAACAACAGAGCATCAAACAGTACAGACAGCAAGTTAATTAGATTTTAAACATGCTATTAACAATTTGTTACCACACCTTTTCTGCTGAACAGAGTGTTTGTGTGTGGAGGGGGTGGGGTGACATGAGAATCAACAAAATAACTGTTAGAGTTTTACACTTTGCATGCTGGGTAAAAATTTCAGCCAACAATTTGCATGAAATGTGAAAACCTGTTTTCTGGGAAAAAAAAAAAAAAATGCCACCAATTTGTCATCTGCTGAATTAGCCAAGAGAGTGGTAAAGGTTAACTGATCAAATCTTTGGAATTATCTGAAAAATCTAATTAAATTTTGTGACTGATTTTTTTTTCACCAAAATGTAAGCCATATAATGAGAATGAAAGCCCGTCTTTTGGCCATATGCAAACTACACATACCCTGTCCAGACTTTAAAAATGCCTGGACAAGTGGCCAACAATGTAGACTCTGATCTGATGTACTGTTGTGTGGCATCTGATCTGGGTCTATACTGTTAACTCAGGCATGTCTGTCAAAATACTTAGAGTAAATACAGTATTTCTCCACAAAAGACATTATGTTTTGTATACTCATTAGAATGATCTGGTCAAGAAAATTCAAATAAGTACCCACAAAGCAGCCTTGGAGCATCGCCGAGCAGTTAACCCTTGTCATGCTGAATGAATTAAGCAATTTTCAGCCAATCAGATTACTTGATCCAGGTTGTTGATATAAATTCTTATACTGAATGACAAATAGTGCGGATCCAGATCAGTTTGCTTCTTCAGAAGCCAACTGATCTGGATCTACACTGTTTGTAAAGGCAGGGTATATCCGGGGTCAGCAGGACAAGAGTTAACCCTTAAAATGCCAAGAAAACCTGCATCTGAAAATGTTGTCTGTTTATTTTGTCTGCTGAATATTCTTGCAAACTTTTCAAACCTATTTTTGCATACATGCAAACAGTGTGGACCCTGATCAGACTGCTCCTAGAGGAGCAGTCTGATCTGGGTCCACATAGTTTGCAAAAATGACTTTTAAAATCACAAGCAGATGACAATTGTTGTCATTGGTAGTTTAGGGTTAACTTAAGGCTTCTGTCAGGAGTTTTGGATTACAAGTTCTCACAGTTTGATCAGAGTCTTTGTAGGGCACTCTTTGGGCAGTCAAGGATCAAAAGCATCTTCAGGCGGACAGCAAAGACTCAGATCAGCGTATTGGGATGCACAGGATGATCTGAGTCTTAGCTGGGCGCACATGCAATTTTGAAGGAAATGCTCTGCCTGCAGGCTCAAATAAGAAAATTATTTAACTTGATAGCCCCCTTTTATCTAAGTTATGATCTTATATTGTTATTTCTTGGCATTAAGTAAAAACATATGATAAAATGTTGTAATTTTTATGTACTAACTGCTCTTGATATACCTGAAAAGCCAAGCTTAGAACCTTTTACATACAGTAAATGTCCTTAATTTCAGAATGCAGAAACTTATCTGATATAACTGCATGTGTAAATAGTGCACACTCAGATCAGACCAGGTAATATGTGGAATAAATGCGTGAGAAAGCAAAATTTAGGCAAAAAATGTCTGAAGTGAGGCACTTCTAATGAGTTACCACAAGATGTTTTTTTGTGGAGGAATAAGACAAGGATCAACACTTTTGTAATTATTACCACTCTGAGGGCAAATTCAGCAGACAACAAATTGATTTAATTTTTGTTATTTTTTCCAGAAAACAGGATGTGACATTGGAGGCAGTTTGTATGAAATGTCAAATCCTATTTTCCGCGGAAAATAAGAAAAATATTTCAGTTGTTGCCTACTGAAAATTTTACCCAAAGTGCTAACACTTAGTTAAAGACAAAAGTTCCTTATCTGGAGACATGTTAAAGAAAAAAGTTCCTTATCTGGAGACAATCAAAGAAGTTTCATTGAAAAATATATTCTCAAAGCTGACATCATTATTAACCCTTGTCCTGCTGAACCCGGATCTGGCCTGCCTTTGCAAACAGTGTAGATCCAGATCAGTTGGCTTCTGAAGAAGCCAACTGATCTGGATCTGCACTGTTTGCTATTCAGTATTTGAATTTGCATGAACAACCTGGATCAAGTAATCTGATTGGCTGAAAATTAGAAGTGGGTGTGGCATCTTAATTTATTCAGCAGGACAAGGGTTAAGCATCCTGCGACATGACTTTAATAAATAACACAAAATAATTAAGGACCAAAGATTTTGTCACCATTTTTCAAAGGCAGACAACTTTTGTAAACAGGAATTTCTTTCTTAGTGCTTGAATTCTTTCAGAAATGAGGACTCTTAAAAAAATAATAAAGCAAGTTCTTTCCTGTAAAAGTAGTCCCCAGTGAGAAAGGGAGGTAAATGTTTCCATGTCAGAGTTATTTCCCTTGAAACTGTATCCATTACCCTTGACATAGCTCAAGAGAATTTGGGCTTTTTCTTCTAAACCAGAAAGTATTGATATTTTTAAACTTTAAAGAAGTTGGAAGGGCATATTGCTTTGGGCTTGTCTGTCAGTCTGTCCGTTTGTCCATACATCAGGCTTTCTTGTAAGCAAGATACCTCAAAAATTATTTGAGCCAGGGCCTTGAACCTTTGTGAGCTTATTGGAGATGATGAGTAGATCACTTGTTTGACTTTTGAAAAAAAATCAGATCAGAGTTGTCAGAGTTATAACCCTTTTCAACTTTGGCAAATTTTGTATGGACAAGCATATAGTTGCATGTGTAGTGTTTTACAAACACATTTCTAGTTCTTATTTCTCCACAAAAATGTATGTTATGGATATTCATTAGAGGTGCTTCTAATGAGTACCCACAACATACGTTTTCATGGAGAAATAAAAAGAATATTTACCTGATACCCTCAGTCCCAAGAGACCCCCAGGTCTCAGCCCTCATACTCTTGTCTGGAGCTATGCCTTAAAACATATATCCTAGGAAAGTATTGTGTCCTCAGTGGAATGCAGAATAATATTCCAAAATGTCAGACAGTTTTGCAGTAAATTTATCTAATTTATTTACTGATTACTTTAACATAGATTCAGTAATATTCTTGTCCTCTACTTCTAGATAAGATGTTGTTTTTTTTATCAGCCCTTAATGCTTAGCATGCTGGATAAAAATTTCAGTAGAAGACAGTTGAAGTATATTTAGCTCAGGGTGAGCTATTGTGATCACCCTCTGTCTGTCGTCCATCGTCCATCATCCATCGTCCGTCTTCAACAATTAGATTGTTAACACTCTAGAGGTCACAGTTTTTACCCAGTCCTGATGAAACTTGCTCAGAATGTTTGCCCCTATAAAATCTAGTTCGAAACTAGGTCACTTGGGGTCAAAAACTAGGCCACCAGGTTAAATCAAAGGAAAATATTGTTAACACTCTAGAGGTCACATTTTTCAAGCAATCATCATGAATCTTGCTCAAAATGTTTGTCTTGATGACTTCTAGGTCAGGTTAGAAACTGGGTCACTTGGGTCAAAAACTAGGTGACTAGGCATAATCAAACGAAAAGCTTGTTAACACTCTAGAGGTCACATATTTCAAGCAATCATCATGAATAATGCTCAAAATGTTTGTCTTGATTATTTCTAGGTCAAGTTTGAAACTGGGCTACTTGGGATCAAAAAAAAGGTCACAGGGCCAAATCAAAGGAAAACCTTGTTAACACTCTAGCGGTCACTTTTTTGAAGCAGTTGTCATGAATCTTGCTCAAGATGTTTGTCTTGATGGTTTCTAGGTCAAGTTTTAAACTGGGTCACTTGGGATCAAAAACTAGGTCAGCGGGCCAAATCAGTGGAAAACCTTGTTAACACTCTAGCGGTCACATTTTTGAAGCAATCGTCATGAATCTTGGTCAAAATGTTTGTCTTGATTGCTAGGTCAAATTTGAAACTGGGTCACTTGGGGTCAAAAATTAGGTCACTGGGCCAAATCAAAAGAAAACCTTGTTAACACTCCAGAGGTCACATTACTGTGACTGGGCAGGCTGTCCTCTAAGCAGTTAACCAGT
Organism: Anodontia alba; assembly: GCA_964016985.1. NCBI lineage: Eukaryota > Metazoa > Mollusca > Bivalvia > Lucinida > Lucinidae > Anodontia > Anodontia alba. The sequence goes on along the minus strand of OZ024821.1, from coordinate 63,620,563 downwards.
ATTGTGCACATTCTTTTGCCAGTAACTGACACTTCCCTTGTTGAATCAGTGGAGGGGAGAGAATGACCGTAGAAAGTATTTCATGGTCAATCTCCACGAAAAAATTGTTGCCGATTCTGCCGGGGTTGAACCCACAACCTCCCGATCACCAGTCAGAGGCACATGCAACTGAGTCACCGAGGCTGGCTAAATATTCTGACACTCTTTCTCTACATACATGTATTTGCAGAGACTCTAGAAGTTCTATTTTGTATGTATTAGAAAATGAAAAGTGGTTATTTAAACCTGTTATTAGATTTCTCTTTATTGCCGTAACAGTACAAGTGCTTCATTTAGAACAAGAGCTTATCAAGTGTAATGTGCTACTTGGTTAGGACTAATCATGTATTATTTTAGTGTTTATAAATACTTCCATCAGAGAAGAAAGTAGTACTTATGATAATTGAATCAAGAAAAAAAATTGGTTTCGGCACAAAAAATATCTCCAGCATCCATCATTTCATGTGAAAATTTACCATAACAACCCTAAATATTGGAATAGTCAGACCTAAGCAAACAGTGTAGACACAGATCAGGAGAAGTATGGTAAGTATTGGGACAGACAGGCCTTAGCAAACAGTGTAGACACAGATCAGGAGAAGTATGGTGAGTATTAGGACAGACAGGCCTGAACAAACAGTGTAGACACAAATCAGAAGTATGGTAAGTATTGGCCTGACAGACCTGAGCAAACAGTGTAAACACAGGTCAGGAGAAGTATGGTAAGTATTGCGACTTACAGACCTAAGCAAACAGTGTATAGACACAGATCAGAAGTATGGTAAGTATTGGGACAGACAGGCCTTAGCAAACAGTGTAGACACAGATCAGAAGTATGGTAAGAATTGGGACAGACAGGCCTAAGCAAACAGTGTAAACACAGATCAGGAGGTTTGGTAAGTATTGGGACTTACAGACCTAAGCAAACAGTGTAGACACAGATCAGGAGGTGTGGTAAGTATTGGGACAGACAGACCTGAGCAAACAGTGTAGACACAGATCAGAAGTATGGTAAGTATTGGGACAGACAGGCCTGAGCAAACAGTGTAGACACAGATCAGAAGTATGGTAAGTATTGGGACAGACAGACCTAAGCAAACAGTGTAAACACAGATCAGGAAAAGTATGGTAAGTATTGGGACTTACAGACCTAAGCAAACAGTGTAGACACAGATCAGGAGAAGTATGGTAAGTATTGGGACAGATAGACCTGAGCAAACAGTATAGACACAGATCAGAAGTATGGTAAGAATTGGGACAGACAGGCCTAAGCAAACATTGTAAACACAGATCAGGAGAAGTATAGTAAGTATTGGGACAGACAGGCCTAAGCAAACAGTGTAGACACAGATCAGGAGAAGCATGGTAAGTATTGGGACAGACAGACTTGAGCAAACAGTGTAGATACAGATCAGGAGAAGTATGGTTTGTGTTGGGACAGACAGGCCTAAGCAAACAGTGTAAACACAGATCAAGAGAAGTATGGGAAGTATTGGGACTGACAGGCCTAAGCAAACAGTGTAGACACAGATCAGGAGAAGTATGGTAAGTATTGGGACAGATAGACCTTAGCAAACAGTGTAGACACAGATCAGGAGAAGTATGGTAAGTATTGGGACAGACAGACCTGAGCAAACAGTGTAGACACAGATCAGGAGAAGTATAGTAAGTATTGGGAAAGACAGGCCTAAGCAAACAGTGTAAACACAGATAAGGAGAAGTATGGTAAGTATCGGGACATACAGGCCTGAGCAAACAGTGTAGACACAGATCAGGAGAAGTATGGTAAGTATTGGGACTGACAGACCTAAGCAAACAGTGTAGACACAAATCAGGAGAAGTATGGTAAGAATTGGGACAGACAGACATGAGCAAACAGTGTAGACACAGATCAGGAGAAGTATGGTAAGTATTGGGACAGACAGACCTGAGCAAACAGTGTAGACACAGATCAGGAGAAGTATGGTAAGTATTGGGACTGACAGGCCTAAGCAAACAGTGTAAACACAGATCAGGAGAAGTATGGTAAGTATTGGGACAGACAGGCCTAAGCAAACAGTGTAGACACAGATCAGGAGAAGTATGGTAAGTATTGGGACAGACAGGCCTAAGCAAACAGTGTAGACACAGATCAGGAGAAGTATGGTAAGTATGTTGGGACTGACAGATGGTAAGGGGTTTTGGCATCCAAATATTTGTGGTAAATAAGGTACCTATGTGGATTATTTCTTACGAATTTTTAGCTCACCTGAGCACAACATGCTCGGGGTGAGCTAGTTTGATAGCCCTGTGTCCGGCGTCCATCATCCACGATTTGCTTCAAATGACGTCTTCTCCTTAACTACTGGACTGATTTCAACCAAAAATGACGATTGTTCCTTTGGTGGTCCTCTACCAGAATTGCTCAAATCTTTCAGCTCCACTGAACAAAATGGCCACCAGAGCTAAAATTAGAAAAACCTTTAAACAACATCTCCTAGGCCAGTGGCCAGATTTCAAAATAATTTCACAGAAATGTTCCTTGGGTGACCCTCTACCAAAATTGCTATGGTTTCGCTCCGCTGAACAAAATGGCCACCAGAGCTAAAAATAGTGAAACCTTTAAACAACATCTCCTAGGCCAATGGCTTGATTTCAAAATAATTTGATAGAAATGTTCCTTGGGTGACCCTCTACCAAAATTGCTAAAATGGTTCTGCTCTGCTGAACAAAATGGCCACCAAAGCTAAGAATATAAAAACTTTTAAAGGACATTTCCTTCTAGGCCAATTGCCCGATTTCAAAATAATTTCACAGAAGTATTCCTTGGATGATCCTCTACCAAAATTGCTAAAATGGTCTGCTGAATAAAATGGCCCTCAAAGCTGAAAATAGCAAAACCTTTAAATGACATCTCCTCCCAGGCCAATGGCCCGATTTCAAAATAATTTTACAGAAATGTTCCTTGGGTGACCCTCTACCAAAAAAGCCAAAATGGTTCCGCAATATTGAATAAAATGGCTGCCAAAGCAAAAAATAGAAAAACCTTTAAACAACATCTCCTAGGCCAATAGCCCAATTTCAAAATAATTTTACAGAAATGTATCTTGGGTGACCTTCTATGAAAATTGCTAAAATGATTCTTCTCCGCTGAACAAAATGGCTGCCAGAGCTAAAAATAGAAAATCTTTTAATGACATCTCCTATGCTAATGGCCTGATTTCAAAATAAGTTCACAGAAATATTCCATGGGTAATCCTTGACCAAAATAGCTAAAATCATTCTGCTTTGCTGAACTAAATGGCCACCAAAGTTAAAAATAGAAAAACCTTTAAACGATATCTCCACCTAGGCCATTTGCCTGATTTCAAAATTATTTCACAGAGTTGTTCCATTGATCCGTTATATAAAAGCTTACTTGTTGTGCATACTCATTAGAATTACTTAATCAAAATATCAGCATGATTCTAATGAATATCCACCACCTATGCTACTATTAACGCTTGCCACGCTGAACACATTAAGATGCACACCATTACTGGTTTTTAGCCAATCAGATTACTTGATCCAGTTTGCTGATACAAATTCACATACGTATGATAAACAGTGCAGATCCAGATCAGTTGGCTTAAGCTAGCTGATCTGGATCTAGGCTGTTTTCAAAGGCAGGGCATATCAGGGTTCAGCAGGACTAGGGTTAAAAGATCGAAAACATGTTGCATAAGCTCCTTAAGAAGTCCTCCACTGTATTTTTCCCAGAAAATAGGCTTTGACACTTTATGCAAATTTGCTCCTAAAGAGACAATTTACATGAAATGTCAAAACATATTTTCTGGGATTTGACTTCATGCAAATTGTTTCCTAAGAAGACAATTTGCATAAAATGTCAGAACCTATTTTCTTGCAAAAATAAGAAAAATATTTCAAAATTATCTCTGCTGAAATTTTTACCTAGTATGCAGAGCGTTAAGTATTAGGCGGACATTTTATTACCAGACAACTTAATTGTACTATGCAATAATTACATCAAATATGATTATTTTGGTAACTCTGCAGCAAAATGCAGATTATTGATTGAATGCATAAATTGCACATTAATCCACAAGGAAAAAAAGATGTATTTCAGATTCCTGTCTGAACGAAAAAAAAAAAATAGAAATGCCTCACTAAGACTCTTTTAACTCATTTTAGTCTGGAGATCCCCCAAAAAAGGGCTATTGGCAAACAGTGCAGATCCAGACTAGATGCAGCATCTAATCAGGTTTCCACTGTTTGCAAATAGTTTAACCATTTTACTCTAGGAATATCTAAATCACATATTCCTAGAGTAAAATGGCTAATCTATCTAAATCACATAGAGTGATATCAAAAGCTATATAAAAGGGCCAAATGTGGTTTTTTTTGTGTGTATTAGAATGGGTGAGAGGAGGTAAGCATCTCCAAAAAGGTCCATTACAATAGAAAATCTGATTCCTGTCTAGTATGTATACACATGCAAAATCGTCATCATCATCGGATTTCTGATTAATGTGCAGGTACAGGGGCAACATCCACATCAGTGGGCCCCCTTACAGGAAGCTGGCTTGCTGCACACATGGCAGATCTCACACCAGATCTCCAGGTTGGCAGATCTCACTCCAGATCTCCAGGTATGTCTATCATGAGGGTCGATAGCCGAGAGCTTCCACTGTCTGCAATCCTTCTCTGTCAGCTGCTTCTATGTCATCTTGGGCCTCACAGGCCCACGCTTTCCATCAACCTGTATGTCAAAGGCTGTCTTGACTGCACTATTGGAGCCTTCCACATGTCCATACCAGCGGAGCCTTCTCTCCTTCAGAATGAGGTCCAGATCCTCAATGCCAAGCTGCGCAAGTAGCACATTGAACCTGGTGGTGACAATGTCTTGTGGCTTGACAAAAATTCAGTAAAATCCACTTCTAACTGTTAACCAATTAGATTCTTGATCCAGGCTGTTGATACAAATTTTATTACCTATGAAAATGAAATTTTAACCCTTGTCCTGCTGAACCTGGATATACCCTGCTTTTACAAACAGTGTAGATCCAGATCAGTTGGCTTCTTCAGAAGCCAACTGATCTGGATCAGCACTGTTTGCCATTCAGTATTTGAATTTGTATCAACAACCTGATTGGCTGAAAATTAGAAGTTGGCTTGGCATCTTAATTTATTCAGCATGACAAGGGTTAAGTCAAAGGGGAGGTGGGGTTGGGTTAGGCAAGAGGCTCTACTGAACCCCACAAACCCCCTATGATACTGCCTCTGAAAAGGGTACATCAGAGGTCTAATGAGGGCCTGCACTGTCCAGTAACTGAGTCACTGGACACTTTAGAATATATCAATAAACAAACCAGTCCTGATCAGACAGCATGATATAAGGTAAAGAGTAAAAGGTGTGAATCCCAACTTTATGAATCGGCCCCTGGAATACAATTTGTCTCAGTTTGCAAGTGAAAATACTCCTTGAAATATACCGCATACCAAATTGACACTAAATGTTTTTGTCCCCCAACCTAAGGGGAGGGGACATTGTTTTTGGTGCAGATCCTGTTAGCATTGGCGTTGGCGTCGGCATGACATTTTTTTGTCTGCACAATATCTTGAGAACCAGTGGATGGATTCTTACCAAATCCATGGATATGTTATTGGGACATAACAAAGAATGGAATAGATTTTGGTGGCCTTGACCTAATTTTCAAGGTCACAGCACTAGAAAAACTGAAAATACGGAGGAGACATATGTGTTTTCTGAAAAAACTCTTCTTGTTAATGTTTAACTCTACACCATACTTGACCCAAACTTTGAACAAGTCCATTTTGTTGAGGTGTCTAAATCAAAGCATTGGAAGTTCTGATGTGGGCGGTTGCCTGAAATTCTGTAGGCCTCTAAAACTGAATGGGATTTTTTCCTTTTCAGTAACCAGTAGCCCCTTTTTGGTGGTAAAGGTCCTTTTCGGTGTTAAGTAGGATCGGGGCTCGGGTTCAACTCGCTGTAGATTTAGCACATTTTACTGGAGTATTTATATTTATCTGCAGATATTGTACTCAGTATGCTCGAAATCTTGATTCTTCAAAAGTTTGAGGCTTTCTTTAGTTTTGTTTATTTATTCACTATTTATATACATCAGAGCGTATAATTTTAATATGTTTGAATGCAGAATTTAGCGTTAGCAGGGAACTACTGTTAGGTAGGTATTAGGTTGGTAGTAACATGAAAATGGATTGTCAAAATGTGGTATATTCAATCTGGTGGCGGTTTGGCAACTGCCCCCAAAAACTTCAGGATAAGTGACACCAGGATAGACCCTGCTCAGATGCCACATTCTGCTGTGTCGTGATCCAGGTCTACATTGCTTTTGAGGACTGTCTATCTAAACACTTAGGTTGGGCAAGTAATTTAAAGTGCAATGATTCAATGCACTTTTGTTGTTGTTAATTTGTGGACATTAGCATTCATGAAAAGTAGCACATTTGCATAAAATATGGATTTGTGCAGTTAATTACAACTTTTATCCATTTTCACAGAGAGCAGACACATAAATTTAGCCATAAACTAATGTCTTTATTGTCTATTAATGTTTTTATCACTTTGTAGGAAAATACTTTGAATGTTAACCAATGTATCATATTTGATATTGGCTAGTGTCCTGATTCAGCTATCCTAAAAATATGTAGCGATGACATTTTTTTTGTGTTTTAAGAAAATGCAAATAGCAGAGAAATCAGAAAAATCAATCGTTGCCTAAATTCCAAAAAAGAAGTTCTTGGTGTATTGTTCCTTTTTTCCAAACTATAAAATTTAAAGACCAAAAATGACTCCATATGATGGTGTGACTGTTTGGTTTTCAACACTGTGAAACTACTTCAAACAGACCTAACAACGGGCTTACCTGCCATGACAGTTCACTTGTCTGAAGCAATAAACTAATATTGAGTGCAAAACCATTGGCTAGATCATGTTGGTATCAGTCAATATGCAAAATAAATTTGCTTAGCTGTAGATGGTATTAATGTATGCAAACAATATTCCAGACCGTTCAAGCATTATGGCCATTTTTTCACTTTTACTTTTTTATTCTCGATTAAGCCTTGCAATCAATGAAATCTGGCACTTGGGAAGTTAACTCCGGATGGTGATGGTGCCTTTGTATCTGACGGCACTCGCCATAGGGTTAGCTGACCGAAGATGCAAGATGAAGAAAAGGAAGCTACCTAAATGTCCCAAAGGCCAGATTAAAGAAAAGGAGAGTCAGTTTCTGGCGAAAGAATGTGCACAATACTGGTTAACCACTTAGAGTACTAAGCCTGCCCAGTAAATGTGTGGTTAGGTGAACTGACTGCGCTCACATGACCCCATTGGGTTGACTGGGCCGTAAAACCTCAACACAAACAAACAAATAAAGAAACGGAGGCTACCCAACAGCTGGAAGGCCAACCTATCCGGTAGTCAGTTGGCTTAGATGTTGATGGTATCAACCAGTATGCAAAAATATTCAAAGTATTCCAGACTATTCAAGCATTTAGGCCGTTTGCTCATTTTTACATTTTTCTGCTCAGCAAAGCCTTTGTCATTGAAATCTGGCACTTGGGAAGTGAATTGGCTAGATCATTGGTATCTATCAACATGCCACAATGGATCAAAATCTTCCCAAGAGTTGAAGTGACATGGCCATTTTTGGTGACCGTACATTTTTTTAGGTTGATGATCAGGGCCCAGTTGTTCAAAGCATCTTTAGCTTATGAGCTCGTTAGTGGCCTAAATATTAACTGTTCTAGTCAGTGCAAATGCAAAAGCTACTCACATTTTTTCAGCAAAAATATTAGTATATATGCCATATTTAATAATCAAAGTTCTAACAATATGTTATTACATTGTTAGTTTTGAACAACTGGGCCCAGTAGTTTAATCAGTTGTGGCTAGAAATGTACAAGATCAAGATGGATAATGTGAGATTTTTTTCTGACAGATAGCCTCATCTGTGTGTTTGATCTGATTACCAGATGGCACTCTGCTGCCATGTGTTGGCAGTATGTGAGAATTTTTTCATGTTTCTCTCTGAAAATCTACAGTAAACAAAACCTTACGATTGTTACATCAGTATGATGAAGTTAATACATTCTACAGATGTCTGGGTATGCTATAGCTTCTATATTTACCTTAACCTTTGTGATGCTGAATAAATTAAGAGGCCACGTCCACTTATAATTTCCAGCCAATCAGATGACTTGCTCCAGTTTTTTGATAGAAAGTCACATAGCAACAGATAGGGTGCTTTTTTCATCCGAAAAATGTTGATATTATTCTTATTTCTCCACGAAAACATAATTATGTTGTGGGTACTTATTAGAAGCGCCTCGCCAAGGTGCTTCTAATGAGTACCACAACATATGTTTTCGTGGAGAAGCTTGCTCAGGCCTGTCTGTTCCAGTACTTAGGGTTATAATGATAGTCATCACTTTTGATTAGGCACTGCAATTAACCAAAATGGTTTGATAGTTTTCTTATTTCTCCACAAAAACAAGGTGCTTCTAATGAGTACACATAACATTCTTATTTCTCCACAAAAACACATGTTGTGTTTGCTCATTAGACACACCTTGTTTTTGAAGAGAAATAAGAAAATATTTAAATGGATACTATTCTCATCTAGAACTATGGATAGACTTAACCCATTGTAGACTGAATGAACTCCTCCACACTATATATTTGAAGATTCTAATTTTGATTTTAGGTATATCAGGCCATGTGATGTAGATATTCCTAGAGAAAATGGTGAACTATTTGCAAACAGTGGAGACCATGATCAGATGCTGCATTCTACGGCATCTGATATGGGTCTGCATTGCTTGCCAATGACCTTTTTATGGGTCTCCAGACTACAATGGGTAAACCCTGGTCCTGATGAACCCAGATATGCCCTGCCTTTGCAAACAGTGTAAATCTATACCAGTCAAGAAGCCAACTGATCTGGATATGCACTGTTTGCAAAAACAGGGCATATCCAAGTTCAGCAGGACTAGGGTTGATAAAGATTATCTAGTTATGTTGAATACAGTATTTGAAATTGTTTCTCTTTTTTGACATAAAGTTCACGGGCCCAGCATATGATTTCAGATTGCTTTTGACCATGAATGCTTAGCAGGAAATTGGCAGGCAACAGAGTGATATTTTTCTGATTTTTAGCTTGCCTGAGAGAGAGCTAGTGTGATCACCTGTCCATTGTCAGTCGTCATCAACAATTAGTTTGTTAACATGCAAGAGGTCACAGTTTTGACCCAGTCTAAATGAAACTTACTCTGAATGTTTTCCTCTATGAAATCTAGGTCAAATTCGAAACTAGGTTCTTTGGGTGAAAAACTAGGTATCCAGGCAAAATCAAAGGAAAACCTTGTTAACACTCTAGAGATCAAATTTTTGAAGTAATCTTCATGAATCTCCCTCAAAAATGTTTTTCTTGAAGCTTTCTAGGTCAACTTTGAAACTGGGTTACTTTGGCTCAAAAACTAGATCACCAGGCAAAATCAAAGGAAAACCTTGTTAGCACTCTAGAGGTCACATTTTTTAAGTAATCTTCAAGTGAAAATTTTGAGGCCATGTTTGAAACTGGGTCACTTGGGGTCAAAATCTAGATCACCAGGCCAAATCAAAGGAAAAACTTCTTAACATTCTAGAGGTCACATTTTTTAAAGTAATCATCATGAATCTTGCTCAAAGTGTTTGTCTTGATGATTCTAGATCAAGTTCGAAACTAGATCACTTATGACCTATATTTCACGGTCCAGTGACTATTAAGTTTTTGTTTTTCATTTAGGTCACTTTCTCAGTAACTATTGGTCCTACAGCAGTGATACTTAGCACTTGCATACATCTTAGCATGATCTCTTGAAAGCAGTCATCCATACTTGACCATGACTTATATTCCAAGGTCTTTGTTAAGTTTTTCTGTTTAGGTCAGTTTCTCAGTAACTATTGTTCCTACAGCCGTGACATTTGGCACATGCATACATTTTAGCATGACCTCTTGAGTGTGGTCATCCAAATTCAACCTTTACCTATATTTCATTGTCCACTGACTTTGTGACATTTTTTTCCCTTTAGGTCAGTTTCCCAGTAGCTGTTGGTCCTACAGCAATGATACTTAGAATATGCATATGTCTTAGCATGACCTCTTGAGTGCAGTTATCCGTACTTATACTTATCCTTGACTTATATTTCACGGTTCATGTAACATGCTACATTGTCTTAGCTGTTTATGTAATCATCTTGACTCTTGGTCAGAATAGTTGTCTTGATGATTTCTAAGTCAGGTTTCTCCAAGTGCTATGATACTCAGATGAACAATACAGGGCCATTATGGCCCTCTTGTTCTAAGAATATTGGGCTTGGCTTTCAATTTGAATTTTTAGAAGCATCTGGGTGACAGAGTGGTTAGCGCATCTGACTGTGGATAATGAAGTACCAGGTTCAAATCTTGCTAGAGATGGAATTGGGCTCATGACTGTATGGTGCTTTATTGCACAGAGTCTTTCATTAGCATTCTTACATTGTCTTGATATGACTTAAATAATGTTGAAAGGGAAGTAAAACACAAACCCATCTTCCCCCATTTGAATTAGAAATGATTCTTATGAAATGTCAAGCCAGATTTTCTTCAAATAATAATCTAAAAAAAATAAACTGAAAAGTGTATCTGCTTCTTATTTAAATTTAGTTCTCTATTAACCCTAGTCCTGCTGAACCCAGATATGTCCTGCCTTTGCAAACAGTGTAGATCTAGATCAGTTGGCTTCTGAAGAAGCCAACTGATCTGGATCTGCACTGTTTGCCATTAATTATGTGAATTTAAATCACAACAATCTGGATCAAGTAATCTGATTGGATGAAAATTGGAAGTGGGTGTGGCATCTATTTAATTTATTCAGCATGACAAAGGTTAAGAGTGAAAGCATAACTCAAGCTGACTTGGAAATCTGTGCCAGACCAGAACTATTTAGAAGCTAGACATAAAGAGATGGGGGTTTGCCAGAAACTGTGTGTTTATCTCATATCTTGAAATGACTTCAAGGAATATCTTTCACCATAGTCATTTGTCAAAAAGGACATATTTTGGGAAATGTATGGCAACTCCTGTGTTACAACATACAGTTTATAATGTTATTGACCTATAGATACAAAAATGTTGAATACTGGCTTGCTTTAACCCATTCTAGTCTGGAGACCCCTGAAAGGGACTGCAGATCAGACACCTCAGAATGCAGCATATGATCAGGGTCTACACTGTTAGCATTGACTACAGGAATTTCTATAAACTATTATACTAATAAAAACTAACCAGATAACCTGCTATTGGAAATAGACCAGTCCAAAGAGTTGTGGTGGAAGAGTGCACCCAAGGTAAATGGGTGCCCCTATTGTAGTCCGGAGACCCGTAAAAGGGTAATTGGCAAACAGTGCAGACTCAGATCAGACGCCTCAGAATGCGGCATCTGTTCAGGGTCTCCACTGTTTGCAAATAGTTTAGCCATTTTTCTTTAGGAATATATCTAAATCTCATAGCCGGACGTACCTAAAATTGAAATTGGACTCTTTACTTTTTACGGGTCTCCCGCCTACAATGGGTTATACTGGGTGGTATAGTGATGGCAAGGGACTGCTGTATTTGCAGTGGCATACTTGTATTTCTTCTGTTTCTCCACTCCCATTCACCTTTTTCTTCTTTCTTCTCTACTACTAGCTCTCTTGTCCCATTTTCCCCTTTTTCTGGGAGATGATAAAAAAATGTAGTGTGTGCATTTATTTCTAGTTATTAATTTCATTACGAAAACATGCCTATACAGTTTTGACCCCCTTAAACCCCACTTTTATACAGTAAAACTGGGGTTTAAAGGGGTATGCATTGATTTTCTTATTTCTGCTCAAAAACATAGATTGTAGGTACTCGTTAGAACCGCCTCACCGAGGCGGTTCTAACGAGTACCCACCATCTTTGTTTTGAGCAGAAATATGAAAACTACCAGAATTTTTCATCTGAAAGTTTTCATTTTTTGGTGGTAAAATTCTCAATATATTTGAATAGGCGTGTTTTCGTAATGTCTTGAGAAAACAAGGCTTGAAACTTTTGAAATTCTATTTAAATATCCACATAGTCAAGTATCACTATGCCAGATGCTATTGAAAAAGTGAAAATTACTTCACAAAGTATGTAGTTCAAATACAGATACATATAATAGGAGTGTCATTTAGAGCAACACTGACAATTATTTATTTTTTCATTGAATACTAGCTTTAGAAATTTGATATTTCTTGAAATATCACAAAAGAAATTTAACCCTGCCTGTCAAATGGCTTGCTCTAATTTGCAAATGAGGTCATGGAGATTCATACTTTTTTACAGGGTATTACAAAAATATTTCATTTTAAAAATAGCTCTAGTTTAAACTAGTTACTTTCATTCCTGTTCCTCTTTCTTCCCTGTTCCTCTCTTTCATCTCTTCTACTGACTCTTCTATTTCTTTTCTCCCTTTCTCTGGGAGACGACACAAAATGACCCACAAGGGTTGACATGTCGTTAAACCCCAACACAATCAATTTAATATAAAAGTACGTATACTGTATCCCTCTTGGATCAGTGTTTAGTAATACATATTTCAATATTAAATGAAAAAAATTATTTATTGTGACATTTATTTCTGCAAACATCCACTATCATACCAACAGGAGGTGGGGGCAGGGGTGAAGGCATATTGTTTTAGGGTGTAATAATATCTTGAGGCTTAAACTATTGATGCATCACATCAGTTATAGTAACCTAGGCAATGTATTGTAGCGATATCTTGATACTAAAGTTACAATGCCAAAAGTATCGGCCATAGGTTATTTTCTCGAGTACATCAGTGGGTCATGGTAAAGAGTTAGTTAGGTATTGATAATTTTGACCTTATTATCAAGTTCAAGAAGTAAACTTCAGTGTCAGATTTTTGTTAAAAAAGCTAGTCAGCACCCTCTGTTGTGACCAGAGGCTGATTCTTACCAAACCTACATGGAGACATCATTGGGTAGATTAGAGAGTTGATTAGGTTTTTAGTGACCTTGACCTAATTTTCAAGGTCCACATGGCACTTTTGACTGTCTCAACTTAGCTTGTCTGCATACTATCTCTTGAACCAAAATGTGGTTTTTTAACCAAACTTGGTTAGTCCTTTATTGGGATAGGCCAAGTAGTTGATTATGTTTTCATTACCTTGATCCGATTTTCAGGGCCAGAACAGGACTTTGAATGACTTTTTTTTTTTGCCCAAAGTAGCCTTTTTGCAGCCTGTCCCTTGAAAGTTATCAAGGTCAGTGTGTGGTTACAGTATTAAGATAGGCCAAAGAGTTTAGGTTTTGTCACCTTGACCTGATTTTTAAGGTCAGCATACAACCTTGTATGTAAAATGTTTGCCACTAGTACCCTGATATATTGCACCCTCTCTCTCTCTCTCTCTCTCTCTCTCTCTCATTGGCTAATTGGCAGTCTCTCACCAAATTTGCATGATTACATGATTGGGACAAGCAAAAGATGTGGATTACGGTTTTATGGACTCTGTTCCTATTTTCAAAGTCAGAACTGTTCCTGCTTTGTTAGTATACCAAAGCATGAACCTGTGCAAACAGTGTAGACCCAGATTAAACCAGTTGTGTATTACATTAATTTCTTAGGCATTAACAGTTTACACTAGCAGAAGCAGCTGAAGTAGTTTTTGTATGTCCTCCCTTTGGAGGGATGGTGGAATCTTCTGGAGAGAGTCCAGTGGGGATATCTAGGCAGTGTTAAAGCTTTCACCTATGAGTGTCTGAAGTGGACGTTTCCGTCTGAAAAAGAATGTGTCCATTATATCAAAAAGGGTTTTCACATAGACAAAAATCGAAAACAAAATGGCAGAGTAGTGACAAAATAGAAAAAGGCAGACAGTGTATACCCTGATGAGACAGCTCATACTCTCATCAGGATCTACACTGTTTTCAAAACTTTTTTTTCTGATCTGCGCAGTTGAAAGGGTCAAACTGGACATGTCCAAGTAATGTATAAAGTATATGCACTTTGCCATTTTTAAAACCCTTGCCATGCCAAATAAGATGACACGCTCACTTCTAATTGTCAGCAAATCAGATTCCTTGACCCAGATTGTTGATATACAGTCATATAGTAAATAGCAAACAGTGCAGATCCAGATCAGAAGCCAGCTGATCTGGATCTACACTATTTGCAATGGCAGTGTATATTCAGGTTCAGCAAGACAAGGGTTAAAAATTGGATGTGCACATTTGAGGGTCTCATGGAAGATTAGTTTTCTTTGTGTCTAAATGAGTTTATACCCTCTAAAGATAAAGACTGTCATTATCATATGTCCATAAAGACTATTATTATCATAGTAATAGCAAAGTATGACAAGACAGCTTTTTGATAACCTTTCACAATTTAATGCAGAACATGTGTTAGCTTCAGCACAGGTCCAATATTTGAAAACTTCCAGGGCAGTAGCATAGGCTGGCACCTTGTGTACTCCTTATGAGACTTTGTATTGGAGTACCCAGGGATGCCATCCTGGGATACAAATTTCCATAATGAGTGCCCAAGGTGCCCGCAGCCACTGCCAGTCATGGCAAAACCAACAGTAACACCTTGTGCCATTATCAGCTACATTTGATTGTTTATCCAAGGTGAGCAACTTCACAAGCACTTTACTTTCGTTCCAAACCTGGGCCCAGTTGTTCAAAACTAACGATGTTGTTAGTTAACGATTCGTTAAAATTTACATCGAGTGATACGCAAATATGCTGAAATATTTTGCTGAAAAAAATGTTAGTAGCTTTTGCAGTGCAAAAGCTACTCACATTTTTTCAGCAAAAAATATCAGAATATTGTATATTGAATCTGCTAAAACAGTTAAGGAAATGACCCTTAACGAGCTCGTTAAGCTAACGACACTTTGAACAACTGGGTCCTGGTATCTTGTATGTTGTTTATGTGTTGTATGACAGGCTCTGGATGGGAGCTACCAAAAATCACTAATTAAAATTTTAGCCCATTAATCAGTAATCAATAAAGCTTTTTTTTCACGAAAACCAGTATATTTTGGATTTTTTAGGCTTAATCATTACATTTTACATCACAAAAGTCAGTAGTCACTAAAATTTTAGGCAAAAAATTCAGTAGGTAATAAAAAAATAAGGCCATGAATCAGTTGTCAATAAACCCCATCCAGATCCTCTTATATGTGTCATTGATTGTGAATGAAATATGATTAAACTAACAGTTTTCTTATATATTTCTAGGTTTTAAAAATTCCATAGTTATAAAGACAGATGCATTTTATTTTTTTTTAATTTGAATAACTTTATATTTAGTCCAGTTTCCACTCTTTTATCTGACCATCTGGACTCTTAAAGATATTTAATGTGTATATATATCTGTTTGCTTTAATTTTGACACATTCATTTCTAGAATCACCTTTTCAACTCAGATTTTATTGCTAAATTGTAGGATCTCTGAAAGATGCCAAGGTTGTCTTTGTTGTTGGAGGTCCAGGCAGTGGGAAGGGGACACAGTGTGAAAGAATTGTCAACAAATATGGTTTCACTCATCTCTCAACTGGCGACCTTTTGAGAGCAGAGGTAGCATCAGGTTCGGCTAGGGGCAAGGAACTTACTGCCATCATGGAGAAAGGAGAGTTAGTTCCCTTGGTAAATATGGTTTTGTAAAGATACTTAGCTGAGATTTTACATGAATGAATTATCTTCCTTTTATATATGTATGTATATTTAGAAAAATGTAACTCATTTATTGTCATTAATTTCATCATCTAAAATAGATATTGTTAAGACAGGACTGTGGAAATACCATGCCTGACTTGTCCAACTTGCCCCATTTCCCAGGGGACTAGTAAGAAATTTTTATTTACTAGTCATGGGACAAGGACTTCATAGCTCTAGCTAAAAAGAGTATCTAGATTATGAGATACATATTTCTCTTATTTTGTGAAGAACACATATGTTCTAGGTACTCATTAGATGCTCCTCACTGAGGTGCTGCTAATGAGTATCCACAACACATGTTTTCTTCTAGAACTAAGAACTAGATTGCGCAGTCGATGGCACACCATTGCAAAAGCCCCAGGCTTAGTGCGAATGTTGCTAATAGCATGACGAACATACGGAAAAATAATGTTGCTCTCACACACCCTTAGCAGGAGGGGTGTATGTAGCAAGTTTGGTTAGATTCCGCCCAGTAGTTTAAGAGGAGATAACGTGACGGACAGACAGACAGACAGATGGACGAAGATGTTCACAATATCCCCATCACTAAGGCATGGCTTTCCTTTGTGGTAAGGATGTGGGAAAGCAACATTAGCATGGAGCATGGGGATTTGCGATGACGTGCCATCAACTGTGCAATTTAGTACAAAATGACATTCCCTGGAAGAGTGTGAGTAACATGCTGGACATAATGGTGTTCTGGGCCATAAAACTCCAGCTTAAATAAACAGACAGAGCAAAATGATTGAAATTCAAGCTTGTTGATGCATAAAAGTACTTTTTTGCATAAATCTTACATGAGTGGCTTGTTAATTGAAATAAAGAACAATTTAATAATGAAATTTGTCCCATTTACATCAGGTAACACATTGCACATAGCGCACCCAGAGATGCATCCAGGATTTCACAAATGGGAGTCAACTTTTCAAAGTAGGATTTGATTTGGGAAACTGAACACAAAATTTACACATACTAAATTCCCAACAAAAGTGAAATAGCTGATGTATAAAAAAGGGAGAAGTGTCCAACTGATTTGCCATGACAGGGCATATCAGGGTTCAGTAGGACCAGGGTTAAGGAGGCGTATTTGATGATAATTCTGGTATAATTTTCTCCAGTCCCCCATAAAAACATATGTTGGCTCAGCTCCTGTGTAATCCCAAAAGAAAAAAAACCAAAGCAAAAAAAAAAAAACAATAATTTTGTCAATTTAGAAATAGAGGATATTTACTCTTTTCCTGTGAATACCATAAATATTGTCATCGAGTGTAATGAAAACATCAGTATTTTCACGAGTGCGAAGCACGAGTGAAAATTTGAATGTTTTCATTAGACGAGATGAAAATTTTTATGGTATTCACTGAAAAAGAGTAAATTTTCTTTTTATTTTATTTTTTTTTACACGCCACTGCACGTTTCTGACGTCATATCTTACGTCACCAAACAAAACATGAACGTCATGGCTTCGACGTTCAGTGCTTAACATGCGAAACGCTGGAGAGACAAAAACAAAAAGTTTCGGCAAATCAGAATAATATGGATACCAAAATGTTCCTTGCATTCTAACTAAGAAAATGCATACCAACACTTGATAGTTTTGTTCAGAAACAAAGAAAATAGAGGTGTTCAAAAATCTGAAGTGGAGGTAACATCCACTTCTGAAACAATGAAGAAAACTGAAGTCGTCCAAAGCGAGCAGTGAAAATATAAATCGTATCAGTCACTATAGTGAAATGATACGATATCAATTCACTAGTGATTGATACCACTTTTATTTTCACCAGATATACACTGATTTCACCGCTAACAATAAAATAAATACTTGTATTGTCATTATGAAAACATAAGCTTTGTCAGTTCAGTTATTGTTCTAGGGCAATAAAGTCAGCCGGTGGCTCAGTTGGACGCACGTCTGACTGGAGATCAGGAGGTTGCGGGTTTGACCCCCACTGGGTCGGCAACAGTATTTCATGGAGATTGATCATGAAATATTTTCTACGGTCAATCTCTACCTTACCCTGATTCAAGAAGGGCATTTCATCACCTGAGCGCAAAAAGTCAGTAACTCCTTATATATTTTAATGGGACTGACTTTATGCGCTCAGTAGACGATTTGTCAGTTTCTGGTGAAAAAATGTGCACAATACTGGTTAACGGCTTAGAGGACAAAGCCTGCCCAGTAAAAGTGTGGTTAGGTAAACTGAGCATGCTGGACATGACCCCATTGGGTTGACTGGGCCATAAAACCTATACAAACAATCTAGGGGGGGTGGTCGGGTGTCATGTATCTTACGTCACCGGGGCATCCAACTGATATTGTCTTACAGTTGGCCAAGGCCTGATATCCTTGTATCAGGTAAGGGTAGAGGGGGAATGTCTTTATTTCTTCTGTTTCTTCACTTTCATTCCTGTTCCTCTTTCTACCCTGTTCCTCTCTTTCATCTCTTCTACTATCTCTTCTGTCTCTTTTCTCCCTTTCTCTGGGAGACGACACAAAATGGCCCACAAGGGTTGACATGTCGTTAAACCCCAACTCAATCAATCAACAATCTAGGGCGATAAGATATAACCAAGAAAGGAGGCTTGATTTGGTTTGATTAGTATCAAAAACTGTTGCACAGTTAAGGGCTTGTTTATTTCCTTGTCTTTGACGAAATCTGTTTTTATGGAGAAAGAAGAAAATTATCTCAGAATTATCTTCAAATACTCTTCCTTAACAAGTCTTCTGACATGTGTCTTGAGTGGTCTTGATTTTAAAAATTGAGTGTGCTTCAATTTTCGTTTAGTTTTTCAGTGCTTGACTGTCAGTGTCTGTGGTTAGACTCATCATGGTCGTTTTGTGGTTTTCTTAGGTTTGGCTTCAGATCGCCATTGAGTCCTTTGCTTTGTTTCATCACAGTGGTTTTGATCATATGTGTTTCACTGTGATGTGTCATAGTTGAGCTAGAGGACCCCTATGTGGACCGAACATATATGTGTAATTGGAGCTGCATCAGAATTAAGGAAGAAGTTCTGTATGGGTAAAACTGGTTAAAGTTCACCCCCACCCCAACCCCCTCCCACCCCTCTCCAGTAGTTTTCCAACTGACCATTCCAAGGCTGTTCCTCTGTTGCAATTCTTCTTTGTTTGTGCATCTGTGGTTTCATATGTGGCGTTTGTCTTTATTTGTTCCTCGTCTTTCTGTTTTTTGGTGCCTCGGTAGGACTATGCTTCATGATTGTGGCATTTTCTGGATATTTTCACTTATTTCTCCTTGCTTAGCTATTTAAGTGCATTACAGTGTTGTAATAATATACAATCAACTCTTGTTATCTTGAATTCAAAGGGACTCTCTGAAATACTTCGAGATATCCGTACTTAGACCTATCAGATTTGCAGAATTGAGGAAAAACTATCGTAACCACATTTAACAAATATATGTGTAATTGGACTCTTGAAATTAGAGATATATTGAAAATATTGTGGAAAAGAGGAGAAATTACTCCTTAGGAGCAATTTCTCCTCTTTTCCACAATATTTTTCACATGTTGTTAGATTTTCATGTTTAGGCAGGGACCAGATTTTCACTTTGAGGTAAGTGATTATTCGAGATAAGCGAGGTCGAAATTGTGAGAGTCAACTGTAATTTTGTTTCTACTACAGGACACAGTATTGTTATTGTTGAAAGAAGCTATGGAAGCAAAGGCAGCCACCAGTAAAGGTTTTCTGATAGATGGTTACCCACGAGAGATGGAACAGGGTACCAGATTTGAAACTGAGGTTTGTATTATTTTAAACCATACCGAAGCTCCAGATAAGGCACTTTTATCAACGAAATGGTACTGATATTTTTCTTATTTCTCCATGAAAATATATGTTGTGGGTACTCATTAGAAGTGCCTTGCTGAAGTGCTTCTAATGGGTATCCACAAAATATGTTTTCCTGGAGAAATAAGAAAAATATTCTGGATACCCCATCTTATATGGCACTATACATGATAATTTGGCACTATACATATCTTGATATTTTTTTCCCCACAATATATGCATTTTGTCATGAAACTGTCTCACAACACACAAACAACACATGCAAAAGTTGAATTTGCATATGATATTTCAGAAGGTCTTTTTCCCAAATCAGACAAAAAAAAACATAATACTATTCCAATTTTTGAAGCTACCCTTCCGTTTGAGAGTTACTAGAATGTTATGTTTAAGCATCTGCTGAGGGCTATCTCTTCCACCGAAGGCCCTCTGGAAGGGCTCTATAGATTTGCACTCCACCATTCTGTCCATCATCTGTTTCCAAGATCTTGTCTGAAAAGCACTGATATTTTCATGCTCCCAGCTTTGAAGAAATTTAGGGGGCATATTGGTTTGGGCCTGTCCATCCATCCATCTGTCTTTCTGTCTGTTACTCTTTCATAGCATGAAGAGTGGTGAGAGCTAGAATCCTGACATTTTATATATAGCATCAGCATAAAAAATAAGCAGACCCATACTTTTTCGTTTTTCTGCCGGGGTTCTCCTTGCTTAGCTATTAAAGTGCAGTACAGTGGGTACCTTTGTGTGCGCAACTTCTACAGTTTTATACCGATCAATTTGAAACTTTGCAAGCTCATTTGTCATGGTCTGTAGATGTATATGGTTTTGGCATTATCATCAATTTAATTTTTGTCACTTTTTTACTTTTGAACTTAGCTATTTTTTGGTGCTTAAGTACTACTGTCAATGCATTATTAGGGAAAGCATATAGTTGGAGCAAAATGTTTTACAAACACATTCTCTGGTTCTTATTTCTCCATGAAAACATATAATGTGGGTACTCATCAGAAGCACCTTGCATACAGATATTTTTCTTATTTCTCCATGAAAACATATATTGTGGGTACTCATTTGAAGCACCTTGCAGAGGTGGATTTGTGCAAATTTTGCATTAATGCTGTACAGAGTAAAAGATTCTGAATATTTGGGCTAGTTACAGTGCTGGGGAATAATGTTCCACACTGTGCATTGCTTTGCATGTATTTTCCATAGAACTAAATTTATTACTATACCATAGTTAATCTAAATATTGTGATACCTTATCTTGTTACCTAAACTTTGTATAAGTCCATTTGACTACCTGTTAATTTGTATAAAAAGAAATGTCAGGGTGGCCGGGTGGTAAGCACTCCTGTCTTCCAATGATGGGGTCCTGGGTTCAAGTCCTAGGCGGTGGAATTTATCTCATGACTTTGGTGCTTCAGTGCTCGGAGCCTTTCATTATCACCCTGCAATTGTCTCGATATGACTACAAAAAATTGTTGAAAGGGATGTAAAACACCAAATTATCAATTTGTCTAAAAACTGGATGAGTAGCAAACAATGTAGACCCAGATCGGATGCTGCATTCTGCTGCATCTGATCAGGGTCTGCACAGCTTTCCGAGACCTGTCTGTTCCACTGCTTAGGATAAACATGGTACATGATGATATATGGACCATTGAAGCTGCATTTTGAAATACAGGATCTGAAACAGTGCCAGAATAAATTGATATGTCTGAAATACCGCATTTACCCTAATGCTTAGCATTCTGGGTAAAATTTTCACAGACTACATACAGAATTTTTTTTTTTTTCAGAAAACAGGATTTCCCATTTCATGCAAATTGTCTCTGTCAGAGACAATTTGCATGAAATGTCAAACTCTGTTTTCTAGGAAAAATAAGCAAAATGTTTCAAACTTTTGTCTGCAGAAAACACGACCCAGAGTGCTTTAAGCGTTAAATATTCAGACACCTCGTCCCGATACGATAGTTATCCGAAACTTTCAACAGATCCATTTGATGACTAAGTGATGTGTCTAGAACATGCTGGAACAATGACAAATAGTTTAGGCCCCGATCAAACTGCTCCTTGGGATTAGTTTGATGTGGGTCTACACTGTTTGCTCATTATGTGTATCTAAATATTGAGGGAAATGCAGTGTAGAGGAAGCTATTTTATAGAACTCCAGTAATCTTCTACATCTGATAGCACTTAAAGTCAGATACACACAAGGGTTTAGGTAGATATTTAAATGCATTTTTTCATTTCTCCAAGAAAAAGTTTGCAGACAATCCACATAAAATAATAAGCCTCGTTTTCTGAGAAAAATAAAAAAATAACATGTTATCTGCTATAATTGTACTAATCTCTCTTATTTTATTCCCCAAGAAATTAGGCTTTGATATTTCATGCAGAGTGTCTCCTTAGCTTAAGGAGACAATTTGCATGAAATGCAAAAGTCTGTTTGCTGGGAAAAATAAGAAAAATATTTCAAAATGTTGTCTGCTGAAAATTTTTCCCAGCATGCAAAGCGTTAAGGGTTAACATGGCTGCTGGAGTGTGCTTCTCAGCCATAATCATTTATTGGCAATATCATAGCTCCAGATATCCACATATTTTTTCATATTTCTGCACAAAAATGTATGTTGTGGGTACTCTTTAGAAGCACCTCATCGAAGCCCTTCTAATGAGTACCAGAAAATACATTTTTGTAGAAAAATTAGAAAAATATCAGTACTTTTCATTTGTAAAAAAAAAAAAAAGTCTAATCTGGAGCTTTGGCAGTTTGCAGTGTCATTGCTATGCAGACAGTCTGCCTTCACTGCAGACAAAACCAGATATATGAGCAACAGCATGGAAAAAGTGCCATGGTGTGTATGCAGATAACAAAAGCCCAGATCAACTTGTTTTAGACCTACTAGATAAACAGAGAATTTCAGAAGATTTAAGATGTTTTACTATTTTTGCATCAAATGTGTCTTATGGATACTCAGTGGAATGGCCATGGCTAGGCACCCACAAAATATGTTTTGGTGCAGAATAACAAAAATTGTCCAAAATTATTGCCTCATTATCTGGAAATATGATTGGTTGCTTGCATGTCTACAACTAGGGCCCAGTTGTTCAAAGCATCATTAGCTTAATGAGCTTGTTAGTGGTCAAAATGTTAACTGTTCTAGTAAGTACAATATCTGATTCATAGGTATTTTCCCTAAAAAATGTGAGTAGCTTTTGCAAATGCAAAAGCTACTCACATTTTTTCAGCTAAAATATTAGCATATATGCCATATTTAATGGTCAAAGTTTTAACGATACATTAACTAACGACATTGTTAGTTTTGAACAACTGGGCCCTGATCATCTACAAGTGTGATTGTCCTTCACTGTTCATCTGGAGGAATCTGAATACTATCAGACCTGTTGATGGGGTTGTCCTGTCTGCCCTGATGCATAAATACCTAAGCTGATCAGGGTCCTCCTTATTTGCATATGTGGTAAGGACCACTTTAACAAAATATGGCTCATATAATTACTACCAAATGTTACTGGTTTTACAGATCTTCAAAGATCTAATTGAGTAGGGTGCACAGCGGGACCTGGAAATTGCTGTTTTCAAACACATGGCTTCAGATAAGGCAATCTTTTTAACCAAGCCTCCATGTGGCCGAGTGGTCTATCTATCTATATCTTCTTATACTGAGACGGTCATATTTGGCCATTACCTCAGTTGTTGGGTGGCTAAATTTAGAATTTAGCTTAAAAAAAAAAAAAGAGAGAAGTCACTGGATGAGTCCTTAAAACTATTTACAATCTGAATAACAGAGGTATACTAAGACACATACCTCTGAGTCCCAATCTATACTATAAGGGCTTTGAACTCCTCTGCGGACTTGGCATCCACCGCAGAAGAGGAAAGACTATTCCACTGAGGAATAGTTCAAGGGAAGAAAGAATTCTTCAGGGCATCACTATAGGACTCAGATATCTACGATATTGTGTGTTGTTTATTTTCGATGCCCTTGTTTGGGTTGTAGCTGTCACAGGGGTCAAGTATCTATCTTTGTTAATAGACACTACATCAGAGTGTATCTTATAGCAGAAAGTTAAAGAGGAGTGCTCACGACTGGCCTCAAGGGATGGCCATTCTAGTTTGCTAAGCATGTCACCGACGCTACTTCTATTTCTCCATCGCCGACAGGTCCATCGAGCAGCCGTCCTCTGTACCTTCTCCACCTGCTGAATCTGAGTTTTAACATGGGGATGCCAAATGGGTGATGCATATTCAAGTTGAGGACGAACCAATGTTTTATATGCAACATCCTTTGTCTGCCTAGGTGCAAAGGCCAAATTTCGTCTAAGAAATCCTAGTTGCTTTTGATGATATCTCTGAAATATGTTGACCCCAATCAAGATCATCAGTGATGGTGATATCAAGATATTTGGCGGATTGAACCTGTTCCAATATTTGCTGGTGTAATGAATATTCAAACTTAATTTGTTTGTCCAGAAGGTGTCGTGACACCCTCATTGAGTGACATTTGGCCACATTGAACATCTGCCAGTCGGCTTCCCACTGTGCTAGTCGATCCAGGTCATCTTGTAAAATAAGACAGTCAGAAGGAGAGCATATGTTCCTGTACAGGACACAATCATCAGCAAACAAACGGACAAATGACCTGATGTTATCAGGGAGATCGTTGATGAATACCAAGGACTGGATCTGACGCTTGGCCATCAAGTACAACTTGTTGTGAGCGACTAGAGAGCCATGAGCTCATCCACCTATGTGTGGACCCTCTTATCCCATAATAGTCCAATTTATATAATAGCCTTCTGTGTGGTACCTTGTCAAAGGCCTTAGCGAAGTCCATGATAATCAAGTCAGTCTGTTTGTGACCACGGTTTATGGCCCCATCCAGATTGCTCACAATGTCATGGTAGAATTGAACAAGTTGAGTTTCCCAAGACCTTTGACTTCGGAAACCATGTTGACAGTCAGCAAGAATGCTTTCAAAGGCTAGATGCTTGTAAGTGTTACTAACTAATATATGCTCCAGGGTTTTGCAACAAATGCATGTTAGCGACACCGGTCTATAATTTGCAGCATCATATTTTTCACCTTTTTTATAGACCGGACTCACATTTGCTCGTCGCCATTCATCTGGTACAGTGCCCTGAGCAAGTGATTCATTGAAGGTAAAGGCCAGCAGAGGAGAAATTTCAGCACTACATTCTTTAAGCACCCTGGCATTCAGGTCATCAGGCCCAGATGCCTTATGTATGTTGAGCTTACCCAATAGTTTAGCGACCCCATTGGGATCAACTGTTATGTCCCCCATAGAAGGGAATGGACTATCACCTTTAGATGGTAGCTCACCGTCAGATTGAAACTGCTTGTTACAGATGTTAGCCTTATTGCACGACTCTGTTTTTAGAATTCCATTTTCCCTTAGCGAGGTGATCCCAAACGCTTCCTTTTTAAGGGACTTTACGAATAACCAAAATTTTTTAACTTTACCATTCTTCTGGGGGCTATCGGGATCTGTATTGTTATCATCAAAGGTAAAGATGCTGGAACATGTTTCCAATATGCATCTCTTATTACCTTTTGTACGTGTGCTCTGAACCGTTTGTAATGGTTCTTAACCAGGGCTCTGGAAATTTTGAAATCTGAATCGGTCTAGCCGATGACGATGACGTCATCAATGAGCCCATTTCCAAAAAAAAAAATATGTGTATATCACCTGTCACGAAAACTAATGACAATTGGCAGTCCTATAACTCCTTTTAAATAATACACCTCAACTCCGTTATATGACGGAAGTCCAGGTACAACGAGCATGATCAAAGCTGGCGTCATCAATAAATACAGTCAGATATGTAAAAAGAAAGAAAAAAAAAAAAAAAAAACGGTTTTGTTGTTATTTCCACCTCCGCAGGGTTTTCCTAAACTATTTATAAACAACTGATTCCCGTCTTGTATAAGCGCGAAGAAGGCGGGAAACAGGAGAGACGGAACGAAACGACTTTCATGGACCTAATTAGGTCTAATAAAAAAGGCCTGCGGCACGGGTGGTTTTGCAGTTTTCAGTGTTTCAAGATTTAATCAGACTGCTTAAATTTTAAGCACTGACCAATCTTGCCTAGCGCAAGTGGTGCATTACTTATTTTTACTGTGAAATCTACCTTGAATTATACTCGCGTGTTACGGCAATCAACAACAAAAAAAAAAAAAAAAAAAGAAGCAATCAATTATACCCAGATCAGACGCCGTTGTATGCGACATCTGATCAGGACGTACACGGTTTGGGAATTTATTTATCGAATCTGGGACCGACAAACCGTGTTGATCAAAACAAAAAAGAAGAGGAAGAAAACGGATGCGTTCAAGCGGTGCATTCTTTTATCACTCTAAGTAAAGCGACCTTTGATCTTTTGGACACGCCGACTGCACCTGGATGTTTTGCAGTCTCAGTGTATTCACACGTGTCACACAAACGGATTAATTATCAGACTACCGTTACTGATGATTCGTGTTAATCGCTTGTTTACCGCACAAAGGTCAATGAAGTGTTGATTTTTTGACAATGTTTGGATAATGACGTAATTAATTTGTGCTGCGGGTAGGTTGCCGTTATTCAGCTGTCCCTCCAATATACATGTCAAATGACCGTTTAGAGCCTTTTAACTACCATAATATCGCATTTAAAACGTGCGCGGACGTTGTCAGTTTGGAAAGACTAGACCGTTTGTGATTTTTTAGACATCATTGATTTGTGAAAATTGGTTGGTTTGGGAAATGTTGGACCGATTTATTACCGTTTTGGGGTGTTTGAAATCGGTCCAGAATTCTTAATTTCGGTCCAGACCGGCTATTTTTCCGGTTTTCCCGAGCCCTGTTCTTAACGTCTGGGCTACTTGAGTTACGAGCACGAAAGTACATTCGATCATGTCTTCTAATTAGATGTTTGATCTTATTGTCGATCCAGAGTACATTATGCTTTGTTTTGGTCATTTTCATTGGTATGAACAGTGATTTTTTTAGGCGTGCGTCCTGCGTCCTGTACGCATAATTTCGCCAGTGGACGCAAAAAATTAGCCTCGGTGAGTCCCGTGGACTCATAAAACTCTCGAATGTACGCACGTTTTGCTTCTTGAAATCTACTTTCATTTTCGGAAAAAGCGAATGCGCAATCGGTGTTTCAGTACCGTGTTTGGTAAAAGCCAATACTGAAAGGCGTCGTATCTCTACGGTACACCAATTCTACCTATACAGTCAAAAATCAATACCAAGTTGTCCAGTACCGGAGGAAACCGTAGCGGACACAAAAGTATTGGTTTTTAGTCTGTTGAGAACTTTTATCGTAACACCGACATTGACATTGCAATTGTCAACAGGAAACAGCGATCGTTTTTTGTTTCTTTTTTTTTTTGAAAGAAGAAAAAGATGCACCCTAAAATGATAATAAAACAATAAAAATAGACCCCTTACAGCAAACGCTGTTCGGTCTGCTACGTCAGCAAATCAGACTGACACGGACAACAAAGTCTGTGACTGTCGATAATGGTGATCTCGCTAACGGAAACCCCCAGTTCCAAACTGAACCCACAATGCAACAGACAAAAAAAAAAAGTCTGCTTTGTATTACGGTCTAGTCAAAACAGACAAAATGCCTGTCCTTAATTATGTATCACAGGTATTTGATCATCTGTCACAAAAACTGAAGTTTTATGAAAACATTTTCATAAACCTGTAGGTGAAAACATTTTCTTAACACTTCTGTTTTAATAGACAGTGGTACTATAGTTTCATATTTCTCAGGAAGTTTTCTGGAAAGGATTAAAGCAACTCAGTCACCACTATTTACTTTTATTGCACATCTAATTAAAATACTAAGAAAGTAATTATAAAACACTGTTACACAAGTTTAAATGAAAAGTTTAGGATGCAACAAAATATTTCACCACGAGTCCTAGGCTGGATGCATAGTTTGAGTTTGGGATGCATGAATTCTGGACCTAGCGAGTCCCAGGACCCATAGAGGCAAAATTGTAAAAAAATCACTATGAACCTTTCCATTGCCGTGGTTAATTCTGACTTAAAACTGACCCATATGTCATTAACTGTCATCACAAGTTTCCAGTGATCCTGTAAGTGACCAGCAGCAAACCACTTGATCACACTGCCTAGATGCATAGCTCCAGATAAGGCATTTTTTCAACCAAAATACACTGATATTTTTCCTTATTTCTCCACAAAAACACATTATGGGTACTCATTAGAAGTGTCTCAGGAAGGCCGAGGCAAAATATGTTATGTGTCCCCCACCCCCTCCCTCTGAGCAGGGGGTGGGGGAGATTTTTTTTTAAAAAATCACTTGTTTGTCATGTACTTCAGCATGAAAAGAGCTAATAGTGATCGAGGGATCCCTGCTAAGATCTGGAGCTGTGAAGATGTACAAACAGATCTGGGCCCAGTTGTTCAATCTGTTGTTCGATCTGGGCCCAGTCGTTAGTTAACGTATCGTTAAAACTTTGATCATTAAATATGGCATATACGCTAATATTTTTGCTGAAAAAATGTGGGTAGCTTTTGAATTTGCAAAAGCCACTCACATTTTTTCAGCAAAAATGCCATGAACAGTTAACATTTTGACTACTAACGAGCTCGTTAAGCTTACGATGCTTTGAACAACTGGGTCCTGGGATTTTGCTAGCATTTTGCTCCTCAAAGACACCTTTTTGCTTGGTTTGTCTCTGATTATTGTGGGAGTGAAACAAGAGACTAATGCTGTCTGTCAGACTGCCAGGGTTTTCTTTTCACTCAACAGCTCTTATGGTTTCATTTTAGCTACCCTTACGCTTAGCATGCTCTGTAAAATTTTCAGTAGACAATGTTTTGAAATATTTTTTCTTATTTTTCCCTTAAAGTGTGCTAAGGATTCTTTTAGTGAGACATGGCTCATAAAGTTGCTGCCAAATGTTAATGATTTTGCAGTAGTGATAATGCTTAGCACTCTTGGTAAACTTTTCAGCAGACCATATTTTGAAATTTTTTTCTTATTTTTTTTTAGAAAATTGGCTTTGACAATTCATGCAAATTTTCTCCTAGGAGACAGTTTGGATGAAAGGCCAAAGTCTGTTTTCTGGGAAAAATAAGAGAAAATATTGTTAATTTATCATTTTTCATTCTGAAGAAGCCAACTGATCTGGATCTACACTGTTTGCAGAGACATATCTGGGTTCTACAGGACCAGGGTTAATAGTTTCTAGTACCCAAATACTTTGTTCTTATGTTTGTCATCCAAAACAGGTCTAAAATCATTTAGATTTCTATTATGTACACTATTCTCATAAATAGTACCTACTTGGATAATTTTATATCCATACATGAGATTCTGTCATCTGGGAAAAATCAAGAAAAATGTTTTAACATGTCGTCTGCTGAAAATTTTTACCCAGAGTGCTAAGCGTTCACCTTGCGTACTGGAACAAAAGCTGAGCAGACGATGCTGAAAAATAATAGTAAACACATTTGCTACAATTTTGCTTTGATGTACTTTTAATAGTTAACCCTTGTCCTGCTGAATAAATTAAGATGCCATGCCTTTTTCAAATTTTCAGCCAATCAGATTACTTGATCCAGATTGTTGATATAAATTCACAAACTGAATGGCAAACAGTGCAGATCCAGATCAGTTGGCTTCTGAAGAAGCCAACTGATCTGGATCTGTGCTGTTTGCAAAGGCAGTGTATATCCAGGTTCAGCAGGACAAGGGTTTACACACTCACTGCATATTTATTTTCTTTTAGGTTGTTCCCTGCCAGTTCGTGCTATACTTCCATGTGTCAGATGAGACGATGACAAAACGTCTACTAGGTCGTGCTGAGACCAGTGGACGTGTAGATGATAATGAAGAAACAATTAAGAAACGGCTCAAAACCTTCCATGATATTACTTCACCAGTTGTAGATTATTATGAAGGACAAGGAAAACTCAAAAAGGTGTGTCGTTTATAATACATTTTAACATCATTTGGGCCACATCAAGCAAAAGAGTGTCTTCAGACATGTGCAAAATGCACAGATTCATACCCTGTGCATGTGCAAAGTCTCATTCGAGCTTTGTTCTCCATTCGTAGATTCTGTTAGCAGACAGTGAAGGCCCTGGTCAAACTGTGCACCTGTGCAGTCTGATCTTAGCCTTAGCTGTCTGTGCATGCCCTGAAGACATGTTTTTGCTTGATGTGACTCAGATTTGTATGAACAGTGCCATAGAAAAGGTTGTTGCAGTTTAGGCCAGTGCTATAGAGCTATGCTGAAAGTCACTAAAAATTCATTTTTTTTATATCCCTGCCATGAAATGGAGGGGCATATAGTTTTACCTTCTGTCATATGAACATCCATTTGTCCATCCATCCATCTGTGTGTCCGTCTGTCTCACTTTATAGTACTGTTCGTGTCTGTGCAAATCTGTTCGTGTCTGTGCAAATCCTCCTACAATTTTCAAGGTAATGGTTTGAAAGGTACACCATAATAAAGATATAGATTGAGCATGTACATAAGGGTCACAGAACTCTGATCAGGGCCCAGTTGTTCAAAGCTAACGACATCATTAGTTAACGATTCGTTAAAATTTACATCAAGTGATACGCAAATATGCTGAAATTTTTTGCTGAAAAAAATGTGAGTAGTTTAAAAGCTACTCACATTTTTTCTGCAAAAAATGTCAGAATATTGTGTATAGAATCTGCTAAAACAGTTAACAAAATGACCCTTAACGAGCTCGTTAAGCTAACGATGCTTTGAACAACCGGGCCCAGGTTATTATTGGTAGCATTACATGCCCTGGATTTACGTAGAAAATTTGTCTTATAAACATGACATAGTAGGATTCGTGCCTCCACAATTTCTATAGTTTTTAAGATAATGAGTTGAAACTTGCAGCAACATAACAATATAGGCTGGGCATATGTATAAAGGTCACAGAACTCTGATCAAGTTTTTATTGCTAGAGTTACATAACCTTGGTTTACTGAGAAATATGGCCTTATTCACATGGCATAGTTGAGTTCGTGTCTCCACTACTTCTACACTTTTGAAGATAATGATTTGAAACTTGCAGCAAAGTAAGAATATAGACTGGGCATGTGCATAAAGGTCACACAACTCTGATCAAATTTTTATTGATAGAATTATATACATTCATTCGTCTTTAATTACTGACAATGACCAATCCTAATCAACTGTGTGATTTGTTATTATTTGTGTGTTCTAAGATGGCTGATGAGACCAGTCTTAGCTCTAAACTGCCTGTTGCAGATAGAACAAGAGAGGTCTGAGGAAGAAAGCTCTGTTGGTGATGCCTTAGCTCTGGCTTTCCACTGTGCATGTTTCTGCTCGGTTTTGCTGATTCTTTTTGCTTCGTATTCACCAGCACCCCTTCTTATGAGACCTTGCCACTTTGTTCGATCCTGTGCAATTTGTCCCCATGACTCTGTTGTATGCTGAGGTCTTTAAGGGAGGCTTTGAGGGTGTCCTTGTATCGCTTCTTCTGACCACCATGGGAGCATTTTCCAACGTAGTTCTCCATAGAGGATTTTCTTTGGCAAACGTTCATCAGGCATTCTGGTAACATGGCCTGTCCATCTTAACTGTGCCAATTTCAGAAGAGTATGTACACTCTGCATCCCTGCCCTTTTCAGGACTTCTGTGTCTGGAATCCTGTCTTGCCACTTGATCTTTAGATACTAGAGTTAGTGTCTCAGCAACTTCTACAGTTTTCAAGATAATGATTGAAACTTGCAGCAAAGAAGAATATAGGCAGGGCATGTGCATAAAGGTCACAGAACTCTGATAATTTTTTTATTGTTTTATTGCTAGAATTAGATACCCTGGATTTACTTAGAAAATTTGCCTTATACATGTGGCATAGTAGGGTTCGTGTCTCCACAGCTCCTGCCGTTTTCAAGATAATGATTTGAAACTTGCACCAAAGTAAGAATATGGGCAGGGCATGTGCATAAAGTTCACAGAGCTATGATCAAATATTAGTGCTTGAGTTTCATACCCTTGATTTACGGTGGGGGGATGGGGGATTCATACCCTTTAGGAATCATCTAGTTCTGGGTAAAATTGATATTTACCACTTCTGAAATTCAAAAAATGTGATTTTCATGAAAACAAAGTAAAACTTTTCATTTAAATTGTTATTTGGATGTCCATATACAGTAGTACTTCAATGGCTCGAACCCCGATGGCTCGTTTACCATGGATGAGTCAAACACATTCTTGAGTCCGCAGGGATTTCCTCCAAATACATTATACGTATAATTTAGGAAGATTTTCTTCTTTTATCTTGCAAATGTATGCTGTGTGTACTCATTAGAATATGTTTCTAATATAGAACACCGAAAAGATATCCACAATTATCTCCATTATGCCTCCTGGTATGGCACTAATAGTAACCCTCCGTGGCTCGAATTACCGCTGTCTCGAACAAATTTTCATGGTCCAAAAGGGGTTGGAGACTGTATGTTGGTACATTTGATAAATATTTTGTGATGTAATTTTAGAATCGTTGATTATTCTGACAAAGTTTTTGAATAATTGTATCACTCAGTGAGGTATATCTTTTCCAATTTCTGGGCAGATTCAGCAAATGACAAATTGATGATATTTTTTCCCCAGAAAACAGGCTTTCACATTTCATGAAAATAGTCTCCAAAGAAGACATTTGCATGAAATGTCAAAGCCTATTTTCTGGAAAAAAAAAATAGGAAAAAGATATTTTAAAATGTTGTCTGCTGAATTGTTTTACTCAGCATTCAAAGCATTAAATACAAAGCAAAATTTGTACAGGTGCACAGCATAAGCAGATAATTTTTATGTCATAGACTGTAAGTTTTTTTTATGATTCACTTGAAATATCAAGACCTGTTTTTCTTTTGTGGGGTGGGGTAGTGGGTGTGTGTGTATGTGTGTGTATGTGTGTGTGGGGGGATGGGGGGAGTGGGTGGTGTTGTGGTGTGATTGTGGGGGTGGTTGTCACGTGCTTCGTATTAAAAAAGCTAACACTGATATAAGGATCCCTGCTAAGATCTTAAACCTTTTCCATGCTGAATAAATGAAGATGCCACACCGGCCCATTTCTAACTTTCAGCCTATCAGTTTGCTTGACTTAGGTTGTTGATACAAATTTGCATACCAGATGACAAACAGTGCAGATCCAGATCAGTTGGCTTCTGAACTGATTTGGATCTACACTGTTTGCAAAGGCAGAGCATATCCAAGATCAACACAACAAGAGTTAAAGTGCCTGGATATACATGGTAGTTTTTCAGCCATTTTGACAAGGGAGACCACTTTTGTGACTTCCTGTTTGCTTTTCTGTAAACCAAGTCTCAGCTGAATAGGGGGTCTATTCTAAAAGAAAAGAATCTGCACACAAGGGGAGCAAATTCTTTCCTTTTAGAGAATATCTCCTTTTCAGAAGTGAGGCAAAAGTGAGTAGCCACCCCTAAAGTGTATCTTTTCCCCTCAAAATGGTTTTAGAGTTTTATATTTGTTTCTGTCAGCCTTGGTGGCTCAATGGGATGCAGGTTGCAGGTTCGATCCCCGCAGGGTTTGATGACATCTTTTGTGGAGATTGATCCGGAAATATTTTCTACAGTCATTTTCTCCCTTCTGCTGATTCAAGAAGGCAGTTGTAAGTTTCTGGCAAAAGTACAAGTACTGGTTAACCACTGAGAGGACTAAGCCTGCCCAGGAAAAGTGTGATTAGGTAAACTGACTGACTCAGCATGTCCTAAATAGTGTTGACTGGGCTGTAAAACCCCAACTCAGATTCAGTTGAGATGTGTTATATTTTTCTTTTTTCTTCATGAAAACATAACACATGTCTTTGTGGAGAACTAAGAAACATATTCACCAAATATCCCCTCTTATCTTGAGCTGTAGTACAGTTTTATATTTGTTTTTCTTTAAGGTGGAAGCTGAGGAAGGTGTGGATGAAGTATTTACTAAAGTAGAAGAGATATTTGATCCTCTTATGAAAGAAGGTATAGTAAAAAATGTTTCATCAATTTTAGACTGAATAAACTCCCCTACACTATACATCAGAAGTCCAATATCAATTTTAGGTATGTCAGGCCATGTGATCGAAATATTCCTGGAGAAAAATGACTAAAGTGTTTTTGCTAACAGTGGAGACCCTGATCAGATACCTCATTCTGCATCTGCATTGTTTGCCAATTACCCTTTTTGGGGGTCTCCAGATTAAAATTTTATTTTATAATTATAATTATGGAGTAAAGGCTCCATTTTCCTCAAAAATAGACATTTTTATCCAAGAAAGGTATAATAAATTGATATATAATATTAATACAACCATAAAATGTGGCATCTGACAGCCTGTAAAATTTCATTTAGTCTCTCGTTTTTGAACTGGATCAAAACTGAAATGATTTTTTTATTGTATCTCTGAATTAATGTTGGCAACATTAATTCAGAAATACTATAAAAAATCATTTTGTTTCAAGAACAAGAGATTATCTGATATTTTAACAGGCTGTCAGGTGCCACATTTTATGATTGTATTAATATCATACATGTATATCAATTTATTAAACTTTCCTATTTTTGAGGAATAGTGAACCTTTAATGTATTGATAAAAAAATATATGAAATAAAAATGTTATTTGGAACTAAATTTCTTGCTACAAAAGTCATATTTGTAGCATTTCAGTATTGAATGCAGTCAGTGACCTAAAAAAACCCAACTCTAATGCTTCAGTTTTCATGCAAGCAAAGTGAATTACTTGTACATGTAACCTGATGTCATGTTTTTGTGGAAAACCATCAAGCTCCCACCAAGGGCATGAACTCAGTTGTGTTAAAGGGAAAGGCAACATTGATAAAGATGTCATCTAAAATGAAATACCTTAACTCTTTCCCCACTAGTGGTGACTTTTATCATCTGCTGATAACCTTTGTAAACACTTTGGATCCAGATCAGGCCCAACAAAATGTCGGGCCTGATCTGGATCCAAACTGTTTGACACTCTGATGGTATTCCTGAAACTGAAAGACCTTTTTTGGAAAAAAATTAATTTAGAAAAAAAATCGACAGATGACAAAAAAGCATGCAAAATTACCCAACATGTAAAGTTAACAAACCATTCTTTTTGATGTAAATATGATCAAAATTGGATGAATATAAGACAGTTATCAGGATTTGAAGATTTCAAAATTGCTTTTATCAGAGTGGCCATTGTAAATATTTAATGAGAATTTTTGATGTCATTAAGCCGTAATTAAATATGCAAAACCTAAATAAATAATATAACCAACAATACTTTACCACTTTATTTGTGAATATTACTTCTTCTGTAGATGCTCATTGATTTTGTCTGAAAAATGCACAACAAGATTATTTAACCAACATGGTTTCTGATTAACCCTTGCTATGCTGAATAAATGAAGATGCCACGGCCAAAAATTTTCAGGCAATCAGATTACATAGTCCAGGTTGTTGATACAAATTCACATACTTAATAACAAACAGTGCAGATCCAGATCAGCTGGCTTCTTTAGAAGCCAGCTGATCTGGATCTACACTGTTTACAAAGGCAGGGCACATCAGTTCAGCAGGACCAGGGTTAAGATCCCAGCAACAGTTATGAAGCAGCTGCTGTGGTATTTTTGTTCATACACTGCAACCTCTTTATAACACGGCTCGTTATAATACAGTTTTGGATATAACACGGTTCAAAGATGGATCAAAAAAACGTATAGATTATGTTGAAAAATGACCATAAATGGTCATTTTTCAATATAATCTGTAAATTTTTGTTTGAATATAACACGGTTGCTTAACTAACACAGTTTATGCTATGGACCCCAACAGTAGTGTTATAAGAGGTTGTGGTGTACTTGTACAATGATGATACGGAAAACTTTCGAAACATGAAATTTCAGCTTTCATAATGCTTTTTTTTTCAGAGCCCAAAAGTCTAACCGGAGCTAAAGTAGTTTTTGTTATTGGTAAGTTTGTTTTACATGTTAGTTAGAATTATGACAGTCACTCCAGGGGTGGAACCAGGATGGTTTCTGAAGGGGTTGATTTCATCAAATTACCATAGTTACTCTACATATTCAGAAAGACAAGCCTGAGCAAATAATGTAGACCCAGATCAGACACTGCAGAATGCATGGTAAATAATGTTTGTTTTACATGTTAGTTAGAATTATAACAGTCACCCCAGGGGTGGAACCAGGATAGTTTCTGAGGGGTTGATTTCATCAAATTACCATAGTTACTCTACATATTCAGAAAGACAATCCTGAGCAAATAGTGTTGACCCAGATCAGACACTGCAGAATGCATGGTAAGTAAAGTTTGTTTTACATGTTAGTTAGAATTATGACAGTCACTCCAGGGTAGGTCCAGGATGGTTTCTGAAGGGGTGGATTTCATCAAATTACCATAGTTACTCTACATATTCAGAAAGACAGGCCTGAGCAAATAATGTAGACCCAGATCAGACTCTGCAGAATGCAGTTCTGATCTGGTCTCCAGTGTTTGCATCTCACCCAACAATTTTACCCACATTCATAGTTAGTAAAATGGCATTTTTGAAGAGTTTATAATGTAAAGAATAAGGATGTGAATATTTAGGGTAAATAGGATATCCAAAAGTTATCAGATTTACCCAAAATTTTCTATGAAAATGAAATTTTGTGTCAAACAGTTTAACTCAGTCCCCTTGGACTCCCTCTGAATCTGCCCCTCCACTCAAAGATTTCAAATTAAAATGAGGTTTATTAATAGCCAAATATGGGTGGTAGGGTGTGGTGCTTCTTCCTGCTGAAACTTTCAGAGGGTTTACCCTGTTATCAATAGCTTTTGGCAGCAGAATTTTTGCCTCACTTGATGCAAGTTCAGGGGTTGGGGCCTTTTTCTTGTATTTTCAGTTTTTATGCCCCCGCCATTTTCTATGTGGGGGGTGGTGCATGTAGTATCACCGCTGTCCATACGTACGTCTGTCCCGTCCGTCCCGTAAGTAATACAAACGGTTTCCCTGCGATAACTTTTGAAAAGATTGGTGTATTGGATTGAAATTTTATGCACAGGTATATAATCATAAAATATAGGTCAAGTTCGATTCAGGGTAAAATCCACCAATTATTTTGGGAGTTATGGCCCTTTTTTAGCTTTGAAAAATTTTCAACTTTGAAAAATGGTTTCCATGCTATATCTTTTGAAAACATTAGTATATTGGATTCAAACTTTATACACAGGTATATAATCATAAAATGTAGGTCAAATTCAATTTAGGGTAAAATCCACCAATTATTTTGGGAGTTCAACTTTGAAAAATGGTTTCTGTTCCATAACTTTTGAAAAGATTTGTGGCTTGGATTCATGTTTTATACATGAGCATATAATTATAAAATATAGGTCAAGTTCGATTAAGGGTAAAATCCACCAATTATTTTTAGAGTTACGGCCCTTTTTCAATGTTGAAAAATAGTTGAAAAATGGTTTCCGTTCGATATCTTTTGAAAAGATTAGTGTATTGGATTCAAATTTTATACACAGGTATATAATCATAAAATGTAGGTCAAGTTCGATTTAAGGTAAAATCCACCAATTATTTTTTGAGTTACAGCCCTTTTTCAACATTGAAATATAGTTTCTGTTTGATATCTTTTGAAACCATTAGTGTATTGGATTCATATTTAATACACAGGTATAAAATCATAAAATAGAGGTCAAGTTCTATTTAGGGTAAAATCCATCTATTGTTATGGGAGTTATGGCCCTTTTTCACCTTCAAAAAATTTTTTCCTTTCGATATTTTTTTTAAAAAGATTGGTGTATTGGATTCATATTTTATACACAGGTATATAATCATAAAATATAGGTCAAGTTGGATTTAGTGTAAAATCTGCCGATTATCATGAGAGTTATGGCCCTTTTTTCAACTTCATTTTTTGCAAAATACCTGCCTGTGGGTGAGGATGGCCCTGGGCAGGGGCATCTGTGTCATACTAACACATATCTAGTTCTTTTTTTTATCCCTTCCCTCTGAAAAAAGGCTGGATGACTTAAGTATTGTTGACAGAGCTGTTATGATAAACCAGAAACCAACAACATTAGTAGCCAAATACACATGAACCAGTACTCAAACATCTGAGGGACCATGGAGATTTGTTCTAGACATAGGTAGTTTGAGCCGCTGAGGGTTAATCATAGCGCCAGGTCAGGAGGCAAATGGGAAGGACTTAGGAATTTCTTTTCGATCTTCTTTAAAATAATGGTATGTTAAATGTACTCATTAGAATTGCTCAATAAGATTACTCTAATGAGTACACACAACATACATTTTCATGATAAAATGAGAAAATTTTTCCTAAAATATCCCTGAATATTTGATTTCTCTAGCTATTGGGAGAATTTTCTAGGGACTCAAAAACTAGTTGGTGTCAGCCATGGTATACAAGTTATCAAAGTCCTTGAAAGTTTACTGTATTTAACTTTTTGCATGTTTAATTAGGTGACTGTAGCATCACTAACAAGTTTGAATCAGCCAGGATAAATGAGTGGTCGGTGTTTTAGTAAAATGACAAACACATTTTCACTGGTATTATCTGGTTAGTGATTAGAGCAGTATCATCATCATGAAAACATGCCTTTATATTTTTTACCCCCTTTAACCCCACTTTTATATAGTAAAACTGCAGGTATACATTATTTTTCTTATTTCTGCTCAAAAACATAGATTGTGGGTACTCATTAGAACCACCTCAGCAAGGCAGTTCTGAGTACCCACAATCTATGTTTTTGAGCAGAAATATGAAAATATCAGAGTTTTTTATCTGAAAAGTTTCAGTTTTTGGATGTGAAATTTTCTATATACTTAATAAGCGTGTTTTCGTAATGTATTTGTCAATTTAGTGCTGTACTTGCCCAAATATCTAATCATATGGAAATGTAGTTTACATAAAAACATTTGGTATACCAAAGTTTTGAACAAAATGGCATAGGCAAACAGTGCAGACCCAGATCAGACTTGGCCTGAAGCAGCAGTCTGCTCAGGGTTTACACTGTTTGCTTTTCCACTAAAATTTCATATACCAACTGGGGGTGGTTGGATGAGGCAAAGGTGTTGTGTATCTTACATCAACATGGCGTCCAACTGAGATTGGCTTACAGTTGGGCAAGGCCTGCTGTCCTTGTAGCAGGTGAGGGTAGAGGGGGAATGTTTTTATTTCTTCTGATTCTTCACTTTCATTCATTTTCCTCTTTCTCCCTGTCCATCATTTTCATCTCCTCTACTATCTCATCTAGCTCTCTAAATCTCTCTTTCTCTGGGAGACAATACAAAATGACCCACAAGGGTTAGCATGTTGTTAAACTCCAACACAATCAATCAAATTCATACGCTAAAGTTGGCATAGGCAAATTGTGCAGACCCAGATCAGACTGGTTGCTATTCCACTAAGTATTTTAAATAGCAACTGCATAAAAAGCAAAGTGCATGCCAAGAAAGTATCAAATAAAGTGTTCAAAATTTTAGGACATTTACCATATCTTGTTAAAGCTATAATTGGCAGTACTCTAACATTGGATTTGATTTCAAAGTTCCATTTGCTGAATCCTGTAATTGAACATCTTCATAATAGAGCTCCAGATAAGAGGTATTTTTCTTAT
Source organism: Anodontia alba (assembly GCA_964016985.1). Lineage (NCBI taxonomy): Eukaryota > Metazoa > Mollusca > Bivalvia > Lucinida > Lucinidae > Anodontia > Anodontia alba. The sequence goes on along the minus strand of OZ024821.1, from coordinate 63,581,224 downwards.
TTCTGTACAAAACATGTTATGGGTACTCATTAGAAGCACCTTGCCAAGGCACTTCTAATGAGCACCCATAACATACCGTATTCGACATAATTACCGCACTGTGCGCTTAGGTTTTTCAAAATTACTGGGAACACTCAGATGTGATAAAATATGTATCTATACCTATTATGGATACACTATAAAAAGATCAGAAAAGGACTTATTTGATGATGATTATGCGATTTTTTTTTTCTGATTTTCTTTATAAAGGCATATGTTGTGGGTACTCATTTGAATTAAGTCGATGCAATTCATATGAGAACCCACAACATATGCCTTTATAAAAAAGTAAATAAAAAGTACACTGGCTGTAATAAGACTACGGAATTTCATGAGTGTGCGCTTATAGGGGTATGTGCGGTTATTAGATCGAATACAGTATGTTTGTTTGTTTGGGGTTTTTTTGTGGAGAAATAAGAAAATTATCAGCATTTTTAGGTTGAAAAAGCACATCATCAGGAGCTATGGAAATAATGTACCAGTACAATATATCAAATTCTAGCAAAATAAATGTTAACTCTTAAAGGGCTAAACACAGCTGCAGCAGACAACATTTCATGTGCATTGCCTAACAGATGATTCACATAAATACCAAGTCTTATTTTCTTTGAAAAATAATAGAAAGAATTTAGGTTGTTGCCTGCTACAATTTTGCTAAGCGCTGTAAGGGTTAACTTTCGTGGTTTTTTGGGGGGGGTTTTGTTCATTTTTTTTTTTTTCGTTTTTTTTTTTTTTCTCTCTCTTTTACAATTTCTCATCTCAGACAGTTTACTAAGCTTGCAGGGAAATTGATATACTTAAAGGGGAGGCAACTTTGTAATTATTTGATTTTACCTCCCATTTAAAAAGGGATCTACTCTAATAGGGAAGATTTTTTTTCCCTTTCCTTCTTAAAAGGGTCTACTCTAAAAAGAAAGAATTTGTTTGCCATGGGAGTAAATTCTTTCCTTTAACACTTTCCCTGTAGTGACAACTTTTGTCATCTGCTAATAACCTTTGCAAACAGTTTGGACCCAGATCAGGCCAGACAAAAAGTTGGGTCTGATCTGGATCCAAACTGTTTGACACTGATGGTATTCCTGAAAGATTTTTTCAAAAAAGTTAATTTGAAAAAAAAATCACAAATGACAAAAAAGCATGCAAAATAACCCAACATGCAAAGAGTTAAGAGTAGTTCCCTTTTCAAAAGGGGTTTACCAAGTGTATCCAGTCCCCTTAATTTGTTGACTTTTTTTTTGTTTTTTATCATACAGGTGGTCCTGGAAGTGGCAAGGGAACACAGTGTACTAGAATTGTGGAAAAATATGGTTTCTGCCATCTCTCATCTGGTGATCTCCTTAGGGCGGAAGTGGCATCGGGATCAGAGAGGGGCAAAAAGCTTAATGAAATAATGGAAAAAGGAGAATTAGTATCACTGGTTAGTTTTGTTTTCACTTTAACCCTGAAAGTGCTATTCAAAATTGTAGCGGACGCCATTCAAATATTTTTATTATTAATTTTCAGAGAGAATAAACTTGTCATTTGTCTGCTAAGCAGGTGATTCCTATGAAATGTCAAACCTTATTTTCTCTGAAAAATATATGTCTTCTGCTGCATTTGTGATAGCACTTTAAGGGTTACTGTAATTCCAAAATAATTGAGTCCTGTTTGGTAAATTGTTTGTGTTGAGGTTTTACGGCCCAGTCAACCCAATGGGGTCATGTTGAGCGCAGTCAGTTTACCTAACCACACGTTTGCTGGGCAGGCTTAGTCCTCTAAGAGGTTAATCAGTAATGTGCACATTCTTTCACCAGAAAATGGAAATATAAAAGTATTGAAATTGGTAGACAGTGAAAAAGATTTAGGAGTTTATCTGCAAGATAATCTGAAATTTGACAAACATATCAGTTTAACAGTCAATAGAGCTAATAGACTAATAGGGTTAATCGAGCATGCATTTTCATACCGTGAAGAAGAGACATTACTGGTTTTATATAAAACACTTATTAGACCAATACTTCATTATGGTAACATCACCTGGTTTCCAACGTTAAAGAAAGACATTTTGCTGTTGAAAATGTACAGAGAAGACTCACAAGACTACTCCAGGGTTTGCATTACCGATCGCCGTTGTTGCCAATTGTGCAGAAAAATAAAATTTGCATAAAAAATCATAAATTGGCGAAAACAGGTGGCGAAAAAAATATCGCCTGAATTACCCGCTGCTGAGCCATATAATTGTCGCGCATGTCTATCGCACTTTCCTTGATTGTATAATTCGCCAATTAACAACTCAATTATCGATCAGAAAACGGTAGCTGATCAAATTAACCTGAATTTGATGATAGCGATATAAGGTCACGTGCCGTGATGCGCAGTTTGACAGTAGCACCGCCCACTTTCCACGCCTTTTGTCCTCAATATTCATGACACTCTGCCGAAACTACCAATCTGGAATTAATGTCAGAGTCGCATCGCCTACGTCACAGAAATCTACCCAGAATGTAATCACGTGGAACCCTATATCAAACACAAAGATGGAAAACAAATTGATTACACGAGAAATAATTATTGTCATTATTAAAGCGGTAAGTACACTTTGACAGTGCCGACTTTAATTAAGCATGTTTCGGTACCTTCTTATGAGCCTTAATTTTATTTGGTAGTCAACGAACATCATCCCAAAAAAAAAAAAAAAACGAATAATGCCTCAGAGGCGGACACATGAGTCTCCGATTGTCCGGATCGCGCATTCGATCCCCACAGATTGTAGCGATTTATCATGAAACACATGTATTTGCTACGGTCATTCCCTTCTACCACTGCTTCAAGATTGGCAGTTACAAGTTTCTTGCGGAAGGGTGTTCCATGTACTGGTTAACCGCTTATTGTATAAGCATGCCCCCTCTTTTTTGTTGGCGCGATTCATAAAAAAATGCTGTTCCCCATTTTGCATAGACCCGACTCGTAAAGCAATTGCAGTAAACTCCCTTTTAAGTCATTTGCAGTTAGCTCCCTTAAAACAGTAAAACCTGCTGTGTAAGAAACTTACCCCGCATTTATCAGGGTACAAATGAATATTGTTACGTTATTCTCTTACAGTATAATAAATAAATAACATTATATTTATTGGCTTATACAGCACTTTTCAGAACTTTCGTTTCCATGCAAAGTATTCTATTTTTGTGTCTTCAACATTAGATATGCAAAACAAAGACTTATTATTAATTCATGACATTGTAATTAATTAATTACAGCGTAAGTTTTATAAATCAGTGTGAGAATTAATTTCAAGTCCCCCACACATTTCACACTATACTGATTCTTGAATCTACTGCTGCAATTAAAGGAATCTGTAAATGAACACCTTTTTTCTGACGATAATTCTTTGGTGAAAAATGGCCAAAATTTGGCACAAAATCTGGCTCAAAGTTAAAGAAAATGGCACAAAAAAAATCAAATTGGCGAAAATGGTGGCGAAAGAAAAAAAAATCCTAGTGCGAACCCTGCTACTCCCTGAGCTTTCTGATCTCATTTATGAAGAGCGGTTGAAAAAATTAAATCTTACAACATTACAGTACAGGAGACATCGAATGGACATGACCCAGGTTTTTAAAATCATAGATAATATTGATGATATTCAGGTGGATGGACTTCAAAATGGACTTAAAGATTTAAGGGCTCTAGGTTTTTTCAGTTGCTTATTGTGACCACGTGTTTGTGAGTCAGAGAATTCAAAAATAAGCAACTGAAAAAACCTAGAGCCCTTAAATCTTTAAGAATGAACTCATTTTGTGTCAGAGTGGTAAATACAGGTAGATGGAATGATCTAACAGAAGATATTGTGAACTCATCAACTGTGCTTAGTTTCAAAACCCAGTATGATAGATACATGGGGGAATCAAAAATACCAAACTGGAGATATTTACTAAAATGACTGTCATATATATAATATATACATCAATATGGACATTTTTGCTGACCTAAATACACCATTAAAATGAACTTTAATATAGCACTGGAAGTTAGTTTTTAAATTGTTGTGCTAAGAATAGATGTAGATGACAAGTCATTAGGACTTACCTGATTCTGCTACACCCAAGTTACAAGTATAAGTCATTGAAGTTTTGCTGTATTTAACTGTTGCATTTCTAATTAGGTGAGTATAGTATCAGTAATATATTTAAACTACAATAGAAACACTATAAATCATAGTTCCAGATAAGGCACATTTTTTTTTTTTCTTTTTTAAGCGTTCGGGTGGCAGAGTGGTTAGTGCTCCTGACACTGGATCATAAGGTCCAGGTTCGAATTTGGCTAGAAGCAGAATTCAGCTCATGGCTGTATGGAACTTCATAACATAGAGCCTTTCATTATCATCCCTCCATTGTCTCGATATGACTTGAATAATATTGAAAGAGACATAAAGCAAAAATCTGTCATCATCATCAAGGTGCTTTTTTTTTTTTATTCAACAAAAAAGTACTGATATTGTTTGTACTTCTCCATGAAAACCTATGTTATGGGTACTAATTAGAAGTGCCTGGACAAGGCACTTCTAATGATTACCCATAACATAGGTTTTCTTGAAGAAAAAAGAATATTATGTGGATATCCTCTCTTGTCTGGAGCTGTGTATAAACATTTTCTAATTTACAGGATACTGTGTTAGAACTACTGAAGGAATCTATGGTTGCCAAATTATCAGAGACAAAATGTTTCCTAATTGATGGTTACCCAAGGGAGATGGAGCAGGGAAGCAGATTTGAAAAAGATGTACGTATATTGTACCTTTAACGCTTAGCACTCTGGGTAATATTTTCGGCAGATGATATTTTATGATATTTATCTAATTTTTCCTAGAAAAGAGGTTTTGACATCTCATGTAAATTGTCTCTAATGGAGACAATTTGCATGAAACATCAAATCTTATTTTTTGGGAATAATAAGAAAAATATCATCAGGTTGTTGTCTGCTGAATTTGCCTAGAGGGTGGTAAAGATTAAGTACAGAGCAAGGACAAAATAGTGCTATATTCCTGTCATGCGTATCCAGGAATATCCAGTAGGGGTTCAAAATTTCCAAGGGGACTCAGTTTGATCAAAAAAAATACTTACTCTGTGTTTTCAGACAGACAGGCATGAGCTAACAGTCCAGACGGAGCTCAGAAACCACAGATCAGGGTCTGCACTGTTTGCCACTCATCCTGCAATTTAGACACATTCACAGATAATAAAACAGACTTGTTGAAATTTTATAAGTATAAGGTAGAGAATGAAGTGAGTGAGTGTTTATCAAGGTAAATACAGTACCAAAAATTTATCAAATTCAACACAGCCCCCCCACCCCCCCAAAAAAACAAAACAAAACCCCCTCTCTATCTGCCCCTTTCATAGGTCTATATAAAGAGAGTATTGAGAAAATACCATAATAACCCTAAGTATTGGGACAGAGAATGGCCAGCAAACAGTGTAGACCTAGATCAAATGACACAGAATGCTGCATCTGTTCACAGTCTACACTGTATGCCCCTCATCCAGCAGTGTTTAGACACACAACAAGTAATTTACAAATGGACTTGTTCAACTACTAGGACAAGTATGGTAAGGAGTTCAGGTGTCCCAATATTTAGGATGGATATGATAATTTTTATGTTTGTTTTCACAAATTCTTCACATGTATAATGCGTTACAGCTTATTATCCCCGCACTTTTCGAAGAAAAAGCGGGGATATCGTGATACCCCCCGTCCTTCTGTCCCTCCATATGTCTGTCCATACGGTCATCTGTAATGTCACACCATTGCTCCTAGACCATTTAAGCTAGAATCTTGAAACTTTCATGGGCAATAGCTCTGTGGATGAGGACTGGAGGAACACATTCGGAATTTTGATACAACCCCTTGGGGCAGGGCCAGGGGGGTGTGGCCCCGAAGGGTCCTAAGTCCATTTTGCATAATCATAGTCATGTTGCATATCAAATTGAAGGTAATGAAGAGTAGAATACAGTGGTGTGAAAATGTTGCCCCGGGGGTGTGTCTGGGGATCACTAGAGGTCAAAAAGTAGGATTTGGGGTCCTTTTTTGGATTGTCACACAACTCCTCTTAGGCTTTTTGAGCTAGAACCATAAAACGGTCACAGGTAATAGCCCTATGGATGAGGACTGGAGGAATGCATTTGGAATTTAATGTGCATGGAGATATGCGATGGCGCTGGCATGGGGATATGTGATGGTGTGCCATCAACTTGCTCTAGTTTTCATTGTGAAAGCACTGAAATATTATTGATGTGATATTGTAATACTTAACATCAAAACAATGACAATATGTTTGAGTCTGTTAACCCATTTTAGACTGAATAAACTCACCTACACTATTTATTGGAAGAGTCAAATTTCAGTTTTAGGCTATGTAATACATATGCATAGATGTTCTTAGAGAAAAATGACTAAACAGTTTGCAAACAGTAGAGACCCTGATCAGACGACACTGATCTGGGTCTGCACTGTTTGCTAATTACCCTTTTGAGGGTCTTCAAACTGAAAAGGGTTACTTTTTCCTAGCTGTCTGATAAAAACTGAACTTTCTTTATTTTCAGATTGTTGACTGCAGCTGTGTTCTATATTTCGAAGTTCCAGATGACGTCATGACAGCTAGACTTGTTAACCGTGGTAAAACTAGCGGTCGTGTGGACGACAATGAAGAAACCATCAAGAAGCGTCTCGAGACCTTCCATAACCAGACAGAACCTCTTATCAGTCATTATGGTAAACTCCATAAACTTGCAAAGGTAAGATTAGCATCATAATAATAATTCTTATATTAGCTCCAGATAAGATGCTTTTTTCAACTGAAAAGTACTGGGCCCAGTTGTTCAAAACTAACGATTATATTATTAATAATAATAAAAATGACTATAGATGGCTCAGTTGGACTTATATCCAATCTTCCCTGAGACTTTCTTTCAAAACATATAAAATAGAGACAGCAGCAATACATAATACAACATAATACAATATAAGTAGTATAGGCGGACCATTTGATCCTTAACTTCAACCTTTTGATCATAATATTTACAAGTATGCATTTACTGTGTAAATAGGTATTATCTGTAAAGGTGAGTGAATAGCTGTCTCATGTGGAACGCAGAATTTTCTAACCCTCATGCCTCAATTGTACAGTATATGTATCTTAAAGCTTACTTAATATAAAGGTAGCATTAGAAGGTATACCTTATGACCTGTGTCAGGTTAACCCTTAAGATGCCAAGAAAAACTACATCTTCAAATGTCGTCTGTTTATATCGTCTGCTACATCTTCTTGCAAACTTTTCAGACATACTTTTTGCATATAGGCAAACATGGACCCAGATCAGACTGCTCCTAGAGGAGCAGTCTGATCTGGGTCCACACTGTTTGCCACAATGACTTTTAAAGTAACCGGCAGAAGACAAAGCAGACGACAATTGTTGTGTTTGGCACCTTCAGGGTTAAGACAGTTCAGCCTGTGCATCCCCAGAAGTGCAGGCTGATCCAAGTCTTCACTTGGCACACCTCATCAGGTATATTTTCTCATATTGCAGTTCAGATGGTCCCTTATGGGGAATGGACAGAGGGTTGAAGTATACTCTGTAAAAGAAAACCATGATGATGAAATTTATTTTGCCTTCTTTTTTTTCCCCTTTTTTTCCATCTCTCACTCCAATGTAATGCATATGGAAATTTGTGTCAAAGATTTCTCAGGAACTACTACACCTATGATTGAAATTTGGTACAAACATAGGGTATGACTTGTTGTGTTTGTGCGAGAGAGAATCAGCATCCTCATGCTTAATATTCCATTTATTTGTCCATTTTTTGTCGCACCTGCTTTAGCACACAGGTGCGATATAGGCGTGCCGTGACCCATCTGTTCGTCCGTTCGTCAACAATTGACTTGTGAGCGCAACTCCTCCTACAGTTTTTGGCCAATCATTTTGAAACTTCACAGATGTTTTGGCCATGGCGTGTAGATGTGCATATTGTTTGCTCATAATTCTCAGATTTTTTTTTTCAACTTTGTCCGCTTTGTTAACTTAGTCGTTTTTTACCTAAAACCCTTATAGTCAGTGGGTGTCTTGTGAGCGCAACTCCTCCTACAGTTTTTGGCCAATCATTTTGAAACTTCACAGATGTTTTGGCCATGGTGTGTAGATGCGCATATTGTTTGCTCATAATTCCCAGATTTTTTTTTATTAATTTTTTCTGCTTTGTTAACTTAGTCAGTTTTTACGTAAAACCCTTATAGTCAGTGGGTGATTCCGTGAGCGCAACTCCTCCTACAGTTTTTAGCCAATCATTTTGAAACTTCACAGATATTTTGGCTGTGGTGTGTAGATGTGCATATTGTTTGCTCATAATTCTCAGATTTTTTTTTTCAACTTTTTTCGCTTTGTCAACTTAGTCAGTTTTTACCTAAAACCCTAATAGTCAGTGGGTGTCTCGTGAGTGCAACTCCTCCTACAGTTTTTAGCCAATCATTTTGAAACTTCACAGATGTTTTGGCCATGGTGTGTAGATGCCCATATTGTTTGCTCATAATTCTCAGATTTTTTTTTTCAACTTTTTTCACTTTGTTAACTTAGTCAGTTTTTACCTAAAACCCTTATAGTCAGTGGGTGTCTCATGAGCACAACTCCTCCTGCAGTTTTAGGCCAATAGTTTTGAAATGTCACAGATGATTAGGTCAGGGTCTGAAGATTTGCATATTGTTTGCACATAAATCTCAGATTTTTTTTTTTTTTTCAACTTTTTCTGCTTTGTTAACTTAGTCAGTTTTTGCCTAAAACCCTTATAGTCAGTGGGTTTTCGTGAGCGCAACTCCTCCTGCAGTTTTAGGCCAATAGCTTTCAAACTTCACAGATGATTAGGTCATGGTCTAAAGATGTGCATATTGTTTGCACATAAATCTCAGATTCATTTCACCAGAGTTAGGGGCCCTTGATTTATGCCCAAAATTGGTTTCCGTGGGATCATATTTTGCATACATATTGTTGTTAACAATACCTAGCTTGGGATTGTCACATGACATTTTTTTGTCAATTTTCAGCTGAGTTACTGGCCTTGATTAATGGGCAAAAATGATATCCGCTCAGTATCAATATCTTGTGAAATTCCAAATTTTCTACTTTGTCCATTTTTCTAACCCATCAATTTCTTGAATACTGCAAAATAGATTTTTTTTTCAATACAAATAGGAACTTGTATGACTTAATCCCCGCAGGTGCGACATCGCTTTCCTCAGATTTCTTGTCTTTCTTTACAATAAAAGTTTCGAACAGATTTCTCAGGTCCTATGAGACCTATAATCTACAAATTTTGTATACACCTACAGAGGGTTGAGGTTTAACTCTATTGCGTATGATTTATTTCACCTTCTTTTTCCGTTTTTTCCTTTTTCCATCTGTGACTCATATGTAAGATGGAAATTTGTGTCAAAGATTTCTCACAAGCTGTACGATGTAGGATTTGGAAAGTTTATACAAATATTGGGTTTGACTAGTTTTGTTGTGTAGCACAGAATCAGCATTCTCTTGCTTATCATTCCCTTTATTCATCCACTTTTCTTTCTTTCTCCTAAAGAAACCATCACAGATTTCTCATCTGTTATTAGAGCCAGAGTCTTCAAATTTTGTGTACATTGTGACAATGGTGAATTATGTTGTGTAAGAGAAAACCAACATGCTGAGATTTATTTCCTTTGCCCATCTCGTCCATGCAGTACCAAGTGAAATTTGCACCTGCAAAATTGATTCAACATAGCTCTGATAACTATGGCCCTGGGTGTATTGTGCCGGGCTCAGTTGGATGCGCCGTCCGACTGGAGACCAGGAGGTTGTGGGTTCAACACCCGCGGAGGTTGGCAACATTCTTTCATGGAGATTGATCATGAAATATTTTCTACGGTCATTCTCTCCCTTCCGCTGATTCAAGAAGGGCAGTTGTCAGTTTCTGGCGCAAGAATGTGCACAATACTGGTTAACCACTTAGAGGACTATGCCTGCCCAGTAAACGTGTGGTTAGGTTAACTGACCGCGCTCGACATGACCCCATTGGGTTGACTGGGCCATAAAACCTCAACACAAAAAAAATGTGAGCTTTGCTCACTAGCTGCTATAGTTTACTATGTTTTTATGGTATTTCATTATTTTTTTCATTTGTTATCATTTGTTATTTCTTTTCTTATGTAGATTGAAGGTGTAGGAACTGAAGAAGAAGTGTTTGAACGTGTTCAGACGTTCATGAACAGCAAAGCTTGGTGAAGAACTGTGTAATATATGAAGACCTTAAAGGCCTTGTCATCATATACATCATGCATATTAAAAACTTACTTTATAAAAGTATCTGAACACTTTCCTTTGAGCCACAACAGGTAAAAAGGTCCCATGTATTCAAGTTGAAAGGATACACCTTTAAAAGAAAAAAATTCTGACATGGAAATATTTATTTTTCTTCCCATTAGTGGCTACTCTTAAACCATAAAGCACTAAGCAAAATTGTAGCTTGTCTCTTTTGAAAAAAATAATAAATCAGAGAAATTAAGGCTTCACATTTTATGTGAATTGTCTGCCTAGCAAACAATTTGCATGAAATATCAAATCTTATTTCATCTGCTAAAATTCTTACCCAGTATGCTAAACTTTAAATTTTAGAATTTTTACAATAGAGTGCACAGGTGCTGATCAGAATACAAGATGTTCAGGCTCATCAGAGCCTCTGAATTTTGTATACATGGGGTGGTATCCTATTGCTTGTTGTGACCAGTATGTAAAAGTCCTGAAACTGATAAATGGATTATTTTATATCAAACCCTTAGGTAAACTCAAAAGCATATTTCTTGGAACAAATTTTTACAGCTGTAGACTATTGATATGTGTTTGAGGTTCTTCATGAAATCTGTGAGATGCCAAAAATGTTTAAAGATGAAACTGGCTCTACAGGACCTTAATAGTGTTAATCGGGCCACTAAACTTCAACCCAACCCAAGTTAAGGGCAAATGGATATACTTCATTGATTTTCTGCCATTTTTGAGAAGGGAGACAACTTTCTGTACACCAATCTTTTCCTGAAAAAGAGTTTTCTCTAAAAAGAAAGACTTTGTTCCCTAGGAGCAAATTCTTTCCTTTTAAATAGACCCTTTTCAGAAGGGAGGCAAAAACAATTCTGACAGAGTTTTCTCCCTTGCAAGTGTATCAGTTCCCCTTAAAAGGGAAATTACAGCAGATGTTTAGTGTGAGTCCTGTTTACAAAACAAAAAAAAAAAAAAAAAAAAAAAAAAAAAACACACACAATTTTTAACTTTTAAACTAAATTAAACAGATACATTGTAAAGATTTTCAAAAAATATTTATCATTTAGAAAATTTATCAGCTTTCCACTGAAGAGGTTTAAAGAATTCAAAGTTTGAGCCAGCAGAAATTCATGAGTTGTAAAGATGGATCAAAATCATAAAACTGGGGGTTAGAGTGATCTGATTTCCTTGAGATTTTATCTTACTAGGTTATGTTTGATAGTTTATGAGAGAAATTTTGAAACAGCCTATTCTGTACTTATCTTTTACAAAAATTTTGAACCCAATAATGCACGAAAAGGCCTTTATGCAGTCTGTGGACAATGCATGCCCTCATCAGCCAGCACATTCACGCATGCTGATCTGGGCCTTCATTGTCCTCTTACAGAATCAATGGATACTGTAGTATATGTTTATTGAGATCAGACTGCATGGCTGTGCATGCTGAACTGGACCTACATTATCAGCAAATTTTATGACGGCCCTTTTTAATGTGTTGCACAGCAGGGGTATCAGTACATTAGAAATTGGAAAGTGTATTTGCAAGCAGCCAGACATCACAAAAACATGCCTAATAATTATATAGTAAAACTGAGGTTTACAGGGCTATACATTATTTTTCATATTTCTGCTCAAAACTTAGATTGTGGGTACTGGTTAGAACTACCTCAGTAGTTTTAATGAGTACCCACAATCTATGTTTTGAGCAGAAATATGAAAAATAGCCGAGTTTTTTATCTGAAAATATTATATTCAGTTTTTGGAGGTGAAATTTTCTATATATTTGAATAGGCATGATTTTACAATGGCTTAGATCAGCCTGTACATCTACACAATCTGATCTGGGTCTTGGCTCTTTGTCAGTGTACCTTAGTAACCCTAAATATTGAGACAGAGTGACGGACAGGCATGAGCAAACAGTGTAGACCCAGATCAGATGCTGCAAAATACAGCATCAGATCTGGGTCTACACTGTTTGCCACTCATCCAGTTGTTTTGAGACTTGTTCAACTTTTGGGATAACTATGGTAAGAAGTTAAAGTGTCCCAATATTAACCCTTGTCCTGCTGAACCTGGATATATCCTGCCTTTGCAAACAGTGTAGATCCAGATCAGTGACTTCTGAAGAAACTAACTGATCTGGATCTGCACTGTTTGCCATTTACTGTGTGAATTTATAGTAAGAATCCAGGTGTGAAGAAGCCAACTGATCTGGATCTGCACTGTTTGCCATTTAGAGTGTGAATTTATAGTAAGAATCCAGATCAAGTAATCCGATTGGCTTAAATGTAGAAATGGATGTGGCATCTTAATTTATTCAGAGGGACAAGGGTTAAGGATAAACATGGTATTCTACAAGTGATTCCATTACCAGACAATGACAGTCCTGATCAGACTGTGCAGATGTGCAGTCTGATCATGGACTTTGTTGCTCACTTTGTTGTAATACCATATTTACCCAAAGTATTAGAACACCTTAACTTCCCACCATACTTATCCTAATGTGAACAATGTCCATTTGTCTGTCTATTAAGCTTTACCACTCTCTGGGGGTTTTCAGCAGATGATAAATTGATCATATTTTTCTTATTTTTCCCAGAAAACAGGATTAGACAATTTGCATGAAATGTCATATCCTGTTTTCTGAGAAAAATAAGAAAATTATTTCAAAATGTCGTCTGCTTAAAATTTTACCCAGAGTGCTAAGCGTTATGTAGCTCAACAATGCTGAATGAGAGATAAACAGTGTAGGCCGTGATCTATGCCACATTAAGGCCTCTCTGTCAGAATACTTAGGCTAAAAATGATAAGCACTTTTTCTTATGATGCAGCTCAGATATTTTCTCCTGAAAATAAGGCTCTTTGAAATTCATAAAGAGATGCTTCAAATGAAATGCGAGCTCTGTTTTCTGGGAAATATAAGAAAAATTACTCATGTGTTGTCAGTAATTTTTATCTCCAGCATGCTATGTTAAACTTAATTACATGTGTTTGGAGTGACATGTTGTTGCTGTCTTACTATAGTAAAAGTAGTTATAGAAGAAGAAATTTCAGGGTCCAGTTGTTCAAAGCATCATTAGCTCAAGTAAGTACAATATCTAATTCACAGGTATTTTAGCAAATGCAAAAGCTACTCACATTTTTCCAGCAAAAATATTAGCATATATGCCATATTTAATGATCAAAGTTTTAACGATTCGTTAACTAACAACATCGTTAGTTTGAACAACTTGGCCCTGGAATACTGTATTTTCCCTAAGTATCTGGGTACCTCAACTCCTTATCATAATTGTCCTAAAACTGAGACAAGGTCCTGTTACTACCTGTTGATGTGTCAGTGCTAGATGAGGCACAAAATTCTGAGCCAGCAGAAATTCAGTGAGTTGTAAAGATAGATCAAAATCATAAATTTGGGCAATAGGAGTGATCTGATTTCCTTGAGATTTTATCTTACAGTGCACTAGGTTATGTTTGACAGTTTGTGAGTACTGGATATACATTCTGTGGCATCTGATCAGGATCTAGACTGCTTGCTCAAGCCTGCATATTTTGGCTGAACATGATCTTAACAATGTTGACTGGCCCATAAAACTCTAATTCAAAAATCCTGCCTGTCTGAATGCTTAGGGTAAATGAATAATAACATTTTTTATGTGAGATTGTATGCCATGTACCATCATCAGTGTTAACCCTTTCTTTATACAAGTGTTAGCTTTATTGAAAATCAAAAATGGTGACATTTCTGGCTGTGATAGCTGCTGACTAACTTAGTTTGCTGGTAACAACATAAGTAGGTAAGCAAATGGTACTCATACCACTGGATAATGTGTAAAAGTATTGATATATTGTTCTTATTTCTCCTTGAAAACCTATACTGTGGTACTCATTAGAAGCACCTCATCGAGGCTGTTTTAATGAGTACCCACAACATAATGTTTTCAAGGAAACAGAAGAAAAACGTTTAACTGGATACCTTCTTAACTGAAGCTATCAGTATGGTTTTTTTGTTGTTGTTTTTTTGTTTTGTTTTCTTTTGTTTGTTTGTTGTTGTTGTTTTTTTTTCTAGAATGTAGGGATTGACCTTTCAGTCCAGATTCTTGTTATATAAATTATATGCCATTTGAAGGAAAGTTAAACCTCTGCAAACATCAGTGGCGTCAGTTTTAACTTCAAAACTATTCTAGCAAAAAACCTAGATTTAAAATTAATGTAAGCTTTTTGATGATTATATGTTCACATATGTCTTGTACTAACATTTAGGGTCTGTAGTGAGAAAAAAACAGCAACAAAAAAACACTATCTGATAAGTATCCAGTCATCTGCTCACTGTTAATTATTTGCTCACTGTATGGTTAGCTGCTTACTGTAAAGTCACCTGTTCACTGCACCTTCAACTGCCCACTGTATGGTTAGATGCTCAGTGTACATTCAGCTACCCACTCTATGGTTAGCTGCTTACTGTATAGTCAGTTGTTCACTATACAGTCAGCTGTTCACTGTACTGTTAGCTGCTTACTTATAGTTAGCTGCACACTGTTTGGTTAGCTGCTCAATGTACATTCAGCTGCCCACTGTGTATAGTTAGCTGCTCACTATACATCCAGCTGCTCACTGTATGGTTAGCTGCTCAGTGTACATTTAGCTGCCCACTGTATGGTTAGCTGCTCACTGTTCAGTCAGCTACTCACTGAATGATTGGCTGTCTCCACTGTTATTTTTATATGAGTCACAAGTTGAGAAAATGTATCTAATTGCATGCTCACATCGAAGACTCAGACCAATCTATACATCTGTGTAATTTGGTTAGTCTTCACTGTCAGGCTGAAGAAGCTGTGAGTCCTTTGCTGTCATTGAACACTAATCAGAAACTGATCAGACTGAGGATGTGCAGGCAGATCTGAGTCTTCACTTTGCACATATCATAAGGTAGATTTTCTTACATTGAAGCTATTATTAGAAGATCCAAATGTAGTTGACTCATTATCTCAAATACTGATAACTCTAACTTCTGCTTAAATCAAACTAAATAAATTATGAAAATGGTTTATTCTTCTCATGTTTCAACTCTTTTTATCTCAGATTACTTCTATCTCAAACCAAAATTCCTATCTCAGAGTTTGAGATAATGGGAGTTGACTGTAATAGTGTTACCATATAATGAGAACCCACCCCTAATCAGACTGTTCACATAAACAGGCTGACTTGGTCTTTCCTGTTCTCAAATTTCATTGTTATCTTACCTAAAGCTTATTTCGTCTTTTCTGTCATTTGTGCTGCAAAAGATGGACTTAATACGTATACGAACATCAAAGTCCTGTGTCTGCCTGCACATCTCTATAGCCCTAAATTCACATTTTTCACCAAGCACATATTGATATTTTTCTTATTTCTCGAAGAAGACAGTGTGGGGTATTCATTAGAAGCGCCTCACTGAGGTACTTCTAATGAGTATCTACAACATATGTTTTCGCGTAGCAATAAGAAAAATGTTTATCTAAATACGCAGTTCGACCACTCCCCAGAAGACTCTGTCCCAGCTTAACCCTTGTCATGCTGAACCCTGCCTTTGCAAACAGTGTAGATCCAGATCAGTTGGCTTCTGAAGAAGCCAACTGATCTGGATCTGCACTGTTTGCAGTTAAGTATTTGAATTTATATCAACAATCTGGATCAAGTAATTTGATTGGCTGAAAATTAGAAGTGGGTGTGGCATCTTAATTTATTCAGCAGGACATGGGTTAAGATTCTGTAAGCAAAAAGTGAAAATCCTAGTTGCATCGCACAAAGGCGCAGGCTGATTAAGGCTATTGTTATACCCCGACATATGATTGTGGCAGGGTATTATGGTACTACATTGTGTGAAACAGGGAATTCACCCCTGATGTCCATGTGTCTGTCCTTCTGTCAGTCGTACGTCAGTCTGTCCATATTTTCGTTTCCAGATGATAACTTGAGTAAATGTCAGTGGATTTTCACAAAACTTGGCATGTGCATTGATATTATGGAGATCTGGTTTGGAACTGCTAATGGGCAAATTTTGAGAGAATTTTGAAAATCAATGAAGTTATCCGGTGCCTTTTAAAGACACATTTTGGATTGCATAACACCCTAATGACTCTAAGGAGATTAAGATAAGAAATTCCTGGTGACTTTGGCCACCCTTACAAGTAGGGGCCTGATAAGGGGAAATTAGATTTTATATCAGCACAGTTTGTGATGAAGACAGAGAAACAGATAAGAGGGGTAATTTGGTGATAATTTGATGATTTTTTTTTCTGTTTATTCAATAAAATATACTTGGTTACTGTTCATTAGAATTACCTCTCCCAGGCAGTTCTAATGAAACCCACAACATATTTTATGGAGAAATACAGATATTTATGCCTATATGCTAATTTATCACCAAATGCCCTCTTTATCCTTTTCTTTGGATCAAATACAGAAAATTAGGAAGATAGATAGTATTTTATTTATTTATTTATGTATTCATTGAAAAAGAGAAGCCTTTTGGCATAAAATACACATTCTTAATTGTCTAAGAACTTTTTGACATGTTCCATAATGTATTGTTTTACTGAAATGGAAATGGAATAATTGTGCAGTGTTCTTATTTACTTTAGAAAATAAATAAATAAATTTTATATTTCTATTTCAGTTTATTTGTACTTTTTTCACAATGCAAGAAAAAAAAACACTTTTGTATTTAGGAAAAAAAAACTATCAAAAATAAATAAATAAAAAAATAAAGTGATACAATACAAATCAACAAATAAAATCAACAAATTAAATGCAAAATTTGCAAATGAATTTATTTGGTTCTAAAGTAACATATTGAATACTGCTCAATTTTATGAATTAACCCTTATAGGGCCCCACCTAAGGAGACTTAACAGCCTTATAAAGACTCCATAATCACTTAGATAAGATAAGCCTTTGATGTGCGCTCTGTTATCAGGACTGTATATTGGGGGTGATCATGTAGAAGGGGGGGGGGGGGGGGGGGGGAGCAGGGGGAGATAATTTCCATAAAATGTAAGAGCCTATTTTCTATGAAAAATAAGAAATATACATCACAACCTCTTTATAACACTATTGTTGGGGTCCATAGCATAAACCATGTTAGTTAAACAGCCGTGTTATATCCAAACAAAAATGTATAGATTATATTGAAAAATGACCATTTATGGTCATTTTTCAATATAATCTATACATTTTGGGATCCATCTTTGAACCGTGTTATATCCAAAACTGTGTTATAACAAACCGTGTTATAATGAGGTTGTAGAGTATCAACACTTTGTCATCTGCTGAATTTGCCCAGAGAGTGTAATTTTGATTTCAGTTTGATTTCATATCATCTTCAGAGTATCCAAGTTGAGGTGCCCTCCCTTGTACAACTTGTAGAGTTTTTCTGAAATGAATAAAATTAACAAAATAAATTGTATCAAGCTTTGTGCAAAACAAGGTTACCTATAGAAAAAGATCATATTTGGCAATACTAACATAGCACACTATGGGCAAATTTGTAGACAACACATTAATGATATTATTTTTTCTAGAAAATAGGCTTTGACATCTCATGCAAATTGTCTCGAAGACAATCTGCTTGAAATATCAAAGCCTATTAGCATTTTCTAGGTGAAATAAGAAAAATATTTCAGTGTCAGCTGCTGGAATGTATACCCAACATACTGAGCATTAAATAATGTAAGGACATTAAAATGACAAATGATGAAACACCTCTCTCCATCTTTCTGTTTTTTTTTTGTTTTTTTTTTTCTTTAGTGTTTTTTCTTACTGGTCAGCCTGCAGCAAAGCTGGTGACATTAGCAGGTAGTCACGGGGTGCCTTGGAGTGTTTAGATGCAACTCAGTTTTGGCATTATGTGTTACCTCATCTAAGTCACACAAAGGGTAAAATTCATCTCAGTCACACTAAGAGCTTAATACTGAACTTCATGGATTCCAGCTCAAAGTAAAAAAGTTTTTCATTTTGCATTCCATTCTAGAACCCAACTTCCTCAAATCATAATATATTCATCATTGAGACAATGACTTAAAGAGTCATGAAATTCTCTCCACTCAAGGGGTTAAGTCCTAGAGAGCCTAGATCTTTATCCCTTGCCAAGTGGGGAAAACTTCAGTCAAAATATTTCAGTCCAGCTCAGGAATACATGTCACTCATTTTTGTAAGGCACTCCTGATGAGTACCCATAACATACATTTTAGTTGAGAAATTAAAAAAATATATTCATCAGGGCCCAGTTGTTCGAAGCATCGTTAGGCTTAACAAGCTTGTTAAGGGTCAAAATGTTAACTGTTCTATTAAGTACAATATCTAATTCATAGGCATTTTTGCTGAAAAAATGTGAGTTGCTTTTGCAAATGCAAAATCTGCTCACATTTTTTCAGCAAAAATATTAGCTTATATGCCATATTTAACGATCAAAGTTTTAATGATACGTTAACTAACAACATCATTAGTTTTGAACAACTGGGCCCTGGATACCCTCTAATCTGCAGCTATGTAAGCCATGTTTGTTTTTTTTCACCAAATCATCACGAAAACATACCTATATAATTTTGACCCCCCTTTAACCCCACTTTTACATGGTAAAACTCAGGTTTACAGGGGTATATATTATTTTTCTTAATTCTGCTCAAAAGCATAGATTGTGGATATTTGTTAGAACTGCCTCAGCGAGGTGGTTCTAATGAATACCAACAATCTATGTTTTGAGCAAAAATACAAAATATTTTAATAGGCCTGTTTTCATAATGTTATATGGGAAATGAGCAATAATCAGGTTATTTATATATCATAATATCATAATCGGATTTTTGATTAACGTGCAGGTACAGGGGCAACATCCACATCAGTGGGCCCCCTTCCAGATAGCTGGCTTGCTGCATGCATGGCAGATCTCACACCAGATCTCCAAGTACGTCTATCATGAGGGTTGATAGGCGAGAGCTTCCACTCTCTGCAATCCCTCTCTGTCAGCTGCTTCCATGTCATTTTGGGCCTCCCAGGCCCACGCTTTCCATCAACCTGTATGTCAAAGGCTGTCTTGATTGCACCACTGGAGCGTTCCACATGTCCATACCATCGAAGTCTCCTCTCCTTCAGAATGAGGTCCAGATCCTCAATGCCAAGCCGCACAAGTAGATCATTGGACCTGGTGGTGACAATGTCTTGCGGCCTGACATTGCAGATCTGTCTGATCATTGCCCTGTCATTTCACTGCAGACGCTGGAGGTTCGGCTTTGTCAATGGCCAAGTCTCGCTGGCATGGAGCATTGCGCTCCGCACACAAGAGCTGTACACATGGCCACGTGTTTTGAAAGAGAGGTGGCGTGAAGAGAGGACTGGTAGCAGATCCTTGAACTTCTTCCAGGCGGTTTTCACATGTGTTGTGGTTGAAAGTTCACAGCCACCTGCTGCTGAGAGCATGTCTCCTAGGTAGCAAAAGGAAGCTACCACCTCAAGCTTGTCAGGTCCGACCTGGACTTCCTTCTGTGGTCTGCCATCCAAGGGGCGTGCAGTTCCCTGGCACCGTGTACATCTATAGTCAGGGTCCTTTTTCAAGCGCTTGAGCCCACTGCATTTCTTGTGCACCCAGTGCTTGCAGCCATTGCAGAAGATGCTGTTGCTGCCCACTCCAGTGCGACAGACAGCGCATGGAAACTCGCCTGCAGGAGGTCCAGTCCCATACCGCAAATCATGATTTTTGTCTTTACTGCATTTACTCTCAGTCCTTTCTTCTTCATTGCTTCTTTCCAAGTCAAGAGCCTCCTGACACATTCCTCAAGCGATTCAGCGATGATAACAAGGTCATCGGCATAGAGGTCCTCCCAGGGGACCCCAGAGCGGAACTCTCGTGATAAGGCTTCAAGCACAATGATGAAAAGCAGTGGGCTGAGTACTGATCCTTGGTGAACACCAACCTTCACTTCAAACTCTTCACTGTACCCCTCACCAACACGGACACGGCTCCGTGCATTTGCATACATCCCCTGCACCAGTCGCACAATCCACTCCTCCATACCAAGTTTTCTCAGCGCCCACCAGATGACCTTCCGAGGCACTCAAACAAACGCCTTCTCCAGGTTTATGAAAGCCATGTAGAGTCTCTTATTGGCAGCTAGATACTTCTCTTGCAGCTGCCTGACAACAAAGATTGCGTCTTTAGTGCCTCTGCTTGGGACGAAGCCAAACTGGGAATCGTCGATTGACACCAACTGTCTGATGAGGCCGTCCACAATCCTCTCCAGGATTTTCATAACCTGCTCTGTCAGCTTGAGACCGCGGTAGTTGCCCCTTTCCAATGCGTCCCCTTTTCCCTTGTAGAGACAGACAATGAAACTCTGCTCCCAGTCAGAGGGTACCTTGCCATCACGAATGATTGCAACTGCGAGGTCACAGATCATGGAGGCGCCCATGTCACCGGCCGCTCATCATCTCCACCACTATGCCTGATGGGCCCGGTGCTTTGCCTGCCTTCATCTGCGAGATAGCCTTCTTAACCATATCAGTGGTGATTGGGATGGGCGGGCCTTCCACTGGTGATTGATATGACAGGTGGTCTGGGTCCCAGTCAAACTCAACATTGAGAAGCCTTTGGTAGTGCTCCAGCCAGGCCTTCTGCTTTGAGTCTTCGCTCATTGACATCTCTCCTGCATCATTCTTCACAGGTTTGTCACCAACAACATCAGTGTTCTCTCTTCTAAACTGGTTAGCAAGGCGGTAGACCTATGAAAACTTGGGGTCAATATTCTCGTAGACCTTCTTGTCGGCTTCTTGACGAGCATGGTGCACTGAATGTCTGGCATTTCGTTTGGCTGCATTGTATGATGCCCTAGTGTATTTACCAGCCTTCCAGGCCTTGAAAGCTGTCCGCTTGGCAACAATGGCCTTTTCCACATGTTCGTTCCACCACCAGGTTTCACGATGCCAATGGTGTGGCCGAGTTGGGCCACATACCTCCTCACTTGTTTTGAGCAGTCCATGTTGTTCCAGATATCCTCAGTGGTCCCATCAGCTACACCTGCAGATGTGCTCACATGCAAGTTGAAGACCTCCTGGAAATGATTGCTTGTCTGAGTGTCTTTAAGCTTCCAAACTTTGAGGCGAGGGGTGAACTTGCGCTTGGATTTTGGAGGCACATCAATCCTCATGTCACAAACAAGAAGCTGATGTTGCAGAGCTACTTCCTCATCAGGGATCACTTCTACATCTGTGACAAGTTTGCGCATGGTCCTACGGAAAAGGATGAAGTCTATCTGTGTGGCTATGATTCCAGACTTGTATGTGATGAGATGGCTGTCATGTTTCTTGAAACATGTGTTCCCAAGAAGCAGGTCAAATGCTAGGATCTACTCTAGGATTCTCTCACCCTCAACATCTGGTTCCGGCCTGCCATACCCCATCCCACCATGCACTTCCCTGTATCCAGTGCCTGCACAGCCAACATGGCCATTCCAATCTCCACATGGGATCAGAAATTCTGATGCTGGGATCCTGGCAGTCACAGCACGCAGCTGATCAAAGAACAGGTCCTTAACTTCATCACATAGACCACTCTGTGGGGCATACACAGACAGAAAGGTAACCACACGCTGGCCGACTATGAGTTTCACTAAAATAATTCTGTTGGAGACTCTCTGAACCTCAAAAACTTTCTCTATCCACTCTTCTGCCACAAAAACTCCTACACCAGCAGTGCCTTTGTCATTTCCTGACCAGCAGAGCTTGTACCTGGTGTCCTTGCCCTTGATTGTGCGGCAGCTGCCACCACGGTATCTGGTCTCCTGAATGCAGCAGACATCCACTTTCCTGCGGGATAGTATTTCCACTACCTCGCAAACTCTTCCTCTCAGGGTGTTCACATTGAGTGTTCCCACCCTGAATTTCCTCAGGTGCTTGCTGGATTCACCACAATGGCCCAACCCTGCCTCCCACACCTGACAGGAGGCCAAGCCGGAGACGTTACCATCAGAATGTCTGTTGGCACCGCCTAACTCTGAACCTATTTTTCTTCTTGCCATGTAAAATTTTTGGAAGGATTGTTTTTTACGGGATCACCTGTCCTAGCTGACATCCCAACTCAGTTCTTTTACGGCATCTGAGTATGCGCGCCGTTCCCGCACTCGGGCAGTGTGCTTTGCCGTTGTCCTTATAAAGAAAGGATCGTCCGCCAAACCACAATAGCTAGAACACCAAGCCATCAGTCTGTAGATGATTGCTGCCTAGCTCTGCCACCCAGGTTGTGGCAGCCTCGTTACCCTGAAGGTGGGGAGGCAACTGTGATAGAGGGCAGCCTCACATTCCCACACTCAGGTTGAGTGTCACAGCTGGATGCAGTTTTACATCATACCCAGGACCAAATTAACCCATTTACATTGAGTGGACTCTTCTTCCACTACTCTTTTGACCTGTCTATTTCCAACAGCAGGGTGTCTGAAATTCGGAAATTCCTGTATTTAATCGAAACAGTGTAGACCCTGATCAGATGCCACATTCTGCAGTGTCTGATCTGGGTCTGCACTGTTTGTCAATTACCCTTTTGGGGGTTTCCTGACTTACTTGGTTTAAGGCATATTTATGCAGTAAAAGGATTGCTAGAAGTAGAAATCTATTGGTTTAAAAACTGCAAAATTCTGACAGACTGCCTTATAATGTAGACTTCAGCACACCCGTTTTCACTATATATTATGGGAGAATATGGGAGTACACATTATACAGACTTGTTAGCATAATGGGGTAAATATTGTACTGAACTTGAAACCACTTCTGGATCTCATTAAGTGGAACTGATACACTCTGTAGATGCCTAACCATTTTTACAAGGGAAACAGTTTTTGTGACTTCCTTTTTGCTTTTGCGCACACCAAACCCCATCTGGAAAGGTGTCTACTCTTATAGGAAAGAATTTGCTCCAGGGAGCAAATTGTTTCCTTTAAGAATAGGCCTCTTTTCAGAAGGGAGAAAAAAAACATTTGACAAAGTTGTCTCCCTTAGAAATGTAACCATTTATCTACAATCTGAAATAAAAAAAAACCAGACCTGCAACAGATTTACATGTTCCTGTATTGCATAGTGAGTCCCCACAGCAGGCAGTACAACCAGTTGTTGACCTTCTTCCAAATCCTCCGTAATAATCAGCCAAACCAATCATGGTTCTTGTCGCAAAAGTACATTTCTAAAATAGAACAAAACATGAGAATATTAAGTAAACAACAAAGGATAAAAAGTAACTACACAAGCCTTTGCACCTTAAAATTTTCAAGGAAACAAAACTAACAGTCCATGAGCCAAAGGTCCCCTAACGACTACAAGAGGTTGGTATATAGATAATTAAAACGCTTTTTCAAGGGTTGTTGACTAAGAGCCATAACTCATGCACTTTAATGCTACTTGATCAGAACCATGCCCAGCAGGCACAGAATGTTGATTCCACATTGAATTGACATTGTTTTAGTTTTATTTGTATAATTCTTTACAGAAAATACAAACCAGAACATAGCATATATGTTATATATAAAAAAGGGATCCAGAAGAAAGTCATCTGACATTGTTTTAACGTTCTGTGTCCACTGGGATGGGTTAATATTATCGCTTTCAGTTACAGAGTGCACAAGACTTAACAGTCAAATTAAAATGGGGATAACTCAAAAAATAACGAAGCAAGAGTAGTGTTTCCTGACACACCTACCCATTTTGGCACTTGACCCTACTCATCATTACTGATGGGCTTAAGACTAACATACTTTGAAAATTGAATCATTTATTGGTTATTGAATGCAATCAAAAAATTTAGATCAAGAATTATTTAACCTTTACTACCTTCTGGGTAGATTCAGCAGACAACAAATTGATATTTTTTCTTATTTTCCCCAGAAAATAGGCTTTGACATTTCATGCACATTGTCTCCTCAGGAGACAATGTGCATGAAATGTCAAAATATTTTCTGGAAAAAAATAAGAAAAATATTTCAAATTTTTGTCTGCTGACTTTTTTACCCAGCATGTTAAACATTAAAAGATCTGTGGAGGAATTATAGCACAAGCCTCCAACAGTACAACAAGCTATAGTTCAAATTATATCAAAATCATATGCTGCAAAATTACCTGTAAATGAAAAATAAAGAACTATGAGCCGGCGCATGGCAAAACCTACAAAATGGCATAGGCACCAAGCGTAGACTCAGATCAGCCTGAGCATCCACCCAGTCTGATCAGTCTCTTTGCTGTCCGCATGAAGAAAGCTTGGGTCCTTAGCTACCCACAGAGTGCACAGCAAATACGCTGATCAGACTGGGTGGATGCCCTGGCTGATCTCTGCTGGGCGCACATGCCATTTTGTAGGTTTTGTCATGCGCTGGCTCATATATACCCCTTGTGAGAAACATCCCATAGTATGAAGAGGATCCGGATGTCCAGGTACAGATTTAAAGGTCACTCCACATACCTGAAGCAATAAAAACCAAACATTTTATTTCGTTTAACCCATTTTAGACTGAATAAACTCCCTCCATCACGGAAACATGCCTATATAATTTTGACCCCTTTAAACCCCACTTTTATATAGTAAAACTGGGGTTTACAAGGGTATATATTATTTTTCTTATTTCTGCTCAAAAACATAGATTGTGGGTACTCGTTAGAACTGCCTCGGTGAGGCAGTTCTAACGAGTACCCACAATCTATGTTTTGCATAGACATATGAAAAATATCAGTATTTTTTTATCTGAAAACTTTCAGTTTTTGGGTGGTGAAATTTTCTATATATTTGAATAGGCGTGTTCTCGTAATGCAAACTATATACTGAAAGAGTCAAATTTCAGTTTTAGGCATGTCCGGCTGTGAGTTAGATATTCCTAGAGAAAAATGGATGCACTATTTGCAAACAGTGGAGACCCTGATCAGACACTGCATCTGTTCTGTTTGCCAATTACTCTTTTGGAGGTCTACATACTAAAATAGTTAAATATATTTTATTTTAACAGGTACAGTCAACAATTCTCAAAATCAACAGGATAAGAATGAAAGCAGTTTCCGTGTTTAGTTCTTGTATTTCTTTCAATAAAGTCACCCTTGATAAGGGGACCTATTACCGCACTCTGGGAAATTTCAGCAGACGATATATGATGATTTTGTTTTTCTCAGAAAATAGGCTTTAACAGTTCATGCAAATTGTCTCCTCTGGAGACAAAGCCTATTTTCTGGGGAAAATAAGAAAATTATTTCGGTATGGTGTCTGCTGAAAATTTTACCCAACATGCTAAGCATAATGATGTCATCGTCGTCTTATCCTGCCTACATCAAATACATCTAGTCAGATATGCATGTGTTTGATAAACTCTGAAAGGCAAAATTTAGCTTTCTTTTCAGACTTTTCCTTCGAAAAATTACAAACAGCTGTTAAGCATTTTAATGGAAATACGTTTCCTTAGCAAACCATACCTCATCATGCTGGCATGTTACGAAATTATTACAATCCTTCACATCATGGACATCGGTACATTCGTAACAGAAACCTAGATTCTTTCCGCCTGAAATAATATATATCGCAACAGTGCCTTAGTACGGGTTCCAGTACTCAATTTCGCATTACAAAAACATGCCTACATTGTGGGTACTCGTTAGAACCGCCTCACCTAACGAGTACCCACAATCTATGTTTTTGAGCAGAAATAAGAAAAATAATATATACCCCTGTAAACCCCAGTTTTACTATATAAACGTGGGGTTTAAGGGGGGGGCTCAAAATTATATAGGCGTGTTTTTGTGATGGACAACCCTAGAATCGAAAGATACGAAGAAAGCCACGACATGTCTGTATATAAAACAACTGTATAGCAGATATGCATACGTTACATTTCGTGAAAACTTCCAAGTTTCTATGAAATTCTAAGTATACATATCCTTGTGTATTCAGACTAAAATCATAAAGATAGAAAGAAAAAAGCCCCTCAAAACAGAAAGCAGAATGTGTATTTTCTCATGCGTATATGCAAACATGAAACCATGAGTGACACTCCGGTTGTTTTCCCATTTAAGGGAGAATACCATGTTTTCCTGCCTGACAGTTTTTTTGAATTTCGCATGCAAACTGCATTTCAAATAAACCGTCTGTCGTTTCCATTTACTAGACGTATATAGAAATGGATTAACACCAAAAAATGTTCGCTTTTTCATCCAAAATGGCCGCTACGATAAACCTGTAAGAAAACGTTTGATTGCGAATTTTATGACACCATTTTGAATGACACATTTTTAAATTTTACAAGATATCTTCCGGGCGTTCGTGCTTATGTTTTTTTGTGTGTGTGTGTGTTTTTTTTTCTATAAAAAAATATGTATTGTACTTACGTAAGTCTTAAAAATGCATGTTGAGGGAAATTACCGCGCATTTCTTAATGTTCATAATTTCAAAACCTTTGCTGACGAACTTCACTCGATATGGAGACCAAACATAATGAGTGACGCAGTTTCCGCAAACAAAATGTTCATTAAAAACTCCATAAAATACACATCATTTTACAAAACGCCACAAACATTTTAAACAGTCAGTGCTAATTCACAATCAGACAGTATCGCGAGTTGGGTGTATTTTACTTAATAGAACTAAAACTCTAAACCAGTATCATGCAAAATGCATGCATTTTAATGTAATTCGTATCGAATTGCTGCACAGCGATTTTGAACGAACCAATATCCAAGCCGCATATAAAAACTCAGCCGTATATATCTTTCTGATCGTTGGGTTACGGTTTTTTGCAAGCTACAGGAATTAAGAAACCCGACTATATATATCTGGATCAAAGACGTGAATATATTTATTACTGATTTCAGTCTGGGTGTAGTAGTGCTTCCTCAGCCAGACACATGACACGATATTTCACATTATACTGACACTGAGCTGACCAGTTCTTCTCTTGTAATGCTGAACACCAAACGAAAGCGCAGCTAGTACCATTTCTAAAGCATTTGGTCAACGCATGCATTTAAGAATGGATGTTTTTACACCTGGAGATGTTCATTGGACGACGCACTACTCGAACAATTAAGGAAGTCCGAGTTCTACATAAGATAATCATGGGACTTCAGATTCAAGAAGTGTGTCGTTAATATCGATACCGAAAATCTGTGTCTGATCTTTAGCCGCCCAACAATTAGCTTGCTTGGTTTAAAAGTTCAGTAGTGACATTTTGAAATATTTTTGACAAAAATAGGGTCTGACATTTCTTAAGAGACAACGGGTGCAGCACAACAAGGAAGACAATCAGTGTCTCACTTCTTATCTTGTCCCAGCTTTACATTCTGAAATATTTTTTTCTTTTACTAAAAATAAGGTTTGACATTTCATGCGAATTGTCTTCTGACAATTAGTTTGCTGGGTTAAAAAAACAGCATTCAGCATTTTGAAATATTTTTCACACACACATAAAAAAATGCCTGACATTTCCTAAGGAGACAATATGTGCAGAGTAACAAGAAAGACAATCTATGTCATCATTTTCTTCTTATCTTCCATCTACTGTTCCTGTTATTATTAACCCTGTTCCTGCTGAACCTGGATATACCCTGTCTTTGCAAACAGTGTAGATCCAGATCAGTTGGCTTCTGAAGAAGCCAACTGATCTGCATGTTTGTCATTAAGTATGTGAGTTTGTATCAACAATCTGGATGAAGTAATCTGACTGGCTGAAAATTAGCAGCGGGCGTGGCATCTAAATTTATTTAGCACGACAAGGGTTAATTGTTTAGCTTGCAATGGCTGAACTTTCATTCTCTGACTTTGGTACTTCTAAAAGATCTGTAAAGTGCCGTGGGACGCAGCATTCCAGGACTTCTATGTTTCAGGCCCAGGATTTCCAAATCTGACAAGTCAGCACTTCCTGATTCAGAAAGTTAGTGCAAGCACTGTTTGGTATGACTCGGACGGGGATCGAACCCCTGTCTCCCAGACACAAAGCGTATGTTCTACTAACTGAGCCACTGTGTCGTCAGATTACAGCATGTATACTTTTATATACTTCTTTATAAAAGCACAAATTATTGGTCCTCATCGAAACAGTAGTAAAATTATTGCTATTCAAACTTTATTTTCAGTGATAAAATATCCGTCATCAGGCGAAGTTAATCTTAAAATACAACCTGGAATGGTAGAATATATCCCGCACAGCTTAGAATTGCATGGTAGATTGGTAGAATTATCAGGAGGCAAGTCACAGCATCTAGCACACGCAATGAATTCGGATGTCGTACTTCTCCTGCCGATTGAACTGGAAGCCGAAGCACACACCTACAAAAAAAAAATAACCTTTCACACCTGAGTTTCATAAGTGGACTCTCCTATCTTTGGATAAGGACACATCCATTGTTGCAAACAGGGACAACAGTTAAAAATCATTAAAAGAACTACAAACGATGTAGATCCAGATGAGATGGATCATTTGGATCTACACCGCTTGCAAAGGTATCTATTTTGGTCTGCAGGATTAAAAGAGTTTAACCCTTTAGTGTCCACCCTTTAGGTTTTGTTTTCTTATTTTGTCAATCTACAGTTAAACTTCGTTTAGGTGGCTGATTCGACCTCATTTTTTAGTCTTCTGATAGCTCAAGAAAACAAAGATTTAGAGACATTTTAGTGGAAAGTTCTCATTTTATCCTGAAAATGTATGCGTGGTTCATTAGAACTGCCTCATCAAGGCGATTCTAATGAGTGCACTCAACATACAATTTTATAGAAGATTAAAAAGACTGGTCAACAGTACATTCTTAGGAAAGAATCCTGACCAATATTTGGAAGAAGAAGAAACCGTCCCTAAATAGAAAACATTTAAATGGCCCCAAAGATGTTCGAGCGATTAAAGTTCAACTGTATTGGTATTATTGTACCTAAATTTCTTTCAAAGGTATCTCAAAATGAAGAGTAATTGAATGAAATGTCAAGCTCGACTTTCTGGTAATATTTTTCCCTTAGTTTCTGAAGTGGACTCTTCCATTATTGAATTTGGACTTGTCTACTGATGAAAATAGGGATTTCGGTCTAAAATCAAAAGAGAATGGCAAACAGTGTAGATCGTGATGGCACGTTATGAGCCGTCTCATCTGGATCTACACTGTTTGCACGGTTATTGTTTTTGGTTTACGGGCTGACAGGGTCAATCAAAAATCGAGGATACATTTTGACTTATTTCAGATCCGGCCATGACTGACACTATCACAAATTATAAGTGGTGACTTAAAAATGGCCACAATCGTAAAGCACAGCCAAATGAAGACAAGTATTTCTGCTCTACACATGACTAGACCGCGTTGTGAATACGGTTACATTATTCTTGAATACGCCCAGTGAAGCCAAATGTGCTATGTGTTTTCCTTGGTTTGAAGGACCCTACAGCTAGTGTTAGTACCATGTGGTTGCTGTCAAACGCTCTGATCCTTTGTGAGCACTGAGCCCATTCTTGGACTTATGGACACTTTATATGAGGGAATTTATATGATAGGGGTCACTGATGAGGCCTTATTGGCCGAAACTAGCTAGTCTGGCCCTGAAAATATGGGCACTTAAGGAATGTTCAGTTCTATTTGTGTTTGTTGTGTTCGTTGCTCTCAAGGGTCATTCCTTTTAAAATGTTTACAGAACACAAGCGAAAAACCAACGAACTTGGGGACATTCACCAGTCAATCGAATACAGATTAACTATAATAAAAGTACACAATAAAAGTAGAAATGGAATGTTAATAAGAGCTTGAAAACAGAAATGGGGGTTCATTTTATTTATTTCTCGAGACCTTTAAGATCACTTCTTCTAATTAAGTTGTTTTTTATTAAAATTGCTACCGCTACCCAGGGATAACGGTCCGATATAGATTTAAGCAGAAAGCTTAGCTGTAGCTGGGTTGTAACGGAATCACTACTCACGTCTCGTGCTCGGCATCCACCTCGATAGAAAAGTGATACGTCATCAATGACCTCATCCATGTAACATTTCTGGAAAACAAAAAACAACAACAACAACAACAACAAAAACCTTAGTCATGTATTATTGAAATTCAGTCAATGAACACTTTCAAAATACCGGTATTTTGTCGTTTACTGAAATATGAAAATCCAGTCACAGGATATCCATAAATATTTCGTCTGACAGATATATACAGTCAGACACAGATCTTTACATATTTTGTCGTGCAACTATTTTCAGCCACAGAACAACCATAAACTACTTTCTTCGTCGTGTGATTATCGAATTCAGTCAAAGAAACGTTAAATGTTTGTCATAGGACATTTTTTTTTTTTTTTTAATGAAGCGCATGGGTAGAATATATCCATAAAAGAGGGATTAATATACGTATGTATCAGTAGCTATACAAATATAAACTGATATAGCGTTACAATTTTGTATATGTTTGGTTACTACATGCCAAATGAACTGAAAGTAACATTTAAAAAAAAAAATAAATAAAAATAAATAAATAAATAAATAAATAAAGAAAGAAAGAAAAGAAACGAAAAAGACAGAATGGCAAATCAGACCCACGGGTCATTGATTGAATTCTTGTTTAACGACTCGTCCATCCTTGCGGTTCATTTTATGTCGTTTCTTGATTATCATTATCATTGATTGAATTCTTGTTTAACGACTCATCAACCCTTGTGGTTCATTTTGTGTCGTTTCCTGATTATCATTATCATTGATTGAATTCTTGTTTAACGACTCGTCAACCCTTGTGGTTCATTTTGTGTCGTTTCCTGATTATCATAATCATTGATTGAATTCTTGTTTAACGACTCGTCAACCCTTGTGGTTCTTTTTGTGTCGTTTTCTGATTATCATTATCATTGATTGAATTCTTGTTTAACGACTCGTCAACCCTTGTGGATCATTTTGTGTCGTATCCTGATTATCTTTATTATTAATTGAATTCTTGTTTAAAGACTCGTCAACCCTTGTGGTTCATTTTGTGTCGTTTCCTGATTATCATTATCATTGATTGAATTCTTGTTTAACGACTCGTCAACCCTTGTGGTTCATTTTGTGTCGTTTCCTGATTATCATAATCATTGATTGAATTCTTGTTTAACGACTCGTCAACCCTTGTGGTTTATTTTGTGTCGTTTTCTGATTATCATTATCATTGATTGAATTCTTGTTTAACGACTCGTCAACCCTTATGGTTCATTTTGTGTAGTTTCCTGATTATCATAATCATTGATTGAATTCTTGTTTAACGACTCGTCAACCCTTGTAGTTCATTTTGTGTCGTTTTCTGATTATCATTATCATTGATTGAATTCTTGTTTAACGACTCGTCAACCCTTGTGGTTCATTTTGTGTCGTATCCTGATTATCTTTATTATTGATTGAATTCTTGTTTGAAGACTCGTCAACCCTTGTGGTTCATTTTGTGTCGTTTCCTGATTATCATAATCATTGATTGAATTCTTGTTTAATGACTCGTCAACCCTTGTGGTTCATTTTGTGTCGTTTTCTGATTATCATAATCATTGATTGAATTCTTGTTTAACGACTCGTCAACCCTTGTGGTTTATTTTGTGTCGTATCCTGATTATCTTTATTATTGATTGAATTCTTGTTTAAAGACTCGTCAACCCTTGTGGTTCATTTTGTGTCGTTTCCTGATTATCATTATCATTGATTGAATTCTTGTTTAACGACTCGTCAACCCTTGTGGTTCATTTTGTGTCGTTTCCTGATTATCATAATCATTGATTGAATTCTTGTTTAACGACTCGTCAACCCTTGAGGTTTATTTTGTGTCGTTTTCTGATTATCATTATCATTGATTGAATTCTTGTTTAACGACTCATCAACCCTTGTGGTTCATTTTGTGTCGTATCCTGATTATCTTTATTATTGATTGAATTCTTGTTTAACGACTCGTCAACCCTTGTGGTTCATTTTGTGTCGTTTCCTGATTATCATTATCATTGATTGAATTCTTGTTTAACGACTCGTCAATTCTTGTAGTGCATTTTGTGTCGTTTCCTGATTATCATTATCATTTGATTGAATTCTTGTTTAACGACTCGACAACCCTTGTGGTTTATTTTGTGTCGATTCCTGATTATCATTATCATTGATTGAATACTTGTTTAACGACTCATCAACCCTTGTGGTTCATTTTGTGTCGTTTCCTGATTACAAGTATCATTTGATTGAATACTTGTTTAACGACTCGTCAACCCTTGTGGTTCATTTTGTGTCGTTTCCTGATTATCATTATCATTGATTGAATTCTTGTATAACGACTCGTCAACCCCTGTGGTTCATTTTGTGTCATTTCCTGATTATCATTATTACTTGAGTTCTTGTATAACGATTCGTCAACCCTTGTGGTTCATTATGTGTCATTACCCTTGGAAAGCGAGACAAGGGCCGGGCGGACCCGGGAGGATTTCTGAGGAGGTTCAATTTAATCATATTACCGTACCTGTTCTACGTATTCGGACAGGCAGGCTTGAGCAAACAGTGTAGACCCAAATCGGACGCCGCAGAACGCGGCGGCGTCCGATCAGGTCCACACTGTTTGCAACTCACCCAGCAATTTTACACACATTTACAGGTAAAATGGACTTGTTGAAGAGAAGTATAAGGAAACGTGTCCCAAAATGTAACAAATTTATCCAAAATTTCCCATGAAAATGAAATTTTGAGTCAAAGTGGGGGTTGGGGTCGACCCCTCTGAATCAGCCCCTGAAGGGACATAAGAGCAAGTAGAGGAGAGGAAGCAGAGAAATAGGGGAGGATGAAAGAAAAGGCGAATGTCAATGCATAAAAAGAAGAAATACTAACACCCCACCTTCCATCACTTGCTGTAAGTATAAAAGGAACTTACCACCACCCTACCACCCACAATTATTATTGTATAGATATGTGTATATACAGTATTCAAAATCAAATATCATTTACACTATTTCAGTTAAGTCAGAACATTAATTTTATTTTGCACTGGATTCTAACCTATTCCGTATCAAAACCATTCCAGCCAGATTCGAGCACCAATCCCAACTGCAGCGGACGACATTTTGAACTATTGTTATTATTATTATTTTTTTAAAAAAAATGTTTTGACATTTCATGTGAATCGTCTGCGATTCGCATAAAGTGTGAAGTCTTAATTTCTTTGAAAAACAAAAACAAAAAAAAAAAAAAAAAAAAGAAAAAAAACATTAAAAGACTAGAATGTCGCTGCACTACAAATTTTACTTGGCATTATCTTGAGGTAATCAGAAAGAACAACCCTCGACAGTATGGAGACTAGATATACTTGGCAGATATTCATATCTGCCAACTTTTGTAACTTGTGTTTGTTTTGGCCCTTCCGAAAAGGGATTTACTCTAAAAGAAAAGAATTTGCTCCCACTGGGAGCAAATTAATGCTCCCAATGGGAGCAATTTCTTTTCTATTAGAATAGACACCATTACAGAAGGGAGGCAAACCAATTTTGACAGAGTTGTCTTCTCCTGAAAATGTATCACTACCCCTTCAGTAGTACTTAAAAATTGTGTCTATACAAAACCCTTTGTGTCTATACAAAACCCGCATTACCTCGTTTGCTGCACATGGTATTGAATGACACTGGTCTAATGACGTGGCGTGGTCACATGACAGACAGTTCAAGGCACCTGTGCAAAACAGGAAGAAAACAGTTTAGCATACTATATTTTGAAACACTAAAAGCGAATAAGTACCATCTTTGTATATTCGAACAACCTCAGCCAAAGAATACTCTGTAATCATTGCTATTTGCAAGCAAAATGAGCCGGTGACAGCATTTCTACAAGACTGCATGTGCGCCTAGCGAAGACTCAGGTCAGCCTGCGCTTCCGCGCAGTCTGATCAGTCGTTGCAATGCACTCTGTGGATAGTTAAGGGATGCAAAATGTCTTGATGCGGACAGGGAAGACTGGTCAGCCTGCGCGGAGGCGCAGACTGATCTGTGTCTTGGCTGGGTGCACTTGCAATCTTGTAGGAAATGTTGTGCCTCGGTTCAAATAAGTTTTTTAACACATGTGCGAATATTAGTACGTGTACCCATGCATTCTAGTCAAGGTTGTCTCAGATCACGTATATTATCAGTGTACTTGCGAACACCGAAGGCCCTGATCAGACTCTGTGGATGCAAAAGACTGATCTGTGTCTTCGCTTAGTGTACATAACGCGCTAATTAACCCTTAAAGAAAAACTGCATCTGAAGATGTCTGTTTATATCGTCTGCTGAATATTCTTGCAGACTTTTCAAACCTATTTTTTGCATACAGGCAAACAGTGTGGACCCTGATCAGCAGTCTGATCTGGGTCCACACTTCTTGCAAAAATGACTTTTAAAATCACAAGCAGATGACAAAGCAGATGACAATAGTTGTGACTGGCGCTTTAAGAGTTAACTTCTTACTGAACGAGTTTCAGTCGGCGCAGATGCGCAGGTAGATCTGAGTATATGTTGTTGTTTTTTTTTTTTTGTTGTTTTTTTTTCGGCATCAGCCGTTATGTTTTTGTCTTGTCCTACATTTGTCGATATTCTATTGGCCAATAAGAGCACATCCGGACTAGTAACCTATATGAAGACATTATTTCATTAGTCAAATAGTACGTCATATTAAAGTCTGTATTCATTATATGCATAGATAGTCCGGCTTTTTTTTTTTTTTTTTTTTTTTCATATATACTCGCAAGTCTTGATGAGTACAATCCAGGATAAACAGGTTTACAGGTCGTACACACACAGGATAAAAATCTTTATACAATGCACCCAGCGTTAACGCAATTGTGTAAAAGAATCAGGATAATTATTACATACCTTCCAAAATACCAAAACTAAGCATTATTAATACTAAATATAATCCTAAAACTGTACCAGTGCACTGTGTGGAACTCTGATCCGTCTGCCGGCAGTCAACTGAAGAA
Organism: Anodontia alba; assembly: GCA_964016985.1. NCBI lineage: Eukaryota > Metazoa > Mollusca > Bivalvia > Lucinida > Lucinidae > Anodontia > Anodontia alba. The sequence goes on along the minus strand of OZ024821.1, from coordinate 63,545,933 downwards.
ATACCTGGGATTTATTGGTTTCACCCTTTCAGCCCTGCAGACCAAAATGTCTGAATTTGAGACGGTTCATCAGGATCTGCACTGTTTGACATCGTATTTTTTTATTTGAGTGGGTGGGTATTTGAGTCTTATTTGCAACAATTAACGCGTCCAACTTCTTTGAAAGTTCTAAGAGTCCAATTGAGAAACTCAAGAGTTGAAAGGATTAAAAGTGGGATCAATGAGAATAACTGCTTACCTGCATGTTGAAAGAGTAAACTGCCCAGAACTGAAACATATACAAATTATGCATTACTGTATTCACTCGTAGTATTCGGAAAGACAGGCCTGAACAAACAGCAAAAACCCAGATCAGACGTCACAGAATCTGGCACCTGATCATTATTTGCCATTCATTAAGCAGTTTCAATCACAACTAAAGGTAGTGAAATGAACTAGTTAAAATTTAGGATACGTATGGTAAGCAGTAAAGGTATCCGAATATTAAGGGAAGGTTCAGGATAAGTATGGTAAACAGTAAGGATTTCCGAATATTTAGGGGCGATTCAGGACAAGTGTGGTAATAGGTAAATGTATCCGACTATTTAGGGAAGGTTCAGGCTAAGTATGGTAAGGAGTAAAGATATCCGAATATTTAGGGGCGGTTCAGGATAAGTATGGTAAACAGTAAGGATTTCCGAATATTTAGGGGCGATTCAGGACAAGTATGGTAAGGTGTAAAGGTATCCGAATATTAAAGGAAGGTTCAGGATAAGTATGGTAAACAGTAAGGATTTCCGAATATTTAGGGAAGGTTCAAGATAAGTATGGTAAGAAGGAAAGGTATCCGAATATTTAGGGAAGGTTCAGGGAGTAAAGGTACCCGACTATATAGGGTCGGTTCAAGATAAGTATGGTAAGGAGTAAAGGTATCCGAATATTTAGGGTCGGTTCGGGGTGAGTATGGAAAGGAGTAAACGTATCCGAATATTTAGGGAGGGTTCAGGACAAGTATGCTAAGGAGTAAAGGTATCCGAATATTAAGGGAAGGTCCAGGACAAATGTGGTAAGGAGTAAAGATATCCGAATATTTAGGGGCGATCAGGATAAGTATGGTGAACAGTAAGGATTTCCGAATATTTAGGGAAGGTTCAGGATAAGTATGGAAAGAAGTAAATGTATCCGATTATATAGTGAAGGGTCAGGATAAGTATGGTAAGGAGTAAAGGTATCCGAATATTTATAGTCGGTTCAGGGTAGTATGGAAAGGAGTAAACGTATCCGAATATTTAGGGTCGGTTCAGGACAAGTATGCTAAGGAGTAATATATCCGACTATTTAGGGAAGGTTCAGAACAAGTATGGTAAGGAGTAAAGATATCCGAATATTTAAGGACGGTTCAGGACAAGTATGGTAAGGAGTAAATATATCCGAATATTTAAGGACGGTTCAGGACAAGTATGGTAAGGAGTAAGGATATCCGAATATTTAAGGACGGTTCAGGACAAGTATGGTAAGGAGTAAATATATCCGAATATTTAAGGACGGTTCAGGACAAGTATGGTAAGGAGTAAGGATATCCGAATATTAAGAGGCGGTTCAGGATAAGTATGGCATGGTGTAAAGACATCCGAGTATTTAGGGAAGGTTCAGGACAAGTATGGTAAGGAGTAAGGATATCCGAATATTTAAGGACGGTTCAGGACAAGTATGGTAAGAGGTTAGGATATCCGAATATTTAGAGGAGGTTCAGGATAAGTATGGCATGGTGTAAAGACATCCGAGTATTTAGGGAAGGTTCACGACAAGTATGGTAAGGAGTAAATATATCCGAATATTTAAGGACGGTTCAGGACAAGTATGGTAAGGAGTAAATATATCCGAATATTTAAGGACGGTTCAGGACAAGAATGGTAAGGAGTAAATATATCCGAATATTTAAGGACGGTTCACGACAAGAATGGTAAGGAGTAAATATATCCGAATATTTAAGGACGGTTCAGGACAAGTATGGTAAGGAGTAAGGATATCCGAATATTTAGAGGCGGTTCAGGATAAGTATGGCATGGTGTAAAGACATCCGAGTATTTAGGGAAGGTTCAGGACAAGTATGGTAAGGAGTAAATATATCCGAATATTTAAGGACGGTTCAGGACAAGTATGGTAAGGAGTAAATATATCCGAATATTTAAGGACGGTTCAGGACAAGAATGGTAAGGAGTAAATATATCCGAATATTTAAGGACGGTTCAGGACAAGTATGGTAAGGAGTAAGGATATCCGAATATTTAGAGGCGGTTCAGGATAAGTATGGCATGGTGTAAAGACATCCGAGTATTTAGGGAAGGTTCAGGACAAGTATGGTAAGGAGTAAATATATCCGAATATTTAAGGACGGTTCAGGACAAGTATGGTAAGGAGTAAATATATCCGAATATTTAAGGACGGTTCAGGACAAGAATGGTAAGGAGTAAATATATCCGAATATTTAAGGACGGTTCAGGACAAGTATGGTAAGGAGTAAGGATATCCGAATATTTAGAGGCGGTTCAGGATAAGTATGGCATGGTGTAAAGACATCCAAGTATTTAGGGAAGGTTCAGGACAAGTATGGTAAGGAGTAAATATATCCGAATATTTAAGGACGGTTCAGGACAAGTATGGTAAGGAGTAAATATATCCGAATATTTAAGGACGGTTCAGGACAAGAATGGTAAGGAGTAAATATATCCGAATATTTAAGGACGGTTCAGGACAAGTATGGTAAGGAGTAAGGATATCCGAATATTTAGAGGCGGTTCAGGATAAGTATGGCATGGTGTAAAGACATCCGAGTATTTAGGGAATGTTCAGGACAACTATAGTAAGGAGTAAGGATACCCGACTATCTAGAGGCGGTTCAGGATAAGTATGGTGAGGAGTAAACATATCCGAATATTTAGGAAAGGTTCAGAACAAGTATGGTAAGGAATAAAGGTATCCGAATATTCCGGGAAGGTTCAGAACGTGTGTGGTAAGGAATAAATGTATCCGACTATTTAGGGAAGGTTCAGGACAAGTATGGTAAGGTGTAAGGATATCGGAATATTCAGGAAAGGTCGGAAAAGTTTTATAAAGAGTGAGGATATCTGAATATTTAGGGATGCTTCAGGACAGGTATGGTAAGGAGTAAAGGTATTCGAATATTTAGGGAAGGTTCACGATAAGTATGGTAAGGAGTAAAGGTATCCGAATATCTAGGGAAGTTTCAGGACAAGTATGGTAAAGAATAAGGATATCCGAAAATCTAGCGAAGGTTGAACAAGTATGGTAAGAAGTAAAGGTATCCGAATATTTAAGGAAGGTTCGGGACAAGTATGATAAGGAGTCAAGACGTTTACGAAGTGAACTTAAGGAAAACGGCAGCATGCTCGACAACATTTGAAGAATTGCTACCAGATTTGGTAATACACTTGCTCAAAAAACAATATCTTTTAGGGAAGGTTTTGGGGATCAGGAGATGAGGGTTTCTTGAATATGAAAACATTTTACAATTTTTCAGGAACTTGTAAACTTTGGAAAACAATCCTTCATTTCTGCTTCGGATCGTTTTTGTTTTTTTTTTTTTTTTGTTTTTTTTTTTTTTTTTGTAAATTGACTATTGCGCAATAGATTTGTAAATTACCCCTTGACCAATGTCAGAGACGATTCTTATTCTGAGAACTTTTTTCCCCATTTAGTTTCCTTTTCGTGTGTTGGTGAAGTTACGCCTTACATGGTTTTCTCGTATCAGTCGTTGTAAAACATGAACTTTTTTTGGCCAAGAATTCGTCTTAACCTAAAATTGTCAATCGAAATTGCAAAGGCGACAGTTTGTTTTTTATCACTTATCAGAGATAATAAGGCTTGACATTTCATGTGAACTGTCTCAGAGGCATTCGCCGAAAGGTCATTTTCTCCAAAACTACTTATAAAATGCAATGTGATTAACAAATAATTTTCTGCAAGGAGGGGTCCTTTGAAAGCAAACAAAATAAATAAATAACGAAATTAGCAGACTCGGTTTTATTGGGTTTGTTCATGAATTGGTGTAGGATGACTATGTAATTTTAGTACAATATTTAATACCCCGCTATAGATTTATGTAGAATGCTTACTGGGTATAGACTGGAAAAAAAAAACAAAAAAAAACTTACCTATAGACAGAAAGACCATCATCAACCTATGTATTGATACAAAATAAAACATTGTCAGAACACTAGAAATTGTGCCTTCGCTAATATGCGTCCAAAGATTCAGATTAATCTGTGCGTCCGCGCTCTGATCAGTCTTCACTTGGCGCACTGTACATAACCAAGGAAACAAGATTTCTTCCGGTATAGAGGCGGACAGCGAAAACCTCAGATTGTGCGGATGCGCAGTCTGATTTGAATCCACGCGGGGCGCACACATCTGAAGGTACATTTTCTCGCGTTGAAGCTCAACTGAATCAGTTTCCAGGGGCTTTACAGCTGGATATACATGTCTTGTAGAGGTAAAATAATGTACACAATGTACATGTACAATACAAATGACCAAAATGCTGAATAAAACCCCAGGAATGCGCAGGTTAGCCTGTGGCTCGCCGTTTCCATGATGCATAACGTGGAAAAAGGGCTCTTATGCCATATGCAAACAGCGAAGGTCCATATCAGCAGGCACATGTAGTCTGATCTTCGCATTCTCTGTTTGTCGACATATAATGCAGTATCCATTGGTTCTGTATGCGGGCAACAAAGGCCCTGATCAGCCTGCGCGAATGCGCTGGCTGATCTGGGACTGCGTTATCCGCAAATTGCACGAGGGCCCTTTTCATACGTTGCGCATCATATTGCATTTGCAGGAGAAAAACAACATTTCACAAACCAGCTATATGATCCAAATACTTTGGGTTCAGTATGCTTTACATAATAATGTAAACATCTGTTTCGACTTAAATACAGTCGAACCTCAATAGCTCGAAATTCGATGGCTCGTTTACCATGGCTAATTCGAACTCGTTTTCGAGTCCCTACGAAATTTTTCCGATAGCTCAAAAACACATATCTAGAGAAATTTTCTTTTTTATCATGAAATTTTATGCTGTGTGAACTCATTAGAATCGCCTCAATGAGGCGATTCTAATGAGTACACTCAACATGAAATTATTACTTAAATAATCGAAAAAAAAAACCTTAAATTATCGTTACTTGCTTTCCGGACTTGGCACCATGATTAGCCTTCAGTGGCTCGAACTACCCATGACCCGAACAATTTTCCATATTCCCAAAGGTGTTCGAGCCATTGAGGTTCGACTGTAGATGTTATTGCTGCTAAATAAAGTACCGGAGGAGTTGGACCAGTGTCGCTCAGAGAGAATCATTTACTATTTCTCACTACATAAGAAATAGTGCTTGATGTGGGTCTTGAGAAAGGTCACATACTGACCTTTTCGCGAAGAGACAACTGAATTAGATAACAGATGGATAATAATTTACAGCTGCCTCCAGTGAGTTAATTCTGATTTTGTTTTTGAAGAAGGAAGTGCTTAGGCAATAATCAGGAGCCTAACCCGCCATCCATCCCCATCACCACCAATTTAGGTTTTACATTTACAACATAAATCCAGGATAAGTATGGTCAGTAAGCTGTTGTCAAATCTAATCCAAGTCGAGTAATGCAACCTGTATACCATAAATACAATGTATGTATGTTTATTAAAAAGAAATCTGACGTACAAATTGCGCATTATAACAACTTATTCGGAAATACTGCATGTATCAACAAGTTCAACAACCTGCTTTCTTTAGTGTGCAAACAGTTTGAATTATGCCCTTTGACACTTTATAAGAAGTGTCTGCTTCTGTTGTACATGTGTGCAACTTATCATTACGAAAACACGCCTATTCAAATATTCAGAAAATTTTCAGATAAAAAACTTTGATATTTTTCATATTTCTGCTCAAAACATAGATTGTGGGTACTCGCTAGAACCGCCTCGGCGAGGCGGCTCTAACGAGTACCCAAATCTATGTTTTTGAGCAAAAATAAGAAAAATAATGTATACCCCTGTAAACCACAGTTTTACTATATAAAATTGGGGTTTAAGGGTGTCAACATTATATAGGCATGTTTTCGTGATGTCAAGGGGCTAATCACTTGATCTGTCTTCTTAAATTCTCCAGAAATCTTCTTGAAACCCCAAAACTGTATTCACTTGGTCTGTATTGTTTTCCCAGCCTTGCGTATTACTATGAGAACCTCTAGTCTGCTTGGTTGTAGATCAACCTAAATCATGGAGCCTATCTAAGGAGCAGTTGATCCAGTCTATTGCTGCAAAGAGAGGAAGTAACAGTCCACTCCTAAATGATCAAATCAAATCCTCTACATGGTCAGTTCTAAAGCTAGACTCGCCGGGCTCATTCTTCATGGAGACAGACACCCTAGACTATCAAATGTCTGAATGCTTTGTTTTGTGGGAAGTAAGAAGCATTAATCAGGTAAACATTTAAATGTTCGGTGTTTATGATGATCGGGTAAGTAGCGCTCAAAGAAGGAGTCAAATATATTTTGTGTTTATGTTTGTTATGTATTTAATACAAGAAGTGAATAATTCCTCCTATTCTTTTATGTATAAATCATAACTTTTGGCAATCTGCAAGCGAAATTATGTGATGTTAAATTGGTGATCATTCTCTTACTTTTCTTTCCACCAAAAACTGTTCGGTATTCCATTCAAATTGTCGTCCCATTTCCTGGATATTTTTTAAATGTCATATGATGATACTAGAAAAAAATCAGCATGCTATGAAAATGAAATACAACAGACATGAATGCATTCAGTGATCTTGTTAATATTAGTACAGCAGTACCGCCGTAAAAAAATAAATCAAAATACCTTGTTTAGAAAGCAACAGATTACCTTTAACGTTAGGATAATAAGACCGGAAGTAATATGGCATCGAAATTTCAACCAGATGGAACTTTTCTCATGAACTTTTTTCTTTAAGGGCATACAACACACGAAATCAAGTTCATATCATATATAAGCACAGTTTGTATACCGGCTATCGTGATCTATAACTTCTCCAGCAAATTATGTTTTTTTTGTTGTTGTTTTTTTTGTTGTTTTTTTTTTTTTGTTTTTTTGTTGTTGTTTTTTTTTTTGTTTTTTTTTTTGTTTTTTGTTTTTGTTTGTTCTTTTTTTTTTCTAACGGGAATAGATACAGTTTCATGAGAGCCAATTGACAAAATCCCGGCCTTCTGAAAGGGCCTCCCCTTCTGAAAGTGGTTTACTCTAAAAAGAAAAAAACTATTCCCTCTGGGAGCAAATTCTTCCCTTTAAGAGTAGACCCCTTTTCAGAAGAGTCTTGGTGTACAGGAAAGCATACAGGAAGTCCCCAAAAATGTTTCCATCGACAAACATGGCGGAAAATCTACTAGGGCTGCGTTCAGATATGCAAGTTACTCGCGCTTGCTTTGCCTTGGACCCCTGCTCCTTTTGGCACTCGTTTTTAAGTACAGAGATTCGGGGCAAAACATTCGCAATCACTTTCTCCTTCTGAGCACAGCCCAGGTGTATGCGGCCCCCTTATTTACTACAAGTGTAATTTCAAAATGGTATATTAAAAGGTTTATGCAATGAACTGCTAAATAACGAGACAACGAAACAAAATTATACTTATTTTCCCTAACCGCCCCAAACAACCTCACGGACCGTTAACCCATTGTAGTCGGGAGACCCGTAAAAGGGTAATTGGCAAACAGTGCAGACCCAGATCAGACGCCGCAGAACGCGGCGTCTGATCAGGGTCTACACTGTTTGCAAATAGTTTAGCTATTTTTCTTTAGGAATATATAAAGCTCATAGCCGGACGTACCTAACATTGAAATTGGACTCTTCCAATATATAGTGTGGGAGAATCTATTCAGTCTACAATGGGTTATAACGCATTCTGCGCCCATGGTTCGTTGCTGGGAGTTAATTTTGCTGCCTGTACCTTCGACAGGCCAGTGTTATTTATTTGGCATGACGAGTAATAATGAACATGTATGAAAAAACGGTGTGCCTATGTCTGGGTGGTTCTAATCCCTGATAAGAGCAACTTCAGACATATTTAATAATGATGAAGAAAACGTGTTTAAAGCGCTAAGCAAAATTGTAGCAGACGACGTTTTATATATATATATATATATATATATATATATATATATATATATATATATATATATATATATATATATATATATATATATATATATATATATATATATATATATTCTTCAGAGGAAACAAGACTTGGCATCTCATGTGAAAGCCTATTTTCTCGGAAAAATACAGAAAAATGTCAGCTGTAGTTGCGATTAGCATTTTAAGGGTTAAGTTATTTCTTCCGGTCTGAGAAGAAATATACATGCATCCCCGCAGCACATGACGTTTATACAACGTCGCATTAACATCGATGCAACGTGTCTCCCTTGAAAGTGTATCCATTCCCCTGGAGACCCTCTGCTATAATATTTATGCCTGTCTGCTGCCCCGGTTGTCTTGCAACCGTTAGTTTTAGAATAGGAAACTTCCCAGCGGGCACCTGACATTCATATAACATCACCCAAACGTCATGACGTTGCATCGACGTTGAGGCAATGTTGTATAAACGACATGTGCCCGCTGAGTTAGTGTGAGTGTGTGTGGGCGGGGCGTGGGTGTTTGGACTAACATTTTGACTATAGTTGTGACGAATGTTTCCCAGACATATAGCTGGACACTGTTTATAATACAGTAGTATTTTCTCAAAAAAAGTATCGAAGATATCTGGATCAAATTTGGCAGAAACTAAGCATTGGTTTGTGGGTTTATACTCAACAGCTCTTTCACTGGTAACCAATAAAATCATTGGTTTCCAATAAGAAACTTTCGAAGGATGTCTCTTAAATCGCTGACTAGATTTCATGGAAATGCCTGCGTAGTTCCTTGATAGATGTTTTACTGAAGGCAGCAAACATTTCCAATAAAAGAATAATGGGAAAAGGTTTATAATACATTGCATCTGCCAAAGCCATGTTTTTATCGGAAAGCAAACATGTTGACTTTAGGGAGTGTGCAAACTTTCTCGAATGAGCTCTGAAAAACTATGCATCGCCGCCATTGTCTATTCTAGGAAACAACAACGTATATTTTACTACGCGGCATCGTTAACGCTTATTTCTTAGTTCAAAGTGGTTACATTTATGGAATAAGAAAAGCACAAAGACCTCAGTCTAAATTGAAGTAAAAGGTGTCGGATACCAGTCGATACAGAAAAGTCTGATCCCAATGCAGTAAAACTTCAATGGCTCGAACATCATTGGGACCATGCACATTTGTTCGAGATATGGGAAGTTTGAGGGGAAGCAAATGACGATAATTTAGGGATTTTTTGCGATAATCTTCTTGTCAATAATGGTATGTTGAGTGTATTCATTAGAATCGCCTCGATGAAGCGATTCTAATGAGTACACACAACATACGATTTCACGATAAAATAAAAAAAAATCTTTAAATTTAAATATTTGTTTTCTTGAACTATTGGAAAATTTTCGTATATAGGGACAAAAATGAATTCGAATTAGCCATGGTAAACGAGTCGTCGGTGTTCGAGCTATTGAGGTTCGAGTGTATTATGCCATATGACCCGTGACATGAGAAAAGATGTCTTCGGGGTAGATGCAAACAGTAAAAATTCAAGTCAGCCGTCGGAGATACATGGTCTGATCAGGAACTTTACTATACTTCGTTATGTGCCCAATGATTCTTCAAGCGGACTGCGACGGTCCTCATCAGACTGCAAAGATGCGCAGGCTGATCTGGGCCTTCGCTGTCCGTATATGCCCGAAGATACGTTTTCGCATGGCCCGGCCCATATGGCAACAACCAAAGCAATCGCATCGTCTGATCAGCCATTGTTGTCAGACGATATTCTACAATATCCAATTTTCCCCGTAAGTCGATAGCAATAGGTGTAATCAGAACGTAAGTATGCCCATGCTTAACTGGCCCTTCGTTGCCTGCGTATTCGACAAGGGCCCCTTGCCCATTTCAGAAGAATCGTTCCGTCTAGAACACAACTATGGGCGCTTGAAGATACATGACCAAACCACAGCTCTTGATAAGATGCTTTTTTTTTTAATCCAAAAGTATTGATATGCGAGGCGCTTCTAATGAGTACCATAACATATGTTTCCGTGGAGAAATAAGAAAAATATTTACCCGATACCCACTCTTATCTAGACCTATGCCAAACTCATTAACCAAATCGTGGTACTCACGACCAAACGAAGAAAAAAAGACCAAACTCGCACCAACAATAACAATTTATTGCATATAAAATCATCTAAGATCAGGTGTTGATCCACCTAAATAAACTCGGAGATCTGCCAATGTCGACTTGACCAATTTACAAGGAATGGTGTCCATTTTTAATCGCTTGTATGCTTCGTATCTATGGCAACCGCCGAACGAATAGAAGTAGTTTCCGCCTTCACGACCGGTAATCCAAAGAACATCAATGGGTGGAACGTTGTCCAGAGTTTGAGGATCCTGAAACGTAAAGAGACTAAACTAGTAACAATGTTTCCAGAGAAAACAAATACCCCCTCCCAACCCCACCGCCCCCCACCCTCCCCCGCCCCCGCCCACCCTCCTCTCCAATTTAAGTTTTTTTTTTGTTTTTTTTTTGTTTTTTTTTTTCTACTGCTGTAAGCTTGAACAATAGGCCAAGGTCACCATAATCGACCCAGTTCTTTGTTATGTCCCAATTATGTATCCACGAAAATTTGGTAAGAATCTAACCATTGGTTCAAAAGATATTGTGCAGACAAGAAAATGTCACACAAACGCCAACGTGATCCGCACCAAAATCAATATGTATGTGCCCTCCCCGTAGGTTGGGGGAGGGGCGTAATTATATATACTGTTGACCTTGGTTTGGAATCAACCCAGCTAGCATTCTTTATAAATCTAAGCGGCCCGTTATCGGCCCGTCAGCTATCCTGACGGGCCGATAACGGTCCGCTGTAGATTTATAAAGAATGCTTACTGGCAATGATCCTCTGTTCCTCGAGTTTAATCTTGTCCCTGCAGACAAAAAACAGGTATCTATAAAAAAAATAGTGTAGATCCATCTCATCTGGATATACACTGTTTGCCAATATGTTTTTGAAACTTCACTGAAATCCTTATTTGCAACAATGGACATGTCTGAATTCAATGATGGGGGAGTTCACTTAAAACCTTAGAGGTAGAAGGAGTAAGGTTCTATGAAGTAACAATAACTGTTCTGAAAGGACTGATCAGATAAAAAGAAAATGTGCAATTCAAAGAACGTACAATGTCCTTCAATTAAAATGTTCTGAAAATCGAAACCGTGAGTTACCCGAGTTAACATGCTAGCCAACTGCAAATTTAAAAATCGCTCTTTTAATTGCAGATTTTTACTACTTTTTGTGTCCATTCATAGCAGTATAAAATCTTCCATAAACTGGCAGTCATTGCTACAATTCACGCTTTCATAAATGGGGCGTAGAAAGTGTAGAGAAAAAAAAATAAAAAATAAAAATTCAACAAAACAATGGAATAGTTTGTGGTAGTTTGTTTAAAACTCGTAATACTATTGACCTTCGCTTGCAAACTAAACTAGATCAACTTGAACATTTTTTTTTTTTTTTTTTTTTTTTTGTGTGTGTTTTTGTTTTTGTTGTTGTTGTTGTTTTTTTTTTTTTTTTTGTTTTTTTTTGTTTATTAAACATAAAAAACTTACCCTACCAACGATTCCTCCTTGCCTACCTCTAAGTGCAAAATAAAGTTATTAACTTTACCCAACAACCTTCATTGAAGATTTTAGAGACCTTTTGCAGGAATTACCTCGTAGGATGGGTTAAGGATGTGTAAGCTTGAGATACGGTGCGTTAGCTCACATCCCTACTATGTCCTATACGTTACCTAAATGTACATTGCCCTACACTGTCCTACGATGCGCAATTATTACTGTAAAATATCTACAGGCGCCCGTAAAATTTACGGTAGATGTACTGTCAGTCGGTTGCCAGTATTTGCCGTAAATTCTACAGGATCTTTTTACAGTGTAGCAGTAAAATACCAGAGAGATACCAGGGCACACGCCCCTCCATGTTTCAATATAAGTAAGTATATAACCCCTACTTCAAAGCAATTCCCCAAAGGATACACAAAGAGTGTCTGTTTATAACACTGTGTGTGTGTGTGTGTGTGTGTGTGTGTGTTGTTGTTGTTGTTGTTTTTACTGTTTCATGTGCAATGAATTATCATTAAATTATCCCATTTGACAAACGTTTACCCTTAGCATCCTGGGTAAAAATTACAACAGACAACATTTTGAAATGTTATCTTATTTCTCCCAGAAAATAGGCTTTGATATTTCATGCAAATAGCGGGGATGCTCGTATGGGGTTTCTAATAAAAACCCCTTGTCAATATAAAAGAGAGTGTGTCAACCCTACTTTGTCTTTTTGGATCTGTTTAGCCGTTTTAGACATTAATTAGAAACTCCATACCAGCCGGTTCCTTATGCAAATTGTCCCCTAAGGAGGTATTTTGCATGAAATGTCAAAACTTATTTTGTGTTGGGAAAAAATATCGCCAATTTGTCGTTGTCGTCTGCAGAATTAGTCTAAAGAGTGGTGAAGGCCGGGTGATGCTTAGGAAGTGATGTTCTGTTTTTTCCAGAGCCCATGGGGGTAGCCCTAAAAATATGGCTTGGATTCATATATTCTCTTTTTTCATTTTTATTCTGGCATTTACATTTATGTTATTATACTGAATTGTTACGCAATATGAATATCAAAACTGAAAACGGGCGAAACGAGAGCTTTTGTAAGCAGAAGTACCATGGGGGCTACTTGATCTTACAAAAGGTAGCTTGAAAACTGCTTCAAATTACATACCTGTAATGTTTCCATTAGCGATTGAACTTTACTTTCGTCAAGTATAGACAGGATTGGTCGAATCAAGACGTCAATAGGGACGTTGTGAACATCCCGTATCTGATCAGAATGAACACTGGTGATTTCCTTGTCACAACGGTCATGTTTATACGCTTTGTTTTCCATGAAGACGTTATTCTGTTCACATGTACAGTATTTAGCTGAGGTGTCTTTCCATGTGCTACCCGACCAAATGGTTGCCACCGGAATAATTTTAGATATGACAAAGAAATTATATACATGTAGTCTTATTTTTGTTGACATTTCTCAAAACGAAGTCGATGTAAACAAAAAGTTATTTTTAGCTGTCGATTGGCTAGTCGCATAGCTGTCGTGGTCTGTGCACAGCACATAAACGGCAATAAGTTAAAGAACGTCCAGGAAGAGCCACTATCACAGAACACAGCATAGCCAATGAACATACATACACGTCTTTTTTTTTTTTTTTTTTTTTTTTTTTTTGTTGTTGTTGTTGTTTTCCAATGGTGATCAATTCCAGACTATGGATCTTAATAACAAATGAGTCGATTGTAAACGGCCATTTATGGCTTGATTGTCTGTTTTGTGGAACTTTAAATTAGTTAACACCGTACCTATATCATACAGCTGAAATACAAAAGGGTATGCCACAGAGCTTAATTTTAGGTCCTTTTCTTTACAGTGCTTTATAAAATTTGATTTTTACTGATATTTTTTATAATTGTGCAGACGACAACACGTTGTCTTTTAGCTTTCTAAATTTTAACAGACTAATTCACATATTTGAAGCGGAAAATCTAACCTTAATCGCATGTAGGCTAAACCAGACAATTTCAGGCTATTGCTCTGGAGAAAAAGACGCGTAACAAAAGTTTTCAATATCTCGGGCACTGAAATTAAATGTGAAGCAATTATTAAAGGAAAACGCAGGGTAAGTAATAATCCAGACTGAATAGAAACGCACAAACACCCCAAAGTATTTCAATGCCGACACACTTACTGGCCAATTAGTCATGCCAAACTTGGAATGCAGTGCAACTCTTTGAATTCCGACTTTTACTGAAACACACATACACAGAGAGAGAGAGAGAGAGAGAGAGAGAGAGAGAGAGAGAGAGAGAGAGAGAGAGAGAGAGTAAAGCATTATTTCGAGTCCTCATGCTTTTGAAGTAGTGTCCACTTTTTCTTTATTTGCTTTCACGATGCTGAAGCTACAGAAAGGTGTCTGCCTGACGATTATCAAACGAATACAGTAAACGAGCTAATGATTGGTCTTTCCCGAATGTTTAAGACTGTTGTGATGCGTGGCCGGAGTATTCCACTATCATTAAAGTTGTATGCACATGCCGTGCTTTTGAGAAGCGTTTTCTTAAGACTGAGCGTTCACTTACTTTAATACCACTGTTGGTGTGAATATTATTAATGATATTCACACCAACAGTGATATTAAAGTAAGTAGTACCTAGGAGTTTTATATAGTGTAGTACTTAAGAGTAAGTCTTTATATTTAACATACTTTGTAAATGTAGTGTAAAATTCATTTCAACTTAAGGTAGAAATAGGTTTTTACTCTCTTTATATTTCTACTTTTAAAAATATGTTGTTAAACAAAATCTTCAAAAATATTTAATTTAATTATTTAACAAATGTAACGTAAACAACAATTTCGTCCATACAGGTGCATCTCTTTTATATATTCATATTTATTTATTTTATGATATCCTGTATGAATTGAAGAGAGACAGAGCAGATAGTATGATCAGTTTTTCATTACACTTTTTTTCTACTGTTTATGTTCTGTTAACAACAATTTCTTTATTTCTTTCTTTTTTCTTTTTTTTTTTTTTTTTTTTGTCCAAATTACCAACAAAGCAATTTTATATTATTCTATTGTGAAACAACAAAATAAAAAAAATATTTATTTATCTTATTATTTATTTATTTTTTGAATTATTATTTATTGGTCAAAAGTAAAATAAAGCAGAGCTATATGTAAGAGCTGACATGTTGGTTATCTTGTTTGACAGATCAGTAATTACTGGTCAGATGTAAAGTCATTTAAAATAGGGTCCAGTAGTCCAAATACAAAGTAGCCATTAAGAATCATTACAATGACCCAGTGCACTAGATCTAGCTTGGCGGTTAAGTAGGACACACAATGTCTTGAATGTGAAAGGTATTGTGACAGACAGACTGCATAAAGAGTATCCAATGATAACATCTGGAATTCAAGTAAAAGATCTTATTTCATTATGCCAGTTGGGTGTGATCCCACATGCCCATCCACGGTTTAAACAACCCTTTCCCGTGATTCATAGTTCTCTGTGCAGCGCTGATTGGACCAAAAAGTGAAACATTCCTGTTTCTAGTCTCCTGTCTAACCCTCAGCTTTTGACTTAAACCCAGTGCTATCTAGTTTCAGATCCAAGCTTTAAGAATGGTCTACAGCATAATTATTTGCTATGTACAGTATATAAAAAAATATATGCACTAGAATGTACAAAAGGACACATACATGTAAATCTCTTTGTAACACTCTTCGTTACAATACAGGTTTAGATTTGTTATTGTTTAAAGGTGGCTCTCAAAAAATGAATAGATTATATAGAGAAAAAAATGACCATACATGGTCATTTTTCCTATGTAATCTTCACATATTTAATTTGATGCAACATGGTTGTTTAACTAAAACAGTTTCTGCGTTGGACCCTAACCATTGTGTTTAAAAGAGGTTGTGGTGTATCGCCTGTACATTATAGTAATTATATGATGTACATTTGCTGACTATATAAGTACAGTGATATGCTCACAAACATTCTTGTTATCTCAAACTTCAATATCGCAAACTACTGCGTGTTAAATAAATTATCTATAGGCAATGTTGTTTAATTTTGCTATATGTTCCTTAGGTATCATCTTCTTTTCTCTCAAACTACTAGCTGTTGTCTCAAACCAAAACTTCCAGTCCCTTGGAGTTTAAGGTAAAAAGAGTCAACGATATTAGGAATAAATTGAGAATTACTGACTGCTGAGTTTAATTTTAAATCTGACATGATGTCAGCATTTTACTATAGAACCTACAGGAAACTGCATTGTGTGAAATTTTCCAGTTAGGCACATTGTTAGCATTAAGCATGCACAAGCCTGTGCACAAGCCCACATCTGAATTCAGTCGGATGAAACATTTACTTCTGTCGTTGTCCGCTTCCAAAGAGTCCATCAGAAAACGTTGCTATAATGATACATTTCTTTTCTGTTTTTCATGTAACGTTATCAAAATAATTTCCTTACCTGTGTTTAAATGCAATATACGCATGCTGTTATTGGACAAAAGCAAATTCTTCACGGCTTCACTGACATGAATTAATACTTTGCAATCCATCTTTAAACAACATACATTAATCTGGATAAGGCATGGTAAGGAAAACTTGTTCATTAAACAGACAGTTCGAATATTTACTATTGAATTAAAGATAAAGTTTATCTTTATTTTTTGCCAAAAAATTAATAATTTTATGATAAATCAAAATTAAAAACGTTTCTCAGTGTAGTGCATCTTGTTTGAATGAGAAAATATGAGTGATAATTATTAAATTTCACTTTTGTTTTTGGAAGTTTGAACTGTCATATCATCTAAATGGCCTATATGTGTTGAAAAGCTGATTATTTAATTTTCAAAATAGTTTTGAAGTTAATTTCTGAATCTTTTCACCTTGAGTTATTACTTTTTAAATACCATTCCTTCAACATTTCAATAATTTTGAATGCAATACCATATCTATCTTGACTTAGTTACAGTTTTGAGAGACATCTTTCGCCAGTAATCAACCAATCAACAAAAGAGAAAGAATCGTGAATGATAAAATACAATATGATCACATAATAATGATTGTCGAATTGTTTTAATATGCGGGAAAATGAAGTCAGAAAGGAAGGAAAGAAAAAGAAAATATTTGTTTTGTGAATCGATGTCGGCTTTCACTGTAATTTTTTAATCAAATTTAATAAAGTTTTAACTGTTGTGATCCATACCGTTAATTACCTTGTTTACGCGATTAATGGTGAGTTGTGAAAACACATGCTCGTAGCAAACAGCTTTAATTATCTCTTTAGTACATTTACCTGTTTTAAATAGTGTATTAAATTGGTTGGTTAATCCTTTTACATTGTCGGTGAATAACGGCGGTAAAAGGTAAAATGGAATCCCAAATTGTCATAATTGGCATAGTTTTTGTAACTAGAAAATCTGAATTTTGTCTGCTACATAGGCTGCCCAGCATCTAGTGTTTTCCTAAAAAAATATATGGTATATCAGCACTACTAAAAAAATTATCCAGTATATCAGCCATACCCCGAAAAAATCTGTAGATATTAGCATACCCCAAGAAATATTCCCTTGCTTTTTTTATATAAACATGTGGTTTTCATTTATGTTTCCTGTATAATGATTGTATTAGTAATATAAGTGCTTCAACAATTTCTAGCAGATCTCCGTTTTTACTTTAGTGGCATTGAACTGATGCACAACAGAAACAGAACTGTTTAAATAAAAAAAACTATCAATTCAACAGAAGGTTCTAACCCCGATTCTTACAATACGAGGGTCCTGCAAAAAGTTTGGTCACTAGGTTCGGATTACTTCAGTGCTACCTTTTATCAAACATATTTTTATTACAAACCTTCAAAGCATTCCCCCTTTACTGAAACACATTTTTGTAACCTTTTTACCCACTCGCAAAAAGCAGATAAATAGTCTTCTTTTGGTATCTGTTGGAGACACTGATAAATACCGTTGCCAAGAGAACTTCTAGACGTATACTTATTTCCAGAAAGCATTTTCTTAAGTCTTGGAAATAAAAGGAAGTCGGAGGGACTCAGGTCAGGTGAGTAAGGTGGATGGTTTAAAACTGTCACCTTTTCAGAAGCCAAAAAAGACTTAACAACCTCACACTTATGAGAGATGGCGTTGTCATGTAAAAGGTGGGCTCCTGACCATCCTTTGCTTGGTAGTTTCTAATTATAAAACTCTTTCACTTTCTTCAGTACAGAATTCTTATAGAATCGGCCAGTGACTGTATGACCAGATGGACAAGGCACTTAAACGACTAGCCTACTTGAATTCAAGAAAATTGCGTACAACATCTTTTTCGAACTTATGGTTCTCTTGCCAATACATGGGCGTTTTTTATCTTTTCGCTTCCATTGCTTATTATCAGCCATTCTTTGTGGCTCAAACATGTGCAACCATATTTCATCACCTGTTAGCAAGTTAGAAATAACACGATTATTACAGCCTTTGTATGTTTTCAAAAGTTCCCGGGCACATTTAAGGCGTTGAGTCTTTTGCTCCTCGGTGAGCAAATGAGGTACCCACCCAGCGCAAACCTTTCTCAGGTCCAAACGCTTTTTCAGAATTGTTTGCACACTGCCTTCTGATATGCCAGTACAACTAGCTATATATTTGTCAGAAAATCGCGCATCCTGTTCGACCACAATCTTTACAACAGCGATGTTAGCCTTGGTAACAAAGGTTTTAGGCCTTCCAGGACGGGTATCATCTTCAACAGAAAATTTCCCAGCTTTAAAAGCTTTAACCCACCTAAAAACTGTGCGCATTGAAATGGTCTGAGGTTCATATATACCACACAATTCATTAAATGTCTGCTTTGAATCTATATTAAGCCTAATGCGGCATTTATTATAACTACGAATTTCAGTCTTCTGGTCCATGTTCCAATGTAACAAGTAAATTGGTCAGTGTATATGACTGCATCTATTTCAATTTGGAATAACTCGGTCAGTTGGAAAGCAATTTGCACGAAATGAACGGGTATCGTTAGCTATTCAACACACCATTCAAGTGCAATGAAGCATTTTAAATGTGCCTGGGATAAAACCAAGGAAGCCTATTAGTGACAGAACTTTTTGCACGACCCTTGTACACCGCCCCGACCCCACCCCACCCCCACCAACAAAAAAATCGAGAATTTTGATAGACCCCAAATATATTCAGTTTTCAAAGTGACCCCCAAAAATGCCTTCCCCCTTCCCCCAAACCCCCAAATTATAAAATTCAAAACCAAAAAAAATAGTCTTAGCCTATGTAGCAGGCAAAATAAAGAGTACCCTACGCACACACACACACACACACACAGAGAGAGAGAGAGAGAGAGAGAGAGAGAGAGAGGCCTTTCTTAGCACTCT
Organism: Anodontia alba; assembly: GCA_964016985.1. Lineage (NCBI taxonomy): Eukaryota > Metazoa > Mollusca > Bivalvia > Lucinida > Lucinidae > Anodontia > Anodontia alba. The sequence continues at coordinate 63,526,775 of OZ024821.1, read as the reverse complement.
GAGTAAATGGTTTATGTTCCTTTTAAACGAGCCTCATCTCCCTGTTGTCTTTTGAAGATGATTAAATAAAAAATCTACCTAAATAGGTAGTAAATTTTATCTTGACCTAAACTACCAGGGCGTTTAAACGAGCCTCATCTCCCTACTTTCTTCTGAAGATGATTAAATAAAAAATCTACCTAAATAGCTGGTAAATTTTATCTTGACCTAAACTACCAGGGCGAAACGTCTTGTGTGAAACGCCTAGGGGAGGAAGTGATTTGGGGTCGATCTTTCTTACCCCAGGACACCGGAGGATGTCCCAGGACACCGGAGAACACCCTAAGACACCGGCTCCTTCAGTCATATATTTTAAATATATTTTGATTTAAAAGAAAATATAATTTTGTTTAAAAAGACGTTTATGTATACTATGAAATACAAATTAATTGATTTCCACCCCCGCAGTCATCATGATAAGATTTTGTTTTAGTATGATTACCACTGTAAAATGGTGAGTTAGTACAGGTACTAATTAGATTATATGGCAGTGTAGTTACCGTAGTTTTCGCCCTCTCACATTTTTTTATACACCTCTTAACTGGAACTAGATAATTCATTAGGGTTTACGCAGCTTTCATGACGGACGGATGGAAAAAATATTTTACACTCGCATAGCCTTCACATGGGGAATTCATGTAGCAAGTTGAATTCCGCCCATAAATAAAAATAATTTTACTCACGTACATTGGAGACAATTTGCATGAAATGTCAAAACCTGTTTTCTGAGAAAAATAAGAAAATTATTTCAATTTGTCGCCTGCTGAAAAAAATTTTACAGAGTGCTAAGCGCTAAAGCATTGCACTGACTAAGTGACCTGACTCAGATAAATGACAGTTGTGTCAGAATATGAGAAAAGAGAGATTTTGGATTATGCAAGAAGTTAAAGTCCAGACCAGACTGCACATCTGCACATATTCTGATTTTCACTGTTAATATATTCTTAAGTAATCTACAGCAATCAATGTTTCTGTAGGTAGCAAAAGACACGCACCAGTCTGCCCGGATGCGTACATCACTGTCATAATGGTCTTTTTCTATTGTTGCTGTTCATTTGATGTTTTGACAAGGTTGTGTATTTTGCATGAGCTATAGATCAAAATATAACCTGGCTATTTTTACCCTACTTGTCCTACTTTCTTAACAAGGGCAATCTGGTATCTATTGATTTTTCAAAGCACTGCTGGGTAAGTTGAAAACAGCGTAAACCCTGATGAAACAATATTGTCTGTGGCATCTGATCTGGGTCTATACTATTTTCACGGGCCTCTCTGTCCAAAAAGACAGGGGTAGTAACATTAATTGCATGTATAATCAAAAGAAAATGACATTTTATTCATATTTGCAAATCACCCAGCACAGGAATACTATGAGTCTCTCTAATTAAAGGCAGGATTTATTATGTGGGACCATTGTAGTTCCAGATCAGTATGTGCATACATTGTTCGCTATTAGAATGTGCAAAGTCCATTCAATATTCAATGCAGATTCGTCAGAATAAAGCGGATGCACAGCCTGGTACACTTATTTAGTTGCAATTCAACATCTTCGTAATATATCGCCACTGAAGTGTTTGAAATGTTAATTGTGGGTGCGTGAGCGTTTGAGTCTGACTGTATGTATATGCTCAAGGGCTAATCAGTCTGCATTTGGAATAAGTTCTTCTATTTGCTGTACAAAGTACAATATTGCATTTATCGGATTTTTTTTTTCGGATAAATGTATGTAATTCGGCATTTCGAAATCTTTCAAAGACCAAAATAAAACAGAATTTCGCATTAACATATTAAAATTACATATATAAAACCCAAATAAAACAGAAATTCACATTGATATATTAAATAACACATACAAAAAAAAGTGAAACGAAAATCCTCGCCTAATTTATTCATTTATATTTTTTTAAATAATTGATATTTTAACTAAAAAAAAATTGAACGAAAGTGTTTGCTGAGTGTCAACTTTGGGGTATCATCAATAGACAGTCATGCGATTGTTAATTATGTGTTCAAGGGATAATCTGTTGTGATGGAATTAGCGGCATATCCAGTAATTAATAAACAAGCAGGTGTTTGCATAGATAGCATTTACAGGTAATTTACAGGTATTAATGAGATAATCGGTACCTGTATTCGCCAGGAAAAAAAATATAGATAGATTGATGGATAGACAGTAAGCTTTCAGTTTCGTTAACTCTGGAAACAATAATATGTTCAAATTAGCAAACAAAAAAAATCCTAGGGTGACGATCACATATATATGTCTGTATTCCATTTCATGTAGGGTGAACCGTGCGGCTGCCCTTTATTTGAGGCCCTTTACATAAAAAAAAAAAAAAAAAAAAAAAAAAAAATGGGAAATACTTGCAAATTATATTTATTTAACAGTTTCTATCCTTTTTATGCATTTGACTTTTTATGACGATTTTATGACAATAAGTACTGTCGAACAATAATAAATGCGTTCTTGGGTGTCAAATTACAGGTAGGACTGCTGATTGATAATGGTATATAGTGTCTTGTGTAGCTATTCAATAGAGGAATGGAACTTTCAAATTTTGTTTATTTTATACTTTTTTCAACATCGTAAGGTACATTTGTTAATCAATGAAAAGAAATAAACAATAAATAAAGGTGTCCTGGGGTGTCTTCTGGTGTTCTCCGATGTCCTCCGGTATCCTCCGCTGTCCTGGGGTGGTTTGGGGTGAACGACTTGGAACCGACATGAGGATTGACACGGCAGAAGTGTGAATAGATCCGATGTTTTGAAAAAAGATGGAAGACGTTAGTTGAAACGCCTTTATCAACATCGAATATAATAGTAAATCCGGGTAAATTAGACAGCTTTGAGCTTTCCTACTGAATTTGCTGTGTGATGCTACTCCTTCATATTATCATGGATACCATGAATTTTGCACATATATTATGAGCACCGGGACGGTTTTGCTGCAGTTGGGAACTGGGCCCTACACCTCAGATCCAAATCTGAATTGATTACAGATTGTCAAATGGCATTCTTTCAGTTGAGGACACTGTGGAAGCTGGAGATACAGTTCAGTCTCTAACTATCTTGGAAGAGTTCAGATTGGCAAAGGGAAAAGAATTCTGCCTTTAACCCAGTGAGTCTATTCGGGTGCATAGAATCACCAAAAAAGCACAGGACTGGAAAGCAATGGTCTATAAATGTGCAGTTTGCCTAAACTGCTTTTAAGTCACTTTATCTGTAAAAACTCCCAATGTTTTGCTTTGAAAATCCATATTTTTACTTTTTAAAAAATTTTGTCCCATTGACAAAACTACGGACTACTCCCAGACTTATGGACCAATAAAAATTCCATTAGTATTTGGTGCAAAAAAGTCTGTATTAACTGCAAAATATAGTAAAGATAACCGCTAATTGGTACATGAGTAGTCTGTGGTCTGTGAATAGTCCGTAATTAGTCTGTAATTGGAACATCATATATTGATCCATTACAGCGATAATGCAGAGTTCTCGGAAACGCCGAATCCGGCGTATTTTTACGCCTATTTTTGCTTTTGTACGCGTAAAATTTCCTTCCGAGGATTCTCATTTACGCTCTATTTCCGCCGGACATCCAAACTGAACTTCAAAGACGTACCGCGGACTTCCGAAATTTCCGAAATCGATACCCGAGATGTCCAAAAATTGTCAAAAAGCCCGCCCACTTTTAACGAATTGTATGATGTTTGCCCCGCCTACTTATTGGAAATTCGCTACCTGTGTTGACTGAGCTTTAAGGACGTCCCACTTCCCGCTTGCGGGAGTTTTATTGACATCGGTGTCAAGCGTCGCGGCACCCTTTTGATGGCTGCGTGATCACTGTGTGTATTTGTCACGCGTGCTGAGTTGATTAATTGATGTTTGTATAATTAAACTTTCTTCTGCGACACCCGAAAATATTCGGTGAAATTATATGAAGTCATTATTATTTTTAAATATTCACGTCTTAAAATCTTAAATTATTATTTTGCTAAGAACGTGAACGTGTGTCGTCTGAAAACACCTCAACACTTCCGGGAGTTACCCAGTGAAATTGAATAAATAAATAACAATTATGCACAGAACGCAAATTTAAATCTATTCGAATTTAGAAGCTTATGTTTGTCATGACAACAAAAGCAATTTTTCAAATGAGAAGAAAACATATTTTTCGTCAAAATTTTCGGAAAACCCGTTTCTAAATTCGTAGCCTTGTTCCGGTTGCGCTGTTTACCAGCGCGGAAAAGACGCAAAGTAAGTCTAAATATAGGCGAATCGTGATGGTTTTGCTTGCTATTCTCCGCGAACGAACGTATTGCTGTTGGTAACTCATCGAGAGCTACCTTTTATTTGTTTGTTGTTGCACGAGTCGGCGCCGTTTTTCCGCAATTTTTGTGAAGTAAGCAACTCGCTCGCTCGTTGATCAGCTTCAATACGAGCAAATATTTCATTAAATACATTTCTGCAAAATAATTTCAGCATAGTTTGTTTTTAAGAAAACATATTTTGGGTGTTTTCTCTTATGTATTTTCTTTTCTTTTTTTCTTTCTCTGGGCTTTGAAACGAACGCGAAGTTGGACCAATGTTGGTGCTTTCTATAAGGTCCGACATACAAGTACAGACTTTCCAAAAAGATGCTATCGAATTTTAATAAGCGATAAGGATATGTTTAAAACACATCTAAGAGAAGTGTATATCATGATGATTCTGTGTGACACTGAATTAAGAACCTCTGTTATATTAAAGAAAGGGCAGACTGCCGCAGCAGGGAAAAAAGTGGGACTTCCTAGATTTTCCTGTGGGACTTCCACATTTGAGGGGTAGGAAGTCTGGGACTTCCTGAGTCTGGAAGTTAATGGAAGTCCTGTCACTATTTCCTAATCCCCAAAAGCTTTTGGATCCTTACCAGACACTCAGTGGTCAAGGTTAACTATGTTGAAAAATGAAGTTGTCCAGACAATGTCCTTAAATATTAAGTTTTCATATTTAGCCGAAAACTCCAAGTTTTCTAGGTCAAACTCCTATTTTTCAATTTTAACTCCAACTTTTCTCAGAGATGGATTATTAAACTCCTGCTTTCAAAATCCTAGTGAGAACTCTGTAATGTGATGATACAGGAAGTCCTTGGTCCATAAATGGTCCATAGCAGCAATGACTTAGTCAGTTGATTGAAAACTACAAAACTAAATTATGACTCATAATCTTATTTGATTGTTGCTTAAGACCTGCAATCTAAACATTTGATAATTGACTTGTAGACAAGTACATGTACTGACTGTGTGATATCTTTGCACCTTGGATGAAACCATTTTTGGCATTTCGAACATGTTTACACAAAGTCAGAATCCAGCATGCAGCAAGTACATATAATTTCTCATTTAAATACTCCCTCATACTTTCAAATCCTTTTCATTGATAATATATACATGTCATACCCATGTACATTATACACTGTCACATGTCTGTTGCATATGTCATGTTCTTTCAAGCAGTCAAAGTATGAGACACCAGAGCCCAGTTGTTCAAAGCATCATTGGCTTACAGTGCTTGCATTAAGGGAAGTCTGGGAGTCAAAGACTCCCAAAAGTTGCCCTGGGACTTCCAAAAATCAATGCCAGGAAGTCTGGGACCCCCAACTTTTAAAAATATTTAGTCATTTGTAACCAAAATTTAGAATGAATTTATGTGTTATTTAGCTTAAGAAGGGTGGTTTTACTCCATAAATGACAGTTTAAGAATACTGAGGTTGAATTTCTGAAAGTGAGTGAAAAAATTGATCACCAGGACTTCCAGATATTGGAACTAGGAAGTCCTGGGACTTCCTGAGTTTGACAGTGCAAGCACTGAGCTTAACAAGCTTTTTAGTGATCGAAATGTTAACTGTTCTAGTAAGTATATTTGTTAATTCACAGGTACATGTACTTTTGCTGAAAATGTGAGTATTTTTTGCAAGTGCAAAACCTACTCAAATTTTTTTCAGCAAAAATATTAGCGTATATGCCATATTTAATATTCTAATTATATGGTAACTAACAACATCGTTGGTTTTGAACAACTGGGCCTAGAATATCAAGGTTAAAAACAATGAATTAAAATATATTACTATATTTCACAAATAATCATTAAATATTACTGATAGTGGTGGTGACCGTAGTACCTTTGAAGTTTTAGGGCCTTCCAACATTTTTTTGGTGATATTATGCTGTAATACTTATAATGCTACAAATTACTGTAACATCTTATTGCACCTATGCATTTGATGGGTGTTAGATATAAAACAAGACAAAATATTTAGATGTAAACATCTGAGTACCGGCGCAAATTTTGTTCATGTTCACTTAGATGTATGGTACAAGGGTACACTAAAGTTTAATAAATTTTCAATGTAATAGGTAAAAAAGAACAATGTGATTTGTTTATTTATTAAGGTTTATTAAATTTCTTGAATGAAATGAGAATAAATTAGACATTAATTTCATGTGGAAACACTAAAAAGCGCGAGTGTGCAAAAGAAAAGACCTGTGTGGGCTGTACTGTATTTTTATCAGGTATATAGTGCCGAGGAATTTCTTGTGAAAAAAAGATTAAAAAAACACGTGAACGTGCAAACCATGTGAGCGTGCAAAATAAAGAACACACAGGAACTGTACTGTATTTTGTTTCTTTTTTTTTTTTTAATCTGAAGATGATTCATTTTGTATGAAATGTATCAATCTATGATTCTTGCAATTAATGCCTGCAACGTGTCACTCAAACTGATAAAAAAATGACCGGTCAATGAAGACAGCTATGCCAGTGTGAACACGGCTGGGCATAGCTCTATGTGAAATTATCATGGCAACAACAAAGGTGGACCTTGCACCTGAAAAAACCCTTTCAGTTTATTTCTAAAACATAGGTGATCATGCACCTGAATGAAGATGGCATGTACATTCACATTCTAAATATGAGTGCTTTTTTGAGGACTGACTATCGAGATATAAGCATTTAAAAACTTAGCCGCAGCATAAGAGCACTTTACAGAAGTGTCCCAGATTTTGACCTGTAGCCCCATCCCGAGGTTTGAACCCAGGGTTCATTCTTATAGAATCGTGGAAGACCCTCCTTTGTACCCATGCTCCAAATATAAATGCTTTCCGTTACATGGCTGTTGAGATGTGGATATTTAAAAAACTTTATCGCAGTGTGACACTCACGTACACGTACCTGTGTGAGCTTTAGAACAGAAATAACAAAATTGATAAATACAACTAATAAAGCCAGTTTTATTTTATAGATTTGGGTTTTGATGAAATCTTCATTGCATAGGTTTGTTAACCTGATGAAAGGTGATTATTATGCCTGTGTTGAGAAAATTAAATATAATATGAGTAGGATAGACATCTTTATCACATTTGTAACTTTGCACTCCATATATCCCATTTGTAGCTTTGCTAGCCATTTTACACATAATACAGATAAAAAGTGCAATAATCATGCACACCTAAAGAAATGAAAAATACTGGTTGTAGACCATCCTAAAAACTGTCACCATGAAGAGACATACTGAATTTGAAAAAAAAGAAAAGTCGGTCACTGCATGATTCGAACTCGCGTTCCTCCGCGTGAATGATGAAGATGCTAACCATTACGCCACAAATCCGATGTAACTGTATCACAAAATTAAGGTATTTATCAATATTTACTATACGGTTTTAAAAATCCTTTGTGAGTTAATCCAACACGCACCCATATGTAAAAATCCAAAGCTGTATTAAGAGACCAGCGTGATTCCTGCACTGGTCAATAATGTACTTTTGGGAGATTCGCTTTTTTCCAAAATATATATCTTGAAAAATGCTGATAAAAAGATATATTGATCTGACAGTTCTTGTTTGTTCTTTTTTCAGGCTGTGGCCAGTATCAACGACAAAGACAGTTTGAACAATGACAGGACAGTTTGAACGGCATGGTAATGATGACAAATTGCCAATAAAGTCAAAGAAATCTGTGCACTATTCATTTCTCAGATTTACCAATAAAACGAAAAGACGTGTAGACATTGTGTGGCTTAATTATGAAGGTGTTCGTGTAAAATACCAGACCTTGCTTCCAGACCAGTTTGTTGACATTAACACATTTGCTGGCCACCCTTGGGTATTCTTTGATGCAGACACCGGAGACAGACTTGTAGTTCAACTGAGGGAAATCTTTGAGCCAATGGCGTGGAACTCACAGGTTGATGGTTGGCCACCACAACGAAAAGTTGTCAATATTACTATACCTGGTAAATGATACCACATTTACCCTAAATATTGGGGCGCATGAACTCTTTACAATACTTGTCCTAAATTTTAATTAATCAATTTTAATACCTATTGATGTGTCTTAAAGTAGAAAACAGTGTGGACCCTGATCAGACTGCTGATCTGGGTCTACACTGTTTTCTCAGGCCTTTCTATCCCAATACTTAGAGTTATTACAATACTTTTTCACTGTCACTTTATTAAATGTCAGTTTTGTGTAGCATAGCTGCGGATATGGCTTTTTTTTATGCCCTTGACATTTTCACTGGTGGGGGAGGGGGATATACATGTAGTATCACTGCTGTACATCCGGATGTTCCATCCGTACTTAAAAAAATGGTTTCTGTTCCATATCTTTTGAAAAGATTACTGTATTGGATTCATATTTTTACACAGGTATATAATCATAAAATATAAGTCAAGTTCGATTAAGGGTAAAATCCACCCATTATTAAGGGAGTTATGGCCCTTTTTTCAACTTCATCATCCATATGTATGAAAACTGGTTTCCGTTGGATAGTTTTTGAAAAGATTATTATGTTTGAATCTTACACACAGGCATACAACCATAAAATATAGGTCAAGTTTAATTTAGAATTTAAGGTAAGATCTGCCAATTATTATGGGAGTAATGGCCCTTCTTCAACTTCATTTTTTGCAAAATACTTGTTTTCGGGTTAGGATGGCCCCTGGGTGGGGGCATCTATGTAGTTTTGACATATTTTCTAATTTTTCAGCCAAAATTACTGACATTTTTCTTATTTCTCCACAAAAATGTATGTTGTGGTACTCATTAGAAGTGCCTCAGTGAGGCTCTTCATATGAGTAGTACCCACAACATATGTATTGACCAGGAGGTCGCGGGTTCAATTCCCGCAGAGGTCGGCAACATTCTTTCGTGGAGATTGGTCATGAAATATTTTCTACGGTCATTCTCTCTCTCTTCCGCTGATTCAAGAAGGGCAGTTGTCAGTTTCCGGTGAAAGAATGTGCACAATACTGGTTAACCGCTTAGTGGACTACGCCTGCTCAGTAAACATTTGGTTAGGTAAACTGACAGCGCTGGAATGACCCCATTGGGTTGACTGGGCCGTAAAACCTCAACACAAACAAACATATGTATTCATGGAGAAATAAGAAAAATATTATATGGATAACTCCTCTTATCTGGAGCTATGGTGTATACTAAATCAACAGACAAAAAATGACTTTTTCTTTTTTTCTTAACAGAAAATAGATTTGAGGTTTCTTCATCAGTGCTGCAGCTAGGGTTTGAGGGCAGGGTGCCAGATAGGGCACTTTTTTGTGCAGTCAAGTAAGAATGTGGGCACACTTTGTCCATGTGATGTACATGTACTTAGAATCAAGACATATTACAAAATATAGTACAATACCACAATAAATGCCTCAAGCTAGAATACACATAAAAGTGACATTTAAACATTGATGATTTCTTTAATTTTGGTCTGACTTTTGTGACATTTTTACCAAAATGTAGGGTTATATGTCTGAAGTAGAAATAGGGCAAATTGCAACTAACAAAGGGCAAGAGGGGCAGCCCACCCGCTCCTGTATATAGGGTTACTGGAGCATTGTAAATGAAGGAATTTTGAGTGAAAGATCAAGCCTTTTATTTTTGCTGTGAAAAAAATGAAAAAAAAAAAAAATATATAAATATATACATTTGTAATCTGCATGGTAATTAATATCTAATCTGTGTATTTTACTCCTGCCTTACACAGGCATGCCAAAGAGAAAATAAACAGAAACAGCCTGTGATTTGTTGAGTGATATTCTCTTTATTCTCAGAGAGAGAGGGCTTAACATTTTCAAAGTGGGTTGGGGTCAGTCTGAAAGCTTTGCCTTTGAATAATTAAATTTGGCAGATAAAAAAATATGGTAACCTAATGAACTTTCTTACGACATGAAAGTCGTAACAAAGGAATGAAGCATAGCTGAAAAATATTCCGCCTTTCATGGGAATCGAACCTGGTCCTCCCGGATAAAAATCCAATGCTCTAACCACTGAGCCAAAGAGTCGACTCCCTGACGCAGTTGTCAGAGATTGTATATATACTTAGAAGCTATGCGTAATCTGCCAAGGCAGATAATCGAACATAGGAGTGCTAGGCCATAACACTCCCCCTTTTCAAGGAAGTCATCATTTATGATGACGTGAAGCCATTTTCGGCGTATGAAGTCATATTTCGGACGAGCCCCCATCTTACGACATGAAAGTCGCAACAAAGGAATGAAGCATAGCTGAAAAAATCTCACGCCTCCCGTGGGAATCGAACCCGGTCCTCCCGGATAAAAATCCAATGCTCTAACCACTGAGCCAAAGAGTCGACTCCCTGACGCAGTTGTCAGAGATTGTATATATACTTAGAAGCTATGCGTAATCTACCAAGGCAGATAATCGAAGGTAGGAGTGCTAGGCCGTAACAACTTACATGTAAGAAGTCACTGATATAATTGCTTCATACAACTAAGACACAGGCCACTATGTGTGTGTGTTTTATTTCTCCACAAGACAGTTCTAATGAGTACATGTACCCATATCATGTTTTCATGGAGAAATAGAAAAAAAAATATTATTCCAGATACCCCTCTAAGTCTTATCTAGAGCTCCACCAAAACAGTGCTGGGCTCAGTTGTTCAAAGCATCGTTAGCTTAATGTGCTAGTTAATGACAAACTTGTCAACTGTTTTAGCTAAAGTGTTTTCAGATACAGTGATATTTTTGCTGCAAAAATGTGAGTAGCTTCTGCACTGCAAAAGCTACTCACATTTTTGCAGCAAAAAATATCAATTTATTTGCCATATTTCAAGATAGAAATTTTAACATCTCATTAGCTAACATCTTATTAAGTTTTGAACAGCTAGGCCCCAGTGTTTTACTAAAATCTCCACAATAACAAAGGCTCCCAGTTCTCATTAAAAGTGCCTAGTGAAGCCGGCCTTGGTAGCTCAGTTGGATGCGCCATCCGACTGGAGACCAGGAGGTCGCGGGTTCAACCCCCGCCGAGGTCAGCAACATTCTTCCATGGAGGTTGATCATAAAATATTTTCTACGGTCATTCTCTCCCTTCAGTTGATTCAAGAAGGGCAGTTGTCAGTTTCTGGCGAAAGAATGTGCACAATACTGGTTAACCGCTTAGAGGACTAAGCCTGCCCAGTAAACATGTGGCTATGTAAACTGACCTCGTTCGACATGACCCCATTGGGTTGACTGGGCCGTAAAACCTCAACACAAACAAAAAAACAGTTCTAATGAATACAGAATTACCTGAATGTATATTTTCTAAGAGAAATACAGGTATGAATAATATTGATCTTGATACCGCATATATTGAGCTACAGTCCAGTTTGTACAGCTAAACAGTTATGTTGAGATGTCCTGTTGCATAGCTCTAGATAAGAGGGATGCGTCCATGTGGCTGAGTGATTAGCGCTTCTGACTTCAGATCACAAAGTCCCAGATCCAAATCTGTTGGAGATGGAATTCAACTCATGACTGTGTAGCGCTTCATTGCTCAGAGTCTTTCATTATCACCCTTCCATCATCTCAATATGACTTAAATAATGTTGAAAGGTATGTAAAACACCGTCTTCACTATCCTGCATATCTGTAAGCTGAGTTTCCAGAACACTGGTTTTCTAATTTCTCCATGAAAAGTGCTAGATGAGTGACAGACTGTAGATCCTGGTCAGACTGGTGGCATCTAATCTGCATCTACACTGTTTGCTCAGGAATGTCTGTCTGAATAATAATTTAGGGTAAACATTGTATCTCATTTCAGTTTATTCTCTGCAAGAATGTTGCCTACAGACATTACGAAGTCTTGTGCCAAGAAATAAAGTAGACCAGTTAGAATTAACAGAGCATCTGAAGCAGGATCTTCATAGACTCTTTAGAAATTCCACTTTAAGACGACAGAATGCCCTACCCTTTTCTTAAGGGGACTGGATACACATGGTAGATTTTCTGCTATTTTTTTACAAGGGAGACAACTTTTGTGAATTCCTGTCTGCTTTCCTGCACATGAATCATTTTGAAATGTGGACTACTCTAAAAGGAAAGAATTTGCTCCCTATGGGAGCAAATTCTTTCCTTTTAGATTAGACGCCTTTTTAGAAGGGAGCCAATTTCAGTCAAAACAATTTTGAAAAAGTTATTTCCCTTTGTAGTGTATTCATTCACATTTTAAGTTGTTCTAATGAGGAGTGTGTTCTATAACTATTTTTTTTTTTTTTTTTTTTTTTTTTTTCAGGGAACATAGCTCTACATGAGGCATGGTTTTCAATGCCAAATTTTCTGTTTTCTGGGAAAAACAAGAAAAATATTTCAGTATGTCCTCTGCTGAATTTTTCCAAGCATGCCAAACATTAATTAGTAGATATTACAGTACTATTGCTTCAAAATAACTTTGCCATGAAAATGTTTGCATGTGTACCTCCCTTCTAATTGTGAGGGTGGGGGCTACTCTTAAAGGAAAGGATAAGCTCCACCTTGGAGAAAATTAAACTTTAACAAACAATCTTTGGGCGAATTCAGCAGATGACAAATTGGATATTTTTTTTTTTTTTTTAAAGAAAACAGTATTTGACATTTCATGCAAATTGTCTCCTGAGGAGACAATTTGCATGAAATGTCAAACCCAGTTTTCAGGGGGAAAAAAAATAAGAAAACTATTTCATAATGTCGTACCCAGCATACTAAGCAATAATTTCTTTAAGAGTAGCCCCCACTATTTTTTAAATGTTTAAAAGTTCTAGAGGACTCAGTTTTTGTCTGCAAAAGGCACAGACTCATCCTACTTTACCAGGAGAATAGGTTGTCTCCCTTAGACTTTGAGGCAGTCTTCAGTGCCATTATCATACTAGTATAAATTTTCCAGGAAAATGTACATTATTTGTATTCATTAACAGTGCCTTGCTGAGGCACTTCTAATGAGTACCCACAACATATGTTTTCCTGGAGAAATAAAAAAAATATTGATAATTTTTTGTTGAAAAAAAAAAGTGTCTAATCTGGAGCTATGGGTTAACATCATGGGCCCAGTTGTTCAAAGCATCATTAGCTTAACAAGCTTGTTAGTGGTCATAATGTTAACTGTTCTAGTAAGTACAATATCTAATTCACAGGTATTTTTGCTGACAAAATGACAAATGCAAAAGCTACTCACATTTTATCAGCAAAAATATTAGCATTTATGCCATATTTTATGATCAAAGTTTAAACAATACGTTAACTCACGACATCAGTAGTTTTGAACAACTGGGCTTTGGTTTTATTTGGTTGTATCTTCATGTTTATTGGCTTGTATCTGTTAATTGGGTTATATCTTAATGTTTATTGGTTTGCATGTGTCCTCTTTGAACCTGTCAGTATGGGAACAGCAAAGGATCTATTCTAGACCAAATCAAATACTTCTGTAAGCAGTGTAGATCCAGATTAGGTGGCTCCTAACACCCCGTCTCATTGGGATCTACTCTGTCACTCTTGATTTTTGACTGAAACTCCTGTTTGCAACAACAGACATATTCAAGTTCAAAGATGTGGGTGCCCAACTTGGGATCATACCCAGGATCCCAGTATTACAAAAGGAGCACTCAAACGCTAAGCTAAAGGTCCAGACCATTTGGGCTGGTCAATTATGCACTCTGTATACATGTACTCAGAGCTCTTGATAAAATGCTTTTTCAGTCCAACAGTACACTACAACCTCTTTATAACATGATTCGTTATAACACGGTTTTGGATATAACATGGTTCAAAGATGGATCCCAAAAATGTATAGATTATATTGAAAAATGACCATAAATGGTCATTTTTCAATATAATCTATACATTTTTGTTTGGATATAACACAGTTGTTTAATGAACACGGTTTATGCTATGGACCCCAACAATAGTGCTATAAAGAGGTTGTGGTGTATTGATTTTTTCTTAATTCTCAATGAAAACATATGTTATGGGCACTCATTAGAAGGGCCTTTATGAGAGCCACAACATACGTTTTTGTGGAGAAATAAGAAAAATATCCACCTGATAGCCATTCTTATCTAGACCTATATGTACTTACATACATACAGAACCTCCATTATTCAAACTCCAATAATTCAAAATTCTCAATAATTCAAAATCATTTTGTAGTCCCGACTTAAATATATGTATGTAGTTTAAACCTCAATTATTCAAAGTCGCAATAATTCAAACAAAACTGTTTGGTCCCTTCGACTTTGAATTATCGAGGTTCCACTGTATTTACACATCTATTGGCCATTCTACTACATTCCTTCATTCTTCTAAGAAACATTTTAATCAAATGTTTAGGAATTAGATAATTCCTAGTCCTTTTTTGATGCCACACTAATGCTTCACCCTTGAGCTACAGCAGTAATAACCAAACCAACCTCAGGCACCACTGTAGTAGGAGGAGAAAATCTGTAAAGAAACATCCAGTCAAGTGCTCTGATCAGGGATCAAACCCATGATCCCAGGATTATAAGGCAAGCATACATCCTTATAGTTGAGAGGTTCAGACTAGTTAGGCTGGTCAGTTTTGCACTCTGTATACATGTAATTACCTTAATAACCCTAAATATTGGGACAGATAGGCCTTTGCAAACAGAGAAGACCCAGATTATGCATCAGAATGCGACATCTGATCAGGGTCTACACTGTTTGCTATACATACAACAATATTTTAAACACATCTAGAGGTAATAGAATAGAGTATTTCAAGTTTTAGGACAGTTATGGTAAGTAAAAAAGGTGTCCCAATACTTAGGGTAAATATGCTATATACATTTATACATATGGGCCCAGTTGTTCAAAACTAACCATGTCGTTAGTTAACGATTCGTTAAAATTTACATCGAGTGATAGGCAAATATGCTGAAATTTTTTGCTGAAAAATGAGAGTAGCTTTTGCAGTGCAAAAGCTACTCACATTTTTTCAGCAAAAAATATCAGAATATTGTATATTGAATCTGCTAAAACAGTTAACGAAATGACCCTTAACGAGCTCATTAAGCTAACGATGCGTTGAATAACTGGGCCCTGTTGACTGTTCTACTACACTTTGAATACCCTTCCAGTATTTAACCTTTACCACTCTACGGGCAAATTAAGCAGGTGATAAATTGATATTTTTCACAGCACATATATGCCCAATTGCCCACCCTGGAGATGTGTATATTTGCATATTCAGCTGAACATAGTTGTTCATAATTGTTGTACTTCTTTTTCTTTTCATTTTCTTTTCATTTATTTTGTATTTGTGTATGTAACAGATTTTAATATTGTTCATTAGTACCTGTGATAGTGATTATTTGATGGTGAGCATGGGGATCTCTGCATAATGCCATACATTACTAGATAAGAGGGCAAATAAGAAAAAAATGTTTTAAAATTTCATGTTAGCATTCCCTTAGCTCTCTCATAGCTGCAGATAAGATGGGGTATCCATATAATATTTTTCTTATTTCTCAACGAAAACATATGTTGTGAGTACTCATTAGAAGCGCCTCACCGAGCACTTCTAATGAGTGCCCACAACATATGTTTTCATCGAGAAATAAGAAAGATATCAGCATTTTTCGGATGAAAAAAGCACCTTATCTGTAGCTATGGCTGGTTGGGTAAAATTTTCAGCAGACGCCATATTGAAATATTTTTCTTATTTTTTTTTTCTAAAAACTAAGTTTTGACATTTCATGCTAATTTTTTCTAATAGAGACAATTCGCATGAATTGTCTAATCCTGTTTTCTCAGAAAAATGATTTACTGTCTGCTGAATTAGCCCAGAGAATAGTAAGGGGTGAATTAGCTATTTTAAGGATTAACACTTTTTGTGCTGAAATCCAATATGTTCTGCCTTTACAAACAGTGTAGATCCAGATCAATTGGCTTCTGAAGAAGCCAATTGATCTGAATCTGCACTGTTTGTTATTCTGTATGTGAATTTATATCAACAGTCTAGAGCAAGTAATCTGATTGACTGACAATTAAAGTAGGCGAGGCATCTTAATTTATTCAGCATGACAAGGGTTAAGCTGATGCTCATTTTGTACTTTTATGTAAATACTTTGTTGAGCAGATGTTTGTTGCAGTAAACATTCTTGCTTTTGAGAATTAAATATTCTATCCAAAACTAGTTCTTCTTTATTTTTAATCGCATAAAAATGCCTTGTTCTGATTGTCCATTAGCCCTGAAAGTGCTTATCACAACTGCAGCAGACATTTTGATTATTTCTATCTTATTTCGGAGAAAATAAGTGTTGATATTACATGTGAATCATCTTCCTATTAGACAAATCACATGGAATGCCAGGTTGTTTTTTCTCAGAAAAATAGCCGGCCTCGGTGGCTCAGTTGGATGCGCCGTCCGACTGGAGACCAGGAGGTCGCGCGTTCAGCCTCCGCCGAGGTCGGCAACATTCTTTCATGGAGATTGATCATGAAATATTTTCTACAGTCATTCTCTCCCTTCCGCTGATTCAAGAAGGGCAGTTGTCATTTTCTGGCGAAGGAATGTGCACAATACTGGTTAACCGCTTAGAGGACTAAGACCAGTAAACGTGTGGTTAGGTAAACTGACCACGCTCGACATGACTCTATTTGGTTGACTGGGCCGTAAAACCTCAACACAAGCAAACAAACAGAAAAATAGTAATAAAAAAACAAATTTCGCTCTGCACTTTAATAGTTAATGGTTAGGAATGGTATTCATGGATATGGGTGCTGCTGTAGAGTTTTAATTACCATATTCGACCTAATCACCACACATACCCCTTTAACAAAACGGGTAGGCGGCAATCAGGAATTCCCGCGGCAATCTGAAACGCAACTAACATGGAATAGGCGGTCGGTTCGGGTAAGTCAGTCTATCTAGTGTTCTTGTAAATAATATTGCGGTAAGAATCGAAATTAATACAACTTGCAGCAGAATGTATGAATTTTCGACATAATAGGATGTCCTAACAATTTATGTCTATGAAAAAAAAATGAATGTTGTCCGTACATAAATGCTAAATTTCAGTGTTTACTATCAAGGGAGCTAGGATGGAACAAAGAGCTTAGGGGTAGGAACAACTGGCTATCAAAAACGATATTTTCAAAATTCAAATGCAATCGACGGCAATCGACGAACGAAATGGACTGTTTCTTACAATTGCTTATACGTCAACATTCTGCCTTAACAAATGGACGATTTCGGTCTTTTTGGTTTTCAATTCAGGTACACAACACACCAAACGAAAATAAATAACTGAATCTATTTACAACTGAAAACTCGAAACAAGTTCGCATCGCACACTACATGTATACTATCGAGGCACATGGTAGGTCTTTTACAATTTCCTCCCTGATTAATTAGACGCATCTTCAAGTTGGTTTTAACCGTGCCGGCGCTGGCGACGCAGTCTTTTTGCTCCTCCCAGTCCGAGCACGGCCCACACTTTGCGATCAAATATCATAGGGAATAAAAGCTCGTGGTCCGTCTGGGACTCGAAACCAGGGCAACTCGCAGATCAACAGACCGGTCATGCAACTTTTTCGCGGTATTTGATTAGTACGGTGAAACAGCAATTCAACGGTCTAATTCGACAGGTGAAAAAGAGCTCATTTTCTGGCTGTTTTAGAACTATGACTTTGTCAGTAGCGATCGAGTGAATAGAACTACTTTGTTCAAGTGTCCAAACATCGAAAGTAAGCTTTAGCCGATGAACACGTCAACATACAGAGGATATACGCCAAAACGTAGCGTCGAAGGGCCGGTTGAGCATGAGATTATAAAAAATGTGAAGAACTTTCATGAAACCCAAATCCATCCCCAAAAGAAAAGGGAACTGAAGAATTTGGTGAATATTGTGATAGTTCACAATTCTATACATTATTGATGGTTTTCTGTCTGCTTCAATTCGAGTTGTATCTCTAAATTGGTATAATGGAAACATTCTTATTTCTGAAGAAGCCAACTGATCTGGATCTGCACTGTTTGCCATTAAGTATGTGACTTTATATCAACAATCTGAATTAAGTAATCTGATTGGCTGAAAATTAGAAATGGGAGTGGCATCTTAATTTATAGCAGGACAAGGGTTAAGAGTCAGTTGATAGTGCAAACTATCTAGGTGTCCGTCTAAGCAAGGATCTTTCCTGGAATATTCGTGTAAGTAGCATCATGGCAGCTGCATATAAAACCCTTGGCTTTGTCAAAAACAGTGTGCAAATACCACAAATCAGTCCGTCAGAGAGTTGGCTTACAAAAGACTTGGCATATGCTTCCACTGAGTGGCATCCGTCTACTATAATAAACAACGAATTAAAACTGAGACGCAAAGGCACACGTTCCGCTTGGCTAAGTCAAACTACTCTTCATATGATAGTGTGACCAAAATGCTACATGACCTGGGTTAGCGGTCCTGAGAACAGAGACGAAAGAATACCAGGCTGATTATGTTTTACAAAATTCTATACTGTTTAATTGCCATCCAGTTGCCAACACATATTGAATATCTCATGAGACTAACTCGCCGCATGCACTCTCTTTCGTATGGGCACATACATACTGCTGCAAATTACAATCAATTTTCCTTCTATCTGACGTCTATCGTCGCCCACAGGAGGTCGTCCAACTTTCTGATCTTCACTCCTTCAAAGAGACAGTAAGATCACACATTCCTTCCCTTAAGAAATACTGTTTTTTTTTTTTGTTTTTTTTTTGTTTTGTTTTTTTTGTTTTTTTTTTCCTGATTTTAAATTTCCCAACCTTACTAACACTATCTCACTTTTTTATACCCCGCCACTCGACAGTGTCGAGGTATTATGGTTCCACGTTGGACGTCCGTGTGTCCGTCCGTCCGTTAGTTGTAATTCCGTCCGTCAGTCTGTAGACTAGCTCCTAGACCTTGATGGCATGTTTTATCACTCCTAACTATAAGCTAATTCAAATTTATGTATGACATCTTGTATAGCCAGTCTCTAATAGTTGGTCTCTGACATCAAGATTAGTTGCTGCTATCAAAAAGGTGAGGCAAGCAGTAAGTAGTAGATGGCCCTTAGTTCATTAAATAAATTAATAATTATAATTGATTGATGAAAATAATATTGATATCCGACTAGTAGCTAGTCTAGTCAGTCCGTATTTCGTTCCCGGATGATAATTAAGTAAACATCAATGGATTTTCACCAAGCTTGTGGTATGTGCATTGATATTGTGGAGATGTGGAGATCTGGTTTGGGATTATTAATGGGCAAATTTTGTCAATTTTTATACCCCCGTTTGAAAAACGGGACGCATTATGTTACGGGGTATGGTGTCCGTCCGTCCGTAAACTTTTTCGTTTCCGGCTAACTCCTCCTACAGTTTACATCCGATCAAGCTGAAACTTGGTATATAGTTAGACCATGATGTGGCGCAGCGCATATTGTTTCGGGGTTACAGTCCACCAAATGTTTGCAGAGTTATGCCCCTTAGAAAATTTCTGTAAACTTTTTATTTCCAGTTAACTCCTCCTACAATTTACATCCGATCAAGCTGAAACTTCAGATATAGTTAGACCATGATGTGGAGCAGCGCATATTATTTCGGGATTACAGTCCACCAAATATTAGCTGAGTTATGCCCCTTTGAAAATTTCAGTAGACTTTTCGTTTCCGGCTAACTCCTCCTACAGTTTACATCTGATCAAGCTGAAACTTGATATATAGTTAGACCATAATGTGGCGCAGCGCATATTGTTTCGGGGTTACAGTCCACCAAAGTTTGCAGAGTTATGCCCCTTAGAACATATCTGTAAACTTTTCATTTCCGGTTAACTCCTCCTACATTTTACATCCGATCAAGCTAAAACTTCCTGTGTTGTTAGACCATGATGTGGAACAGCGCATATTGTTTCGAGGTTACAGTCCACCAAATATTAGCAGAGTAATGCCCCTTTGAAAATTTCATTAGACTTTTCGTTTCTGGCTAACTCCTCCTACAGTTTACATCAGATCAAGCTGAAACTTGATTTGTAATAAGACCATGATGTGGAGCAGCGCATATTGTTTCAAGGTTACAGTCCACCAAATATTAGCAGAGTTATACCCCTTTGAAAATTTCGATTAAATTTTTCGTTTCTGGCTAACTCCTCCTACAGTTTACATCCAATCAAGCTGAAACGTCATGTACTGTTAGACCATGATGTGGAGCAGCGCATTTTGTTTCGAGGCTACAGTCCACCAAATATTAGCAGAGTTTTGCACCTTTGAAAACTTCAGTAAACTTTTCGTTTCTGGCTAAATCCTCCTACAGTTTACATCCTATCAAGCTGAAACTTGATTTGTAGTTAGACCATGATGTCGAGCAGCGCATATTCTTTCAAGGTTACAGTCCACAAAATATTAGCAGAGTTAAACCTCTGAAAATTTCTATTAATTTTTTTTGTTTCCGGCTAAATCCTCCTACAGTTTACATCCGATCAAGCTGAAACTTCATAAGTAGTTACACGATGATGTGGAGCAGCATATATTGTTTCGAGGTTACAGTGCACCAAATATTTGCAGATTTATGCCCCTTTGAAAGTTTTTGTAAACGTTTCGCAGCATTTTGTTTAGAGGTAATAGTGTGCCAAAGGCTTATATGGGCTTATAATATAGCCATGCTTCTGTGGTGTGTCCTCTGTCAGAAAGCACTTCTCCCTAGAAGCAGCAAACTTCTCCCTATTTTCCCAGGAGGGAGAAGTCACTTCTCCCTTAATTTCTGGGCCAGCTTGGGCCATTAGGTTACAGTTCACCAAATATCAGCAGAATTTTTTTTTTTTTTTTTTTTGTAATTTCACTTACCGTTTATATCCGGAGCACTGAATTATACAGGAGCCAGTTTATGAACTGCATCTTATTACTTGCCACGGGCGTATAATGCCCCGCTTGGCGGAGCTCTTGTTGACAGAGTTACCTGCCCGCCACATTTTCGTTTCCGTATGATAACGAGTAAATATCAGTGGATTGTCACCAAACTTGATATGTGCATTGATATTGTACAGATCTTGTTTGGGATTGATAATGGGCAAATGTTGTCAATATATGACAGAGTTATCTGCCCGTCACACGTCCGTATTTTTTTTTTCGGACGATAACTTGAGTAAATGTCAATGGATTTTCATCAAACTTGGTATGTGCATTGATATTCTTGAGATATGGGTTGGGATTGCAAGTGGGCAAATTACGTCACCTTTTGACAGTCTTGTCTTTCCACCGTACAATAATGGCGGGGCATTATCGTTTCACGTTTTATTCATTCTCCTATCGCGCTTTTAGCCTTAACGTTCGTTCACCTCTTCTTTAGCTCGCTTTTACGAAAGTAAGGAGAGCTATAGCCATACCCCCGGCGTCCGTTGTCGGCATCCTCGTCGGCGTCTGCATTTGATAAAAGTTTACCTTCTAGCTCTTATTTGTTCTATTTCACAAATTTATTCTCAAAACAACTCATCGAGATGGAAAATATTATTTAACATATTCTCTCTCGTAATTACCCCTAGTTTTTTTGTTTTTTTTTTGCATAAAATTGACTTTTTAAGAAGTTAATATTGCAGTTGCATTACCTCCCTTGGTTAAGGTTTACCTGCAAGCTCTAAAGTAATTTGTCTTACATCCCTTAGTTAAGCTCTCAAGTTGTACACATCTTGTCTAGACAATTTCTCGGTAGGTACTGGATGGATTGTTCTGAAATTTTGGGATATGAAGTTTTGCGCAGGTTGTCCTGGGGGGATACCACCCCCTCCCCCCCCCCCCCCCCCCCCCCACCCATCTCAGTTCATAAAAGGCCATATATCTGAATCTGATCAGATCCCCACCCTATATATATTTGTTCCTTATGATACGACACATCCAATGTCATGGACAGCAAGTCAGTCAAGGGTCTCCCTGGAGCAAGCCCCACCTCTTCACTTCATAAAATGCCTTATATCTCAGAAACTGTTCAGGTCTCCACCCCTAAACCGTATATATTCTTGTTCCTTATGATAAGACACATCCAATGATAGGGGGTCCCCCGGGAGCAAACCCCATCCCTTCACTTCATAAAAGGCTGTATATCTCAGTAATCGTGCCGAGCCCCACCCCTAAACCATATATGGCGTTGTTCCTTATGATAAGACGCATCCAATGACACAGACTTGGATATTCCTAGAGGGTATGCCCCACCCCTTCAGTTAATAAAAGCCCTTATATCTCAGAAACCGTTCATATTCCCACCCCTAAACCATATATATTGTCGTCCTTATGATTAGAGGCATCTGGTGACATAGACTGGGGATCCCCAAACAATATAGTCCTATTGTTCCTTATGATAAGAGGCATCCAGTGACATAGACCAGGTATCCCTGGGATATGCTCCACCCCTTCCAGTTAATAAAAGGTTTATATCTCAGAAACCGTGCAGATCCCCAGCCCTAAACCTACATGTTATTCCTTAAGATAAGACGCATCCAATGACATAGACTGGGGATCGCCTTGAGTATGCCCCACCCCCTCTAGTTAAGAAAGGTCTTATATCTCAGAAACCGTTCAGATTCTCAGCCTTAAACCATATAACCATATATATTGTTGTCTTTATGATAAGACGCATCCAATGACATAGACCGGGGATCCTCCAGGGGTATGCACCACCCCTCCATTTAATAAAGAGCTTATATCTCAGAAACCATGCAGATCCCCAGCCCTAAACCATATAACCATATATATTGTTGTTCCTTACGATAAGACCCATCCAATGACATAGACTGGGAATCCCCTGTTGGTATGTCCCACCCCTCTTGTTAATAAAAAGGCCTTGTATCTCAGAAACCGTTTAGATCACCACCCTTGTTCCTTATGATGAGACGCATCCAATAACACTGACAGGGGTGGGGCGGGGGGGGTCCGGGGCCATGCGCCACCCCCTTCACTTCATAAAAGGCAAAATATCTCAGAACCCATTCAGAACCTCTCTTTCTAGTATCATATATATGGAATTTGGTTTGGTGCTCCCATGCAAGAAGAAACAAGAGATATCATTAGACTCGCCTATGGAGTGTTGGGTGGGGGGCAGGGGGCGTGCATATGTTGGAGAAGGGCAAGTATAATGGGAGCTTGCAGGTAAACTTTAACCAAATTTCAACCATAAAGTCTAAGTACTAAGTGACCTTAATGTTCTAAAAATGACGTTTGTCTTAGTAAAAAGCAAAATTGACTGCAGCATCTGAAAGAGAACCAAAAAGTACCCCTAAAACCACTGAACAAGAAATCCTGTCACTGAACGTTTCTTATCATAATGAACAGGAATATATATGTGGTTTAAGGATGAGGATCTGAACAGTTTCTGAGATATTAGGCCTTTTATGCTTTTATTATTGGAGGGGGTAGGGCGTCCCTTGGATGCGTCTTATCATAAGGGACAATATGTATGGTTTAGGGGTGGGGATATGAAAGATTATTATGATAAAAGGTCTTTTATAAAAAAAAAAAAAAAAGAAGGGGTAAGGGCATGCCCCATGGGACCCTCAGTCAGTGTCATTGGATGGCTTTTATCCTATGGAACAAGAATATATTTGGTTTAGGGGCGACTGTTGGAAGATAGATAGATAGATAGATAGATAGACAGACAGACAGACAGACAGACAGACAGACAGACAGATAGATAGATAGATAGATAGATACGAGGGCGAGTCAAAAAAAAAAACAGCCTAATTTATTTCCGGGTGAGATCTATCTCTTCTTTTTCTATGCCCTCTAGAATTATGCACTTGGACCAACGGTGTTCCAGTGCCATCAGCCCAGAAGTGAAGAAGCCAGGATCCTTGTCTCTGACCCACTCCTCAACTGCCGCCATGACTTCTTCGTTGGACCGGAAATGACGTCCACGGATATCCTTTTTCAAGTTTGGGAATAGAAAATAGTCACTAGGAGCTAAGTCCGGAGAATAGGCGGGGTGCGGTATTAGCTCGTACCCATTCCGCTCAACAGCATCCATTGCAATTTTGCATGTGTGGACTCTCGCATTGTCCTGCTGGAGCAGAATCCCTTGGAGAGTTTACCTCGGCGTTTTTCACGGATCACAATTCTCAGTTAGTCGAGCAAATTTGAATAATATGCACATGTTATTGTACTTTTCTTTGCTAGAAAGTCCAACATAATAACGCCTTGTGCATCCCAAAATACAATTGCTATCACCTTGCAGCAGAGGGTTGCGTTTTGAACTTCTTTGGCCTCGGAGACCCCGGCCCTACACTCTGGCGAGTTTGAGCTTTATTCTCTGGCTCACAATAATGGACCCAGGTCTCATCTACAGTCACCAGACGTGAAAAGAAATCATCTTCCTTTGACCTAAACCGCTTCAACAATGCGCTGTGTACTGATGCTCTGGTTGCCATTTGCTCGTCGCTAAGGGATTTTGGGACCCAACGGGCTGTTAGCTTGTGCATACCCAAGCGATCATGTAAAGTTGTTGAAACGCTACCATGTGAAATGTGTAATGCATTCACTATTTCTTCCATCTTAATTTGCCTATCAGAGTACACCAGATCCCGTACTTTGTTACACATTTCTTCATCGGTGGCATCTGATAGGCGTCCAGACCTGGTTTCGTCTTCTAAAGACGTTCTACTGCGTTTGAATTCCCCAACCCAGAATTTAACGTGCATACGATGGTGCAGAAGACCCATAAACATTGGTCAACTCAATATGGTTAAGTAATAACTCTACAATAACAATTGAATTAGGAGACAAACAAATTTTATTCGCTCTTCAGGATAAAAGAAATACACTTAGAAACTATTTATGCATTATTGCAAAATATTATATATATGTAACTAAATTCACACAAAATAGATTACTTCTGGAAAACTTTATAAATTTGTTGAAGAAATAATTCCAAAGTGAAAAGTATATTGCACTCACGAGTAATTATATTACAGTTTTTTTGTTTGTTTTTTTTTTTGTTTTTTTTTTTTTTTTTTTTTTTTTTTGTTTTTTTTTTTTTTTTTTGCTAAATGGGCACCTCTGTATAATTATTTTAATATTAATGCGAGGCAGTAAGTTTATACATGTTATGAACTATTGTATTTCGAACTAAGTTGAGAAATTAAACCAGTAAAGGTAAGAAATAACGCTCTACAGCTTTGAAATATGCTGCAATCGTTTGGGTTCGAGGGGACGGAGATGATCTGGTTACTGTCAGCAGAGGGGGACCAATAGATAGGCATCCCTCTTACGACAGCACATATGGTGAAATAATTATTTCACTCTCTCTCTTGTGCATATACAGAAATAATACTTTTCTGATGAACATATGATAAGATCTTCTAATATACATGTATGCTTTTTTTTTTCTTTTTTTTTTTTCTTTCTCTATCTTATCTCTTCCATTACAAACAATATCAATAAAAAATGAGATGTAATAATTGTTTGTTTGTTTTTTTTTATAAGATATACTTAAAACTTATATAAATGTGATGAAAATTAATAGATATGTTGTAAAAATATTTGAAATAAAATTATAAAAAAAACATTGGTCAACTCGCAATGTATTTCCTGACATGTTTTCCCTTTCAAATACAAGTACCGAATTAAAGCACGGTACTCAACTTTTGACGAAAAGCTTACTTTTGCATTGCTAGCCATGTTTGACAGTCAATATCTTATGAGTGAATGACACGATAAGGGTGCAATTTTGCCCTCAGGCCTAAAACATGTATTGAAACAAGGCATGAAAATCTTGGGTGTCTCGGTCAATTGAAAGTGCTTATTGACTTGCCCTCGTAGATAGATAGTGTAGAGCGCTGTATGCATAGTTGTGTGAGACGTTTGAAAGTCTACCAAAGCTGAACCCGAAGCCCCGCCTACTGTTTAGGTATTCACAAGAATAATCACTTAGGTGTGCATGCTGGTTGTGAATGCAGTCTAGTTGTTAGTTTTCTCCTCATGTATTAAACAGTAGTCTAGACCAAAAGTGTTCTGTATTTTTACGGCCACTCAACACTCTATCTGGCGACGAGGACATATCTGGATAACGATCTGTTAAACATATTAGTTTCATAAAAAATGGAATTAATTCTGGAATAAGCATACATTATCACTGTGACAGTGTTCTGTTAACAAGAGGACCATGATGGTTCTATATCGCTCACCTGACCAAACAGATTTGCATATTTACTGTTGAAGTTTCAGCCAAGTTCACTGCTCTAGGATTTTTGTATAAACTTTATAGCACTAACCACCCCCACCCCCCTCCACCACACCCCCGGCCATGTTTTTTTACAAATCTTGACGACTTGAACTGAATCTTAAAAGAGGGTCACCAAAGGAACATTTCTGCCAAGTTATATTGAAATTGGTCCAGTGGTTTAAAAAGTTTTATATAGCTATAAAGCCCTACGCCCTAACGGCCATGTTTTTTGACGAATCATGAAAGCTTGGACAAACTTGGTAGAGGGTCACCAAAGGAACATTCCTGCCAAGTTATATTGAAATCTGTTCCGTGGTTTCTGACAAGAAGATTTTTAAAGTTTTCTATTTAGATATATAGGGAAAATAAGCCCCACCCCATGGCAGCCATGTTTTTTGACGAATCATGACTGCTTGTACAATCTTGATAGAGGTTCACCAAAGCAACATTCCAGCCAAGTAATATTGAAATCGGTCATGGGGTATGTGACAATAAGAATTTTAAAATTTTCTATGCAGATATAGACGAAAAATAAGCCCCGCCCCGCTGGGGGCCATGGTTTTTGACATATCATGAAGGCTTCAACAATCTTGGTAGAAGGTCACCAAAGCAACATTCCTGCCAAGTTACATTGAACTCGGTCCAACTGTTTCTTACGAGAAGATTTTTAAAGTTTTCTATATAGATATATAGGGAAAATAAGCCCCGCCCCCTAGCGGCAATGTTTTTTGATGAATCATGACGGCTTGAACAATCTTTGTAGAGGGTCACCAAAGAAACATTCCTGCCAAGTTGTATTGAAATCGGTCCATTGGTTTCTGAAAAGAAGATTTTTAAAGTTTTATATATAGATATATAGGGAAAATAAGCTATGCCCCCGGCAGCCATGTTTTTTGACGAATCATGATTACTTGAACAATCTTAGTAGAGGGTCACCAAGGAAACATTTCTGCAAAGTTATAATGAAATCAGTTCAGTGGTTTCTGACAAGAAGAGTTTTTAAGTTTTCTATAGATATATAAGGAAAATAAGCCCCGACTCCTGGCGGCCATGTTTTTTGACCAATCATGACGGCTTGAACAATCTTGATAGAGGGTTACATAAGAAACATTCCTGCAATGTTACATTGAAATCGGTCAAGTGGTTTCTGAAAAGACTATTAAAATTTTCTATATAGATATATAGGAAAAAAAGCTCCGCCCCCTAGCGGCCATGTTTTTTGACAAATCATAACGGTTTGAACGATCTTGGTAAAGGGTCACCAAG
Organism: Anodontia alba; assembly: GCA_964016985.1. Classification (NCBI taxonomy): domain Eukaryota; kingdom Metazoa; phylum Mollusca; class Bivalvia; order Lucinida; family Lucinidae; genus Anodontia; species Anodontia alba. The sequence continues at coordinate 63,498,987 of OZ024821.1, read as the reverse complement.
GAAACATTTCTGTGAAGTTATTCTGAAATCAGTCCTGTGGTTTCTGACGACAAGATTTTTTCAAGTTTTCTATATAGATATACATGGAAAATAAGCCCCGCACCCTCTAGCGGCCATGTTTTTTGACAAATCATGACGGCTTGAACAATCTTGATAGAGGGTCACTAAGGAAACATTTCTGCCAAGTTATATTGAAATCGGTCCAGTCGTTTATGACATGAAGATTTTTAAAGTTTTCTATACAGATATATATGAAAAATTAACCCCGCCCCCTAGCGGCCATGTTTTTTAACGAATCATGGCGGCTTGAACAATCTTGGTACAGGATCATCGAAGAAACATTACTGCAAAATTATATTGAAATCCTTCCAGTGCTTTATGACAAGAAGATTTTTAAAGTTTTCTATATAGATATATAAGGAAAATAAGCCCCGCCCCCCTGGCGGCCATGTTTTTGGACAAATCCAAATGACTTGAACAATCTTGCAACAGGATCACCAAAGGAACATTTCTGCAAAATCATATGGAAATCGGTCCAGTGGTTTCGGACAAGAATATTTTTAAACTTTTCTATACAGATATATAGGGAAAATAAGCCCCGCCCCCTGGCGGCCATGTTTTTTGACAAATCCAAATGGCTTGAACAATCTTGGTACAGGATCACCAAGGGAACATTTCTGCAAAATTATATGGAAATCGGTCCAGTGGTTTCGGACAAGAAGATTTTTAAACTTTTCTATATAGATATATAGGGAAAATAAGCCCCGCCCCCTGGTGGCCATGTTTTTTTGACGAATCCAAATGGCTTGAACAATCTTGGTAGAGGATCACCAAAGGAACATTTTTGCAAAATTATATTGAAATCGGTCGAGTGGTTTGGACAAGAAGATTTTTAAAGTTTTCTATATAGATTATATAGGGAAAATAAGCCTCGCCCCCTGGCGTCCATGTTTTTTGACGAATCCAAATGGCTTGAACAATCTTGCAAAAGGATCACCAAAGGAACATTTTTGCAACATTATATCGAAATCGGTCCAGTGGTTTCTGACAAGAAGATTTTTAAATTTTTCTATATAGATATATAGGGAAAATAAGCCCCGCCCCCTGGCGGCCATGTTTTTTGACGAATCCAAATGGCTTGAACAATCTTGGTAGAGGATCACCAAAGGAACATTTCTGCAAAATTATATTGAAATCAGTCCAGTGGTTTCGGACAAGAAGATTTTTAAAGTTTTCTATATAGATATATAGGGAAAATAAGCCCTGGCGCCTGGCGGCCATGTTTTTTGACGAATCCAAATGGCTTGAACAATCTTGGTAGAGCATCACCAAAGGAACACTTTTGCAAAATTATATTGAAATCGGTCCAGTGGTTTCGGACAAGAAGGTTTTTAAACTTTTCTATATAGATATATAGGGAAAATAAGCCCCGCCCCCTGGCGGCCATGTTTTTTGACGAATCCAAATGGCTTGAACAATCTTGCTAGAGGATCACCAAAGGAACATTTTTGCAAAATTATATTGAAATCGGTCCAGTGGTTTCGGACAAGAAGATTTTTAAACTTTTCTATATAGAAATATAGGGAAAATAAGCCCCGCCCCCTGGCGGCCTTGTTTTTTGACGAATCCAAATGGCTTGAACAATCTTGGTAGAGGATAACCAAAGGAACATTTCTGCAAAATTATATTAAAATCGGTCCAGTGGTTTCTGACAAGAAGATTTTTAAACTTTTCTATATAGATGTAAAGGGAAAATAAGCCCCGCCCCCTGGCGGCCATGTTTTTTGACGAATCCAAATGTCTTGAACAATCTTGGTAGAGGATCACCAAAGAAACATTTCTGCCAAATTATATTGAAATCGGTCTAGTGGTATCTGACAAGAAGATTTTTAAAGATTTCTATATAGATATATAGGGAAAATAAGCCCCGCCCCCTGGCGGCCATGTTTTTTGATGAATCCAAATGGCTTGAACAATCTTGGTAGAGGATTACCAAAGGAATATTTCTGCAAAATTATATTGAAATCGGTCCAGTGTTTTTTGACAAGAAGATTTTTAAAGTTTTCTATATAGATATATAGGGAAAATAAGCCCCGCCCACTGGCGGACATGTTTTTTGACCAATCCAAATGTCTTGAACAATTTTGGTAGAGCATCACCAAAGGAACATTTCTGCAAAATTATATTGAAATCGGTCTAGTGGTTTCTGACAAGAAGATTTTTAAAGTTTTCTATACAGATATATAGGGAAAATAAGCCCCGCCCCCTGGCGGCCATGTTTTTTGACGAATCCAAAAGGCTTGAACAATCTTGGTAGAGGATCACCAAAGGAACATTTCTGCACAATTATATTGAAACTGGTCCAGTGGTTTCTGACGAGAAGATTTTTAAAGTTTTCTATATAGATATATAGGGAAAATAAGCCCTGCCCCCTGGCGGCCATGTTTTTTGACGAATCAAAATGTCTCGAACCACCTTGGTAGAGGATCACCAAAGAAACATTTCTGCAACATTATATCGAAATCGGTCCAGTGGTTTCTGACAAGAAGATTTTTGAAGTTTTCTATACAGATATATAGGGAAAATAAGCCCCGCCCCCTGGCGGCCATGTTTTTTGACGAATCCAAAAGGCTTGAACAATCTTGGTAGAGGATCACCAAAGGAACATTTCTGCAAAATTATATTGAAATTGGTCCAGTGGTTTCGGACAAGAAGAGTTTTAAAGTTTTCTATATAGATATATAGGGAAAATAAGCCCCGCCCCCTGGCGGCCATGTTTTTTGACGAATCCAAATGGCTTGAACAATCTTGGTAGAGGATCACTAAAGGAACATTTCTGCAAAATTTTATTGAAATCGGTTCAGTGGTTTCTGACGAGAAGATTTTTTGAGTTTTTAGTTAAAAATCTATTTTTAGCTCCTGTGACCTAGATATGCAATGGACCGGAACCATTTGAACAACTTTGAAAGAGGATCAACCAAGGATCATTCCTGTGAAATTTGGTCAAAATCCAATCAGTGGTTTAGGAGGAGATGTTGTTTAAAGATTGCGAACGGACGGACGGACGGACGGACGACGACGACGACGACGGACGGTGAGTGGTCACAATACCTCACCTTGAGCCTTCGGCTCAGGTGAGCTAAAAATGGTGTCATCGTTAGCAGTCTTTCCTAAATTTGATGCCAATGGGGACATACTTCCCTTGGATATAGATGGGAGAAATATCTACAGAAACTGGAAAATCTGTTCGTCGGAATGAACATTGGCAGTAAAAAACGGCGTAAGGCCCTCTTGCTACATTACTCAGGAGACGAAGTGTTTGACATATATCAAACCTTGTAACTACAGGAGACGAAAGTGTCTACGATGAGACCAAGACTGCCCTAACAAAATACTTCAAGCCACAGGTTAATCAGGAATGTGAAATACTCCAGTTCCGACAAATGAAACAAATGGACTCTCAAACGTCTCACACAACTATGCATACAACGCTCTACACTATAGATAGATAGGTAGGTAGGTAGGTAGGTAGGTAGGTAGGTAGGTAGGTAGGTCGGTAGATAGATAGATAGATAGATAGATAGATAGATAGATAGATAGATAGATAGATAGATAGACAGATCGGTAGGTAGGTAGGAGATAGATAGATAGATAGATAGATAGATAGATAGATAGATAGATAGATAGATAGATAGATGGATGGATGGATGGATGGATGGATGGATGGATGGATGGATGGATGGATGGATGGATGGATGGATGGATGGATGGATGGATGGATAGATAGATAGATAGATAGATAGATAGATAGATAGATAGATAGATAGATAGATAGATAGATAGACAGACAGACAGGTAGGTAGATAGATAGATAGATAGATAGATAGTAATTGAAGTTTTACTATATTTCAGTTAATATTTCGACTATACTTACTAAACCCCGACTCTTAAACAATTCATGGTTATGCCTTTTTTTTCTAAGAGTTGAGTACATTGAGAAGACCAATAAAACTATTTCTTCCGGAAAAATCATATAGAACGTGGTCTACAAGTGGCCTTGAAATGCTTTGATGGACAGTCAGACCGTGTCCTGGAATCACTTTCTCGGATGTAACCCCATTTTAACCTTGACTACTCTCTGTGTTAATCAGCTGACAACAAATTGATATTTTTCTTATTTTTTCCCCAAGAAAACAGGTTTCGACAGTTCTTGCAGATTGTCTCCAGTGGAGACACCTTGCACGAAATGTCAAAACCTATTTTCTGGGGAAAATATTTAAAAGTGTCGTTTGCTGATTTTTTTTTTTTTTTTACTCACAGTGCTAAGCGTTAAGCATCTTGAATAAATTTAGCAGTCGGCATCTGTCACCTGGAGAACAGGGTTTTAGATTTCTTGTTGTATTCTTGCAATCCTTAATAGGACTTAATTAATGTCAAACGCTGATAAAAGTAAGTCTTCAGCTACTTTTTCTTTTATTATTATTATTATTATTATTATTATTATTATTTTATTTTGAGGGCAAATTCACTTTAACAAGTATCAATGGGTAAAATCACCCAGATAATAAATTGGCGATGGCTACATTTTTTCTTATTTATCCAAGAAAATGGGGCTTGACATTTCCTTCGTGAAATCACCTTAGAAGGCATTTTTTTTTTAAATGTCAAACACTGATTTTTTTGGAAAGTAAAATATTTCTAAATGTCGTTTGCAGCACCTTCCGTTTCCGTTTGTAGGTAAAAAAAAATCCTTTTGAAGCCATTAATCACTGTCCGCGGTGCAGCGCTTACATTTTTAGGTTAACCCTTAAAGTGCAAAGTAGACTGGCTCCAGTCTCTAGCGACTAAATATTTATTCTTATTAACCTGTTGGATTCATCCACTAAAATAAAACCAATAAAATATCATGATTATAGAGGCTGGTCACTAGTGACCAGTCATGATACTACTTTGGTTTTATTCCCGTGGATTATCAAAAAGGATTATAAGAATAAATATTTAGAAACTGGAGACTGGAGCCAGTCTAAGAGCCAAGTAAAATTGTCACGAACGACATTCTATTATTATTATTGTTATTAATTTCAGAGAAAATAACATTTTCAGGGAAGAAAAGGCTTCATTCTGCATGTGAATCGTCTGCTATCGTGTAAAATGTCGTCTTATTTTCTCTGAAAAAAAAAAAACAAAAAAAAAACAAACAGATGTCGTCTGCGAAATGTCGTCTGCTGCAATTGTGATTGGCACTGTGTTTATGTAGATTGTTTTAAGCCCATATTAGAAACTCATTTGTTACAGATTATCACAACAGGAATCTTAATAATGTCAAATGGGTTTCAAAATACCTGCCGCTCTTAACTCTAAGCGTGTTGGGTAAAGTTTTCAGCAGACGACATTTTGAAATTTTGTTCTTATATTTTTCTGAAAACAGGCTTTGGCGTTTCATGCAAATGTCTCTTTAGGATTTTTTAAGAGACAGTTTGCATGAAATGTCAACGCGTATTTTCTGGAGAAAATAAGAAAAATGCTTCAAAATGTCGCCTACTGAAATTTTTACCCAGCATGCTAATTGTTAAAAAGAATGTTTTTGCATTGCTGTATGGTAATGGTTTTGGAGATTCAATTAAACGTTTGTTATTCACGAGTTCACAGCCGGCCTCGGTGGCTCAGTTGGATGCGCCGTCCGACTGATGACCAGGAGGTCGCGGGTTCAACCCCCGCCGAGGTCGGCAACATTCTTTCGTGGAGATTGATCATGAAATATTTTCTACGGTCATTCTCTCCCTTCCGCTGATTCAAGAAGGGCAGTTGTCAGTTTCTGGCGGAAGAATGTGCACAATACTGGTTAACCGCTTAGAGGACTAAGCCTGCCCAGTAAACGTGTGGTTAGGTAAACTGACCGCGCTCGACATGACCCCATTGGGTTGACTGGGCCGTAAAACCTCAACACAAACAAATTCACGAGTTCACATTCTCTCAAAAAAAACTGTTTTATTTTTAAAACCATACGAGCGCGAAGAAGACCGAGTAAGGCGTAGTCGTTTGCATAGCCTTATTTTCTGTGAAATATTAAAATAAAATAAAAATAATAAAAATGTCGTCCGCTGTCATATACAGTCAGTAGGTTAAAGGTAACTCTCAGTTAGGCTCCACCCCTTTCCAGAAGGCCGGTCTGGCAAATAAAAATATTTCAAATTCACTACTTTATATTGTTAAAAACTGTGGAATCGGGGAGAGATGATGGGATGGAGGTGTTGTAGTTGGTATTGGGTACCTTTTCTGATGACCCACTCTGAAGTACTCTAACCCACCTTCAACAAATTGTTCCACGGAATAAGGTCAATTATCTGCTGAAAGTTAAATTGATTTTAACCCAAAGCCCCATAAAAATATTGAAGACGACATTCGCATTTTATTTCCAACAATGTAGACCCTGACCAACAATGCATTACCAACAATGTAGACCCTGATTTGACGCCGCGTTCTGCGGCGTCTGATCTGGTTCTACGCTATTAAGTTACCTTTTAGAGGATAGGGGTGCTAGGGCACTAATCAGATCAGTAATTACAGCAACTGCTCCCTGTCTTTATTACTTCCTCATTCCAATTATTCTCTCACCTGTTAACCTGTTAAACGCTTAGCATGCTGGGTAAAATTTTCAGCAGACGACAAATTGAAATGAGTTTCATATTTTTCCCTAGAAAACAGGTTTTGACATTTCAGACAAATTCTCCATGAAATATCAAATCCCGTTTTTCGGAAAAGATAAGAAAAATATCTATGTGTCGTCTGCTGAATTGGCCCAAAGAGTGGTAAAGGTTAAAACGAATTTCCCATTTAGCATAAAAAATACCTCTTCCCTCTAAGAGAGAGGTTCCGCATCTCATAAGCTAACTCCGGAAAAGCCGGTAGCAGTAAAACCCATCTGTGCGACATATGCGAATAGCAAAGACTCAGATCAGACTGCGCATGCGCGCAGTCTGATCAGAGTCTTCGCTATCCGCATGAATAATCTACAGACCACAAGAAAAGCATATAGCAAAGAGCGGATACTCTGATCGGATTGTGCGAATCCGTGGGCTTATTCGAATCTTCACTGTTCGCAAATACCAAATTTGAACATGAATGATGTGAAACGTGGGAAAAGGCCTGAAGAGGACTTGTTTACACTGGGTGGATTTTCCGTAATTTCACAAGGAAGAGATTTTTTGTGCCTTCTATTTGCTTTCCTGCATACTTGGCCCTTTTACAAAAAGGGTCTACCATGTCTAAAAGAAAAGAATTTGACCCTTTCAAAATAAAGCCACAAAAAAAAAATAAAAAAATTGAAAGGGCTGCCTACCTTGAAGTGTACCCATTCCCGTTTAACCACATGTGAACAGCGAATACCCAGAACCCTTGAGCAGTCAGATATGTATTTAACAGTACCCATTGATTCTGTAATCGGGAAACGAATCCCCTGATCAGAGTGGACACACAGGCTAATCTGTGCCTTCCTTGACCGCATATGACTTAACCCAGCAGGCACGCAACGTAAAGACAACGTTGATTCACTTTATCAACTTTGTCCAATTTCTCAGTGTGCCACGTTAATACACCCTTCCCGTTTGCAGCGAACACCTATTGAAATAATAGCTTTGAAATTTTATTCTTTCTACCAAAGATGTTGAATAAGATAAAATTGTCAACTGATTGGGGTTTCATTTCAGTTTATTAATTTTAAGTATATCGGGCCGAGAACTTCTTGATCGTACCTCGTACTTGGTAAATTTTCGTATTTTTTATAAGGGCAACTTTTGTGACTGTCTGTTTGCTTTTATGCTCATCAAGTCTCGTCTTCTCCTAAACCATTGTAGACTGAATGAACTCTTCCACACTATATATTGAAAGCTTCTAATTACGGATTTTAGGTTTGTCAGGCTGTGTCATATAGATGCATGCATTCATACAGAAAAAATGATTGAACTATTTGCAAACAGTGGAGACCCTGATCAGACGCCGCGTTCTGCGGCGTCTGATCTGGGTCTGCACTGTTTGCCAATTACCCTTTTAGGGGTCTCCAGACTACAATGGGTTAAAGGAAAGAATTTGCTCCTGGGAGCAAATTCTTTCATTTAGCATAGACCCTTTTCAGAAAGGAGATAAAACAAGTTTGACAGAAAGATCTTCCCTGTGAATCCAATGCCCCTTAATATCTACCACTCTCTGGGCATTTTCAGCAGGCGACAAATTGATGATCTTTTTCTTATTTTTCCCAGAAAAAAAAAAGGATTTGACATTTCATGCAAATTGTCTACTTAGGAAACAATTTGCATGAAATGCCACATCCTGTTTTCTGGGAAAAATAAGAAAAATATTTCAAAATGTCGTCTGCTGAAAATTTTACACAGAGTGTTATGCGTTAAAATGCTTCCGAAAAATCTGTAAATTTGTTAATTCGTCAGAAATTGGAGGTAAATTTTCCTGATCATGTCTGTTTTGTGAGAAACAAACAGAAATGTTTCAAAATTTCACGCCCGTTTAATTTCTCGTATATGTTAAATGCTTGAACCCTGATAAATTACGCTGACCTGATTTACACATCTGAAATGAGACCTTTAATTTTTAAATGTGTGTATGTGCTGATTATAATACGATTTGAGAACGGAGATTTTTTCCCAGGAATTTGACTTTAGTTTAGTTCACACGCTGTACCAAGTTTGCTTCCCATGTTCCCATGAGGAAATTAAATTGAATTTTAACCCATTTACGTCGAGTGGACTCTTCTACTACCACTCTTTGGACCGGTCTATTTCCAATAGTATGGTACAGGGTTAGTTTTAATGATTTTTATGTTTTATATAAAATTCCTGTACAATGAAAAAAATTAACTTGTAAATTTTACTTGTTGATTAGTGTTTGAATCGACAAAACCCACAAACCCCAATACTGCGTGGTAAAACATGATATTAGTAACAGTAAAAATGAAAACAGAAATTATCAAATTAGTAATTATGATGATTATAATACTAAAAATAACAATAACAGTAATTTTACTACTACATCTACTACTACTACGTACCAAATTAAAATCAGTCCTTAGGATTAAAAAAAAAAAAAAACTTTGCGAGTCTCTACATTACGAAAACACACCTATTCAAATATATGGAATATTTTACAACCAAAAAAAGGAAAAAAAATCAGACAAAAAATACTGATATTTTTCATATTTCTGTCAAAACATAGATTGTGGGTACTCGTTAGAACCGCCTCGCCGAGGCGGTTCTAACGAGTACCCACAATCTATGTTTTTGAGCAGAAATAAGAAAAATAATGTATACCCCTGTAAACCCCAGTTCTACTATATAAAAGTGGGGTTTAAGGGGGTCAAAATTATATAGCTATGTTTTCGTGACGAGGCTGAGTCTCCAGGTTAATTCAGCAGATGAGAAAGTGATGATATTTTCCCAGAAAACAGGATTTGACATTTCATGAATACATTTATTGTCTCCATGAGATGAAATGTCAAATTTGTCTTTTGGGAAATATAAGAAAAATGTTTCGATATGTCGTCTGCTGAAAAATTTACCAAAGCATGCTAAGCGTCCCTCTACGTTAGAATCAGTCAAAACCCATCACTATCATTCCGAGCAAAACATAAACAGTGTGTCGTTTTGTTATTTGATGTTTGTCAAGGTATCCTTTTGAAATATAGACTTGCCCAAGTCTCAAAGTTAGAACCCATTATAGATATTTTGAAAACTCTTTGGTAATTTCGGTTGATAATAAGCGCGCTATGGGCAAATTCAGCACACGGGAAACTGATTTTTTTTTTCATATTTTTCCCCAGAAGAAAAAGGATTGACATTTCATGTAAATTGTCTCCACTGTAGACAATATTTCCGAAATGTCAAATCCTATTTCTTGGAAAAAAATAAGAAGAAAAATATTTCAAAATGTCATCTGCTGAATTTTCTACCCAGCGTGCTTAAAGCGTTTAAAAGACATCCGCGGTGAAACGGTCTAACCTTTTTGCGACTGAAAAGGTTAAAAAATTGGAAGCGAATGAAATGTTCAGTAAGAGTATGTCGGTCAGACAAATTTGAAGAAATCTCTGGTGTGAATTAGGCGTTAACTTTCTTCCTAAGCAACACATTTAGCTTTATCTTCGGCGAAAATTTAACACTGACAGGGTTGTTTTAAGAAACAAAATTCAGCGTCTGTTTCGGAAAATTACAGAATTTTTCCCACAGTTCTTGATAAAAAGAACAACTGAGTTTTCAGCATTTTAAAAATGAAAATAATAAAAGAAATAATAAATGAACTAGGACACAGCATTTTCTACGTTGCAAGATTGCATGTGCGCCCAGCGAAGACTCTGATCAGACTGCGCATCCGCGCAGTCTGATCAGAGTCTTCGCAGGGCACTCTGTGGCTAGCCGGGGAGCCAAAGCGGACAGTTTACTCTTCTGCATATATTCGTATTTGATATTTCCTGTAAGCGCGCAGTCTTAACAGGACATTCTCTGTTGGGCGATATATTGCAAAGTTGTCAACGACTTTACGAGCGGGCAACGAAGTCTCTGAATGCACAGACAGATTCGGGTCTTTGCTGTCCGTATATGGCATAAGGGCCCATTTCTTGCGTTGAACATGTGCGCTTAGGGCCCGTTTATGCGACGCAGATTAGACGATTTTCAATTTCAGGGAAACTACTTTTAAAACAGACTTTGTCTAAACTAACACCTCAACCGTTTAAAAATTTCGCTGTTATCGTTAACTTTTGACATTTTTCTCAGCAATAAAAATTGTTCCCATGAAACTCTCAGCGTGATTATAACTGACCACTTGACGGACGTACAGAAATATTAGCTGACATTTTGCACAAGCTGGATTTAAATGTAAAACGTGTGATATCAGGGGCGGATCCAGGAGGATTTTTGCGGGGTGGGGGGTCGATTAAATCATATTACCGTACTTACTCTACGTATTCGGACAGACAGGCCTGAGCAAACAGTGTAGATCCAGATCAGACGCCACAGAAGGTGTTGTCTGATCGGGGTCTACACTGTTTGCCACTCACCCAGCAATTTTACACACAATTAGGGGTAGTAAAATGGACGTTGAAAAGTATACGGAAAAGTGTTCCAAATTTATCCAAAATTTCCCATGAAAATGACATTTTGAGTCAAGGGGGTGGTGGGGGATTCGCCTGAACACCCGAACCCCCATTTGAATCCGCCCCTAGACATTGTATCTTCCTCTGAATAATAGAAGATCCAATAGTCACGATTTTCTTGACTTAGTGGAATGGCCATGGTACAGGTCAGAAGCATTAGCACTTCCTTTAAATCTGATCAGTGTCTTCAAATTGCGCCAACACAATATTTATACCTTAAAACAACAACAATGTACAGCCAGCTTTGTTAATAGCGGCTGGTCTGGATAGTAACTGTTCGCATATCTAGGTACCTTCGGGCTAAATTCACAACCTCGTAAGGATTTTTTTTTTTTTTTTTTTTTGTTTTTTGTTTTCGGAACCCATCTTTTTATTCTTGTTTACACAGATTTCGATAGACGAATGTATGAAAGCTGTATTGATTCACATGAAATGTCTAGCCCTTATACAGAAGAGACGGCAAGCTCTGTGTGCCTATAGAGAAGATTACTACATGTCACTTTCTTAGGAAAGGATCTACATTGTTTGCATTAAAACATGATTTATTGTATAATAATAATAATAATAATAATAATAATAATAATAATAATAATAACAAAAATAATAACACAGTCAACCCAGTCCTAAAGGCCACCTGTAAAAAGCTATCACCTGTTTTAAAAGGTCATTTTTTCAGATCCTATCAAGTGCGAAGTGGAAATCTACCTGTATTAAGCAAGCACCTGTTTTAAGCAAACCACTCTTTGGCTTTCTCATAAATGCTTGACTGTAAAACCAGAGATCAATTATACTAATGGTGGACATGTCCAAACAGACTGGTAGAAGAGTCCATTCGGCGTAACTGAGTAAACGCCTTATTTTAATCAGCAGAAGTAGTATGAGAAACAATTTTGTTATATCTGATAAAGTCACTAAATTAATCACTTAAATGTTTTCACATGGGTCAAACTTCCTCCATAAGTCAAATAGATTGATCAATGACATGGGGAAAATGGGCCTACGGAGCAAATGCTGGTAGTAGGCCCAGATCAGCAGGCGTATCCGCACAGTCTGGCCAGGGCATTCGTTGTACGCTTGAAAACAGGACCATTGATCATTATAGACGAACAGCAAAGTCACTGATGGGATTCCGCGCATGCGCAATCTATTTGTGCCTTCGAGGATCCCTTTTGCCCCGAAGATTCCTTTTTTCGTGAGATACAAATTAACGCTTAACATGCAGGGTAATAAACGTTCAGCAGATGACAGTTTGAATTTTTTCCCCAGAAAATCGGATTTGGCATTTCAAACTGTGCCTTCAGGAGAAAAATTGCCTGAAATGTCAACTCTGACTTTCCGATAAATAAAAAAAAAGCAAGAAAAATATCATCAAATGTGTCGTGTGCTGAATTTGCCCAGAGAGTGCTAAAGATTAAATACATATACTAATATATCGAATTTCGCCCTGTTTGATCTAAGGCAGTAGAAGTCGCCCGTGGGAAATTGTTCAGTGCGACTATAACATTATATAACTTTACATATATCCTATAGCTGTCTGAATTTTTCCTTCTATTCATTATCAATCTTGGTCTGTCTGTCTGTCTGTCTGTCTCATCCTCCCTTCCTCCCTCCCCATCTCCCCTCTCTCTCTCTCTCTCTCTCTGTCTCTCTCTGTCTCTGTTTCTGTCTCTCTGTCTCTCTCTCTCAGCTGAATGAAGAGATCTGAGTTAAAAACATGAGAAAGGTATTGGCCTCTTGACCAGGTCTTGGCCATAAATCCAGCAGATGACTATCCACACGCGGTGATTAGCTTGACAAATCACTTTCCCAGGGATGCCAGTTTTTCTTTCCCATTATTAGTTAGCTAAGGCACATGTCCCATATCGAACATAAATGGGTCGCGCCATGCGAAAACCTGCCTTCGGTCATATGTGGACAGCAAAGGCCAAGCATCACGAAAACATACCTATATAATACTGACCCCTTAAACCCCACTTTTATATAGTAAAACTGGGGTTAACAGGGGAATACTTTATTTTTCTTATTTCTGCTCAAAAACATAGTATGAGGGTACTCGTTAGAACCGCCTCGGCGAGGCAATTCTAACGAGTAAACACAATCTATGTTTTGAGCAGAAATATGAAAAATATCAGAGTTTTTTATCAGAAAATTTCAGTTTTTGGAGGTGAAATTTTCTATATATTTGAATAGGCGTGTTTTCGTAATGATCCGCGTAGTCTGATCAGGGCATTCACTGTCCACTAACAGAATGTATGAATGGAGAGCAAAGGCCCGGATGATACTTTGCGCATGCGCAAGATGAAAAAGGCACGTTTTCGCTTGACGCGGCCCAAATGTTCTAGTGAATTTTTTCATGAGAATATAGAGAATACGATTGTTTCTCTACTAAATAAGAAAAAAAAATCAAGAAGAAACTGGCACGCACATACACATGCGCACAGACATCTGTGAACATATTTCGCCATAGTTATGATGGTGCAGATCATATTTTTTTTCCTTTGGAACATTGAGTCTAATTCTGGTTACTTTGAAAATAGAATACTAGTGCGGTGGGGGGGGGGGGGGGGGAGGGGGGGGGGATGCGTATGGAGTCTCACAAACTACATAGCTGCATATGAAAAGACTGAATAAAACCGAGCCTGCGATTTTCGTTTTTGTATATACATGTATATAAGGCAGCCTTTTAAATTTTCATTGGGGGAGGGGGGGGGGGGTGGGGGGGGGAGGGAGGAA